>JAVJIX010000135.1:1907500-2575000 GCA_036785185.1 Paratrypauchen microcephalus
GTTCGAAACGAACGGAAGCGGCCTGGGAATTCCCAGGCTAGTACTCTAGTATCCGTCTGGTCCACAAAATTATACATGATGCCGCCCCACCTCCTCTTAAGACCTACATCCAGCCTCGCTCTCAACTCACAAGTAGAGTGTTAAGGTCTGTGTCTAAAGGCGACTGCAATGTTCCTAAAAGAAAGTCTGCCTTCTCTCAATTTGCCTTTTCCTATAAAGCCATCAAGGAATGGAATGGGCTTCCAGACAATCTAAAGAACATGACTGATTTTTACAGCTTTTCACGCGTGTCAAAAATTGGATTCTGGAGCATCAAACATGCTCACACTAGAAATACCAGACGGGTATTTTGCCATCAGGTGTTACCCTTGTGGGTATCACCTGATGGCCCCCAGATTACCAAACTAGTAGTGCTACAACGTTGCATTGCATTACATTGCATTACATTACATTACACATTGCACTTTCAACTTGTAAATAGTTATTTTATTGTATATTTGTATATTGTATTTTCGTTGTGTATTTGTATATTGTATAGTTGTGTTGTCTCTCCTTCCCAGGACTACAGATGGAAATTAGCTGTGGGCTACAATCTGGTACAAACATCTCTGCCACTGTGCTTAATGTAATTGTACACTGTCCTAATAAACCAATAAGTGAAATGAAATTATCCCACAGTATGGCATTTAACACATTCAGTGTTTATTTTGATCCATATGTTTTACTCCTCAAAAGATATACCTTTAAAAGCATGTATTCTTACTGTACTGCATTTTGGCCAGAAGTACGTGGTTCTGGTTGATCAATCCGCAAACTTCAGCAGGAGTGGCTAGTGTTGTATTTTAGTTTTTATTTTTCCTCGAGTGATGCAGAAAAGAGGGAGCCACTGTCTGTGTTCATGTATGTTAGACCCGCCAATGACTAGGCAATGTGGGTGAAGTGTCTTGCTTAGGGACACAATGCCAGTTTACTCCAGTCTTCAAACCAACATAAGCTGTGTCTCAATCCTCAGTGTGCACAGTTCGGAGCGTGGTTTTAAGGGCATGTATGTCACTTCTGGCGTGACAACTGCTGTCCCATTTTGTTTTTTTCCCATGTGCAGTTAACATGTGGTCTGAAGACCGCAGTTGTTTCCATGGAAATCGGGGCGTGGACCAACTGCATGAAAACGCAAACTTTGCGCAGTCATATATCCCAACATGCACCGCGCGCTACTTCTTCTACGGGAGAAAATGGAGTCGGCGGCTACATCTGGTAGTTGCGAGACCTGTCACAACGCCAGGCGGTCCGCGGACTGCACTCAGGACTGTGCAAGTATGCACAGTCTTGACTGCAGTCTGAATACCCTTAAAACCACGCTCCGAACTGTGCACACTGAGAATTGAGACACGGCTATTGTGTATTGATTTGTTAAATGTGATGTCACTTCCGGGTCCATTAGCAGATTGAAAACAGAGACTGTAAATACAAATGGACATAGCTAACTGCATTCCAAATAAAAAGTGAGCATGGGGGCACTCCCGGCTCCATCGACTCTGGCTCCATTTGACTTGAAAAATTGTCACCCCTCTCTCTGTAACTGCTGCTGTGAGCCTCATCAGTTTGATCTTAAAATGTTCATGATCCCATTGTTTTTTATTTTGTACATAAATGGTTATTCCTAATATGGAACTTGGCTCCAGATTTTTGCCCCCTAAAACTGCCTGCCTTGTTGAGCTTCATTTGACTGGAGCCGAACGCTGACGTCACACAGTCTATGCTTGAAAACAATCAACACATCACAGTGTTTTCTTAGGGATGGGACAAGATCTCGTGCCACAAGATCTCACGAGACAAAATTGCCATTACATTTGGATTGGACAAAAAAGGGTTACTTGTTGGTGAGTTACATCTATTAACAGTTCCAAAAAGCAGTACTAGAATGGAAACAAAAATATGAAATCAAATATATACAAAATTGTGAGACCAAAATTGGAAACTGAATCTTTATATATTAGGAATTATGTAAAAATCTCGTCTCGTTCTCGTGGACCCAATCTTTCTTCTTTCTTCTCATCTTTTTTTGTTGTGTCTCGTCCCATTAGTATTTCCTCTTTTTTTAGCTATAACAATTTAAATTGTTTAAAGCTAACACATGGTTATAACTGTGACAGTGTACAAGGGAGGTTGAGGTAAGAAGCTAGGCTAGGCTAAAATAGCATTAGTTGTGAGATATACACACTGGTAATCCTGTCTTGATACTTGAAAAGGTAACTGTCTCTTGTTTGATGAATAAGGAACAAAAACAAAGCTAGAAACTAGCAGTGAAGTTTCTGATTGGCATTATCTCTTATCACCTCTGTTGGGTCCAATGAGGTTCATTTGGTTTTCTGATCATTTATGTTAATAGGTTCTTTTTTCAGACCGAGAGTTTGTTTTCATACCTGACAGTTTGGACCGCTCACTAGCGGTCTTCCTCAGAGATTTCCTCTGACTTCCTCAGAGTCACGTGATGTTGCTGTGACGTGTCCGGTCAGCTGATTTATACTAGTTTTGGCGCTGTCTTCCTACTGGTGGAGGCAGGATGACACCGCCATCTGCAGTCCCACTTCCTCTGGACTATCCCAGGTGTATGAGAGCAAAAAAGCCCCCTTGTCTCAATTTATAGTTCCTTTGGCACGTTTCCATATTCCAATTGACTCTTTCATCCAGTGACAATGTTTGTTGTCCTCTGTCCCAATGATGTTTGATCTATAGGCTTTTTTTTGTCTTAGTCTGCCCCAAGGCGGATGGTGCTCCCTGACGTGGGGGTAACTGGAGGTCTGAGCAGAGACAAAGCACTGGCTCATCAGGTCCAGCTGCTGTATGTGATGTGGCTATAGCCCCAGCGGTTTTCCCTGTGGGTTTGAAAATGAGTACACAGAACCACAAATCAACCTCTGTTTTGAAAGCACCATTATTTAAGGTCATATTGCCTTGTGCATGGAGAAACCACAGTTGCATCTCAATTTGAAATGCCAGATAGTATTTTTAAAGCTATTTTAAAGCTACTCTTTTAAAGCAAACCTGGCAACCCGAGCCTCAGCTGCTCTCTGAGGGAATAGTTAGTGCATTGTAGTATATTGTTTTGCAGCGGTGGGGCCCCAGGTGTGGAAACAGAAGTGTGAAGGGAAAAGATGGAGAGTGAGTCGAAATAACAAGATGTGCACTACAGGGTTCAGATTAGGAAACATCAAACTAATCTGCTTATACTGTCGTCAGTGGTGTCAACAAAACAATGATTCAACTTACTGAATGAAAAATGTTGACCTTACAATAGTTTTGTGTTTTCTTTCCCATATATATTTTACCACAAATTATACATTTTCTGAAGATAAAATACAATTTTGAGGCTAGAGTGGAACATTCCAGGCAAAGAAATAACATCTCTATGGAGACAAGCAAGTACTGGATCTTCATTCTTAGAAACTGGTGGGTCACTGTGCACCTTTAAAGCCTCTGTACTGGATTTCTTTTCATGTATTTGAGCAAAACTTGTTATTCCCCAGCACAGATATACTGAATAAGTAGCTCTTGAAGTAAAAATAAGTTTGCTGCGTGCTGTTTGCATCTAATTATAAAGAATTTTATTATCCGATAATCAGGAAGTGCATGTTAGCTTGCTAGTTTGCTTTAACGTCACAGCCAATCTCCACTATGGCCTCTGAAAGTTGTGGAAAGCTCTTATAAACTCATCAAGGTGAATAAATAGAATGCTCTGAATACATAAGGTAAGTGAGGAAGAACTTTGGACCACTCCAAACTGTTTTAAAGGTCCCATGGCATGAAATTTTCACTTCTGAATGTTAATGTGAGCTCCCCTACCCTGTTTAGCCCCCCCCATGGCTAAAAGTCACGAAATGTGTAAACTGAGCATTTGCGATCCTTTTCAGTTTGAAAAAAAGACAGCCCAAACGGGCGATTCTGAACAAGGGAAATTTCTGATGTCACACTCAGGGAAAAATGCAAATGCAGTTCCACCGCCCGTCTGGATGTCTATCCACCGTCTCTGTAAGTCACGCCCAGAGAGTTTGGACCGCAAACGAGCTACCCAATGCGAGATGCGTTTTTTTATTTGCCTGGAGGCACGTGAGAGTGTTTCCAGGCTCGGATGCCCTTTATCCGAGCCTCCGAACCTCTGAAACAGCAGTGGGTTAATTTTATTTTCTGTGGAAATGTGTTTATTTTTCAATGGAAATCGTCTCATATCTTCCTCCGCGCTTAAACGCGCAAGTGGGGCCATCGCACAGCGCACCGCTAAAGAGAAAAGAGCGGAGAGTTTGGCCACACCCCCACCCACTGCACTGGCCTGTCTCTGTCCTCATTTGCATTCAGGCAACAAAGTGTTTCAGAGAGATATTTTTACTCTGACTGTGTTCATGAGGCTTTGTCATGCACTGAGTCTTGATTTTGAAGAAGGATTCATTTACAGTATTAGGGAACCATTAAGGCGCCATATAAAAGCTTTAAGAAATACCATGTCATGGGATCTTTAACTGAATTAGTTCTGTTTTCATGCTTTTAAGACCTTTAAAACGTTTAGTATTTAGATGTGATGTTAGTTAATCAGTGAAAATATAATATGGTCTACTACACTTTGCCTCTGGTCCCCTGTATTCAGTGAGGAAGTCTGAACATTTTGATGACAAAGCATTTTAAAGGGGCTGTACTCTGTGGGGGAATAAAGTCTAGTACCCCTCCATTAACCATAAACCAGGTGATAACATCTGCTCTTTGACAGTTCTGCCCTGTATGGACTTCACTGTTTTCTGATGTTAACAGCGCTGTGCCTGATTTTTACTGTCTTAAATACATGAAAAACACAACTGATCATTTTAAACAGTTTTCAGTGGTCCAAAGTTATTCCTCACTTAAACAAAATTAAATCCAGGCATTCTAGAAAAGTAAAAGTATATCATGGTTGAAACATGTTGGCTTTGACCATTTCAATAAAGGCCTTTTAACTTTACTTTTCCTTATGCTACTTTTACTTTTCTGGAGTACCTGGATTTTGTTTTTTCTAAAGTTTTGATCCATTTCGAAGAGCGCCCTCTACCTGTTCTCACTGATTGGTACACCTGCAGCACACTTTCATTTTTCCCTTCTTCCTCACTTACCTTATTCATCCTAATTCTTCACTGTGATGAGTTTGTAAGAGCTTTTCACCACTTTCAGAGGCCAGAGTTTCAAGGCAACACTAACAACAACTAGCAGCTAACTGGACACTTCCTGATTTTCAAACAATAAAAGAATTAATGATTAGATGCAGTACAGACCTACAAGGCTAATGCCAACCAGCATGCTAACTGTACAGTGAGGCTTCTGACAATAACTTGCTTTCTAATTAGTTGTAGACACCACACAGCGATAAAGAGCTTCATAATGAGATGCAGACAGTTCAAAGGTGACTCATTCTGGCCTGAAGAGCTGCAATGCTAACGCCAACTAGCATGCTAACAGTGGACTTCCTGATTTTCTAACTTATTTTGACCTGAAGAGCTCCTTATATAATAATCTGTACTGAGGCAAGACAAATTTCACTCATATACACGCCCTTTAAATAAATTATATAAAAGTAGACGTATGGCCACATGTCAGAGTACATTTCTTGCATTACTTTCCCTACCTGAGCAATTTGTAATGACGGCCTGAAAGCTCACAGGAGGCGTAGTATTTATAGGATTCAGCTCTCTCATGTTGAAAGAGCTGAATGGTGGGAGCTTATCCCTTTGTGCAGGTTTGATGCGGAGGGGACTGGATTTCCATGTTTTTTAACTGTGGCGGAGGCAGCTACACTAACAGTCAAACTCTTGGACACACATTTTATTTCCATGACTATTTACGAGGTAGATTCTCACTGAAGGCATCAAAACTATGAATGGACACGCGTTGAATGTAACAAACAAAAAATAAACTCTAAACTTGTTTGAGATTTGAGATTTTCACCCTTTGCTTTGGTCACTGCTTTACAATTTTGCATTTCTTAACTCTAAAGAAAACCATTTAGAACATTTATCAGGTTTGCAGGACTGTCAACAAAGCAAAGAGCAGCTACTTTTAGGACTATGAATCTTAAACATAAAAAAATACTTAGTTGAATTATTTGACTGTTTTCTTTACTACATAATTCCATGTATCTTGCTTGATATATTTGATGCCTTCCATATGTAAACATAAAGACAATGATTTAAAACTAAATGCAAAAATCCAGAATGGAACTTGTAGGGCAATCAACAAACACAAAATAAAACTCAAAAACACAAGCAGATAGGACAAATGTCAAATTAAAACACCAAGGACAAAAACTAAAGGAATAAGACAACAAAACAAAACATGAACCATGAGAGAAAAACCACAGTGAATGAAGGTATGTCCAAACTTTTAAGTGGTAGTGTAGTCAGTCAGATCTATAGACCTGCAGAGTTACGGTCATCAGATATATGCTCTAGTTTGTGTATATATTATGCATAAAAAAGATTAAATTTCACACAGTGCAGTGGCATTCGAAGTGACTGCTGACGATTGATGTTGAAAACTGCATATCAAGGTCGAATTTTGGTGTGCTTTTTGTTTTTTACAGTGGGGCAAAAAAGTATTGAGTCAGCCACCAATTGTGCATGTTCTCCCACTTTAAAAGATGAGAGAGGCCTGTAATTTTCATCATAGGTACACCTCAACTATGAGAGACAGAATGGGGGGAAAGAATCCAGGAAATCACATTGTAGGATTTTTAATGAATTAATTTGTAATTTCCTCGGTAAAATAAGGATTTTGCTCTCACAGATCTGTAACTTCTTCTTTAAGAAGCTCCTCTATCCTCCACTCGTTATCTGTATTGAGTGAACTGGTTATCAGTATAAAAGACACAACCTCAAACAGTCACACTCCAAACTCCACTATGGCCAAGACCAACGAGCTGTCAAAGGACACCACAAACAAAATTGTAGTCTTGCACCAGGCTGGGAAGACTGAATCTGCAATAGGTAAACAGCTTGGTGTGAAGAAATCAACTGTGGGAGCAATTATTACAAAATGGAAGACATACAAGACCACTGATAATCTCCCTCGATCTGGGGCTCCACGGAAGATCTCACCCCGTGGGGTCAAAATGATCACAGAACCACACAGTGAATGACCTGCAGAGAGCTGAGACCAAATCAACAAAGGCTTCCATCAGTAACACACTACGCCGCCAGGAACTCCAATCCTGCAGTGCCAGACGTGTCCCCCTGCTTAAGCCAATACATGTCCAGGCCCGTCTGAAGTTTGCTAGAGAGCATTTGGATCATCCTGAAGAATATTGGGAGAATGTCATATGGTCAGATGAAACCAAAATGGAACATTTTGGTAAAAACACAACTCCTCGTGTTTGGAGTTGCATCTCCCTGAAATGAGTTTTTGGAACTTGGAATGTCTGCAAAACGGTGAATGATAAAACAAACGAACATCCAACTCAGGACTGAGAACCATCAGGTAATAACTTCATTTATGTAGCTCTCATTAGTTGCTTTGTAGTTTTGCTCTGTAGACCAACATTTACACCTGTCCATTTCAAAAAAAAATCTCACTCCAACCAAACTTCAAAACGTGAGAGCCCTGGTCCTTCAATAAATACCCCATATAGTATAAGTATGCATTAGACAATGAGGAGCCATGTATTATGCAGTTTTCATGCACGACTTGTTGTTTAACGCGCTAATACCACAGCAACATACTGAAATATTTCCTCTTTGAATCTAAAAAGCCTGTCCACTGTCTGCAAATGTCTCCTAGTTATTTCAGTGTTTTAAATCTAGTCTCTACATTCTACTCAGAGCTGTTGAGGATGTGTTTACCCGATGCTATGGTGACGCCATGGCGATAGCAGCAGAGCGGTGATATGTAAAAGCATTAAACAATGAGGATGCGTTAAAACGGCAGAACACACAGCTCCAACTTGTATAATGTGTTTATGCCACATCTTCACTGGTGAATGTGAAAAGCCTGTTTCCTGTGTGTAAATGTCCTAAACAACAGTTATTTCAATGTTTTAAATGATGTTAGTTACTACATTCTATCCACAGCAGCTGAGGATTTGTTTACCCGTTCATGGCAATGGGCACAGAGCAGTGATATGGAACAGTGATTTGGTTGTTGCCGGACTACTATTAACGCACGGCAGTTAGATAATGGAATTCTCATTGACTGTGGTATAATGCGTGACTGTGGTATAATGTAAATGGAGCAATGTGTGGAAAAACCCTGATCTTTTACGCACCATGATGCACAAACTTGGAAGGACGAGGTGGGATCTGTTTGTATTTTGTGACAATAAACTCCACTCTTTGTAGTCTGAAAGTTGTAAAGCATGCCTATAAATATGTGCATATAGGAGCTTGAAACATTACAGTACAATAGTAGATTATCACCACCAAGTGTGAAGTAAATGAACAATGAACTGTAAAGCGCTTTGGGTGTCTTGAAAGGCGCTATGTAAATGCATTCATTAAATGATTAATTTAAATTCAACTTTTACCGCTTTGTCTGAGACTGAGGTTTACAGGGCCTTTAAAGGTGTACTGTGTAACTTTTTGTTTGTGGGTCTGTCACCTTTTTGTTTTTATGTTTTATGTCATTGCTCTACCTTGAATGTTCCACAGTATGACATTAGACAGCTCTACCTTATATTTATTCAATTGCAGGTGGTTTTATAGCTCAAAAATACCTAGAAAACCAGGCATTCTGACTGTGAGCGAGGTCGCCTCTCCACAGATCTGATCTGTAACTTGGTCTGGTTTGGTCACCATGAAGAGGTTTAATGCCATACTGTGAAACATTCCAGACAAAGCAATAACATCTCCATGGAGAATTATGATGGACCCTTTACTAGAAGACTTAGGCTACGTTCACACTGCAGGGCTTAATGCTCAATTCCGATTTTTTTGTGAAATCCGATTTTTTTGCGAGGCCGTTCACATTTCCAGTTAAATGCGAATTGTATGTGATCTCCAGTGTGAACGCTAAACTCCCCAAAAGTGTCCCGCATGCGCCTTGGAGGACACGATGACGTCACACGCAGCGAACGCGCTCAATGTTTACGGAAGTAGCCTAAAGTTGCTTTCATACCGGAGCCAAAACATGTACAGCTTATTTGTTTTAAGGAGGAGACGGAGAAGGACGAGGTTTTTGGCCACAGCGTTTTGCGGGGCAGTGGCAGCAACGTCTGCAGAAAGGAACATGTGGGTGCGGAGTCACAGGCAGGAAAGGTGGGATCGCTACGTGCTTCGCCGCTTCACTGATACGAGTTTATCTACTATTTTCACATGACGAGAAGAACGTTTGTGCACATTTGTGAACGCCTACTTGTACCACTCTCATTGGAGGAAACACACTCAGGTCGGATGAATGCGACCTGGCCGTTCAGACTGCAGTCGCATGTCAAAAGATCGGATATGCATCGGATTTAGGACCACATATCCAAGTGGCCTGGATCGCATTTGAAAAAATCGGATCTGTGTCGTTCACACTGTCATTAGAAGATCAGATACAGGTCGCATAGAGGCAAAAAAATCGGATTTGGGTCGTTTCAGGCTGCAGTGTGAACGTAGCCATACTTTACTAGAAGTTACACAGTGCACCTTTAATAGCACCTCTCCTCTCACTCCTCTGTTCTGTCTGTGTCTCTCAGATCCATACGTGAAGGCGTCTCTGGTGTGTGACGGACGCAGGTTAAAAAAGAGGAAGACGTCAATAAAGAAGAACACGCTGAACCCCACGTACAACGAAGCTCTGGTGTTTGACATCCCCAACGAGAACATCGAGAACGTGTCCATTGTCATCGCAGTCATGGACTATGACTGGTCAGTAATACTATTACTACAATTACTACTACCACCACTACTACTGCTACTACTACTACTGCTACAACTGTTACTACCACATCCCCAATGAGAACATCGAGAACATGTCCATCATCATTGCAGCCATGGACTACCACTGGTCAGTAATACTACTTTTACTGCTACTGCTACTACTATTACTACTACTACTGCTACTACTACTATTACTACTACTACTACTATATCTACTGTTTCTACCATATCCCCAACGACAACATCAAGAATCTGTCCATTGGCATTGCATTCATGGACTACGACTGGATGAGTAATGCTACTACTAATACTACTATTACTGCTACCACTGCTACTACTACTACTACTACTACTGCTACTAGTACTGCTACTGCGACTGCTAATACTACCATTACTACTACTACGACTACTACCACCAATACTAATCATACTACCACATTGTCATTGCAGTTATGGACCACAACTAGTCAGTACTACATCTACCACTAATGCTACTACTGTTATACTGCTACTACTGCCTACTTCCTACAGATTCTGCGTTATTACTTTTTTGTTTGTTTTTTTTCCTTTTTTACTCCAAGACCGCCATGTTTGTTTTGAAGAATGTACCATGAGTCTCTCTGATTGATTAATTGGTCAATCATGGCCCTTGGAAACTGCAAAGACAGGATATAGTTTCAGATCCAAATGTCCTTTGTAAAAGCTTTTGTTCTTGGCTCACCAGGTTTACAAATCCATTCACTGGACTCTGACTGAGTAGTAGTAATACTAAGGGTTGCCTACAGATCTTGGAAACCTTTAACAAAACTAACCTCATGCATATAAATGAATGAGTACAAAGAGACAAATCTACAGTAGACAGGACCCAGATGAGGACAGAGCTCCAGCCCCGCTGTATGCGCAGCGCTAACTGTTGCTAATTGTTGACATTCATTAGCGGTGATAAGGCTAACACAGGTGGAGTGCTGAGGTTAACTGAGGTTAATTTGGCTAATGGCTAATCGAGATACAGACAGGCAGAGGACAAAGTATGGGGTTAATTCAGTACGAAGAACACAGACTTTAAAAGGCCTGTACCATGAGTCAGGAACATGTTTGAGTTTGAACTGTTAACCCTGCCCACTTTGTCCTATCTGCCAGTCTGATATCCCAAGGCTGGGGCCTTGGGTAAAGATCCATGGCTCTTTAGTTTACTTTTTATATTAATGTTTAGCTATACTTCATTCATCCCCCGTGAGGAAAATTTATTCTCTTCGTTTGACCTTGAGCCTGGCTTGGTCAGGACTGCCTTCACTGGAGGATAGACTTGCTAAATTGGCATGTTTTGGATTGATGCTCTGGTCAGTGGAGGAAACACACCCAGACAAACTCCACACAGAATCGTAATCGAACCCAGAACTTTCTTGCTGCCGTGAGTGCTTGCCACTGTATTGTATTGTTTTTGCTGATGCATCTCTATGGACAGTCTGTCTATAGTACAGTATAGTGCAGTAGTGATACTGTCTATGGACAGTATCAGTATGACAGTCTGTCAGACAAACATGCAAAAAAACATGTTGGATTTGCCTATTTTTGTTTTTTGTAACTAAAGTCTTGAAGGGCATGCAGTAAGGGTGTAGATATTGATCACCATATGGATTCTATCAAATGTATTTTCAAAGGTTTTCACAGACTTTAATGGGAACAAGTGGTCTGACAAGTGGAAAGCTCAAAACTAATACTACTAATTTGGGTGGTTAATGCATGTATATATATTAGGGCTGTCAAACGATTAATTTTCTTGATCGCAACTAATCTCAGAAATTTCATAGTTAATCGCGATTAATCGTGATTTATTTTGCATGTTTAAAATTGATATCTTGCAGTAAGACCGTTCGAATCTAAAGTTAAACTCACAATGCAAAGTATTTCTCACCATTTTTTTTATTTCAAAAAAGTGCAGAGAAAGGAAAAAGTAACAATGAACCAGTAATAGTGCTTACTTTGAGAAATTGTAAATAAATGATTGAAGCCCGCTCGAGCTGCCTACGGATGCGTAGAAGGAACAAAATACGAGCAAACTCAAAATAGCGCGTTTAACCGACAATGAGTTTAATTAATACAACCAAATGAGCTGCATATGGATGGTAGAATTGCGGAAAATGCTGGCAAACTCTGATCGCGATTAAAAAATTGTTCGCGATCATAACTCTAATCGCGATTAATCGCGATTAACTCGTTAATATTCCCAGCCCTAATATATATTATATATATATATATATATATATATATATATATATATATATATATATATTTTTTTTTTTTTCACTTTCAATCACTTCCAAAGCTCAATCACATGTTTCTTTTTCTTTTTTTAACACTAATTTTTAACATCAATTCTTCCAGGGAGTTGTGACTGAGATGACACCACAAACTTGACCAGCAATACCATAAACTCTTGAGAAAAATAAGTAGTTGTAAACGGACCTACTGGATGCTGTTCTTTTAGCACCTTCTTCTTTCCTCATTCTTGTTTCTGGGGGCTATTTCTCCTCTCTAAGCTGATCGTCACTCCTCATTTAGTACGCTCTTGTTGTTTTCTAATTTTGTTGAACACGACAGTGGAGTCACGCCTGAGTCAGTCTCCTGGTGGTCATTCCCTGGTTTACATCAACAACAACCATGAATATTCATCAACAATACTAATGCGATGCTAATGACATGCTAATGCTATGCTAATACTGTGCCTGCCTGTGTTAGCGTCTAGCATCAACACTTGGCTCTGTTTGGTGTCGTCTGCTTCCATTGGGCCAAGCTGGAAGTGTTTTCTGTATGTTTATTCTTGTGGATGCTACAGTAACACCTTTTTATAGCCTATGCGCATTTAGCCTTGTTTTCACAAAAGTACAGGACAGTTCAGTGGGACATAGCTGGGAATAAATAGCCAACCTAGATCCCGATTTTCTAGTTCAACATGTGGATAATGGAGTACTGAAAATTAGAATACTTAGTTTTGATCAAAGAAAAAAAGTATCCTGAACTGCACAATATTATATAAGTGGTTAAATGTGGAGGTTGTGTTAGGCTCTTGAAAATGTACTATTTAACTTTTCCGGTTGCCATCTGCTTGTCTCCATGGACATGTTACTACTTTGCTTGGAATGACCTACAATAAACCATCAAATTGTGTCATACAGTATCTTCCATTTATTCTGTTACAATAAAAGTGTATTCTTATTGCGAGAGGCTTACCTGATGTAAATGCCTTCTCTACATGGATATAGATAGTTTAAAGCCATGCTGTGGAATATCCTTGGCCGTGCAATAACCTCACCATAGCCACAAGCAGGTGATGAATCTTCCAGCAGAAAAGTTACACCTTAAACCTTCTTACGTTCATCTAAAACTTTGAACTTTTAACCCTGAATGTGTTTTGCACCTCGCAAACATACCAGTAATTTATTCCATTAGTGCTTTGTGCTTTGCAGAGTAATAAATAAACCTTCAGTATGCACCAGGTCCAACTAAGCATCAGTCAAAACCAACCAGGCGCCTAATCCAGTTCTAGCCTTGACAGAAATAAAACTTAATCATGCCGAACTTTGAAAAGCACAGCTCTGTAGCTAACTACCTCCATAAGAAACCTGCACATCCACCATTTTACTGTTTCTCCAATGCACTTGACTAACTATGAACTCTGTCTCTACAGTATCCAACACAATGAGACACAATAACATTACATTCCAGTACCTTTGTGTTTAAAATCAAACTCCTAAACAGGAGCATGAACACTCGGACTGATTACAGACTCCTGGAAATGTGTTGTTTAAATCCATTCAAGACGAAAGGTTAAAGGCAAACAACAACTAGCAAAATTAGCATTGTTGTATGCTAGAGATGTCTATCATTCGAACTGCACAAATCTATCTATCTATGCTAATATCAACATCATATAAACATTTTTTTTTTATTTTAACCCTTGTAATGTGTTAGAAAGCTGCACACGTCTTTGGTGTTAGCGGGTCAGATTTGACCCGTGATTTAACTCAGCCTGAAAATATTTAAAAACACTAGTTATCATCCAATATTTCTTTTTTCCCTCATAACTAACTTAGTATGTATTCATATACAAGGAAACACTGTTTTAATTTTTCAATTTTTTGCTACAACGTCCTTTTGGCGGCACGGTAGCTGAGTGGCTAGCGCTCTTGCTGCTTCACAGCAAGAAGGTTCCGGGTTCGATCCCCGGGTCGTCCAGACCTTTCTGTGTGTGTTCTGTGTGGAGTTTGCATGCATGGTCTGGGCTCAGTCAGTATTCTCTGTCGGGTCATATTTGACCCGTAACACCACATAGGTCCCTTTTTTTTTTTTTTTGAGACGTTTAGAATTCTCAAATTCTTAATGAATTTGGTGGGATAATACCTGCTGTACATATAAATTATAGTTTTACACCAAACAAGAAGCATTTTGTGAAGAAAAGTTGAAAAATATGTTGAAAATTATAGGAAGTAGAGAGTTCTGTTTAAAGAGTTCCACACTGATGACATGAGGAACGTATTTTTGTACATTATTTCAACAAAATAAATGTGTTTTCTTATAATTTTATTTGTAAAATATTAATGTCTGTGTACATTAGAGGAGTTTTGGCCTAGAGAACATCATGTTTGCCAGGTAACAGTTATGGAATTCCTTAGCGTGATGTCACAATTTCCAACCAATTTGAAACCTACAAATTGGCCAAACTATATAATGATCTTAACTGTGTTTTGGTCAATCCAAGGCTTGATTACATGTTTTCCCTTTTTTTTTACAATCTTAACATCAACCCTTCAAGAGAGCTGTGACAGAGAAGACTCCGTGAATTAAAAAAAAAGTAGATGTAAACTGACCTACTGGACGCTGCTCTTTGGCATCTTCTTTCCTCATTCTTGTTTGTGGAGGCCATTTTTCTCCTCTCTAAGCTGGTCGTCACTCCTCTGTTTACACATTTGGCACGCACTTGACGCTCGTTGACGTCCACTGCACGTGACTATCTGTTAACTCGACTGTCCTCTCTCTTGTGCTTGTGTCTGTGCAGTATCGGACACAATGAGGTCATAGGTATGTGCCGCGTGGGCTCAGACGCAGATGGACCAGGCAGGGAGCACTGGTCAGCCATGTTGGCCAATCCACGCAAACCCATCGAACACTGGCATCAACTGGTAGAGGTAAGTGATGAGGAGGGGTCTAACTATTCACCTGTTTAATGGATGTATTGATAAATAACAATTAGCAATAATATATACTAGTATTTCTCTTACAATCAGCTTCAGTGTTTCGCGCTCAGTTAGTTTTCCTACATCGACATCACATATCGATGCTAACTTGAATCTACACCGTAAATTTACAATTTTATTTATTTGTACCATGGTCAGTGAGAATTCCAATGGCTTACTGCCGTACTTTAATACTGCATAACCATAGACTGTATATAGAAGTGGACTAAGGGAGTGTCACCCATAGCGGCTCCAGTCAAACAAAGCTCATCGAGGCTTGCAGTTACAGGGGCGAATTTGAAGCTGAGTTTCATATTAGAAATAGGAATTTATTAACAGATGAAATAGTGAAATAAAAACACCACGATACATATATTTTAAGACCGAAATGACAAGGCTCACAGCAGCAGTTACAGACAGAGGGGTGACAGTTTTTCAGTGGAAAGTGAATTGGAGTCGATGGAGCTGGAATTGCTCCCATACTCACTTCTTATTTGGAATGCAGCAGCTAGCGGGTTTACGATGTCCATTTATATATACAGTCTATGGTTGGCGCTCAGCTAGTTTCCTTAGATCCACGTCATGCAAACTTGAATCTACTCGTAAATTGTCAATTGTATCTATTTGTAACATGGTCGGTGAGAATTCCAATGGCTAACTGCTGTACGATAACTTTGCAAATCACTTTCTGTTCATACTTTGCAACTGATATCATCAGTATTCCCAGGAGGTGTGATGCTAACTGTTGGCACTGCTCTGTCTGAAACTCTGTTACTCAAGTTAGACTTTAATCATAGTTTCTATCAATCTGACATGAAGAGCTTCTTTAGTTGGAACGATAGTATATCAGGTGAGATTATTCGTGCTGTTAAACAAGACCAACACAAATAACATTACAGTCACAAGCTAGCTAACTTTAGCCAACAGTTTTTCAGTTGGTCAGTCTTACCGTTTTTGTTGTAAATCAAACTCCTAAACAGAAGCATGGTAAATGGTCACCTTTTTATATAGTGCTTTTCCACCTTCACCCAAAGCGGTTTACAACAAGGATCCACTCACCCATTCATACACCAGTGTACGCAGACACTGGGGGCGAGGCGGGTTAAGGGTCTTGCCCAAGGACTCAACAACACCATTCATCTGTGAGAGCTGGAATCACACTGCCAACCTGTGTCAGTGAGTCTGACTGCCCAATCAATTATGTTTTTTATGTTGAGACCTGGATTTGAACCGCCAAGTGGACAAACACTCGTACCAACTGAGCTACTGTGAACACTAGTATTCTATGATGGTTAAACCAATTTTGTAATTTTTCTTGAGCTTTCAGATGATCTTAAATCTATTTTTTGCCAGTGTTTGCTAATGTGTGCATTCTGTCACCATAGTAACTGCTGAACATTCCTCGATACATGTAGAGCAGGGGTGTCAAACTCATTTTGGTCTGGGGGCCATATCCACCTACTTTGATCCCAAAGGGGCCGGATCAGAAAACTCATGGCATATACAGTGCCGTGAAAAATTGCACTCGTCCTGGTGTTTTTTGCATATTTATCACTCAAAACATTGTCAGATCATCAAACCAATTTTAATATCACACAGAAACAACCCAAGGAAAGACAAAATTCAGTTTTTGAATGATGATTCCATTTATTAGTGCACAAAAAAAATCTAAACCTATCTGGCCCTATGTGAAAAAGTAATTGCCCCCCCTTGTTAAATCACAAACTAACTGTGACTAACCACAGTTTTGAGAAAACTTAGTTCAGTTCTACATGCCACACCCACACCTGATTGTCACCACCTGTGTTGAATCAAGAAATCACTTAAATAGTTCCTGTCAAACAAAGTGAAGTTGGCTACAACATCTCAAGAACAAACACATCATGCCACGATCCAAAGAAATTCAAGAACAAATGAGAAAAAAAGTGATAGAAGTCTATAATTCAGGAAAAGGTTACAAAGCCATTCCCAAAGCTCTGGGGCTCCAGCGAACCACTGTCAGAGCCATTATTCAAAAATGGAGGAAACTGGGAACAGTTGCAACCCTTCCGACGGCTCATTCAGGAAGTCACAAAAGAACCTAGACGCACATCGAAAGAACTACAGGCCTCGTTGAGCCTCAGTTAAGGTCAGTGTTCATGACTCCACCATTAGAAAAACACTGGCCAAAAATGGCATCCATGGAAGAGTTCCCAGGAGAAAACCACTGCTTTCACAAAAGAACACAAAGGCTCGTCTCACCTTTGCCAAAAAGCACCTTGATGACCCTCAAGACTTTTGGAGAAACATTTTGTGGACCGATGAGTCTAAAATTGAACTTTTTGGAAGGTCTGCAGCCCGTTTCATCTGGCGTAAAAATGGCACAGCATTTGATAAAAAGAACATGGTGCCCACAGTAAAGCATGGTGGTGGCAGTGTGATGGTCTGGGCCTGCTTTGCTGCCTCAGGACCAGGACAACTTGCTGTGATTGACGGAAAAATGAATTCTGCTGTTTACCAGAAGATCCTGAAGGAGAATGTCCGGCCATCAGTTCGTGCCCTCAAACTCAAGCGCTCTTGGATCATGCAACAGGACAATGATCCAAAACACACCAGCAAGTCCACCTCTGAATGGCTCAAAGAAAACAAAATTAAGGTTTTGGAGTGGCCAAGTCAAAGTCCGGATTTAAATCCGATTGAGATGCTGTGGTGTGACCTTAAACGGGCAGTTCATACAAGAAAACCCTCCAATATGGCAGAATTGAAACAATTCTGCATAGAAGAGTGGGCCAAAATCCCTCCCCAGCGGTGTGAAAGACTCATCACCAATTATCGCAAACGTTTGGTTACAGTTATTGCTGTCAAAGGAGGCTCAACTGGCTATTAGATTAAGGGGGCAATTACTTTTTCACATAGGGCCAGATAGGTTTAGATTTTTTTTGTGCACTAATAAATGGAATCATCATTCAAAAACTGAATTTTGTCTTTCCTTGGGTTGTTTCTGTGTGATATTAAAATTGGTTTGATGATCTGACAATGTTTTGAGTGATAAATATGCAAAAAACACAGAAATCAGGAAGGGGGCAAATACTTTTTCACGGCACTGTATACCCCAAAAATTGCACTCGTAGTGGCGTTTAAGATTATATTCCTAGGGCACTGCCACTTGTTGCAAACACACCGAGCATACAGGTTTCCCATTCACCTCTGTGAACAAAAAGGAATTAATCAGTTTCTCTTGGAAAATCCTGCACTCGGCGTCCACGTTTCTCATTTTTGACATTTTTCTGATGAGGGTGTCACAGTCAACAGTCAAAACGATGGTCCTTTACGAGAATTTTTGGAAAGAGGCAAGTCTTCGTTTGTGCTGCTCTGGTGGGAGGGGCCACACACAGAGGCGTGCTAAGCTGTGCAGAAAAGATGGGCAGATAAGTGGCACAGAAAATTACCAATATTTTAATAGAAAAAATTTAAATATCATTAAAATATTTTAACACAAAATCACCCAAGGGCCAGACTAAAGGTCTTGGAGGCCCCCGGGCTGCATGTTTGACACCCCTGATATAGAGCACCCCCAGCGTGATAACGCTGCAAAGTATCAATATCACTACTCTGCTGCCATCACCATAGCAATGGATAAACAAACGTTAAACTAAATATAAGCTTAATACATTTCATAAATTCCAAACCAGTAATGAGATTTAACATTATGTGAATCATAATTTCTGAGATTTCTTCCAAAACTGGCTCCTCTATGTGAAATTATGAATTAATTTATTTCTTCATATTATTGCCGCCAGAATTGTAATTTTATTTTGCCAATATTCAGTTGACAGAGCACAGCCTGTTTATATGCAAGAAAATTGAAATATGAGGTGTTAAACTATTGCAAGAATCCCATGTATTTCAGAAGATGTTTATAAAAGTCTAAATTACAGGGTTAGCAGCAGATTTATGTTGCATTAGCCCCCCATGGAGACACATTTTAATCTCTGCAGAAGACTAAATAATGTGGCCTTGTCAAATTACTGATTACAGCCATTCAAACTGCAATTTCTGTTCAATTGTGATGAATGTTGCAATCCGCCTTCCAGTTGCAATGGTCAGCTATGATTTCACACTGTTACATTCAAATAAATAAAGCAGAAACGATAATGATGACAAAAAGTTAGATAGAGATAAGAGAAAAAGCAATATTACAATAGCAATAGCAATATTACACACTGTCATTGTGCTACTAGGCAAGACTATGAGGGAATACATAACAATTTCCAACTTTATGGTGGCCTATATACAGTCATTTCTTTCTCTAAATTTGAATTTGTATTTGGGAAAAAAAATATGTAATTGAGATTTTTCTACAGGTATGTCTAGGGTAGAACGTTCAGCGGTTACCGTGGTGACGCAATGCACACATTATTACACACAGCCTGGTAAGTTTTTTAGACGTTGCAAAAAAACTCACATCGTCAATAGTCTGTGATCGATACGAACATTCATGGTCCTGTTTAGTTTGATTTTAAATGAACAAAAACTGTAACTGTAACGTTGGGGGCGGCAGTAGCTCAGTTGGTAGATCATATGCCTCGTGATCCAGGGGGTGGGCGGTTCGAATCCCGCTCTTGACGGTTGACCGCATGTGATCCCAGCTCCCACAGATGAGCGCTGCCGTTGTGTCCTTGGGCAAGACACTTAACCTCACCTCGCCCCCAGTGTCTGTGGACACTGGTAGCCCCCATGGCAGAAGATACATCAAGGCCTGTTGTGACGTGAGCCGTCCTCCTGTGGACCCACCACCTGCGGAAGGATTCATGGGGGCTGGTGCATTGTGTTCTGGGCAGCAGAACACTGCTTGGACTGCTGCCCCCGCGACCCAGAAAATGGAAAAGCGGAAGAAAATGAATGAAGGAATGTAACTGTAACGTTATATGAGATTTTATATGATTACATTATATGAGATGAGACTTGTTTAACGGCACAAAAATCAGCTCACCTGTTGTAGTCCCCAACAAGTCAGCTCCTTTTGGTCTGATTGTGTCCAAATAAAGCTCACTAAAGTCTTAACTTGAGTAACAGAGCTTCAGACAGACCAGTGCCCCCTGTTAGCGTCACACTCCCAGGAGCTACTGACATCAGCCGCAAAGTATCAAGAGGGAAAACTGCCTCTTGCCCCCCATCTGGGACTATGACATCGTCTCATTCTTGAATCTGAAATCCACCAATAGTATATACTCAAACATATCGTGCGCCTCTAATGGGGCCGCTCATGTGAAAATAAGCGTGATTTGTTGGCTGTTTGCTTCATAATTCGATAATAATAATTTGAGCTGGTGTGACGCTCACAGCTGTACAGACTGACTGCTCTGTAAATAATGGTCCCACTCATTAATAATTCACCTCGCACATTCACTGCACACTCAGGAGGCTGTAATAGTGGCCTGAGAGAGGAGGCCTAAACAAAACTCTATTTACAGATATAGTCAATTAAACAGCGGAGCACACAGCAAATTCAAACAGGATGGGCTGTTGTCACCAGTCTGTAGCTTTCAACCAATCGCAGCCATGTACCTTTGCCTCTTAGTCAATCAGCTCTCTCCCCGTTCTATCATCCAATCACGTTCCTGTCCCATCAGAAGCAGCAGAAGCGGAAGTGTCAGCCTCTTCGTTTCCGCCTCTTCTTCACAACCACCAGTGGCATTCCGCTCATTGTATCTATTCACATGGAAGAAAAACTGGTGCAACTCTCTCAGATCCTTTCTGTCAGCACCAGTAAAGATAGCTCTCAATAGATCTGACCTGTAACATAGCCCATTTTTGTCTTCGCTGAGGTGAAGTTTAAAGGTCCTATATTACACTATCTACCTATATAAGCTGACTCTTGTGAGCTTTAAGCCATGCTAGAAGATTGTCAAAAACATACCTGGCGTTGTATTTTGTTTCATTCACACATGTGTGTAGTGCTGGTTTATTATTCTGTCGACATCTTCGATGCTCAAAATGCTTTATTCCACCTTGTGATGTCATGAAGTGGGTCATGAATTGGTCATTTTTAAATTAATAGCTACCTTTTACCTTTTGTTCAGCAGATATCGACAATTCCAGGGCTGAAATTAACAAATGTTTTTAGTGAAGGTGTATGGAGTTTAAAGGTCCCATGACATGGTACTTCTTGATGCTTTTATATGGCTCCTTAATGGTTCCCTAATACTGTAAATGAATCCTTCTTCAAAATCAACACTCAGTGCATGAGAAACAGAGATAAGATGAGAAAGAGTATTTTTTTTCTCCCTCAGAACAGGTCATAATGGGAGTTGTTGCTTGAATGCAAATGAGGAGAAAAAATCTGGCCAATAGTAGAGGGTGGGGGCGTGGCCAAACGCTCCGGTCTCCGCTGTAGCTCACAGCTGATCCATTGTCCGCTCCAGCGTTCCATTGAAAAATAAACACATTTCCACAGAAAATAAAATTAAACCACTGCTGTTCAAAGGTCCAGAGGCTCAGATAAAGGACTTCCGAGCCTAGAAACACTCGGACGTGCCCCCAGGCAAATAAAAAAACGCATTTCGCATTGCCTAGCGCATTCGCAGTCCAAACTCTCTGGGCGTGATTTACAGAGACGCTGAGTACAGACAGACGGTGGTGGAACTGCATTTGCATTTCTTTTTTCGATCTGACGTCAATAAGGTGCCTTGTTCAAACTCGCCCGTTTGAGCTCCGATTTTTTGTAACGCAGAAAAGGATCGCAAATGCTCAGTTTAGACATTTCCCAACTTTTAACCATGGGGGGGGGGGGGCTAAACAGGTTAGGGGAGCTCACATTAACGTTCAAAAACCTCAGAAAGTGAAAATTTCATGCCATGGGACCTTTAAAATCAAAGTGGAGCACTTCCTGTATTACCACATGACATCAAACTGGAACATCTGGAACATCTTAAATGTGTGAATGAAACAAAATACAGCTCTAGGTCTGTTTGTGATGAGGAAACAACATTAGAACACAGATCATAAAATAGTTTGATACGTGCAATTAAAAAAAAAAAAAGTAGACAATCAAATTTGAAATAAAAATGAAAATCAAGTCACCTTTTATATTCTTGTCTTTCTTTTGGACCTGGACTAATTCAAAACCATAGACTGCACTTCTATATTTCTACAGGGATCCACCTCAATCGTTTCAAATGTAAATGTTTCAGTATTATTCAGAGTTTTAACAATATTGAAAACATAACTGGCTCAAGATTTTGTTCAAAAATGTAACTATATTTCAGACAACACAACGTGGATTAAAACATAAAAGACCTCATTCTGGAGACCATACCTTTACAAGTTCCCATATTTTTCTGTAAACAAGCGTTACTTATAGAGAAATATTTAGCCTTGCAGAGCTTAGAGAAAGCGTTATAAGCAAAAATATAGGAATAAATCAGAATAAATCTAACACTCTGAGCTCTCTCGCAGCACTCAGACACAATATGAGTGGAACCATTAATCTTGCATAGGTCTGATCCGCATAAGTAACTGTAAAATGTACTGCTTTGACAATTTGATTAATACATGGTTATTAATGGGCTTATGTCACTGTTTAAGAGAGTGGAGAGGCAGAATGTACAAGATCAGCCAGGAAGTCAATTATAATGGTAAAACGCGGGGGTTTAATGTCACGCTGTTGAACTTTTCTCTCGCAGGGTCCGCCACCTTCTAGTTTCTATGGAGATGCTATTATTTGCTTCGCTTGGAACATTCCACGGTGTTTTATAAAGCTATCTGCATGGAGACAAGGTGACGCCATTTAAGCAATAATGCAGAATTTAGTAAACACAACGTGGATAAGTTTAAAGATCCCATGACATGGTACTTCTTGATGCTTTTATATGGCTCCTTAATGGTTCCCTAATACTGTAAATGAATCCTTCTTCAAAATCAACACTCAGTGCATGAGAAACAGAGATAAGATGAGAAAGAGTATTTTTTTCTGTCTCTGGAACACTCCATAATGGGCCTTGTTGCTTGAATGCAAATGAGGAGAAAAGAGCTGGCCAATAGTAGAGGGTGGGGGCGTGGCCAAACTCTCCGCTTTCGGCTCTGAGCCCACAGCTGATCCATTTCCTTGTTTTTGCAGGGGGGAGAGATTTGAAGCATTCCATTGAAAAATAAACACATTTCCACATAAAATAAAATTAAACCACTGCTGTTCAAAGGTCCAGAGGCTCAGATAAAGGACTTCCGAGACTAGAAACACTCGGACGTGCCTCCAGGCAAATAAAAAAACGCATTTCGCATTGCCTAGCGCATTCGCAGTCCAAACTCTCTGGGCGTGATTTACAGAGACGCTGAGTTCAGACAGACGGGGGTGGAACTGCATTTGCATTTCTTTTTTCGATCTGACGTCAATAAGGTGCCTTGTTCAAAATCGCCCGTTTGAGCTCCGATTTTTTGTAATGCAGAAAAGGATCGCAAATGCTCAGTTTAGACATTTCACAACTTTTAACCATGGGAGGGGCCTAAACAGGGTAGGGGAGCTCACATTAACGTTCAGAAACCTCAGAAAGTGAAAATTTCATGCCATGGGACCTTTAATGCCAGACTGTGAAACATGACATGCGCTAACATCTCCATGGAGACAAGCAGGTAGTAAACCTCCACCAGAAAAGTTACATAGTGGATTTTTAAAATTGTGTTTACATCTGGATAAAAACAAAAATCCTTAAATGGCCTAGAATGCAACAGACTTTTTTGAATTTGAGTTCTGATTCCGCTGGAGAATTGGCAAAGATGGAGAGACTGTTGATCCAGGATTTGCATTGCACAAACTTTAAGTGCAATTTAAGACAGCGGTGTCGGGCATATGAGCACTGTTGTAGTGCCCATGAGCAAGACACTTCACCCAAAATGCATTCTCTTACTCAAGTTTTTTTTCCTTCTTATGTGCAGGAGAAATTCATTGGTACATTTGTGTCAAATAAGGAAGAGAAATCATCTTCTAAACCTCACATCGTGGTGGACAGCCCTCACTCCGACTAAACTCGTGAGTATAAGTACTTACAGTGTAGAGCTGAAAGCGCATATGACAGGTTTTCATGTACTTATTTATTGTAAATTGTACTTGTTTATTGTACATTTATCAGCATTTCTGTAAATGTACCAGAATTATTCAGAGACAATTAAACACACTGTACATAAATCACATAGAAAGAAATACAACATACTAAAATATTGTAAAGTAAATCAAAAATTGTAAGGCCAAAATTGGAAACTGAATTGCTCAATTTATACGTTAGAAATCTTGTTCTCGTGGACCCAGTCTAGTGTCTTATCTCATCTGTAGTAGTAGAAATCTTTTCAGTCTCATGCCCTCACAATATGCCGTGTAAAGTGTATCGTACACAGCGTTAGTCCGGTGGGGTTATAGGGACACAGGCAATAGCTGATCTTAAACAGTGATTTGAGAAAGGGAGAGATGAAGAAGAGAGAGGAGAGGAGACACGATGAAGAGTGGAGAGAGGAGATGAAGAAGAGAGAGGAAATGCAGAGGAGAGAGGAAAGGAGATGAAGAAGGGTGATAAAAGGAAGAGGGGAGAGACATGAGAGATGAAGAGTGGAGAGGAGGCGATGAGAGGAGGGAAGAGGAGATAAAAGATGAAGTGGAGAGAGGAGAAGATGAAGAAGAGAGAGGAAATGCAGAGGAGAGTGGAGAGGAGATGAGGAAGGGCGATAAAAGGAAGAGAAGAGAGAGAGAGAGGCAGGAGAGATGAAGAGTGGAGAGGAGGAGATGAGAGGAGGGAAGAGGAGGTAAAAGATGAAGGGGAGAGAGAAGATGAAGAGGGGAGAGGAGAGGAGATGAAGAAGGGAGATAAAAGAGGAGAGAGAGAGAGAGAGAGGAGAGAGGAAGAGTAGAGAGGAGGAGATGAGAGGAGGGAAGAGGAGGTAAAAGATGAAGGGGAGAGAGAAGATGCAGAGGAGAGAGGAGAGGAGATGAAGAAGGGTGATAAAAGAGGAGAGAGAGAGAGAGAGACAGGAGAGATGAAGAGTAGATAGGAGATGAGAGGAGGGAAGAGGAGGTAAAAGATGAAGGGGAGAGAGAAGATGCAGAGGAGAGAGGAGAGGAGATGAAGAAGGGTGATAAAAGAGGAGAGAGAGAGAGAGACAGGAGAGATGAAGAGTAGAGAGGAGGAGATGAGAGGAGGGAAGAGGAGGTAAAAGAAGAAGGGGAGAGAGAAGATGCAGAGGAGAGAGGAGAGGAGATGAAGAAGGGTGATAAAAGAGGAGAGAGAGAGAGAGAGAGAGAGAGAGAGAGATGAAGAGTAGAGAGGAGGAGATGAAGAAGAGAGAGGAAATGCAGAGGAGAGTGGAGAGGAGATGAGGAAGGGCGATAAAAGGAAGAGAAGAGAGAGAGAGACAGGAGAGATGAAGAGTAGAGAGGAGGCGATGAGAGGAGAGAAGAGGAGATAAAAGACGAAGTGGAGAGAGGAGAAGATGAAGAAGAGAGAGGAAATGCAGAGGAGAGTGGAGAGGAGATGAGGAAGGGCGATAAAAGGAAGAGAAGAGAGAGAGAGGCAGGAGAGATGAAGAGTGGAGAGGAGGGAAGAGGAGGTAAAAGATGAAGGGGAGAGAGAAGATGCAGAGGAGAGAGGAGAGGAGAGGAAGAAGGGTGAAAAAAGGAAGAGAAGAGAGAGAGAGGCAGGAGAGATGAAGAGGGGAGAGGAGGGAAGAGGAGGAAAAAGAGGAAGGGGAGAGAGAAGATGCAGAGGAGAGAGGAGAGGAGATGAAGAAGGGTGATAAAAGAGGAGAGAGACGGGAGAGATGAAGAGTAGAGAGGAGGGAAGAGGAGGCAAAAGATGAAGAGGAGAGAGGAGATGAGGAAAAGAGAGGAGACAGGAGAGGAGAGAAATGATGAGTAGAGATACAGAGGAGAGGGGAATGAGAGGAGAGAGACAGGAGCGATGAAGAGGAGAGAGAAGCAGGGAGGAGGAGAGCTGGAGGCCCTCACAGCTGTGTAATCGTTCTGTGATGGCTTATGTAACACTCCACCCCTCCTCCTCTTCCTCCTCTTCATCATCAAGAGCCCTACACAGCCACCGCCGACTGAAATACACAAATGATGGAGCAGGTTTTGACATGTATCTAGTATTTATTTGTTTTGTTTTTTGTTTGTTTTTTTCTTTTGTTGCTGGGTGACACGGCCAAAAAAATGAAATCCCAATGCACACTTTGAGTTTAATCCATTTTAATCTAAGTCTGTCGTGATGCTAGTGTTTTTAAACGACGGAAGTTCATTTTCATTCTGACCATGTCTTACTCAAGCAACTGTAAATGCCCTTCAATTCCCTAGATTAACCCTGCCCTGAAAACAAGATCGTCACAAGTTAAGTTGTTTCATAATAAACCTTGATTTCACATTTTAGCAACGTTTCACAACGTTTCGATTACTGAAATAATAGTACGTGACTTTCTCATTTCCATCATTTCCATGGAAACAAGCAGGATGAGGCCGCCCTCCAGGCTAAATAAGAGTCAGTTTGAGTAAGGACACAATTAAAACTCTGATAATGTAAAAACACGCTTTGATTTTTGTCTATTGTTTGGCGAAAAATTCAAACTGTTACATACTGTGGCTTTAAAAACACAAATGAACTAGAATGCATTAGATGAATTGCCCAGCCTTATTTTCTTTTGTGTCCGTAGATATTGACCAAAGTATTCACTTTGTATGATAATTATGATTACAGTAATTATTGGTACAATGACTCTTGAGTGTGAAGGATTATCCAGCCTCTATCTCTGAGCACAGTTGACACATCAGATGAGTTTTGATAGAACCGTTTTTCAGAATTACAGTTTTACCCTTGAATTAGGATCCTTGATGCCGTTTACACGTCCTTGCCCCCTGCTGTGTCCTTCCTCGCTAATCTCCTCTCTTTTAATCTCTCCCCCTCGCTCTATCTCCCCTCTCTTCCTCTCTCTCTCTCTCTCTCTCTTGTCATCTCTCTCTTCTGTCTCTCTTCCTTCACTCTCTCTATTCTCGCTCCCTCCCACTTTCTTTCTTTCTTTCTCTTTTCTCTCTCTCTTTTTCTCTTTCCTTGCTCTTTTCTTTTGTCTCTCTCAACCCCTGTCTTCTGTCTCTTTCTGCCCCCTCTCTCTCTCTTCCTTCTCTCTTTCTCCTTCTCTCTCTTTCTGCCCCCTCCCCTTCCCTCTTTCTTGTCTCTATCTTTTCCCTTCTCCCTGTCTCCCCCTCTCTCTCTCTGTCTCTCTCTTGTCATCTCTCTCTTCTGTCTCTCTTCTTTCATTCTCTCTACTCTCTCTGCCTCCCTGCCACTTTCTTTCTTTCTTTCTCTTTTCTCTCTCTCTTTTTCTCTTTCCTCGCTCTTTTCTTTTGTCTCTCTCAACCCCTGTCTTCTGTCTCTTTCTGCCCCCTCTCTCTCTCTTCCTTCTCTCTTTCTCCTTCTCTCTCTTCCCTCTCTTTCTGCCCCCTCCCCTTCCCTCTTTCTTGTCTCTATCTTTTCCCTTCACCCTGTCTCCCTCTCTCTCTCTGTGTCTCTCTCTTGTCATCTCTCTCTTTCTGTCTCTCTTCCTTCACTCTCTCTATTCTCGCTCCCTCCCATTTTCTTTCTTTCTTTCTCTTTCTCTCTCTCTCTTTTTCTCTTTCCTCGCTCTTTCCTTTGTCTCTCTCAACCCCTCTCTTTCTGTCTCTTTCTGCCCCCTCTCTCTCTCTTCCTTCTCTCTTTCTCCTTCTCTCTCTTCCCTCTCTTTCTGCCCCCTCCCTTCCCTCTTTCTTGTCTCTATCTTTTCCCTTCACCCTGTCTCCCTCTCTCTCTCTGTGTCTCTCTCTTGTCATCTCTCTCTTCTGTCTCTCTTCCTTCACTCTCTCTATTCTCGCTCCCTCCCACTTTCTTTCTTTCTCTTTTCTCTCTCTCTCTTTTTCTCTTTCCTCGCTCTTTCCTTTGTCTCTCTCAACCCCTCTCTTCTGTCTCTTTCTGCCCCCTCTCTCTCTCTTCCTTCTCTCTTTCTCCTTCTCTCTCTTCCCTCTCTTTCTGCCCCCTCCCCTTCCCTCTTTCTTGTCTCTATCTTTTCCCTTCTCCCTGTCTCCCTCTCTCTCTCTCTGTGTCTCTCTCTTGTCATCTCTCTCTTTCTGTCTCTCTTCCTTCACTCTCTCTATTCTCGCTCCCTCCCACTTTCTTTCTTTCTTTCTTTCTCTTTCTCTCTCTCTTTTTCTCTTTCCTCGTTCTTTTCTTTTGTCTCTCTCAACCCCTCTCTTCTGTCTCTTTCTGTCCCCTCTCTCTCTCTCTCTCTTCCTTCTCTCTTTCTCCTTCTCTCTCTTCCCTCTCTTTCTGCCCCCTCCCCTTCCCTCTTTCTTGTCTCTATCTTTTCCCTTCTCCCTGTCTCCCTCTCTCTCTCTGTGTCTCTCTCTTGTCATCTCTCTCTTTCTGTCTCTCTTCCTTCACTCTCTCTATTCTCGCTCCCTCCCACTTTCTTTCTTTCTTTCTTTCTTTCTCTTTTCTCTCTCTCTTTTTCTCTTTCCTCGTTCTTTTCTTTTGTCTCTCTCAACCCCTCTCTTCTGTGTCTTTTTGCCCCCTCTCTCTCTCTCTTCCTTCTCTCTTTCTCCTTCTCTCTCTTCCCTCTCTTTCTGCCCCCTCCCCTTCCCTCGTTCTTGTCTCTATCTTTTCCCTTCTCCCTGTCTCCCTCTCTCTCTCTGTGTCTCTCTCTTGTCATCTCTCTCTTCTGTCTCTCTTCCTTCACTCTCTCTATTCTCGCTCCCTCCCACTTTCTTTCTTTCTTTCTCTTTTCTCTCTCTCTTTTTCTCTTTCCTCGTTCTTTTCTTTTGTCTCTCTCAACCCCTCTCTTCTGTCTCTTTCTGCCCCCTCTCTCTCTCTTCCTTCTCTCTTTCTCCTTCTCTCTCTTTCTGCCCCCTCCCCTTCCCTCTTTCTTGTCTCTATCTTTTCCCTTCTCCCTGTCTCCCTCTCTCTCTCTCTTTCCAGGTCACGACCATCTCCAGCTTCCTTTTTTTTCCTTCCACGTGTGAATAATAATTCTCTCCATTTTTCAATCGAGAGAGACACAGCGATGGAGAGAGTGCCTGATGCTGCCTGCCGTGCTGCTTTGGTCCTGCTCACGAGACCCTTCTTCGGAACCTGGAGCAAAAAATGAGACAACATTTAACAAAAAAAAACAAAAAAACACGCTAAAAGCTCCCAACAAACGGACATTAGCAGTACCAAGATGGAGGTTGTGTAAATTAGCAAGCTAGCGGCACCATCACTATCCGTATCATTCACTTTTACATAGACGCACAGTACACTTCGTCCAATGTGCGTAGTCCATGTGTGCATTGTGTAGTTTTTGTCATTATAGGAGGAGTGTGATGTGGGTTTGAAAAAAAAAAAAACGAGGAAAAAAAAATAATCTAAAAGCCATCTTTGAATGGTCACCTAAATACCAGAGGACCAAAGGCTCACGTTACAGACTCGAAAAGAAGAAAAAGTCTCCATGTTGATACTTTTCTCTCGTGGTAGTTCTTTAGACGGACTTTGCCAATTCGTGGTGGTGGAAATCTCCTGGCCATTTTTTTGTTTTTTTAAAGAATGGTCGATATTGATGTCAAGAGGACTAAGCATGTTAACGCAACCTAGAATTGTGTCCCTCTCTTACTCATATATTTCGTTCTTAATCCACGTTTTCTGGAAAGAAGTTTAGGAATTTCCTGAAAGACTTTGCTATATTCCGGACTTTTGGAATATCTGAACTGACAGAACTGGGATTCGAAAGGAAGGCGTGGTGTTTTTAACTCATCCGAGGACTTCTTTTTGTTTTTCCGATGTAAGGACTCCCAAGTCAGTATTGCTTTTACCTGTGCGTACTAGTTTTGTATTGTCGAGACTGTGCATCACTTCTGTTCTTTCCACTCACCTTGTTGGCATCCACAGATTTGGGAGTTTGGGGAATTCTTGGGGCCAGTCGTACCTTGTCCAGTGTCTTTAAAGGAGCCATGATGTTTGAGTGTTCATGTGTGAATGATTTCTGTAGCATTCGCCATGTTTCCATACAACGGTGGGGTACCAAGCGGGTAGATACGGTGTATTTTGGTTTTCGGGTCCAATCAAAAAGAAAGGGCCTTCTATAACTTGTTCTTCTGATAGAAATAGAAATATTAGGAACACTTTGTAATAACTAGACGTAATTCATAATGAACAATTTAAAGGTGCTGTACTTTTTTACTATCTTAAAAACATGAAAAACAGGAAGAGAAGATCTTATGAGATTTTCCCCCATGTTTTTACGTTTGGATTGTTAAGTACTGCCGAGATGCAATTTTTTGAGAAGCTGTTGTCACAAATAGCAGAGCTACAGCGAACATATTAAATAAAGTCAAATCAAAAATGGTGATAAGAAAATGAGGAACTTGATCGCACAATTTAGAGTAAATTATGTCAAAATCTCATCTCGTTCTCGTAGATCCAGTCTTGTGTCTCATCTCGTCCTGTGGAAATTGTCTCTTGTCCCACCCCTACTAATTATAATGTAGTTATTATAAAAAATAAAAATAAAAATCTGGTTCAAAAATATAAAAAAAATAATAATGCAGTGATCATTTTGAGATTATATCTGCCTATAGGTCAACAACAACTTTTACTATTCAAAACACCCAAGTTTTGCATCAAATTACTTTAAATTACCTTAATTATCTGGTTTTGCCATGGTCGGTAATCATTATACCAACTTTGAATTCTAGTTAAAGTTAACATATCGTCAATCTAGAGTGGTTACTATCACCATTTCATCATTTATTTATTCTCCTATTTTGTATAATGTGTTTTTAAATCAAATTAATACACTATATCACTTTTCTCTATCACTTCTAACCCATTTCACATAATAGGAACCCAAAGCAAGAATTAGTGTTAAGTAATTATATAAATGCAATTACAAATATTGTCCATTTTTATAGATATCCCTCTTTTTAATCCCTTCATATCGAAAATCAAGCTAACCCAATTTGCTCCACATATGTTATTGTGAATGGAACTGGGCTGTACCTACCTGATCCGTGCCCTGCCGTTGCCATGGAAACGTGTTGTGCCTCATTGCACTGTCTGGGGTCATAGACATTAGTTTGTATTGTCTATACCGTCTTGAATCAGCTGCCAATCATCCTCCCTCCTTCTCCTCTCTCTCTAACCCTTTGCCTGATGTAAGTAACTGTGTTGACTGTGTAATTCTTTCAGTAAATTTGTGTATCGTATGTCCAAGGGAAAAAAAAAATACTTGACACGACGATGATCGAAAATAACTCTTGTGGGGTTTGTGCTTTGATTCAATTTATAGAGAAAATGCTAATAAAAAAAAGGCCCATCAGATCACTGCAGTATCACAACATCAACATGAGGTGAAATCAGTTGAATTCAGGATAGGAATCGTGATTTAACTGAATAAGACTAATAAAATGTTTTCATTTTTTCAACATTTTAAAATTTTCTGATTGGTCTGGACGATCTGCCTATGGAGTAGTTTTATTTATTATTTAGATTATTTAAAGCTGTACTATGTACTAATATTTTCAGTGAAGAGTACGGCACCTGCTTGTCTCCATTATATTATTGCTTTGCTTGGAATGTTCCAATATATGACATGAAACCTCTCCAACATATTCAATTATATGTTTCTATAGCTAGACAAATCTTCAAAAACTTGCTCTCTTACTGTGAGTGGGCTTTCCTCTCCACAGATCTAAATTTGGAAATGTATCTATTCTATCTAAAAATAAATTAACTGGAAAACACGTATTCTTACAGTGAGCAAGCCTCTTGCCTCTGCAGATCTGATGGACTGTTGCTGTGAAAGGCTTGGAGATGCTATGGAAATAGATATGTTTAATGCCATATTGTGGAACATTCTTGTGGGGAAAAAAGGTTACACAGGGAAAATTCTTACTAAACTAATGGTTCTTTTTTTAAAATTATTATTATTATTAAATCAGAAATATTTTACGCTCAATTGGCAGTCAAAATTACTCAAAATCATGATTCATATTGTGAATTTATGCTATTTTAACTCATATAGACTTGATTTTTTGCAGTGAGGCTGTAATTGTGGTCGCACAAATTCAGATCCCCTATAGAAAGAGTAAGACTTCTGCACTTCCACTTAAGTCCTAACAGGATCCATGTGTGTTACTTGTACTTCTTCTACTACAATATCTGCTCATGTACTCTGAAAAACAACTACTACAAAACCCAGCCAGGCGAGAAACCCTTTACTTTTCCATTGCCCCGCTCCCTGTTCCTGCTACACTGAGTCAGTACCTGTGAATCTGTCCCTACAACTCCACACCACTGGGTTCAATACATGTTTACATGTCTCTGGATTTAACTTGTAACATGCAATTGCTTTGTGTGGAATGTTACACAGTAAGTGTTTTATTGCTCAAAAATGCCATGAAATACATGGTCTGGTCTGGGAATTTGCCTGGTTGCGTAACTTTGTAGCTTGTCTTCATGCATATAGTACTTTTAATGTCATACTGTGGAACATTACAAGCAAACCACCAGAGAAGTTCAGTAGTGTTGGACTTTAACTTGCCCAATTTGTAGTTTTTGATTTTTAGAAAGATATGATCTCATATCTTGAAGAAAAAATCCGAAAACAGAAATCAGTTATAATACTGTCTCCTTGTACAGTACAGTCTGATTGGCCTGGAGCTGGAGGAAGTGTCTGGGGAGAGGGAAGTCTTGGCGTCCATGCGATGACAACCACCACCACAATCCAGCTCTGAACAAACCTAAGAAAATTAAACAAGGAAGAAAAAGATCGATTCATAGCTTTCAGAATGATGAAAAAGGACCGTCACCATAACAATTAAATCAAAACATTACATCTTTTGAACGGGGAGAAAGTCCTCAAAATGTTGTGTCTAACAGAAAGCTGAACCCCTTAAATAGCAAAAGTAAAATTTCAGTATGCTTGGTTCACAAACATTAGCAAATCAGTTACATTGACAGGTATTGACTTCTATCTTGGCTCAAATTTGCTGTGTCGCTCAAGGCTAGCTAGCAATCAATGAAACGGGCCTATTCCCCTGGTTTTCCTAATCAATTTGATAGTTTCCTAGACAACAAGTACTCATTTATGGTACATTAGTCAACCTATTAATTACTTCAAAATACCCCTCCGTTTTGTTTTGTTTTTTGGCAAAGTTAAAAGTGCATTGTGTAACGTTTTGGATTGGGGGCCGTCACCTAGCCTACTTGTTTAAGATAAGATAAGATAAGATAAGATAAGATATGCCTTTATTAGTCCCACAGTGGGGAAATTCCAGTGTTGCAACGCACAGATCAAGAACAGCAGGAAAAAGTAACATGCAATATAATAAATAAATAAATAATGGCCTAGGATAATTTTAAAACTATACCTAAAAATAGACTCTGGATTATAGGTGAATATTTGCCTTTACCTTACATTTATTCAATTACAGGCGGTTTTATAGCTCAGAAATATCTATAAGAAGAGGCATTCTGATTAAGGGGTCTCCTCTCCACAGATATGACCTGTAACTTGGTCTGGTTTGGTCTCCATGATGATAGAAAGGTTTAATGCCGTACTGTGAAACATTCCAGACAAAGCAATAACATTTCCAAAGAGAAAAGCATTTGACGGTCCCTCCACCAGAAACGTTACAGTGTGCACCTTTAAAGACTAAACTGATACACGAGGGAAATGACTTTCACTCACAGAATAGCCTACAATATAATAATAACATAGTGCAAAAAATAAATCAATAGAAAATCAATTTCAAAATTCGAATTAATTAACATAGCGACGATAGCTAAATATCGAAAATAGGCTACAGCAATTTTCATTTCAACTTTCACCACGAAATTCACCATACATTCATGCAGTTCTAGTCTGGCGTTATCGATCAGCTTGTATACAGTATTGATCCAGTGGTCCGGAGTTTCCCATGATTCTTTGCTTCTCCCTCCGTGCTCTGGTTAGCCGTAGCATTAGCGCCTGGTGATAGATTGCATTATGGAAGCTAGACGTTTATTTGGCGCTGCCCTGTTCTTTCTGATAATGTTGATTAGCCACTTTGCCCTCCAGCTAAACCTGCTTCTCAAAGGTTGACGCTGGATTTAAACAGCCAGGGGGCGCTCTGCTCTGATTGACTGACAGTTACAGATACTATGGATCATTTTCTTGGCACGGATGCTACATAAATGGCTTGTTTACGCATTGATCTGCATTCAAATTTAAAATAACAGAAACTTTTTTTATCTCACAGTGGGGAAATTCCAGTGTTGCATTTTCTTGAGACGGATGTTACATAATTGGTCTCATAATATATTCTTATTCTTTATATTTAGCCATACCAACATTCAAATTGAAGATAAGATAACCTTTAATTTATCCGTCAAAAACACCAAAAGAATATAATTTATTGCGCAATTTGGTATATAGATATTACACAAAATCATTTAGAGCTTTAGTTTATAGACTAAGATGTTATTTTCATTTAGTTAACTTCATTATTTTGTTTACAAGTCAGTTGTATCTGTGACCGCGAGCGAGCTATGAATATTGAGTATGTTTATTTAATTTCGCTAACAATAAGGTAGACTTTATTGCGTCCATTGGGAAATCTTCTCTCTGCGGTTTCAATAACAATAAAAAACAAAGTATAAATATGTTAACTGACAGCAAATTAACCAATCAGAGCAGCCCATTATGCTCCTCCAGCCAAATCGAGCATCAGCCTTTCTCAAAACCCTGCCTTCTTTTCCAATTTCCTGTCCTATCCTCCGTCGTAGTATTTCTCGTTGTGTTGTGCAGTTTTGAATGGCCTGGGGGACCTCGTTTGCATGCTTATATTAACATGAATGATGTCAACTTGATGCAATGAAAAATTATATAAGTGATGCTCTGAGCCAAGATCTGACAATGAACTTGATACTAATACTACTAATGAAAACAACTGCGAAAACTAAAACAACGGAGATCTAAAACACAGTAACATTGTTTATGCTGTAAAAATCTGTCTGGAGAAAAAAAAAGAAAAAGAAATTGGTATCCTATTTTTATTTGTTTTTATATTTATTTATTGAAGAGGTTTAATTTTTTATGGGGCGAAATGGGGCGAGGGTGCAAGGGGGCGGTCGTTGTGTCACTTTGGAGAATGAGGAAGTGTGTCTGAAGTATTGAGAATGGAAATAATAAAAGGATATGTACCATCCAGATTCTGTGTGTCTGATTTTTATACAAGATATTCATTATTACATGGTTTGTTATAGTTAAATAGTTGTATACATACATCAGTCAAGTGGTAGTTTGTGTAGTAGTATTATCGTTTATCGTAGAAATATCGTTTTTTGTATTTTTACGCATAAAGTTACAATTTTAGAGCAAAAAAAAAAAAAAACACTATAAAAACAAAAACAAAATGGATATGTAAGTTCTAATGACACTTTTGATCAATGATGATGTCAGTTGACTTTCAGTTTTGAGTTGATTTGTTGGTAATTACATTCAAGTATTGCTTTTATATTTTTTTTGTCTAAAATCGTAACTTTATGCGTAAAATACAAAACAAGATAATCCTATACAAAATGCTAAGATGTAACATTTAGTTCTAATGACACTTTTGATCGATTGATTGATTTTGATTTCAGAGTTGAGTTTGTTGGCAATAGCCAAGTATTGTTTGTTTATATATATATATATATATATATATATATATATATATATATATATATATAACTTTTTTATATGTATATATATATATGTATAACTTTTTTATATGTAACTTTTTTTTTTTCATAAGCTGTGGTCATCTCTGGTAATGTTAGAAAAACTACAGGATCCGGCTGTAATCAGGAAGAAAAACAATTTGTACAAAACTGAGAAGTCCCGGCTGGAGGAGGTGGGCCAAAGCACACGCACACACACGACTTCACCACACAAGCCGTGTGTGTGTGCTGATGCCACCCACACGAGGAAAACTTCATGAAAGTGGAACATGAGAGTGGAACATCGAACACAAAGTGTCTCACTGACAATTGTTTGCAATAAAAACACATTTGCACAAAGAGGCACCTGTCCACTTTAATATGTTGATGAGAGTATTAAAATGATGATTCAAGGGACAAAAATGTGTGATTAATTTGCAATTAATCGCAAGTTAACTATGACATTCATGAGATTAATCTCATTAAAATATTTACCATACCAGAAGTTGGCTAGGTCTGCGTTATCAACACAGAAAATTCCATCCAAATGCAGGAACCAAAAATGTGAAAAACACTTTTTACACAACAATACTGTCAGCGACCAGTGCATAGTTTTGTTGTCACTGTAAAGCTTACAACTACTGTAATACCATGCTAACAGTGCACTTCCTGATCATCCAATAAGAAAACACATATAGAATTTATACACTAGAATTTATACACTTATATAATGATAGTGTACAGACAGTTGACAGTACACAAACTTACTTTGATCTTAAGAGCTGCTTATACAAATATCTCTACTGGGAAAATACATTGGTCTTTTTAAGTGAATAAAATTAGATACATCAGCTGAATTCACTATACATGAACAATGGGATTAAACTGAATGAATGATTTAATGTTTATTTGGACAGTAATGCATAAAACATGTATAGAAAACCTAAATGCATAGGTATGATACAAAAAATGAAATGCTTCTTTTATGCAATAATTAAGCTGGACTAGACCAGGACTAAACCAGGACTAGAACTGGACCAAGCTAATAAACCAGTATTAAACCCAGATCAAACCAGGACAAGTCTTGTTTTCATTTAATTAAGGAAACTTAATTGCTCATATATTTGAGGTACTGTAATTCATTTGTAATAGAGAAAAAATACTATAGACTAGGGTGGGATGAAATACAGTACAATTTCCACAATACGAGACGAGACACAAGATTTTGACATTCTTTATAATAAATAAATTGTGCAATCCAGTTCCGAATGTTGGTCTCACTATTTTTGATTTACTTAATTTAATATTTTTGCTGTCATTGTAGGAGTGCTTCTGGGGACTACAGCTTCTGAAAAAATGTAACTCACTATTACTTAACTCCATTTTTGTGTACCATCTAAATGTTAAAACATTTAAAAAAAAAACTAACAAGCTCATTTTTGTCATTTGTGCACAATCTCGTGGCAATTTTGTCTCGAGAGATTTTGTGCCACGAGATCTTGTCCCATCCTTACTATAGACTATGCATTACTATATGAAAGATTCACAAAGTATATGAAAAATTGTGAAAAGAGTGGCATTCTTCAGTTTGTAGCATTTGAACACATAAAAACTGGTGACTGACAAGATAATGAAGAAGTACGAGCAGACGATTCAGGTTTGAAAAGATGTTTTTGAATCACTTTTGATGAATGATAAATGACAATGGTGGAAATTATACATTTGGAAATAATAACCGCTGTCCTGCTGAGGCGTGTTTGTCTTGATTATTTCACAAAGCGTCAGTCAAATGTGACTTTTCAATTATAATGACTTCAGAAGTACTCCGCTTCCTGTCACCTGCTTGTTTCTATGGAAATGCTATTGTTCTGCCTGAAATGTTCCACAGTATGACATTAAACAGCTCTACCTTACATTTATTCAATTACAGGTGGGTTTATTTCTCAAAAATATCTGGAAAAACAGGCATTCTGACTGTGAGCGGGGTTGCCTCTCCACAGATCTGACCTGTAACTTGGTCTGGTTTGGTTTCCATGAAGATAGACAGGTTTAATGTCATACTGTGAAACATTCCAGACAAAGGAATAACATCTCCATGGAGAAAAACATTTGACAGACCTTTAACAAAAAAAGAAAAAACAAACAAACTTGAGTGTTGGCATAAATTTAGCAAAGTCTGACCAAAATCCTCCTTCTGCTGTTAAGAACGGCATCGTATAAGCACTGAAAATAGAGCTGAACAACTGAACAAATTCTAAACTAATACATTGAAATATTAATATTTGCAATGGCATCATGCTGGGAATGTTCCACATGTACAGTGTCTTTATGGTGGAATGTTCAGCAGTTACCATGGTAAAAAAAAAAAAGCACAAAAAGTCAAAACGTTTTAAAGGTCCCATGGCATGAAATTTTCACTTTCTGAGGTTTTTGAACGTTAATGTGAGCTCCCCTACCCTGTTTAGGGCCCCTCCCATGGTTAAAAGTTGCGAAATGTCTAAACTGAGCATTTGCGATCCTTTTCTGCGTTACAAAAAGTCGGAGCTCAAACGGGCGATTTTGAACAAGGCACCTGATTGACGTCAGATCGAAAAAAGAAATGCAAATGCAGTTCCACCCCCGTCTGTCTGAACTCAGCGTCTCTGTAAATCACGCCCAGAGAGTTTGGACTGCGAATGTGTTAGGCAATGCGAAATGCGTTTTTTTATTTGCCTGGAGGCACGTCCGAGTGTTTCTAGGCTCGGAAGTCCTTTATCTGAGCCTCTGGACCTTTGAACAGCAGTGGTTTAATTTTATTTTCTGTGGAAATGTGTTTATTTTTCAATGGAACGCTTCAAATCTCTCCCCCCGTGCAAAAACAAGGAAATGGATCAGCTGAGCGCTCAGAGCGAGAGCGGAGAGTTTGGCCATGCCCCCACCCTCTACTATTGGCCAGCTCTTTTCTCCTCATTTGCATTCAAGCAACAACGCCCATTATAGAGTGTTCAGAGTGAGAAAAATTACTCTTTTCAGCTTATCTCTGTTTCTCATGCACTGAGTGTTGATTTTGAAGAAGGATTCATTTACAGTATTAGGGAACCATTAAGGAGCCATATAAAAGCATCAAGAAGTACCATGTCATGGGATCTTTAAGATTGTCCAAAGACTATTACAGATGACTAATACAGAATGGATTTAAATAACACATTTTCAGGAGCCTGTGAACAATACGAGCGTTCATGGTCCTGTTTAGGAGTTTGATTTTGAACAAAAAAGTGAGCATGACGAACTGAAAAACTGTTGGCTAATGGTGCCTACCTGTGACTGAGGACAAATCTGCCCACCTGTTGTAGCTCCAACTAAATCAGTTCTTTCTGGTCAGATTGTGTTAAGTATCGAAGTGCAAAAGTATCAAAATGAAATGGATATTTTGAAATACCTGAATTATGGCCTAAGAATGAAGATAGTGCCTTGTGGCTCAGAGGTTAGGGCTCCACCATAGCTTGATGATGCACTATGTAACTGTTCTGATACCTCCATAGAGATGTCGTTGTTTGCCTGGAATGATCCACAGACAAAGCAATAACCTTCATGGAGAGTAGACATCACCTCTTTATTAGGTCCCTGAAGGTCATATTTTAGGTTAGGCTGCTTTATTCATACCCGTAGAGAGGCTGGTCCCACATTTCATGTTTCATTCATCCACACTCTACACAATAAACACAAATAAAAAACACAATTACAAAGAAAGTGTTACAGTGCTCCAGCACAGAATGGTTTTGTTCCATAAATTATTCATTCATTCATCACGCTTGGCTAAAAATCACAATAAACACGATTTTCCAAGACTGGGTACTAAAATCGATAGATAAATAAGCAGAGGAAACTACAACAAAAACAAGGTTAAAAGATCAGTTATGTTATGATAAGACTCAGCTGCACTTAAATTGCGCAAACTGGACTCTTGTGAGCTTTCAGACATGACAGAATGTTGTTACCTCCTCAAAAACATACCTGGAGTTGTGTTTTGTTTGAGTAATCCTTTATTATTAGTCTGCCCACATCTCCAAAGCTCAAAATGCTCTGTTCCACCTTGTAAGGTCACAAAACAGCTCCTTTTACCTTATTTTCAGTAGACATTGGCAATTACAGATCTGAAATTATCCAAATGATTCTAGTGAAGGTGCATGGAGTATAAAAACATGCACTTTCACTTGAACCATTTGGATAATTTCAGACTTGAAATTTCCTATCTCTACTGAACTAGCGGTAAAAGGAGCTGGAGACAAAGACAAGCTAATAATAAAGGATTATGCAAACATTTTATTAAAGGTCCCATGACATGGTACTTCTTGATGCTTTTATATGGCTCCTTAATGGTTCCCTAATACTGTAAATGAATCCTTCTTCAAAATCAACACTCACTGCATGAGATATGACTCTGACAGTCTTCATGAGGCTAGATATGTGTCTAAAATGCTTTATTCTGGGTGTTGCTGCTTCAATGCAAATGAGAAGGACAGAGAGATTGGCTAAGGAGCGGGGGGGCGGGTTTCCCCCGCAGCTCGGCTCCGCTCGGCTCCGCTCGGCTCCGCTCGGCTCCGCTCGGCTCCGCTCGGCTCCGCTCGGCTCCGCTCGGCTCTGTCTCCTTTCTTCCGTGAGAGACAGATGAGAGACTTTGCAATGAAAAAAAGCATATTTACACAGAAAATAAAATTAAACCACTGGTATTTCAGAGGTCCAGAGGGTCGGGTAAGGGACTTAAGAGCCTAGAAACACTCGGACGTGCCTCCAGGCAAATAAAAAAACGCATTTCGCATTGCGTAGCTCATTCACAATCCAAACTCTATGTGCGGGATATACAGGGACGCTGAGACAGAGGGAGGGGCTGGAGCTGCATTTGCCGATCTGACGTCAAAAAGGTGCCTTATCCAAACTCGCCCGTTTCAACACTGGTTTTGTGTAACGCAGAAAAGGACCGCAAATGCTCATTTTGCAACTTTTAGCCATGGGGGGGGGGCCTAAACAGGGTAGGGGAGCACACATTAACGTTCAAAAACCTCAGAAAGTGAAAATTTCATGCCATGGGACCTTTAATTTATTTATGTTTTGTTTTTTGTTGAGGTAACAAGATTATAACATCGTTTAAAGCTCACAAGAGTCAAGTTTGTGTAATATATTGTGTAATATAATACTTAAAATGAGTATTCTTGGCACTTCCCAACACTGCCTATAGTCCTGCATGGTACAAATCAGTGTAGTGTTTTGTCTCAGTATGACTATAGGAAGTGCATGTATGTTATGGGAGTATGGGGGGGTTGGGGGATTGATTCTGAGGTGTGGACCCTGTCACATGCCCCACTGCTGCTGCTGCTGCTGCTGCTGCTGCTGCTTCTATATTTAACCTGGGCCTGGGGTGAGCGGAGTGTTCATACAGACTGTGGATGTGCCCCAGAGCCTGAGCAAACAGCAAAAAGAGTTGTACCTGAACACAACACGGATTTTCACTTCTGCTGCACTGCTCTGTCTGCATGAGGGATGGGACAGTACACAATTATATTGTTTAGTGTGATTAAAAGAGTAGACAATAATGGTTCATGGGACATTTGATATAATTGTGAGAATCGCCAACAAAGATCATCTCCATTGTATCACCAGAATGTGCAAAAAAAAAGCTACTTATTCATGTTTTCTTCTAGATCAGAGGTCTTCAACAGGGGGGTCGCGGAGGTACTGCAGGGGGGTCGCGAAATCTTTTGATTTCACTTTAAAATAATATAATTTTATATTTTATAGTGTAAAATACAGTATTAACCTGTGTATTATTTCCTTGTATTGGATGTACCATAACAGAGTAGCAACGTTTATACATGACACTAAGCTCAATTTAATATAAAACACAATTCTATGCCGTATATATAGTAGGGGGTCCCTGGCCCAGTTCGCCGTCTGTTTGGGGGTCCCTGGCCTGAAAAACGTTGAAGACCCCTGGAGTAGATCATTGTTGTTTTCACTTATAACAAAGTACAACTGTATATCTTTTGTGGTGGGGGGGGGTCTATGGAGACACATCTATCTAGCATGTATTCATCGCACTTGTTTCTGTTGATCAAAAATACAATAATCCTCTGTGAATAGTGTTGCCTCTCCACAGATCTGACCTGTAATGTAGCTTACAGTTGTCTCCCTTGAGGTAGACAGGTTTAATCTCTACCGCGGAACATTCTAGACAAAGCAATAACATCTCTGTGGAGACAAGCAGGTGACGGACTCTTCAAGTTGCGCAGTGTACCTTTAAGTATAGCAAGATGTATTTTCATATTTTAAGTAGAAAAAGTCTTGTTCCACTGGTAGATCATTTTACTTGTCAAGTGAAATGTATTGAAATCATGATAGGAATACTTGAATTAACAAAGTTTTAAAGGCAAAGTAACGTTATTTTACAATCTATTACCTTCTTTCGGTAATAAAACAAGTCGTTTGACTCACCCATATCACGTTCGTGTCATTTGGAGCTGTTTGAAGAAAGTTATGTTGTAGCGTAACCATTAGCATTTGTTTCCGAGATTTATCCATAGTTTTCAGCTTTGCGTTTCATGTTTGGGGCCTAGCAGCACTCCGCGCATGCGCACTGGCGTCCTCATCTACTCGAAACTATGGCTAAATCTCGGATTACAGGCCACTTTTGCTTCAAACGATTTCTTACATTAAGACATCGGGCTTCTATGATTTGAAAAGTGCTAAAGTTTGTGTTATTTGGACACCGCAAAGTAATGCCCCGAGCAAATGATACAGCACCATGTTAACGGATACGGGATCATTAGTAGAACAGAACGGCTCAACATAAGTTCTGCGATACTGCTCCAATTGACAGAAAAATGCTATGGGTGAGTAAAACTACTTGTTTTATTGCCGAAAGAAGGCTCAGATTGTAAAAAAAACGTTAATTTGCCTTTAAGTCAGATTGTAGTTTTTGCAGTATGTTTGTTGCAATGAATCACATTTCAATCGAGATCGGATTCAGTCATTTCTAATTGTCAGGGATATGGCTTGAGGTTTTAAATAGACGTCCAATCCGATACTAATTTAAAGCTGCGATGCTTTTCTGGAAGTCTGGCACCAGCTTGTCTCCATGGGGATGTTATTGCTTTACCTGGAATCTTCTACAGTAAGGCATTATCTCCCTTGCAAGAGTTTTAATTGAATACATTCAGAAAGATATGGATTCTTTATTATCATGAGCAGACTTGCATCTCTCCAGATCTGACCTGTACTGCTAATAGGGTTCGAATATTCCCAAGAGAGATCGCAAGATTACTTAAAGTGTTATTTTATAATGTTATTTCCTCATCGCAAACATGCATGGAGTTGTGTTTTGTTTCATTCACATACACACCTGCATATTTAGGCTGAGTTCTTCTCTCAAACAGAACACCTTGTGATGTCACGTGGTAATACAGGAAGTGCTCCAGTGTGTTTTTAAACTCCATACACCTTCACTAGAATCGTATGGATGATTTCAGCCCTGGAATTGCCAATCTGTTTTGAACTAAAGGTAAAAGGAGCTGTTGGAACTTGAAAACTACCACTTTACATCACAAGGTGTAACAGAGCATTATGAGCTTTGAGATACAGTATACATAAAAAAGGGTTACTCAAACATGTGTGAATGAAGCAAAACACAACTCCGGGTCTGTTTTTGAGGTGGTAACGACATTCTAACATGACTAAAACCTCGCAAGAATAATATTTTGTGTCATATAGGACCTTCCAGTTAGTGCTTGAAAACATCTGTAGCTGCAGTTGCATTGGAAGCAGGCTGCTCTCATTCCCCTGCGAGACTGTTCAGTCACTTAGTCATGAATTCTTTATGGTGGCCGCCTTTTGCCTAAATGCAAAATGGAGCATGGGCCCAGAGCGGCTCACTGCAAACGCACTGTTCACTTATGTTTCCATCTCCAAATAAATACATTAAACATAACGGCAGTCAGTCCAATGAGAGCCTGACTGTACACATTAAGATCACATTAGACTTCTCTGTCACATAAGGATGAGTTGTACAGTTGTAGGGAGTATTAGTAAGTATACTATACTGTAAGTATAGTAGTAGTAGTGTAAAGAAATGGGCTAAACACACATCCCTGCAGTGCACTGGTGTTTATGGTGAGGGTAGAGGATGTGGTCGTGCCCAGTTGTACCACCTGCTAGCATTTGCCAAGGAAGTTATGGATGAGATGGATCAGTCTGGAGCAGATATTGAGTTGTTGCAGTTTCTGGATCATCAGGTGCCTCTGGATGGAGTTGAAAGCTGAGCTGAAGTGTCCTGGAGAGTCTAGGTGCTGGAGGAGGAGGGGGTGCAGCAGAAAGGCTACAGCATCCTCTGTGCCTCTCCTTATAGGCAAATTGGAGCGGGTTTAGTTGCGGGCCAACAACCAACAAGATGATGTTCAGCAGCAGTTTCTCCAGGCACTTCATTATGATGGAGGTGAGTGCCACAGGTCGGTAATGATTGAGCTCCATAGGCCTGGGCCTCTTTGGTACAGGGATTACAGTACAGTTGTACAGTTATAGGAAGTACTATCTGTTACATAAGGCTGAGTTGTTGTACAGTTATAGGGAGTATTATCTGTTACATAAGGCTGAGTTGTTGTACAGTTATAGGGAGTATTATCTGTTACATAAGGCTGAGTTGTTGTACAGTTATAGGGAGTATTATCTGTTACATAAGGCTGAGTTGTTGTACAGTTATAGGGAGTATTATATGTTACATAAGGGCGAGTTGTTGTACAGTTATAGGGAGTATTATATGTTACATAAGGCTGAGTTGTTGTACAGTTATAGGGAGTATTATATGTTACATAAGGGCGAGTTGTTGTACAGTTATAGGGAGTATTATATGTTACATTACATACAACACTCACATGCACTGACTTAACCCATCCTATTCCCCACTCTCCTCCCATCCACCCGTTGTGCAATTACACAACACAGTGCAATATATCTTTTTGGACAATATTTATTAGTGTAATAATTTAGTTTTTGTAGCATACCCACCTAGGAAATATTTATTACTGTGTAATATCTTGAACTGGGTTTTATAGCATTACCACCTGTTGTTGTACAATCCTAATGACTGTTATATACATACTGTAATATCCTGTGGTGCAATACTTAACACTGTGCTATAGCTTGTTGACAACATTTAATACAGAACAATATACTGAGTTCTGTGAAACATCTCCCTCTACAATGTAGAGACTCTCTAGTGTGTATATATGGTTGTATATGTCACCCCTACTGCAATATATGAGCAAGACTTGCAATAACCTGGCAACTAATGCGTAGTACAGGACTTTTTTTTGCCCTAGGTTTTTGCACTATTTTTAAAATATTTTTTTCTTCTATACTGCTGTGTTGTAGATGTCTTAAATAACTACTTAAATGTCTGCACTGAAGTGAGATGCTTTCAATCTCATTGTGAGTTTGTATGATGTAAATTGTACATATGAATAGTGACAATAAAAGGCATTCTATTCTATTCTATTCAGTTCTATACATAAGGATGAGCTATAGGAGTCTGTTAGAGAATGAGCTCCTCTGTCCCTCTATCCTTATGTAAAGTTATTCCTGCTCTGAAATGTGGAAGTTTCTCTCTCTCTCTCTCTCTCTCTCTCTCTCTCTCTCTCAGTGACTGTGCTTCTCCACAGATCTGACCTGTAACTTGGCCTAGTGGTGTCACTCCTCCTCCATCTCTCCATGGAGATAAATACGTTTGATTCCATACTGTGGAACGTTTCAGGCAAGCTGATGTTCTTTCCATGGAGACAAGCAAGTAGCAAAAACGATGCATAGTGCTTCTTTATCCACTGATATCCAGTGGTGGAACGTAACAAAGTACAGATAATGAAGTACTTAAATTAAAAGAATTATAAAATTAGAAAGATTCACTACAAATCTTTATCAAAATATTAATCTGAGGTTTTATTAGATCTCAAAATCTTTTTAAATGGGCCATACATGCGCCATAGGTAATAATCCTCCAGCTTGGGTCCTGACCAAGCCTAAACAACAAAATAAACAATTTCTCCTGTGTGAGATCAACAAAAGTCAATCTTCTAATCTTCTAATCCTTACTCACTGTAAGGCGCTTTGTGTTACACTTTTGTATGAAAAGTGCTTTATAAATAATGTTTGATTGACTGATTGTTAAATAGGTACTTTAATACTTTTACTTAAGTAATTGTTTTCATGTGACAATTCAAAAAATTAAAACAACCCACTTTACCTTCCACCCACCCAACCAGCCCCGCACAGCTGCACGACACCACACAACCAAACAACCCAAAGAGTAACACACACACACACACACACACGCACACACACACACACACACACACACACACACACACACACATACTAACATGCTAAAATACATAAAATTACACATAGTAAAAAGGTGAGGCTGAAAACCCACCGATAGAAACCCATTTTTGTGATGTTCTTGATGTGTGGGATAAAAGTCAGCTTAGAGTAAAAAATGATGCCCAGGGTTTTCACTTGAGGAGGTTAAAAGACTGTGCTTATAGTTTGGGTAAAAGTTTCTCCTTCTGGGCCTCAGGACTGACTAAATGACTAAAACCTTAGTTCTTTCACTACATTTTATTTCACATGAATTTTGTGAAATAGAATGTGAAATATTTTCTTGCAGTGTTACATAATATTTCTGGAGGTTCCTGAGCTAAATCCAGCACTGTGACACTGTCCGTGGGAGTGGATGCGACGAGCCAGAGGAGCACTCAAATCTGAGGAAGAAGAGGAGGAAGAGAGGAGGAGGAAGAGAGGGGGAGAGAAAACCAGAGCTGAGAAGGAGCTGTCTGAAAGAAGAGTGTGGGTGGACCGGGGAAACCTGCACAGTAAATATATAGTCCTGGTTTAGACCTGGTTTAGTTCTAGGAGAATCCTGGTTTAGTCCTGATTTAGACCTTATTAAGTGAAGCAATTGCCACAGAGAGAAGAGTGTGTGAGAGTATAGTTAAGCTTAATTCTAGTTTAGTCTTGGTCTAGTCCCGTTCAAACTTGGTTTAGTCCTGAATTTAAATATGACTCTAGCTTAGTTTAGTCCTGGTTTAGTCCAGGAATGGTCGTGGTATAGACCTGGTGTAGTTCCTCTTTAGTCTTGCTTTTAACCTGATTAAGGAACTGCCAGAATCCACATGAAGTGGATCAGAAACCTGCTTTATATAGAGTTATAGTTTAGTCTTGGTTTGGTCCTCGTTTAGTTCTGGGAAAATCCTGGTTTAGTCCTGGATCAGCTTTGGTTTAGTCCTGATGTAGACCTTTGCAGGACCTGGCAAAATCTGCCAGAAGAGTGTGACTGGGGAAACCTGGACTTTAGTTATAGCTATTTCTAATTATTCCTAGGGTGGTTCTGGGGTGGTTCAGCTACAGACCTAGTTTAGTTCCTCTATAGTCTTGGCTTTGTCCTGATTAAGGAACTGCCAGAATCCACAGAAGAGGAGTGAGTGGGTGGACTGGGGAAACCTGGATTGTAAACAAAGTCCTAGTTGAGTCCTGATTTAGCTCTAGTTTAGTTCTATCTCAGACCTGGTTTAGTCCTAGTTTAGCTCTGGTTTATTTCTTGTTTAGTCCTGGTTTAGACCTGGTTTACTCCTGGTTTAGAGCTGATTCAGTCCTAGTTTTGTCCTGGTTTAGATCTTGTTTAGTCCAAGTTTAGTCCTGGCTTAGACTTGAATTAGTCCTGGTTTAGCTCTAGTTTAGTACTGGTTTAGCCCTGGTTTAGATCTGGTTTAGTTCAAGTTTTGTCCTGGTTTGAACCTGGTTTAGTCCTGGTTTACCCCTTCTTTACTCTAGTCCTGGTTTAGTCCTGCTTTAGACCTGGTTTACTTCTGATGTACTCCGGGTTTACTCCTAGTTTAGTCCTGATTTGGTCCTGGTTTAGACCTAATTTAGTCCTGCTTTAAACCTAATTTAGTCCTGTTCAGTCCTGGTTTAGTTCTGCTTTCTTTCTGCTTTCGTTCTGGTTTAGTTCTGCTTTCTTTCTGGTTTAGTCCTGGTTTAGTTCTGCTTTTGTTCTGGTTTAGTCCTGGTTTAGTTCTGCTTTCGTTCTGGTTTAGTCCTGGTTTAGTTAGTCCCGGTAAAACGTGGATGAATTCTCCATCTTCACCTTGACTTTTCAGTAGCAACTGATGCTACCTTTTTACACCAAAACAACAGCCTTCAGCTCTGCGCTTTCAAAATAATAGAAAAGACTGAAGGGAGGGGGGAGCACTGTCTCCATGGCAACGTTCTCACAGTGAAAAAAAAAAGAAAAAAAAGTCATTTAGTTGGAAAGAGCTTTGCATCACTTCAGTGAGCGGAGGAGAGGAGGGAGGGCTGACAGCGCTGTTAGCACCATAATATCTGCAGCTAATATCTGATTATTAGGACGATAATGAGACGGAGAACTGGCTCAGTGTGGAAATATGATGGGAACAGTGAAAACGAGGAACAGGCACAGGAGACTGGGGGTTTCAATATGTGGGACCAGGTCCTATGGTGGTACACAGTGGACTTTACCTGGAATGTTCTGCAGTATGACATTATACTTGTCTTTCTTGTATTTGTTCAATTGCAGGTGTTTTTTTAAATTTATTTTTTATTGCAGAACATGTATTGACTGGTGTTGCCTCTCCATAGATCGGACCTGTAACTTGGCCTGTTGGCATCACCTGCTTATTTCCAGTGAGAAATAAGCAGTTTCTGATCAGTTTAATGCCACTGTGGAACATTTTGGGCACCATGAAGACAAGTGACAGACCCTCCACCAGAAAAATGACAGAGTTAGAATGTAGTTTCCCTCTCTTAGATGAGGGAGGAGCCAGTATTTCATTCATAATATTCATTTTTTTTGGCAAGAAATCCAGAATGATCTCTTTCTGCATGTTCAATAGAAGTCTGGTCCCCATGTCCTCCACCGAATCTCAGGCCTGGTCAAATATCAAGAGAGAGCCGTCCACCGCCACCAGGGACCGCCACAGGGGCCAGGGGAGAGATGAGGCCCAAGCACCATCCCCCCACCAAGAGCCCACAGGACAGACCCCAGCAGCCCCAGCCAACCACCGCTCCCGGTGCAAAGGCTCCTACAGAGGAAACACTGGGAATCCTAAAAAATAATAGATCAACATTAGTTCAAAATAAATAAGTTCAATAAAATATGAACAGTTAAAAACAGACAAAAGTATAAAATTTCACTCAAAGGGCAAGTTAAACAGGTGAGTCTTGAGCCCACTCTTAAAAACATGAACGTTCTCTGCAGCCCTGAGCTCCTCCGTCAGGCAGTTCCATAGACGAGGGCCGTAGTACTGAAAAGACGCCTCTCCGTGAGTGTGTGTCCTGACTTTGGGAATATCCAGGAGCTGCCGGAGGAGCACAGGGCCCGTGAGGGTTTGTAAGGTAAAACCAGTTCTGAAAGATAAGAAGGCCCAAGACCATTAAGACATTTAAAAACCAATAAATCATGTATGTCACTACCTCACTGTAAATGCTACTGTTACCTGTACTATACTATGTGCAATACGAAATCCATGTGCAATACTGGTACTACACTATATTATGTGCAATCTGTGAAATACTCTACTTACACATTATTTAATCCAACCTGTACCTTTGTATTTTATTAGATTTTATTAGATTTTTAAAAATTATATTGTTTACCTTTTCCCCTGCACTTTTTGCACCACTTTTTTTACCATGTACTCTTATTGCATGCTATTAGTACTTCTTGACTATCTTAGCGGGTCAACAGTTCTTCTGATCTTAAGCATTTCATTTCATTGCATTGCTGACCTTGTGTTGATCCTGTATATGACAAATAAACAATCTTTTAAACAGAGTTCAGTGTTTCACTCACTGATTCTACAGAAATCCTCCATGTTTTTCAGCCCCTGTGCTGTTTTTTTCCTTTATTTTTTCCTGATGTGGACAGACCAGATGTGTGTGTCCCTGATTGGCTAATCCACCTTAACCTGATTTACACCAGACTGATGTGTGCGTCACTCTGAATCTACACATTATCAACATGGAACGGCTCTCACTGAAAGAGATCGGAAAATGCAGAAAGCCTTGACAAGCTGAAAAATCAAACGTTTGTTACATCCAGCTGAGAGAAAATCACAGACATTAAGAAGATCATGGAGATGGTCCCCGGGCGCCCTAATGTGTGCTGCCCACTGCTCCTAATATATGTATATATATATAGGATGGGTTAAAATGCAGAGAAGAATTTCTCCAGTGTGAGATCAATAAAGTCACTCTCTTCATCCTCTGCTCCATCTGACCTCTCTTCATCTTCTGCTCCATCTGACCCTCTCCATCCTCTGCTCCATCTGACCCTCTCTTCATCTTCTGCTCCATCTGACCCTCTCCTCTGCTCCTCTGCATCCTCCATCTGACCCTCTCTTCATCTTCTGCTCCATCTGACCCTCTCTTCATCTTCTGCTCCATCTGACCCTCTCCTCTGCTCCTCTGCATCCTCCATCTGACCCTCTCTTCATCTTCTGCTCCATCTGATACTCTCTTCATCCTCTGCTCCATCTGACCCTCTCTTCATCTTCTGCTCCATCTAACCCTCTCCTCTGCTCCTCTGCATCCTCCATCTGACCCTCTCTTCATCTTCTGCTCCATCTAACCCTCTCCTCTCCTCCTCTGCATCCTCCATCTGACCCTCTCTTCATCCTCCGCATCCTCCATCTGACCCTCTCTTCATCCTCTGCATCCTCCATCTGCCCCTCTCTTCATCCTCTGCTCCATCTGACCCTCTCTTCATCTTCTGCTCCATCTAACCCTCTCCTCTGCTCCTCTGCATCCTCCATCTGACCCTCTCTTCATCCTCTGCTCCATCTAACCCTCTCCTCTGCTCCTCTGCATCCTCCATCTGACCCTCTCTTCATCTTCTGCTCCATCTAACCCTCTCCTCTGCTCCTCTGCATCCTCCATCTGACCCTCTCTTCATCCTCTGCATCCTCCATCTGACCCTCTCTTCATCCTCTGCATCCTCCATCTGACCCTCTCTTCATCTTCTGCTCCATCTGACCCTCTCTTCATCTTCTGCTCCATCTGACCCTCTCCTCTGCTCCTCTGCATCCTCCATCTGGCCCTCTCTTCATCCTCTGCTCCATCTGACCCTCTCTTCATCTTCTGCTCCATCTGACCTCTCTTCATCGTCTGCTCCATCTAACCCTCTCCTCTGCTCCTCTGCATCCTCCAACTGACCCTCTCTTCATCCTCTCCTCGATCTGACCCTCTCTTCATCCTCTGCTCCATCTGACCTCTCTTCATCGTCTGCTCCATCTAGCCCTCTCCTCTGCTCCTCTGCATCCTCCAACTGACCCTCTCTTCGTCCTCTGCTCCATCTGACCCTCTCCTTCACATCATCTGCTCCTCTGACCCTCTCCTTTACATCATCTACCCCAACTGACCCTCTCCCTTGCGTCCTTTTCTCCATCTGACCTCTCTTCATCCTCTGCTCCATCTGACCCTCTCTCCTCTGCATCCCCTCCTTCATCTGACCCTCTCTCTTGCGTCCTTTCCTCCATCTGACCTCTCTTCATCCGCTGACCATCTCCTCTGCATCCTCTCCTCCATCTGACCTTCTCCTTCTCCCACTTTTAAGACGTAGCTGGTAACTGTTGGGTAGATGCTGTGACAGTGATGCATTCGCCCTAATTACTAATACATGGGATTATTACGCTGATGATAATCGATCCCACGTCCTGCTCAAGATGGCCGCCGTGTCTGTGGGCGGTTGCTCTGACAGCCCCATCTGCTCCTCGCTCATGTTTATGTCACATGTCCAAACGGATTCGAACGCCCAATCTCCAGCTGTGCCCCGAGCGATATCAGGTTTAACTATGACAAAAACACAACCAATGGGAAAACAAGTGTCTTTAATGCCGCCATCGTGGGAAACAGGGTTCATATAGGAATATAGTTCAATAAATCTGACTATGTGGGCTAAAAATTATTTTTTAAACTGTGTGTGTTTGTGGATTTTTATGTCAGATGCCCTTCCTATTGTAATCCAGGTTTCTAGAGTGAGCATTTTTATGATTTATTTATTTTGGGCAAATAAGCAACTTACATTCTTTTGAAAGTGTTATAACAGAAATAACAATAAACAGAAATAACAAAACAAAAACAAAAAAACATTGCCCAAAAAGGAGTGTGAAGAAGAAAATGTATTTAATCCCACTCCCTCTTCTAATTTAGCATAATGAGCTTTCTTTTGCATTCTTCAGACATTTTTCATTAGACTTGAACTATTTGCAAAAGGAAACCAACAATGGTAAAGAAATTAAGGATTCCAACAATGGAAACAGATGCAGATACAAGTTATGGTCAGAACATACCAACAATGGTGCGGAAACAGCAAACATAAACCAGCTCTACAGAAGACAGTTTGTTCTAATATTCAGACCCACTCTCTATATACTGTGACCACACCATATGTTTATAGAACAACTTGAATTTATGGATATTTTGGCATTTCTTGAGACGTGTATGTATCCAGACTGTTTGAGAATTTTACACCACATATAGACACACACAACCATTTACGGGTAGTTGGCAATTTGAAATTATTATACCCTTATGAGTTCTCTCTCTTATTTTGAACAAGTTTTGTAGATTACTTGGTAGTAAATTGTTGAACGATTTAAATTATATTATCAGTGTATAATATTGTACAAGGTCAGGAATCTTAAAGATCCCATGACATGGTACTTCTTGATGCTTTTATATGGCTCCTTAATGGTTCCCTAATACTGTAAATGTAAATACTTATTCAAAATCAACACTCAAGATTCAAGATTGTTTATTTGTCATATGCAGGATCAACACAAGGTCAACAATGCAATGAAATGCTTAGGATCAGAAGAACCGTTGACTCGCTAAGATAGTCAAGAAGTACTAATAACATGCAATAATAGTACATGGTAAAAAAAGTGTTGTAAAGTGCAGGGGAAGAGGTAAACGATATAATAAACAATATAATAAAATATGTAATAAAAAAAAAACAAGGTACAATGTACAAGGTGCAGGTAGGATTAAATCAAGATCAAATAAGGTGTAAGTATTTCACAGATTGCACATAATATGGTGTGGTGTAGGTGTTGCATGTGGATTTCGTATTGCACATAGTGTGGTATAAATATTGCACATAGTGTGGTATAAGTATTGCACATGTAACAGTAATTTACAGTGAGGTAGTGACAAACATGATATATTCATATAGATCAGCAGCAGTAAACATAATTATGCATAATGAAAGGTAGTTTAGTGCAGTATTATTGAGAGTTCAGTATTATTTAGAGTATTACTCAGTGCATGAGAAACAGAGATAAGATGAGAAAGAGTAATTTTTCTCTCTCTGAACAGTCCATAATGGGCGTTGTTGCTTGAATGCAAATGAGGAGAAAAGAGATGGCCTATAGTAGAGGGTGGGGGCGTGGCCAAACTCTCCGCTCTCAGCTGTGCGCTCTCTGATCCATTTCTGCATTTTTGCGTGGAGAAGAGGTGAGAAGCGTTCCATTGAAAAACAAACACATTTCCACATAAAATAAAATTAAACCACTGCTGTTCAAAGGTCCAGAGGCTCAGATAAAGGACTTCCGAGCCTAGAAACACCAGGCAAATAAAAAAATGCATTTCGCATTGCCTAGCGCATTCGCAGTCCAAACTCTCTGGGCGTGATTTACAGAGACGCTGAGTACAGACAGACGGGGGTGGAACTGCATTTGCATTTCTTTTTTCGATCTGACGTCAATAAGGTGCCTTGTTCAAAATCGCCCGTTTGAGCTCCGATTTTTTCTAACGCAGAAAAGGACCGCAAATGCTCAGTTTAGACATTTCACAACTTTTAACCATGGGGGGGGGGGCCCTAAACAGGGTAGGGGAGCTCACATTAACATTCAAAAACCTCAGAAAGTGAAAATTTCATGCCATGGGACCTTTAAGGACTTTGGACTGAATAAAAAGATTATGGGTGTGTTCTAAAAAAACAACTTTATGAATGATTCACAAAGATTGTTTTTGTAATATAATCACTGGAATAACTGTACATTGGTTACAAGTGTTCCCCCGCACTTCAACATAATAATGTGAAATAAAGGAGAACCAATGAACAGGGCATTTTGGTTTTGGTATTTTGGTAATACTTCACTTTGTTTACTATAGCAAGACTTTTGGAATTTTTTGTTTTTATATGTCTAATGTGGGCTTTCCATGATAATTTAGTGTTTATTATAACTCCCAGTAATTTATTCTCATTTACATTTTCAGTTTGGACACCGTCAATCAGAACAGGTAACTCTTATTCAAGTTTAATGACAATTTATTAATATCCATCCACTTTTGCATTTTATTTAGCTCCTCATTTAGAGTACTTATGAGTTCATTATAATTGTAACTACTGTAATGGGAGCAATGGGAGTGAAGTGTCTTGCCCACGGCTGTAAAGACAGAATTGGCACAGATGGGAGTCAAGCCAGTGACATTCCAGCTCGAAGACAAATGATTCAAGCAGATCTATATACAAAATAAAGGTTTTATTCACGGTACAGCTCTCATTTACCCTCTCGAAGTTGTATTTGGAGTGATCCGTGCATGTTTGAGTCATTTGTAATCACGACATTTTCACCATCACGGGTACATGCCCACTGCTGTGCACTTTCTTTGCTTTCCAATTTGATTTTCTTAGGATTCGGCGCTGTCATGTAGTTATTTTTGTGCAAATGAAAACAAATCTGCTGCTCGCTCGTGTGGTCTGCAACTCGCATTGGCCACCACAGTTTTCTAACACGGAAACCAGTGGATTTGTTTCTTTTATTCAGCCATTTTAGACGAATATTCCAATTTAAATTTTATGTCCCATTTATAACTAAATCTAAAATTATAACAATCTAAAATGTAAAATCTGTTTTGCTATTTTTTTGTTTCTACTTTCGGGGTCGTAGCGGGCATTTAGGTGGCAGTTTCATTCCTGTACCCACAATGCTGAAGGTTCTATTCCTGCACTAAAACATGTGTACATTGGCAAGACACTTCACCGCCTTTACTGTACCAATGTGTCAGTGTGCTTCAGTTTTGGGATTTTGTGTTATCCTTATTTTTTAAAACTTCTTAACATAATAAGACAATGTTATTTCCTAAACATTACTAGAATTACCATGTTGTTTCGTCATTTCTGCATGTTTCAAGTGGTCCTGCTCCCAAAACGCGTGGTCCAACCTGGTGATGTCATCCAGTGGTAATCCAAAAGTGCCTTCTGTGTTTTTTAAAGTCCATACAACTTCACTGTGGCTCTGACAATTTCATCTCTCAAATGGGCTGGATTAAAGTAGACAAAACCAGGACTAAACCAAGACTAAACCAGGATTAGAACAGGGCTAAATCAGGACCAGACCAGGACTAAATAAGGACTAAACCAGGTCTAAATGGGTATTAACATGATGGACCAGTAATTGAAAAATAAGGTGCTGGTTTGTGCTTTTTTTCCCTCATGGTCCACTGTGTCTCACTCTCCAGCCCTGGTCTGCCTAAAGGGAGATTGGTGTTGTCTTTGCCTGTTTCTGAGCACACATTCTGGGCATAAAGTCCAGCTGGGCCCTGGTCTGTGGGACTGGCATCATTTGGACCACCAGGAACAGAATCTTTCATATTTTAAAGGTAAATTCAGCTCCAAAAATGAAAAATAAATAATCTCTGACTTGGGTTTTGCATGCTCTAGCAAACTGGCTCTGTGAATCTCCTGGCAAGTGTAGCCTGGAACAGTACTGTAGAAAATACTGTATAAGCAAACAAAAAGCAAAATACTGTAGGCTATATATTCTGTATTTGTATGTTAACAATTCTAGTTTGGTCCTGTTCTGTGCTTTAGTCTAATCTAGGTTTAGTCCCTGCCCAAACACATTAGAAACTCATCCACACTCCCCATGTTTAAAAAAGCCCTGAAAACCCATCTCTTCACACCACATTCCAAATTATTATGCAAATTGTGCTTATGTGTCATAAAAGGTAATCCTTTTTTTTCTCTCTCTCTCTCAAGTGAAACTCATGGATGGTCTTGTGTCTTGTGTCTTGTAAAATCATCTCACACACCTGACCCAATGAGTTTGTCTGGTGCGTCCAATTAAAGGGAAAACTTATAAAGCAGAGCAACACTTTCAAGTAATATGGGAAAGAAAAAGGATCTCTCTGGTGCCAAAGAGAGTGAAATACCTTGGACAAGGTTTGAAAATCTTAGATATTTCACAGAACTTAAGTGTGATCATTGTACTATTAAGAGATTTATTAAGAGAGCACACATGGATTTGTGCAGATAAAGGCACGATGAGGAAGGTTTCTGCCAGACAAATAGATCGGATTAAGAGAACAGCTGTTAAAATGCCATTACAAAGCAGCAAACAGAAGCTGCTCGTGAACATCCTCCAGAGGCTTGTGGTTCTGCATAAACCTTCTTTTCGGCCACCCTTAAACAAAGCTCACAAGCAGAAACGGCTCCAGTTGGCCCAGAAATACATGAAGACTCATTTTTAAACAGTCTTGTTCACTGATGAGTGACACGCAACCCCGGATGGTCCAGATGGATGGAGTGATGGATGGTTGGTGAACGGCCACCATGTCCCAACAAGGCTGTGACGTCAGCAAGGCGGAGTCATGTTTTGGGGTGGAATCATGGGAGAGAGCTGGTTGGCCCCTTTAGGGTCCCTGAAGTTGTGAAAATGACCTCTGTAAAGTATGTGAAGTTTCTGACTGACCACTCTCTTCCATGGGACAAAAAAAAGAACTGTGCTTTCCATAGCAAAATCATGTTGATGCATGACAATGCTCCATCTGATGCTGCAGGGAATACCTCTGCATCATCGGCTGATCTGGGCAATAAAGAAGAGAAACTCATAGTGTGGCCCCATCCTCCCCTGACCTCAACTCTATTGAGAACTTTTGGAGCTCCTCAAGTGAAAGATCTATGAGGGCAGGAGGCAGTTCACATCCAAACAGCAGCTCTGGGAGGCTATTCTGACATCCTGCAAAGAAATTCAAGCAGAAACTCTCCACAAACTCACAAGTTCATTAGATGTAAGAATTGTGAAGCTCAAATAAGGGTTCTATGTTAAAATGTAACTTGACCTGTTAAGATGTTAAGATGATTTCAGTAATATGTTAATGCTTCTAACTGAAAAATAAACAAATGACCATTTTCAGTTCTTTACAACAATAACATGGTTTGAAACTCTGTTGTGCAGAATAAATTGGAATAGTGCAATTTTAAATTCTGTTATCATTGTAAGGTTTGTTCAATGGCATTCCAATTGTACTCTAAAGGTTGAGGACTTGACATTTTAAAGCTTACCTGATTTTCAAACTGCAAAAGGAGGAAGTCTATTTAACTCATACCAACTACATTTTACAACCAATCAGATGCAAGCAGTGCACAGAGGTCTGATTTAGTCTCATAGTGCTGCTTTTCAAACAAACTTACTCCAAATTTACTCCTTTACAAGAATAGTGAACTGAGAAACTTAGCTGTAAATGTGCTGTCTTAAAAACATGAAATACTGAACTAGTTCAATTTCAAGGTCTATACTCTTGTGAGCGTTAAACCGTGTTATAATGTTGTTACCCATTCAAAAACATTGTTGGAGTATTATTATTAGTCTATCTATATCTACAAAGCTCAAAACGCTCTGTTTCACTATGTGATGTCATGAAGAAATGAGTTTATGATCACTTTTCACACCTTTCAGAGACCAGAGCAGTTTTGTTGTACAGCTAAAGCAAACAACAACTAGTATACTAAAACACACTTCCTGACTATGGAAGAACAATGTGCATTAAAATTAGATACAGACAGGAGAGCTGACTTATTTTGACCCCAAGAGCTGCCTCTTATATCAGCTATACAGTTTCTCTTCTGGATGACTTATTTAGTATTATGAAGGCTTAAAGGTGCATTGTGTAACTTTTCTCTTAGGGGTCCGGCACAAACTTGTTTCCATGGAAATGTTATTGCTTTCCCTTAAAGGAGAATTAACGTTTTTTACATTCTGAGCCTTATTTCGGTAATAAAACAAGTTGTTTTACTCACCCATAGCACTTTGGTGTCATATGGAGCACTTCCAGAGATGTTTTAGATTAGCGATAGCCGTAGCGCGAGTTCTCGGGGCATATAATATATGCCCCGAGCGGTCTCCAAATAACACAAACTTTAGCACTTTTCAAATCATAGAAGCTCAATGTCTTAGTCTACGCTTTTGTTTGAGTCAAAAGTGTCCTGTAATCCGAGATTTATCCATAATTTACAGCTTTGCGTTTCATGTTTGGTCCCCGGAGCTTAGAGTGAAATAAGCTGTGACTGCGCACATGCGCACTGGCGTCCTCATCTACTCGAAACTATGGATAAATCTCGGATTACAGGCCACTTTTGACTCAAATGAAAGCGTAGACTAACACATCGAGCTTCTATGATTTGAAAATTGCTAAAGTTTGTGTTATTTGGAGACCGCTCGGGGCATATATTACATGCTCGGGGCATATATTATATGCCCCGAGAACTTGCACTACGGCTATCGCTAATCTAAAACATCTCTGGAAGTGCTCCATATGACACCAAAGTGCTATGGGTGAGTAAAACAACTTGTTTTATTACCGAAATAAGGCTCAGATTGTAAAAAAAGAAACGTTAATTCTCCCTTAACGGTTTCACATTATGGCATTAAACTGTATCCATGTTGCATTTATTCAATTACAGGTGTTTTACTGCTCAAAAATATCTAGAAAAACATGAGTTCCTACAGTGAGTGAGCTGACCTGTAGGTTGACCTGGAGGAATTGTGGGCTTGTCTCCATGGAAATAGATGAGTCTAATGCTTTACCATGGGACATTCTATACAAAGCAATAACATTTCCTTTCTTGTGTAGTAGGCTTCACTCACGCTTATGCGAAGGTGTTTGGAAACATGCAGATGACGACTTCTGGCGTAGTTACCGACTTTAACCCTAACCCTAATCGTGGATTCAGCACAAGCGTCTTCACGACCTGCTGAAGCTTTCCATGGGGGACGGGACTCTAATCACGTCTTCAGTGTCACTCACAAGCAGCTGGTTGCTAACTGTTGATCATACAAACATAACAGAACGCTGCAATGACATCTTTTTTTTTTAAATCAAGTTAAGCAAATTATAATATACAAATGAATAGGCAATTTGTACAAAGACATCTGGATGAAGATGCCCCAATCGCCAACAGATCCCAAAGGAAGTCATGTTGTCCACCAGCATCTGACCAGAACTGAAGAAGCAGCTTGGATGAGCTGCAAAATGTTTTCGACCTAAATAAACATTTGTCCAGTTGACAAATTGGATTTCTCCTTTGCCATGTTTCCAAACATCCGGATCACAAACCGGATTTGTGACGTAAGCGTGAATAGAGTCCATTAGTCATTTTCAAGCGTTGTCAGGGTGATAACTGAAAACGTAACATTTCCATGAAGACCTAGCATGTGGCAAAACCCTCCTCAAGAAAAGTTACACAATGCATCTTGAATAACACAAATCTCCTATACTTGTGTTGAAGGAGTGTGCGTGTGTTGTTTTGGTGTGATGCTGCAGAGCCGAGCAGACAGGAGCTGGAGGAGCCACAGGGGAGGGGAGCTATTGTTGGCTCTTCCCCACACACGGAGAGGGCTGACGGGGCCGTGCGCGTGCAGGCTGCCCCTGACACTCTGTTAGCATGGTGATAGCGCCAATGCTACACTAATTAGCATATGTTTTTAGCACATGCAGGAGGGAGGCAGGTGTGAAGAGAGAGAGCTATTATTAAAACTCAGAATGGAAATCAGACAACATTCAAAATGGCTCTAATTATGAAATAGTTTGCGAGCTTGTTTCATAATATAAAGGTTAGTTATATTTCTTCTAGCGTACAGGGCCACAGAGTTGTCTGTTGAAAAAGGTCATAGAACTATTTTTTTTTTTTGCAGTTTATAATGATTACTTTTTAATTAGCCTCATTAAATTGTTAAGAGTAATTCAGGCTTAAGAGTTAATTAATTATGAGAGTGGTGTGGGGGTTTGTGGTTTGTTAAAGTAACACTTAAATAACAAAGCCTGAATTGTCCTCATTAAACTATTTGTTAAAGAGGAGGTATTATGCAAAATGGATTTCAATGGTTTTCTACTGTGTTATAATGTTCCCTCGTCAAAAACATGCCTGAAGTGGTTTCATAGGTTATCCATGTATGCTTGGGTAATTTAGCAATCCTTCCCAGGCCCTATTCAAATCCTCCTTACTGTTAGCTGTACAATTCTGTGCAATGTTCCGCCCACAAGCCTACATCACCCACAATCGCACACGACAATTCTCCATAAAAACAAACTGGACACAACACTTCATAAACCTGATTGTGTTGTGATAGCACTCTGAAGGGGGAGTGACTTAGGGCGGGAGACTCAAAGTGTGACAAACAAAAGTGAACCTTAAAAACAATGTTAATATGGTATGTGTTAGCAGTTATCACCCCATAGAAATGTAATACTCCCGCTTTAATTATGGTTTAGGTCTTTATTCATGCTTTATTAATGCTAATTGTTGTTATTATAAAGTTTTATTTCTAGCTGGTTGCACTAATTGATCTTTAAGACATTTTCCTGCAGGGACATTTAAGTTTTCTTCTCTTAAATAAAGCAGTTTGGTTGTTGTTTATGGATATTTTTGCTTAATAATGTCACAAAACTTTGTCTTTTTCCAAATTAAAAAAAACAAAACAAAGTTCGTAATCTTGATTAAGGTTCATGTTTCTTTAATAAGATCCTTCTCCTTTAATCTTTATGTAATTGTTAATTTAAATTCACTCAAAACATCACTTATGGGCAATTTGGCTCTTTAACTCTGTCACAGGAAAAATACTGTGGATCTCTGCTGGCCTCTGCTGGACATGTGCGCAACTACACTTTGAAACACAAGGATTTTATTATCTGGTAAGCCTATAAGGGATTTACAAAACAGGCTTTACATTAAATTTTATAAAGCAACTTCAGTGTCCATTCTTTACTAATTTGTAGAAAATATCTTTAACATCGTCTTCATGAAGATATGAGACAAGCCTCTGCTCTGGCCATGTTCAAATCTACATTCACCACACTGTCAAATCTTAAGATTTTACTGATCGCTTTTAAAGCTCATTTAGTTCTTGCACCAAATTACATTTCAGAACTTTGAACCCCGTACGAGCCCTCCTGCAGCCTTAGATCCCCAGGCAGGTCCCTGTGGCTATTCCAAAGTCCAGGCTCCGGACAAAGGGTGACAGAGGCTTTTCAGTATCATCTTTTAAATCACTTCTTAAAACCCAGTTTTAGCTGGTTTTAGCTTGATTTTATTCCTTATTCCTTATTATTATTATTATTATTATTATTATTATTATTATTATTATTATTATTATTATTATTATTATTATTATTATTATTATTATTATTATTATTATTATTGGGGCCAAGCACCGAAGGTGCTAGGCACCATAGTGTTTCTACTCCCATGGTTAGAGGAATAATGTATAAGAATACATTATTCCTCTAACCATGGGAGTCTATGGCAACCCCTAGAACCGTCTGGTAAAAAGTGAAATTTTGCATGCACATTCCAGCCAGTCTCCTCATTACCCACAGCAATTTATAGGCCCCCCACCCCCAACCGTCTAGTGGCACCAGCAGGTCAAAGTTGCAGGAATTTTCAGGAATTTTCTGCGTTGCCTAGCCTGCATGCAGCCTACATGCTGAGGCCTACATACACCTTCGGTGCTTGGCCCCACATTGCTGCTTGCAGCTATATTTATTATTATTATTATTATTATTATTATTATTATTATTATTATTATTAGTAGTAGTAGTAGTAGTAGTAGTAGTAGTAGTAGTATTAGTATTAGTATTAGTATTATTATTATTAATTGAATTGTTTGCATTATTGTCTGTTTTTGTTTTTTTCTTTACATAATTCCATATACTGTCGCTTGCTTCATATATTCGATGTCTTCGTTATTTTTCAGAAAGTAGTAAACAAAAAAACAAAAAAAAAGAGAGGGTGTGTTTTAACTGGTAGTGTAACGAGAAATGCAAAGATTGTGTGTACTGTATTGTGTATTTTACTGCATCTTTCTTTTATTGTACTTTCTTTTCACTGTGCTCTTAAACTCTGCCCCTGCACAGGTTTATTTCCATTGTCAGCAAACAAAGTTTTAAAACTGCTTTGGTGCAAACTGCAAATATATAACAAGGAGCCATAATAATAAAAAGTACAAATATATAGACATACATAAGCATACATAAAGAATAACATATATAGGCATACATAAAGAGTAAACACCACTTCCATCTTTGCACTTCTCGTCTATAGATTATATTATATTTACTAGCATATTTTTTCTTGTAAATGTTTCTTTTTTTTATTACAGTTTGCATCTTGAATTGTAATGTGTGAGATAATGTTCTAATCATTTTCTTTGTGGCTCGGTAAAGTTTGTCAGTCTAACAAAATAAAATATAAAACAGAAAGCAGAATAACATTGCAAAACTATGACTATTGTTGTTTTGTGCGTACCAAAGTTCAGAGTAAATAGAGGTATTATAATACAGACTATATTAATATCCACTTTTAATCCATTAATAATGAATTAAACGTTTTAAACACTACGACGACCGGAAGCGGGAAGTTTGACGTCACTTCCGTAATAATAAAACAAACCTTAGCTTACGATAGTCTGCGGTTTTGGACCTAAAGTCGTACATTATAACTAAATAAAAAGCAGTTTCTCTTCAGGAGCGGGCCGAGTACCACCGGGTGAGTTCTCTCTTTTTTTCTTTTCTTTTTTTTTAAATAAACAGGATTATGGTTCAGATTCATGTTTAAAGCAGAGTGGCTAGCGTGTGTTAGCTGTTTGACGTTCACTAACGGAGACAATTCATGAATCAGAGGCACGTATTTTTGCTAAATTTAGATACACTTCTTTGAATACACTGTTCAGGGGCAGGTTTGGCGTTCCACAAAGTTGTGTTGGGGCTGTAGATTAGATGTTGTTCGCACAATAACACTGTGCATTACAGTCCATTTAAATCCGTGTAAAATCAACCAAAAGAAACACTTTTAAGAATTCTCCATCTCGTTCATAAGGAGATCTCGCTAAGGACTCGGACTGATATTCTTCAGCCTATGGAGTAATATCTACTTTATTTTCTGACTACTTTATTTTCAGCCTATGGAGTAATATCTACTTTATGGGTACTATTATTCAGCTATATTGTAATGTTTTTTGTTTTTTTTTTAAATTGGCGTTTCATATCCATTTGCTACAGTTTAAAGAGGTGGTTTGTACTCACTATGGGTGTGCAAAAATATCGATATATTGTGTTGTTTAATGTGATGATACAGTATCAATATCGTGGGCAGCTGAATCGATAATATCACTGAGTATTTTTTTGGTATATTTTGTTAAATTATGAAATTAAAGTCGACACATTTGACATTTTCACTGTTTTGCTGAGTAAAATGGTGTTTCATATTCATATTCAAGACTTTTAGTGTCACAGCCATCATTTAGTCAAGTGTGGAGTGAATGAACAATGAACTGTAAAGCGCTTTGGGTGTCATGAAAGGCGCTATATAAATGTTATGAATTATTGTTTTATTTAATGAACTGTACCAAATTGATTTGAAATATATCGTATCAAATTCAAAGTGCACTGTAGCGAGATGTATCGTATCGGAGGTATGTATCGTATCGGCAACATCTTAGTCACTGCGTGCACATGGTAGGATCGGATTAGATTTCTCCAAATCCGATCCCGTTACTTGGTGGGTGGTCTGTCCTTCAATCCGAGTGCACATGAAAGTCGTGTAATCGGATAATGGTCAGCGACCTGGCTGGCTCCGCTACACTATGTGGCGCTGTCGTCCAATTACAACTACGGGTGATGGCTACTCAATAAAAACACAACACACTATGTGGCGGTATACAAAAATGGCACTCGAGGAGTTTGACGGAGCAGCATTGGCGTACGTGTTGTGAATTCTTTCTTCGCAGCCATGATTTCGTCTGACTTTTCTGGCAACAGTCACTACTTATGGTGGCGTCGGTGCTTCCTGCCACTTCCGGGTGAAATCCCTGGCAAAAATTCCCGCGCATGCGGAGTACGCTAATCCAATCCGATATCATGCACAAGGCAATACCAAGCGGATTACTATCGGTCTAAGCCAAGGGTTCCAATCGGATTCCGCAAACCAATCCCTATACGATCCTTAGCCTATGCACATGAATCCGATATGATCCCAGTCCGTTTGCAATCGGATTCCACTCCATGTGCACGCAGTAAATGATACCTAGTCCTAGTACTCACACAGTTACATTTACGCAAATACATTTTCTTGAGTAATAAAAAAAAAATAATAATAACTGTCGCTTGCTAATTTTTACTTCTCAAAGAACTTTTTTCAGACTTCAGACTTTTACTACTTGACTATTTAGTAGCAGGACTCTTAACTGAGTAAATGTTGCTCTTCTCACTGTAAATCTACAAGTGACATTAAACTTTATGGTGTTCATAATATTTTACATGTTTTGCCCTTCCACTTATATTAAACTCAAATTATAAATCTGATGTTAGATAGATTTCTATTTTTTTTTATAATATTTTTCTCTCCAGAGATGATCAGCAGATGAAGGAGAACCCACTGCAATCTGTCGTCATAGAAAGTACAATTTCATGAAACTTTTTAGATCTAAAAACATTTATAGGTTTGGCCCTCATCCCGCTGATATGTCATCGCTTGTTGTTCTCGATATATTCCATGTTTTTACCTTCCACTTATATTAAAGCGAAATTCTAAATCTGATGTTAGATAACACAATGACAGTTACTTTACACATTACTTTACAGCTATTCATATTTGAGAAGTTTCTCCCTTGCTACAGTACAACTTGTTATTTTATTTTACCCACCTCTGCTCACAAGTGAAGTTTTGTTGTTGTTGGGATTTTTTTTAGACTGTACTAAACTACAGTTACTACTATATTGATTTATCGTTCAGTGTCTGAAAGCTGGAACAATATATTTTGAGGCTCCATATTTAGTGTGTATATTTTTTGTTGTTTCTGACATTTTTATGTAATCCTGTGTGATTTGAGTTGTAGAGGGATTAAAAAAAAACTTCAACGACTAATTATTTGTTCATTTGTTGTGCTTTTTAATGATACTGTATTTTTAAAAATGGTTTACTGGGATTATCCTGCTTTATGTTTTATTGTGTCAGTGGCATAAAGTAGTTTCAGTATTATCGTTTAGACATAGACTTGGACAGACTTTATTGATCCACAAGGGAAATTACTTGGACTTGGTTTATCGCACTATTTCTCTGTAGCAATATATCATGCCTCAAAATGTGTTATCGTGACAGGCCTACTTACCTCTCCCTCCCGTCCTCTTCAGGGCTATGGTGGCTGGTTCGATGGAGCCGGCGGTGAAGCCCGGGCCGAGTCAGGTCGCTGATGTTGTGTTTGTGATCGAGGGAACGGCAAACCTCGGGCCGTACTTCGAGTCTCTCATGAAGAACTACATCCTCCCTGCCATTGAGTAAGAACTGTGCAACTGTATTACATTATTTCAGACCGATTAAAAACATCAAATATAACAAGTAGCAGCAGTACCGGCTGGTTAGCTCAACTGGTAAGTCACTGACTTTTCCCGGGGGGATGTGGGTTCAAATCCCCCCCGGCAATGCTAGCCAGTGTGGGTCCTTGGGCAAGACCCTTCATGGTACTGCCCCCCGGGCGCCGAAAGATGGCTGCTCACTGCTCCTGAAAAGGATGGGTCAAATGCAGAAGTCAAATTTCTCCCGTGTGACACTGTGTGTCATTGTGTGTGAGACCAAATAAAGACTTAATTAAAAAAATAAATCTTTAAAGGTGAGCTATACATACTATATATAGTAAAGGTGCATTGTGTAACTTTTCTAGTGGAGGGTCAGTCAAATGCTTTTCTCCATATTGCTTTGTCTGGAATGTCTCGCAGTATGACATTAAACCTTTCTATCTTCATGGACACCAAACCGGACCAAGTTACAGGTCAGCTCTGTGGAGAGACGATCACGCTCACAGTCAGAATGCCTGTTTTCCTGGGTATTTTTTAACTATAAAAACCTGGAACTGAATAAATGTAAAGTAGAGCTGTTTTATGTCATACTGTGGAACATTGCAGGCAGAGCCGTGACGTGATCCATAGAAACAAAAAAGGTGACGGACCCCCAGCCAAAAAGTTACATAGGGCACCTTTAACTTTTATGGATCTCGATGGATAGGCTATTGCTTTACCTGTAAGATTCAGCAGTGTGGCATTAGACCTACACTATCTATCACCACAGAGACGAAAAGTGACTCCATCAGGCTAAGTTAAAGGTCAGATCTATGGAAAGGTTACCTCATTCACAGGAAGAATGCATGTTTTGGAGCAATAAAAATGCCTGTAATTGAATAAAAGCATGCAACACAGACGTCTAATGGCATACTGTGGAACATTCCAGTCAAAGTAATAGTAAAATAGTATCTCCATGGAATCAAGAAGGTCAAAAATTGCACAGTGCTATAATAAAAACACAAGAAACAAGAAATCTTTTACACTCTTTTACATGGCATAATATTGTTGATACGTTTTCTCTGTACATTTAAGTTTTTATTTATTTCCTGTAGGTATTTCAATGGTGGGCCTCCTGCAGAAACAGATTTTGGTGGAGATGTAAGTGGAGATTTATAGATTTTATAGTCATGTTAGTAGCAGTATTACATATTCTGATGTGGTTAGTCTGTTTGGCTCACATTGTTTCTCATATTAACTTGGTTTGGTGTAGAAAGTGATACTGACTTGTTTACTTTGTTTTGGTGCAGTATGGTGGGACACAGTACGGCCTGGTGGTCTTCAACACTGTGGACTGCGCTCCAGAGTCTTATGTCCAGTGTCACGCTCCGACCAGCTCCGCCTTCGAGTTCGTCTCATGGATCAACAGCATCCAGTAAGACACACATACACATATCTTACAACACACAAGTCTTTCTGTTTAGAATGAGCCTTGGACAATCTTTTCAAGCTGTGGATGGTTATTTTAGCTACGATACACAAGAAGGTGTTTTAACATGATTTATTACCTTAAAGTAGGGGAGCCAAAGTGGGGTTTTGGAAGTTTCTATTTTTATCTGATTTTTCTCTCCAGAGACCAACCCACTGCAGTCTGTCTCCATAGAAAGCCCAATTTCATGAAAATATTTTAGCAGACAAACATTTTAGCTCTAAAACATTTATAGGTTTGGCCCTCATCCCGCTGATGTATAATTGCTTTGGCCCATTGAGGAAAATTAATAGTTAAAATATACTTGATAAATGAAGGTCTTAGAGATGATGAATAGCACAACATAAAACACAAAGTTGTAGATGCTTAAAGAGGGGGTATTATGCAAAATCAACTTCTTTGTGCTTTCTACCTTGTTATAACGTTCCCTCATCAAAAACATCCTGGAAGAGGTTTTAGATGTCATCCATGCTTGTATGACTAATTTAGCAATCTCTTCTGAGTCCTTTTCAAACCCTCCTCATGGTTAGCTTTGAGATTTTGTACCAAACTCCGCCCACACGCCTATGTCACCCATGATCCCACACAATAAGGCTACGTTCACACTGCAGCCTGAAGTGACCCAAATGCAATTTTTTTTGCCTCTATGCGACCTGTATCTGATCTTCTAATGGCAGTCTGAACGACACAGATCAGATTTTTTCAAATGCGATCCAGGCCACTTGGATATGTGGTCCTAAATCTGATACATATCCGATCTTTTGACATGCGACTTCAGTCTGAACGGCCAGGTCACATTCATCCGACCTGCCCGTGTTTCCTCCAGCGAGAGTGGTACAAGTAGGAGCTCACAAATGTACACAAACGTTCTTCTCGTCATATGAAAATAGTATATGAACTCTGTGTCAGTGAAGCGGCGAAGCACGTAGCAATCCCACCACTCTTGTCTGCGACTCCGCACCAACACGTTCATTTCTACGGACGGACGTTGCTGCCACTGCACCACAAAACGCCGTGGCCAAAAACCTTGTCCTTCTCCTTCTCCGTCTCCTCCTTAAAACAAATGAGCTGTACATGTTTTGGCTCCGGTACGACAGCAACTTTAGGCGACTTCCGTAAACATTGAGCACACTTGCTGCGTGTGATGTCATCGTGCCCTCCAAGGCGCATGCGGGACACTTTTGGGGCGTTTAACGTTCACACTGGAGATCACATACAAATCGCATTTAATTGGAAATGTGAACGGCCTCGCAAAGAGTCAAATTTCACAAAAAAATCGGAATTGAGCATTAAGCCCTGCAGTGTGAACGTAGCTTAATTCTCCATAAATATGGAAAAACATGAGACAAAACTGTGCACAACAAATGTAGCATTTTCAAAACAGTAAAAGGTAACATGGTGATTTAAATATGTTATATATAACATATAAATATGTGTTGGCAGTTAATATTTGTTCATATTTTTAAAATATTGATACTGTAAAGGTTTTTGTATCAGCTAGTTTCTGGTTAGCCCATTTTTAACAATCTTAATGTTAAAATGTAAAATGTGTTCCTCAGGTTTATGGGAGGAGGAGCAGAGAGCTGCAGTCTGATCGCAGAGGGCCTGTCTGTGGCTCTGCAGCTGTTTGACGACTTTAAGAAGATGAGAGAGCAGATGTGAGTTCTCCACTTCCTGTCTATAACTCTGAATTTTATACAATACCATAAACAGTGGCTGTACAAAATATGTCACAACTCTGTCCTCCACAATAAATCATAATGTAGTAACTAAAGATTTCTTCATACAGAGGCTAAAACTTTCCGCTTTTTTCATGATTGGACACTTTCATCCCTGAAAACTGGGGTCTGACACCTGCTTGTCTCCATGGTGATGGTGCTGCATTATCACTGTTAGTGTCTTGTCTCCATGGAGAGTTTAATGCCATAGTGTGCAATATTTTAGGCAAATGGCAAGTTTATTTGTATAGCACAATTTGTACACAAAGTAATTTAAAGTGCTTTACAGAAAAAGAAACACATTAAAATTACAATACAAAAAATTCAAAACATAAATAATCATCATAAAATAAATTTTTTAAAATAAGAGAGGAAAAAACATTAAATAAGCGAGAAGAGTGCAGAATGAAAACCTGTTTTGAGTCTGGATTTAAACAGAGTCAAAGTAGAGGCCTGTTCAACATCTTCCAGATTTTAGATGCATAAAACTGAAATGAGCATAATGCACATCTCCATTAGGCATGTAACTAGAACTGAAATATCATGCTATCATATCGTCAAAAGTCTCACAATAATATTGTGTATTGCTGTCACAATATGTCGAATCACAAGTTCTTTAGCTTAAATGCCTTATTTTATAGTAGCAACAAATAATAAGCATAGGAAACTACTTATATGATTAATTTCAGTGCAGACAACATGAAGAAATGTTTTTTTACTGTAATTTTTGGGATGATGACTAGGGATGGGAATTGATAAGATTTTAACGATTCCGATTCGATTATCGATACTGCTTAACGATTCGACTCTTTATTCTCGTATCGATTCTAATTTGGGGAAAAAGAGAACAAACTGTTTGATTAGCACCAAGATTAGCATTAGTCCTGGTTTAGTCCTGGTCTAGTCCTGGTTTAGTCCTGGTCTAGTCCTGGTTTAGTCCTGGTCTAGTCCTGGTTTAGTCCTGGTCTAGTCCTGGTCTAGTCCTGGTCTAGTCCTGGTCTAGTCCTGGTTTAGTCCTGGTCTAGTCCTGGTCTAGTCCTGGTCTAGTCCTGGTCTAGTCCTGGTCTAGTCCTGGTCTAGTCCTGCTTTAGTTCTGTTTTAGTCCTTGTTTAGTCCCAGTGTTGACACAAGCCGCTGCTTTCACAAAATATCTCCATTTGATGTCTATATGCCTTTAAAGGTCCCATGGCATGAAATTTTCACTTTCTGGTTTTTGAACGTTAATGTGAGCTCCCCTACCCTGTTTAGGGCCCCCCCCCATGGTTAAAAGTTGCGAAATGTCTAAACTGAGCATTTGCAATCCTTTTCTGCGTTACAAAAAATCGGAGCTCAAACGGGCGATTTTGAACAAGGCACCTTATTGACGTCAGATCGAAAAAAGAAATGCAAATGCAGTTCCACCCCCGTCTGTCTGTACTCAGCGTCTCTGTAAATCACGCCCAGAGAGTTTGGACTGCGAATGCGCTAGGCAATGCGAAATGCGTTTTTTTATTTGCCTGGAGGCACGTCCGAGTGTTTCTAGGCTCAGAAGTCCTTTATCTGAGCCTCTGGACCTTTGAACAGCAGTGGTTTAATTTTATTTTCTGTGGAAATGTGTTTATTTTTCAATGGAACGCTTCAAATCTCTCCCCCCGTCCAAAAACAAGGAAATGGGTCAGCTGAGGGCTCAGAGCGAGAGCGGAGAGTTTGGCCACGCCCCCACCCTCTACTATTGGCCAGCTCTTTTCTCCTCATTTGCATTCAAGCAACAACGCCCATTATAGAGTGTTCCAGAGAGAGAAAAAATACTCTTTCTCATCTTATCTCTGTTTCTCATGCACTGAGTGTTGATTTTGGAGAAGGATTCATTTACAGTATTAGGGAACCATTAAGGAGCCATATAAAAGCATCAAGAAGTACCATGTCATGGGATCTTTAAAGGGATATGCCACCCCCAGGTCAAATTTGGGCATCTCCCCACAGTCCAGAGACTAAAATAAGTGGTGGAAAGCGTTTTCCTGGTCACCCAGCCATTGTCCGAGTCTGTCGCCACTGACCGCCGCGGTAACTGGTGCTCCTCCGCCTTAGACTGGAGTCTAACGTAGCCAGAGAAAGATTTCGGCCAAAAGGAATTAATTTGCTCGATGCGTTTCCCAATTACTTTGTGTGTAGTGCGCATTCATATCGAGTGCAAATAAATGTGCAAATCAACACGGAGAGCTTGCCTTGGTCATTTTGGGTGGGAACTATTTTCCAGTGCGTAAGAATACAGTCGTATCACGCACCACGTTGTGCAACAGGGGAACTCCCTTCCCGGTGCGTAACAGGGATTCCCCTGGCAGCGTGCTGCGTGGTACGGCTGTATTCTTACGCACTGGAAAATAGTTCCCACCCAAAATGACCAAGGCAAGCTCTCCGTGTTGATTTGCACATTTATTTGCACTCGATATGAATGCGCACTACACACAAAGTAATTGGGAAACGCATCGAGCAAATTAATTCCTTTTGGCCGAAATCTTTCTCTGGCGACGTTAGACTCCAGTCTAAGGCGGAGGAGCACCAGATACCGCGGCGGTCAGTGGCGACAGACTCGGACAATGGCTGGGTGAGCAGGAAAACGCTTTCCACCACTTATTTTAGTCTCTGGACTGTGGGGAGATGCCCAAATTTGACCTAGGGGTGGCATATCCCTTTAAGGGTTCTGCTGTGGGTGGGAACTAGAGTGTGTGCGAGGAGTTGAGGACTAAGAGAGAGTGGTGTGGCTGCGCAGATGCTCTGTTAATGTTATACGATTCAGGAGTTCTGTTCATCAATAAAGTTCGTTGTGACGTAAGAGAAGCCTCGGGTCATTACAATATAATAATAATATGACTCACCCCGTGTCGGATAAGTCGCGTGTCTCCACGTGTATTTTCTTATATCCCGAACTTTCTGCTGCTAAGTATCCGACCGCACTTTTAGGAGCTCCGGATAAACAGACCTGTCCCGAACCTGTCCCGAACGTGTCATGTGTCCAAGTGGAAGTTAAAAGTCCATTTTCACGTTCTTCTTGTCATGTGTATCAGTGAAGCGGTGTTACGCATGTGCGTAATTCCTGCTGGTTGGAATCGATAAGAGAAATTGATAGATAAACTGCTAATCGATTCCGTGGAATCAAAACACACGGAACCGGTTCTCAACAGGAACCGGTTCTCGATTCCCATCCCTAATGATGACAATAATGATTTACACCAAAGTCTTGTCAAGGTATTTTAAAAGCAATAAGGATCCTATCTACAATTCTATTAGCTTCTCCAAAATATCCCAATAAATATTGTACTGTGAAATGCATATCATGATAATATCGTACCGTGAGATTTGAATATCGTTACATCACTAATCTCCATGGAGACTAGCTGAAAAGTTACACTGTACACCTTTCAGTTTGAATAGTAAATAAAGCATTGTATTTTATTTAATTTTATGTTACTTTCTGTGTCAGAATTATTGATTTATTGTACATTTCAGGATATCCCAATAATGAACCCAGTGATCGGAGGACATGTTTTTCTCACTGTTGTGTTGTGTGTGTTTTTCAGAGGTCAGACTCACAAAGTTTGCGTGCTTTTGTGCAACTCTCCTCCGTACCTGCTCCCGGCAGTTGAGAGTGTCAGTTACACCGGACACACTGCGGACAGCCTCGTCAAGATCATTAGAGATGTACGTACACAAATGTTTAAAGATGCATTATGAAACTTACAGTTGGAGGTCCATCACCTGCTTTCTTCTATGGATATGTCATTGCTCTGCCTGGAATGTTCCACAGTATGAACTTAAACAGGTCTTACTTACAATATATTAATTCCATTATAAGTGGTTTTATAGCTCAAAAGTACCTAGAAAAACTGACAGTGAGCGGGGTTGCCCCTCCACAGATCTGACCTGTAACTTGGTCTGATTTGTGGCAAAAGGAGAAATTCAGTTTGTCAATTGGACAAAAGTTTATTTGGTCGAATACATTTTGCAGCTCATCCAAGCTGCTAATGTGACCAAATTAGCTTTTTATGACTCTGTGGTGGTCTCTGCTCTCCTCTACGCTGTCGTCCGCTGGGCCCCGAGCAGCACAGAACGGGACAGGAAGAGACTTAATAAGCTGGTCAGGAGGGCCAGCTCTGTCCTGGGCTGTCCTCTGGACTCTGTAGAGGAGGTGGCTGAGAGGAGGGTACTGGCCAAATTCATGTCCATCATGGACGACACCTCTCACCCTCTGCACCGGACTGTAGAGGAGCTGAGCAGCTCCTTCAGTAGCCGACTAAGACACCCCCAGTGCAAGAAGGAGCGCTACCGCAGATCCTTCATCCCCACCGCCATCAGACTGTATAATTCTAACATATAGGCCAGACGTGCAATATCCTCTTTTCCATGTTGATGCTTGTTGATACTATTATTATTATGACTATTTCCATTATTATTATTATTACTTATTACTATTTTTATTATTACTTACTTTATCCCATTCCTGCCTACATGCACTTTCTTTCTTGTCCAAATGTCCTGGAGCTACTGTGGCAAGTAAATTTCTCCTGTGTGAGATCAATAAAGTCTTATCTTATCTTATCTTGTCCACTTGACAAATTGAATTTCTCCTTTTGCCATGAATTCTACCTGGACAACTGAGAGATTCTACACACATCTTGGTCTGGTTTGGTCTCCATGACAATAGAAAGGTTTGATACCATACTGTGAAACATTCCAGACAAAGCAATAATATCTCCAGAAAAGCATTTGACGGGCCCTTCACCAGAAAAGTTGCATAGTACACCTTTAAAGATACACTATGGAACCTTTCTCCATGGAAACCTGCTTATCATTAGTCTGGTTAACACCTGACCATATCACAAGTGAGATATGGGTCTGGAAACTCGCTTCGAAAAATCCCGTAGCGGAGGTGTGGTTAGCAATTGCCAACGGCCGTTTATTGGGCGTTATGAATGTCTATCATTGAGCGTATACGTAAGTCCATAGCCAATCATGTCAGTTGTCAGTTCAAACTACAAGCTTCTGTTTGTCATGTGGTACGCGTCACCGTCTTGCCACACCTCCCCCGCTCTCTGATTGGGGCCCTAAATCTGGGACTCTCGCTTGGACGAGTTTCCAGGCCGCCTTCCAGTTCGAAACGAACGGAAGCGGCCTGGGAATTCCCAGGCTAGCTTATCATTGCTTTGTCTGTAACTTCTACACTATGACATTAAACTTATCTATTTCCATGGATACAAACACAATAAGTCACCAGGTCAAGTCACAGGACTTTTTGAGCACCTGTTGTTGAATACAGCAAGATAGTAGAGCTGGGCGATATGGCATAAAAATAAAGTCTCAGGTTTTTAAAAAAAAACATCAGATTTCCGATTTTAAGCGATTTTTCTCTGCCCTACTCAAAAACAAATAACAGATGACAGACAAATGGCTCAAAACAATGCAACGTTCTTTTATAAAACAAATACATTACACCTAGCATCAATTAAGCTGTTATTGTTTTAAAAAAATATATCACAGTTATATAAATATCTTTCTTTTATAAAGAAGCATTTTATGGAGCTTAATTATTCCCTGATTGTGGGAAAGATGGACTGGAGTGGGTAGTGTTGTGTTTTAGTTTTAGTTTTTCCTCGAGTGATGCAGAAAAAGGGAGCTTGTGCAGTCTGTATACAGCTGTGGCAACTTCAGAAAAATATTTGCGGCTTGGTAGCACATACTTCGGGTCCAAAACTTTCACCATGTTAATGAATGTCTTTTACAATATGTGCTCGCGCTGTGGGGACTTGCCCTTCTCCTACTCTGCTTTAGGCGCTAGGATACATTTGTCGTGCTGCAACAGCTTTTGAACAGACCTTACAGCGAATACTAGTTTGTTCTAAGTCTGACGCAAGAAAACCGAACCAGTTCCATATAACAGATGTAAACACCTTTGTTTGGTACAAGCTCCGGGTTTCCCTCACTCGCTAGCCGCGCTAGCTCGTACAATGTTTGGGTACGCCTCGCTAACTTACCCGTGTAGAACGTGGCTGCGCATTAGTTCTGCTCGCATGTAAAAAATAACTATAAAATCGATTTTCATAAAAACACATCGTCCTGAACTGTAAAGTCGAATTAATCAATTTAATCGATAAATCGCGCAGGTCTACAAGATAGGTATGTTTAATGCCATACTGAGGAACATTTGAGACAAAGCAGAAACATTTTCATGGAGACAAGCAAGTGTCCTCTCCACCCCACCAGAAAAGTTACACAGTAAACCTTTAAAAAAAAAAATAACGTAATGGTAATAGTTTCCCATCTTGCTAGTATGACTAAATAAACTTTGATTCAGCATTACAATATACTGTTGTGTCATGGGCAAGACACTTCATTTATTCTCTCACATTGTGTTTGCAGAGAGGGATCCACTTCTCTGTGGTGGCCCCCAGGAAGCTGCCGGCTTTGAGGGCGCTGTTTGACCGAGCGTCTCCAGTGGGGGGCACAGTGGAGCCTCTTCAGGACTACAGCCAGGAGGTCTTCCACATGGTGCTGGTCAGAGGCATCTCACTGCCAGGTTAGGAACTACTATGGGTACTTTTACGTGTTCAGGGAAATCAACTGGAGAAATCAGACTACTTAATATTAGATCTGATTATTGGCGTGTGTTTACACAGCCCCAAAACAAATTCTCATGATTTAGCATTAGCATTAGCACAGACACACAAAGATGTACCAAAGAGGTCCTGCGGTGATGTTTTCTCCTCATTTGCAAAAATGATCAAAGGTCCTGTATTATGAAAAATTAACATAATATAGGATCTTTAAGCCATGTATTAATGTTATGGCTGTCTGAAAAACGTACCTGGAGTTGTTTTGTTTCATTCTCACATGTTTTAATAATCCTTTATTATTAGTCTGTCTACATCTCCAAAGCTCAAAATGCTCTGTTCCACCTTGTCACATCATGAAGTGGTAATTTTCAAGTTAACCGCTCCTTTTACCTTTCATTCAGTAGAGATTGGCATTTCCAGGTCTGAAATTTTCCACACGATTCTAGTGAAGGTATATGGAGTTTAAAACACAGTGGAGCACTTCCTGTATTACCACGACATCACAAGGTGGATGTGTTTTCTGTTTGAGAGAAGAACTCAGCCTAAATATGCATGGTTTGGGTGTTAAACATGTGACTGAAACAAAACACAACTCCAAGTCTGTTTGTGATGAGGAAACAACATTAGAACATCAGAAAATAGCATAATATGGGCATGTATGATTAAACCAAAATGATCAATAATAATTATTTCCTTCCAGTTTCCTCTGTGGGGGGGTCAGGTGGCCACAAACCTGTCCTTCCTCCACAGCCTCTGCCTGTCTCGTCCATGGGAACAGCCCCTCAGCCCACTGCACACATGGGCTCCAACCACCCCTACCAGGTACTCACACCTGGACACCATTTTGAGAACTTTCCACCTTCTAAAGGATTTTATGATATTATGCTTATACTAATCATTATTTTATGTCACTCCTAATCACCAGAGCACATTCATAATGTGATCTCTAATTCTGAGTGAATTTCCATGGCAACGTCCTACTTTTTAATTTCTATGTGACCCCTTCAGAATGCTCACATGGCCGCACAGATGGTGGTGGAAGTTGCAACCAACCAGAAAACGCGCTGTAAGTTTAATTTCAGTGACATTTTTATATTGACTTAAAGGTGCACTAGGTAACTTTTCAGGTGAAGGATCTGCTCCCTGATTGGCTCCATGGAAACTTTATTTCTTGGCCTACATTGTTCCACAATATGGCATCAAACTTTTCTATTTTGCATTTAATTATACTCCAAAACACCTTGACAAACATGCCTTCTTACTCTTACCAAGGTTGCCTGTTCACAGGTCTGACAGATAAAATCATTTTAAAGGTCCCATGGCATGAAATTTTCACTTTATGAGGTTTTGAACGTTAATGTGAGCTCCCCTACCCTGCTTAGCCCCCTCCCCCCATGACTAAAAGTTGGGAAATGTGTAAACTGAGCAATTGCGGTCCTTTTCCGCGTTCGAAAAAAAGACAGCCCCAAGGGGCGATTATGAACAAGGGAACTTTTCTAACGTCACACTCTGGCAAAAAATGCCATTGCAGTTCCACCCCCCGTCTTGATGTCTACCCACCATCTCTTGAACTCATGCCCAGAGAGTTTGGACCGCGAACGAGCTACGCAATGCGAAATGTGTTTTTTTATTTACCTGGAGGCACGTGAGAGTGTTTCCAGGCTCGGATGTCCTTTATCCGAGCCTCCGAACCTCTGAAACAGCAGTGGTTTAATTTTATTTTCTGTGGAAATGTGTTTATTTTTCAATGGAAATCGTCTCATATCTTCCTCTGTGCTTAAACGCGGAAGTGGGGCCAGCGCACAGCGCACCGCTAAACGAGGAAAGAGCGGAGAGTTTGGCCACACCCCCACCCGCTGCACTGGCCTGTCTCTGTCCTCCTCATTTGCATTCAAGCAACAACGCCCAGAATAAAGTGTTTGAGAGAGATATTTTTTGACTCTGACTGTGTTCATGGGGCTATCTCATGCACTGAGTCTTGATTTTGAAGAAGGATTCATTTACAGTATTAGGGAACCATTAAGGAGCCATATAAAAGCATCAAGATGTACCATGTCATGGAATCTTTAAAGTCATACTGTGGAACATTCTTGACAATAACAAAGTATTAACATCTACATAGAGACAAGCAGGAAGTGAATCCTCTACCAGAAAGGTTCCATAGTGCATCTTTAAAAAACCTAAGCTGATTTTAAAAGTAAATTTGATAATTTTATGTAATCTCTTTACTGAAATTGTATGCCATATTGATACTTTGCGGTGGCTTCAAGCTGTGGGGGGGCTCTGTATGGAGATAATTTTGTTTCATAAAGATTTGTATAAATAAAAAAAGATGTATATAAATATAAATACATTTATAAATATTCAAACACAAAATACAAATACAAAAATGTGACATACAAATAAATGATAGAATGTATATAAATACACAGGCATTTGTAAATATATTTTCGAGATTTGTAAATATATCTTCGAGATTTATAAATATATTTTCAAGATTTGAAAACAAATGTAGTTGACTTTCTATGTGGAGTCTGCATTTGTGGATCAATTTTTTGCTTTCGTGTCGATGACATAATTGTGAGACTCCTAGCGCAAACCACGATTTGTATAAATAAAAAAAGATATATATATAAATACATTTATAAATATTCAAACACAAAATGCAAATACAAAAACGCGACATACAAATAATTGATAGAATGTATATAAATACACAGGCATTTGTAAATATATTTTCGAGATTTGTAAATATATTTTCGAGATTTGAAAACAAATGTAGTTGACTTTGTATGTGGAGTCTGCATTTGTGGATCCATTTTTTGATTTTGTGTCGATGACGTAATTGTGAGACAGTTCTACCGCAAACACACGATTCGCAAATAAATGTCACAGGATTTGAATACAAATAGCCTTCACTGGACATCCAGCAGATGGCAGTGTTGAGCAGCTTGTCGGTAGTTGCTCTTTAGTAAATGAGACTACAGTGGTCCCTCGCTCTATCGAGCGTGGGACCACATATCCATGTGCGAAAGTCGAGTGGAAAGCGACCTGGATATCATTTTGGGCAAAACTCAGGCCACCGCTAACAGTGCCGAACTGACTGACTACGTACAACGCCTCTGAGCACCAGCCCTCAGGCCAGACCAGGTACGAACACTTAAGCGAGGGGGTAGGTCTAAAGCTCCGATCAGATCAGTAGCTTTGTCAAATAAATTCAATATCCTCAACACGGACGGGCCTGGCCCGGACGCCGCACGGCGGGGGGAGCCGCAGCGGGGAGGGGGGCACTCGCGCATGGAGAGGGGACAGTGGGTCTTCCCTAGGGTGACCATTCGTCCGGATTTCGTCCGGACACTCCGGTTTTAGAGCTGTCTGTCCGGCCGTCTGTCACGTGTCCTCCTTTTTTACGTTTTGTCCTCCTTTCGTTGCATAAATCGTCATAAATCCCCACCGATTATTTACATTTGCTACTCTGCGATGTTCGCCGTTTCCCAATTCAGAAAGTGGAGTTCGGAGTGTGGTCTCAGTCTGCAGTTGAGGCGGTGCATACTCGCTCAGCCCTGAGTGCAGTCCGTGGCCCGCATGGCCATCTCCGAGATGGAACAGGTCCCGCCTCAGCTCAATGAGCCGGGTGGTCTGCTCCTTGTTCCCTAAAGACAAAATATTATTCTTTTGCGACTAGTAATACTTGGAATTCCTGTGTGCGACATCCAAAATGCACCCCCACCCCCCCTCGCGCGGCTCACACTTTGCAGATATAAAAAAAAAAAGACCCCGCGGCTGAATAAAAAGCGGAGATCCGCTAAAAGCTCTTTCATCCCTGATTTACAGTGCGCTGCATAGGTTTTCTTGTGCGCTGAGAATGTGCGAGCAGTGCACATTCTCAGCGCACATTCTTTGTTTTCCCCGAGGGGAAAAAAACCCAAAAAAACCAAGGTGTCCTCACTTTAGGGCCTTTGTCCTCCTTTTTGGACACAAGTGTCCTCCTTTCCTGTTTCATGCCGGTGGTCACCCTAGTCTTCCCCGTCACGCCTAGCGGACGAACCCGACCCCATCCTAGAGAGCTGTGGAGTATTGGCGATGCATTGATAGCCATGCCCCGAACTCCGGGGCGGACTGATTTTGGAGCCGGGGTGAAATGCAACCAACCCTTGTGAGCGCGGGTTATTGGGGGAAAATCCTCATGGTCTAGGATATTGAATTTATTTGACAAAGCTACTGTAGTAGAGCTGATCGGGGCTTTAGACCTAGCCCCTCGCTGAAGTGTTTGTACCTGGTCTGGCCTGAGGGCTGGTGCTCAGAGGCGTTGTGCGTAGTCAGTCAGTTCGGCACCGTTAGCAGTGGCCTGGGTTTTGCCCAAAATGATATCCAGGTCGCTTTCCACTTGACTTTCGCACATGGATATGTTGTTCCCAAACTAGGCATATCCATGTTCACGTGGATTGTCTTAAAATAAACTCATATTAAATTCTGAATTGAGTAACATAGCTTTAGACAGAGCAGTGCCTTTGGTTAGCATCACACCCCCAGAGAATATTGATGATATCAGCTGCAAAGTATCACTAGATAAACTAACTGATGTATTGTTCGTTATTTTATGCCACAGTTCAAACCTCTCCTTTTGGGAACCAGCCCTCCATCTCGAGTGTAAAGCTAAACCAGCCCAGCATCTCCACGGTAACCACAGGCTCCACCATGATGTCACAGGCCCAAGTGCCCCCAAACCAGCAGCCACAGATCCCGCCCCCCGGACAGTCTGTGGCCAATCAGCAACAAGCTCCTCCACAACAGCAGCAGCAAGCGCCAAACCAGGCCGCCACCGCCACGGGACAGCCCAATATGGTAACGCACAGGGAACTATTCAAACTTTTCTCAAACATCGATTTCATACACGGTTACACAAAGCAGTATAATATATGAGCATATACGAGTGCTAGAATATAGACTTGATATAGGTATTAAAAATAATACATTCTAACAGCACCCTGAGCTCCACCAGAAGGTATCCTCCACAACAATATGATGTTCCATGAACCTAAACCCCAACCCCTGTATAGTGGCTATAGTATTGCCACAAAGGGGAGGGGGGAGGGAACAGGTTTCACATTTACCAAATGTGTAAATGTAAAAAAAAAACTGAATAAACTTACAGATGGTTGCTTTATCGAATCAGTGTAAAACCAGAAAAAAGGACAGTTCAATACCTTAAGGACTTTGGCTGGATTGAAATTGGATGTATCTATAACTGTCACAGTGGGAGAGCTGATCTCTTGTTTTGTCGACAGCCTGGAGTTTCTGGAGCTCAGGGAAATGCCAATGCAATCGGACAGCCCCAAGGCCCCAACAAAGTGGTGGCCTGGACCGGAGTCCTGGAGTGGCAGGAGGTAAGGCTCTCTCAAGCATATGCTACCAGTCAACAGTTTGGACACACCCTCTCATTCAAAGTGATTTTTTGTTGTTGTTTTTTTTAAATATATTATATATATATATATATATATATTTATTATATATATTTATTATATTTATTATATATATATAATATATATATAATATGTATATATATATATATATATATATATATATATATATATATATATATATATATATATATATATATATATTTTTTTTTTTACATATTTTTTTTTCTACAATTAATACACATTCAAAAGACATGAAATATGTCCATATTTCCATACAAGGAATTATGTAGCAAAGAAAATAAGTTGTATAAATAAGTTCTAGCTGCTTGATGAAGTCTCCTGAAATGGTTTTTACTTTGCTGTGCAATGTCAGGGTCAAGAAATGCCAACAGTGCAAAACAGAGTTTAAAGCAAAGGCTGACTATTTAAAAAAAAAAAAAGAGAGAGAGAGAGAAGTTGTTTGAGTTATTTTGAGTTTATTTTTTGTTTACGACATATCATGAAAAAGTATCTCCAAACTTTTGACTGACAGTGTGTTTCCCATTTTTATTTCTTAAAATTGAATAAGAAGTAGAGTTTTGTTCTGCCAGCGACGGGGGTGAACATTGAGAAAGTATCAAACAAAACCCTTTGGCCACATGAATACTGTGCTAATAGAGCCATGTGTAGATTTATGCGTGTGGTACTTCATAATAACCACTGATTATTTAGTCACTGTGAATAACTGGTCATCACTGTAGCCTCCACTCCATTGGCTTCACTCAAGGTCACATTGATTGAGTTTACAGCGCTGATGAGTGTAAGAAAATGGCTGAAATTACGTTTGTGTATCTGTGAACTCAGGATTAATCCTAAACATCGACTGTCAGATCACCAAGGAGCTTCTGTTTGAAAAAAATATGTATTATTACTGTTGGACAGAGAGGAATAAGACATGGGGGTTTTCTTAGGCTGCATTCACACTGCAGCCTGAAGTGACCCAAATCCGATTTTTTTTCACCCCTGTGACCTGCATATGATCTGTCTGTCTGAACGACACAGATCTGATTTTTTTCAAATGCGATCCAGGCCACTTGGATACGTGGTCCTAAAACTGAAACATATCCGATCTTTTGACATGCGACTTCAGTCTGAACAGCCAGGTTCAGTTCATCCGACCTGCCCGTGTTTCCTCCCATGAGAGTGGTACAAGTAGGCGTTCACAAATTTACATAAATGTTCTTCTTGTCATACGAAAATTTTGTATGAACTCCTTGTCAGTGAAGCGGCGAATTCTGAACAAGGGAACTTTCTGACGTCGCACTCGCGGAAAGGTTTCCACCGTCTCTGGAAATCACGCCCAGAGAATTTGGACCGTGAACAAGCTACGAAATGCGAGATGCGTTCTTTTATTTACCTGGAGACACGTGAGAGTGTTTCCAGGCTTGGATGTCCTTTATCCGAGCCTCCAAACGTCTGAAACAACAGTGGTTTAATTTTATTTTCTGTGGAAATTTGTTTTTGTTTTTTTAATGGAAAGCGTCTCATATCTTCCTCTGCACTTAAAACACGGAAGTGGGTGACAGCACACAGCGCACCGCAAATCCAGGAAACAGCAGAGCATTTGGCCCCACCTCCACCCGCTGCACTGGCCTGTCTCTGTCCTCCTCATTTGCATTCAAGCAGCAACGCCCAGAATAAAGTGTTTCAGAGACATATGTCTCTGACTGCCTTCATGAGTCTTTCTCATGCACTGAGGCTTGATTTTGGAGAAAGATTCATTTACAGTCTAGTCTAGGATGAAAGTGGAGTGTGTGTGAGTGTTGGAGGTGGTCGGATGGGCTGATGGCGCAGATTGGCAGCCTCGCTTTCCGTCAGTCTGCCCCAGGGCAGCTGTGGCTACAGAAAGTAGCTTACCACCACTAAGTGTGGAGTGAATGAACAATGAACTGTAAAGCGCTTTGGGTGTCATGAAAGGCGCTATATAAATGCAATTAATTATTATTATTATTATTATTATTACATTATTAGGGAACCATTAAGGCGCCATATAAAAGCATCAAGAAGTACCATGTCATGGGAGCGTTTTGAGCTTTGAAAACAGACAGACTAATAAAGAATTACTCAAACGTGTGAATGAAACAAAACACAACTCCAGGTCTGTTTTTGAGGAGGGAACATTATAACATGGCTTAAATCTCACAAGTCAGTTTTACCTAATATAGGACCTTTAAAAAATTGCTGCTGCTAAATGGCTTTTCCACCTTCAAGGCGTTGAAAGGGCTTTACAACAAGGGACCACTCACCCATTCATACACACATTCATACACCATTGTACACAGACGCTAGGGGCGAGGTGGGGTAAGTGTCTTGCCTAAGGACACATTACTACTACTAATACTACTACTAATTTTTACTTTTAGTACTAGTAGCTTTTATTACAGTCCATTGTGATTCAGTTTGCTTGTCGTTTTGTTGTACTGGTAATTTCCCAGGGGCGCAATACAGTTTATCTGAGTATAAAACAAATCGCAGATTAAACTAATATTCTTTAAATTGCACCAGGAGTTAGAAAAGGCTACAAAATGTCAAAATGCAATGTATCATGGAGCTGTTAACAATACAATCAGGGTGTGTCCGAGCAGAGTTGGCCTCAGATCAGGGGCAGCTAATTTCTCAAATGAGATTTTCCTGCCGATGGGTGCAAAAAGTACATCGGTAATATAAGGACAAATCACTGCCCGTACCAAAAGACTAATAAGAAAATGTATTGTAGAGACCTGATAATTTGCCAGCGCTGAATCCATTTGTGGGTGTATTTTATCCTGAGTTTTATCGTTAATGTAACATGGAAGTGGAGGGGCGGCCAAGTTCGTAAAGACCAGAGGAGGGCTGTAGATCTTTAAAGGGCCCATTTTACACTGTTTTCTGACCTTTGTTATTACTTTGATTCCTTATAAAAAATAAAAACAGAAAAAAAACATGATAGTACAGGAAGTGCTTCACAGTGTTTAACAGGTGTATTGTGTAACTTTCCTTGTGGAGGGTCCATCAGATACTTTCTCCACATTGTTGACATTATTGCATTGCCTGGAATGTTTCACAGTATGGCATTAAACTTTTCTATCTTCATGGAGACCAAACCAGACCAAGTTACAGGTCAGATCTGTGGAAAGGTGACCCCGCTCACAGTCAGATAGTCTTGTTTTTGTTTGAAAGAAGAATATCTGTTTTTCTATATATTTTTGAGCTATAAACCACCTGTAATTGAATAAATGTAAGGTAGACCTGTTAAATGTCATACTGTGAAACATTCCAGACAGAGAAATGACATCTTCATAGAAACAAGCAGGTGATCAACCCCCAACCAAAAAGTTACATAGAGCACCTTTAAATTCCATACATCTTCACTAGAATCATTTGGATAACTTCAGCCCTGGAATTTCAAAAGGTGAACAGTAGCCGCTAATGTGATAACTAATGCTTCATGACATCACAAGGTGGAACAGAGCATTTTGAGATTTGCAGCTATAGACAGATTAATCATGCAGAGTTACTCAAACATGTGCGAATGAAACAAAACACAACTCCAGGTGTGTTTTTGAAGAGGTAACAGCTTTGAAACATCACTGAAAGAAAAGCTCACAAGAATTTTGCGTAATATAGGACCTTTAAAGATTCCAGACAAAGCAATAACATCTCCACAATGAAAAACATTTGACGGACCCTCCAACAGAAAATGTACAGAATGCACCTTTTAAAGAAGATGTTTTCATTTAGTATTAAACTATTATTTTCCATTTTGCTCATTGTAAACCACATTATCGATATAAAATGGCTTGGTAGTAGAACCAGAACTATTGACTTTCTTTCAAAACTGCAGTCTGTGCTTCTATTGCTTCTAATGTGTGCTGTGCACTGGACAGGATGTGATGGATTGGATATAGACTCAGTATTGATCGCAGCAGATGAAGCGGCCAATAGGATCTGAGCGATAATGTCTTTACAAAGAGCTGTTAATTTTCTCTGACATTTTGTGGAGGAAAATCAGATCTTTAAAAGCGCATCGGAGCGGCCATGTTTTAATTGCTCGTCCTGATTGAGGTCACTGCAGCAAACTGGGCAGGTTCACGTGACATGAGAACATTCTTTATCACCTATAGTTTAAAGAAGAAATGTTATACTGTTTCTGGTATTTATTTAGTATTAGTATATTTAGTATTAGTATAGTATAGTATTATATTATATTTTCAGTTTGAGAGAAGAACTCAGCCTAAATATACAGGGTTTGTGTGTTAAACATGTGTGAATAAAAAACAAAACACAACTCCAGTTATGTTTTTAATGAGGAAACAACTTTATAACAGATCAGAAAATGCTGTAATATGGGCCTGTCAATCATGCTCATCAGTTACCATGGAGACAGTATACCAGTCTATATGTCTTTGTAAAGTTTTATGGATAGTGTAATCTTGTATGGTCAGGCAACTTAAATCACATGAAAAGCTCCTGACAAGCTCCCTCTGTTTAAAGGGATATGCCACCCCCAGGTCAAATTTGGGCATCTCCCCACAGTCCAGAGACTAAAATAAGTGGTGGAAAGCGTTTTCCTGCTCACCCAGCCATTGTCCGAGTCTGTCAGCACTGACCGCCGCGGTATATGCAGCTACTCCGCGTTAGACTGGAGTCTAACGTCGCCAGAGAAAGATTTCGGCCAAAAGGAAATAATTTGCTCGATGCGTTTCCCAATTACTTTGTGTGTAGTGCGCATTCATATCGAGTGCAAATAAATGTGCAAATCAACACGGAGAACTTGCCTTGGTCATTTTGGGTGGGAACTATTTTCCAGTGCGTTAGAATACAGCCGTATCACGCAGCACGCTGCCAGGGGAATCCCAGTTACGCACCGGGAAGGGAGTTCCCCTGTTGCACAACGTGGTGCGTGATACGGCTGTATTCTTACGCACTGGAAAATAGTTCCCACCCAAAATGACCAAGGCAAGCTCTCCGTGTTGATTTGCACATTTATTTGCACTCGATATGAATGCGCACTACACACAAAGCAATTGGGAAACGCATCGAGCAAATTAATTCCTTTTAGCCGAAATCTTTCTCTGGCGACGTTAGACTCCAGTCTAAGGCGGAGGAGCACCAGATACCGCGGCGGTCAGTGGCGACAGACTCGGACAATGGCTGGGTGAGCAGGAAAACGCTTTCCACCACTTATTTTAGTCTCTGGACTGTGGGGAGATGCCCAAATTTGACCTGGGGGTGGCATATCCCTTTAAGAAGGGGGACCGGAGGGTGTGTTCCAACCATCGGGGAATCACACTCCTCAGCCTTCCCGGTAAGGTCTATTCCAGGGTGCTGGAGAGGAGAATTCGACCGATTGTCGAAACCTCGGATTCAGGAGGAGCAGTGTGGTTTTCGTCCCGGCCGGGGAACACTGGACCAGCTCTATACTCTCCATCGGGTGCTCGAGGGTGCATGGGAGTTTGCCCAACCAGTCCACATGTGCTTTGTGGATCTGGAGAAGGCATTCGACCGTGTACCTCGTGGGGTCCTGGGGAAAGTGCTCTGGGAGTACGGAGTTCGGGGCCCTTTGCTAAGGGCGGTTCGGTCCCTGTATGACCGGAGCAGGAGCTGTGTTCGCATTGCCGGTAGTAAGTCGGACCTGTTCCCGGTGCATGTTGGACTCCGCCAGGGCTGCCCTTTGTCACCGGTTCTGTTCATTATATTTATGAACAGAATTTCTAGGCGCAGTCAGGGGCCGGAGGGGATCCGGTTTGGGAACCACAGGATCTCATCTCTGCTGTTTGCAGATGATGTTGTCCTGATGGCTTCATCGAACCGGGACCTCCAATGTGCACTGGGGCGGTTTGCAGCCGAGTGTGAAGCGGCTGGGATGAAGATCAGCTCTTCCAAATCCGAGGCCATGGTTCTCGACCTGAAAAATGTGGCTTGCCTTCTCCGGGTGGGTGGGGAGTCCTTGCCTCAGGTGGAGGAGTTCAAGTATCTCGGGGTCTTGTTCACGAGTGAGGGGAGGATGGAGCGTGAGATTGACAGGTGGATCGGTGCAGCGTCGGCAGTGATGCGGTCGTTGTACCGGACCATTGTGGTGAAGAGGGAGCTGAGCCAAAAGGCGAAGCTCTCAATTTACCTGTCAGTCTACGTTCCTACCCTCACCTATGGTCATGAGCTCTGGGTAATGACCGAAAGGACGAGATCGCGGATACAAGCGGCCGAAATGAGTTTCCTCTGCAGAGTGGCTGGGCGCATCCTTAGAGATAGGGTGAGGAGCTCAGTCACACGGGAGGAGCTCGGAGTAGAGCCGCTGCTTCTTCACGTCGAGAGGAGCCAGCTGAGGTGGCTCGGGCATCTGTTCCGGATGCCTCCTGGTCGCCTCCCTCGGGAGGTGTTCCTGCATGTCCTACTGGAAGGAGGCTCCGGGGAAGAGCCAGGACCCGCTGGAGGGACTATGTCTCCCGGCTGGCCTGGGACCGCCTTGGGGTCCCCCCGGAGGAGCTGGAGGAAGTGTCCGGGGTGAAGGAAGTCTGGGAGTCCCTGCTTAGACTGTTGCCCCTGCGACCCGGCCCCGGATAAGCGGAAGAAAATGGATGGATGGATGGATGGATGGAAAAGCTCCTGATAGTGTTTTTTGCATTATTATTAATATCCGTTTTGTATTTTTGTATTTCCTCAGAAACCCAAAGCCACGACCATGGACCAGAACACCAAACTGACCCGGTCTCTCCCATGTCAAGTCCACGTCAACCAGGGAGAAAACCTGTGAGTAAACTTATTTAAAATGGACTGTATTGTGTAACTTTTCTGGTGGAGGGTCCATCAAATGTTTTTCTCCACTGAAATGTTATTGGTTTGCCTAGAATGTTTCACAGTATGGCATTAAACCTTTCTATCTTCACGAAGACCAAACCAGACCAAGGTTTTCTTTGCTCAAAAATACATAGAAACACAGGCATTCTGACTGTGAGCGGGGTTGTCTCTCCACAGATCTGACCTGTAAGTTGGTCTGGTTTGGTCTCCCTGATGATAGAAAGGTTTAATCCCATACTATGAAACTTTCCAGACAAAGCAATAACATTTCCACAGAGACAAGAATTTGACTGGCCTTCCTCCAGAAAAGTTACACAGTGCACCTTTTAAAGGGATAGTTTGGGTTTTTTGATGTGAATCTGTATGGCATCCCCTTCAGCAGTGTCATGCATTAACACTGACTTATCGCTGACAGTGTCCTGTGAGCCGAGTTTCTGGCCAGTTCTGGAGCTGACGAAAGTAGGTCCGGCAAGTTAGCGGGGACAGTTAATAAAGCTTGTTTTTCTTCTGAAAACAATATTTGTCCAGAAAGTGATATATTTGCGTTACAAAACAGTTGCCCACGAAAAAGTCAGAAGTCATACTCGCTTGGTGCTATTTTCTCTCGAGTCGTATCACTGCACGCCTATTATTATTAGCCTGTTCGCTTGTAAGTGGCGATGTTTACAGGACACAGGACACTGTCAGTGATAAGTCGGTGTTAATGCACGACATTGCTGAAGGGGATGCCATACAGATTCTTATTTTTTATTTATTTTTTCATTTATTTTATTTATTTAATTTAGGACAGTGCATATTAATCAACATGTCAGCAGAGAGCTTCAATGTAAATATGCTGGAGTTAACACAATAGCTAATTTACATCCATAGTCCTAAGGCAGGTAAGAAAAAAACACATTCACATAAACAGAGAAAACAGAATACACAATAGACATTACACCAGAGCATGTAGGTGCAATAGACCCATCTCATAGTTTACCGCCCCCAAAAGTCAGAATAATCTGTGTGTGTGAGCACGTCTGGTTAGTTTTCAACCAATGTTTCAGAGCCGTTTTAAAGGCTGAATAGGTGCCACAGTTCCTGATGTGATTCACATAAAAAAAAAAACCCGAACTATCCCTTTAAATTAACATATTTTAACTTTTTGTTTCACTTTCAGGAACACGGAGCAGTGGCCACAGAAGCTGATCATGCAGCTGATCCCACAGGCTTTACTGGTGAGGATGTTTTCAACTGCCTCCACTACTGTACACTCACTATACTACGGTATACTATACTATACTGTAGAGCTGGGCGGTATGACCAAAAATTGATATCACAGTATTTTTCAAAAATTATCCCGTTGTCATGGTATTTGACGTTTTTCTTTTTTTTTCATGGATGATTAGGTGTCCATTTCCTAATAATTTAGAGAATAATTACTGCAGTATATTCGACTTGGTAAAACATATCTGGGTCCAGTACTTTAATCATCTCCCTGAAGCACCTTTCTCAACAGGATTAAGTGGTACCATGTCTAAGTGGATAGTAATAGTGTTGGTAATATCGTTCCACCGTTTTCTTTTCTTGTCGTAGGCAGGCCCCTTAGCAAATACGTTTTTGAGTGACATCTGAGTGGTGTTTTGTGTTGCAGTGCCAACTTGAACATTACGATCTTAGTTTCATGCATTCTTCATATTCCATGACATGTTTGTGACGGAGGTGGTGAAGCAGATTGCTCGTGTTGCCTCTTGTGGCTACAACTTTAGCCCGACAACATTTACAGAATATGTTTGTTTGATCAGCACCAGATTTTTTAAAGCCGAAGTACTTTCACACAACTGACACGGCTCCTCTTTTCGGTATAAGTTCTTCTGTTTCTAACAACAATGTCCATGTTGTTCACCGCTCAACACACACTGTAGCCATGTCCCAATTCGAGGGTTATTTATCCGTGTGCGTAATTTGCGTGGTGCGTATTGTTAGCATTAGTGTTAGCCACGTGTCTCGGCTCTGTAGGCTGGGCCTGTCCCATTTCGGCAATGGCCTTGCAGTCCACGGAGGCTAGTTCGAGGGCTGCAGCTTTTGCAGCCTTCGGAGCAGTCGAAAAAGCGGCCAAAAAAGCAGTAGAGGCTGCAGCCCTCGAATTGAGACACGGCTTACACTACCACGGCTCCCATACCACTGCAAAACAGTCCCCCGGTGCGACGTTCGGCCGCTCTGTGTTCCTGACGTTTTGTACGCACACACTCACCGGTATCGTGGTATATGAAAAATTCATATCATAAAAAAAAAAACAACACACTGGTATTAGGGGTATGCAATATGGACAAAAAAAAAATCACGATATTTGTAGGATTTTAACGATAACGATATTATGACGATATCACCCCCATTTAGTCAGAACATGGCGATAAACTGTTTTAGTGTGGACAGCAGCGCTCAACATCATGTAAACCGCACAGACGCTTCCTCCTCAGGCTGCGCACACACATCTGCTGTGTTCATAAACTAATAATCCGTCCATAATACATGCATACACGCTTAATACATAAGACACAGGGTTCCAAGTGTGACAAAAAAGTAGCGGTTTATAGTCCGGAAATTACGGTGTGTGTATATATAGGCTATTCTTAATGTTCAAGCAACAGAGCTAAGCTGTAGGCTCATACTGATTTTTACACTCAGACAGCCGAGCCGAGTCTAAACTTTATACCCATTTCACCATCCTTTAGATGAGGGTGTGATATGGACATTGTGGAAGGGGGATTTGTGTGTGTGGAACTGTGTTTGTACCTTGGTCATTGATGTCCACGTCAGTTTTGCTCACGGTGCTCTAAACGCGTGCAGCCTGGACATGCTAAGGCAAGGCCATCTCTCCCGATAGCTGTCCACAAATATTTGTTGTTTCCTAGTCTTTTTTTGGCGGTTCAGCCATGTCACACAAGCCTTGCAGTTTAAAACCAAAACTGTTTTGTCTGCAATGAATACGGGGAAACATGGCGGTGACCACTGCAACACACGACGACGACTCAGATGGTTCATCTGTTCGTCCTAACCTTTACGAGTGGTTAACAACACAACATCGGGTTATTGTCGGGCTAACTGTACGTATTAATCTTACTTTTTGGGCTCAGTGGGTGAGGAGGGGAGTTGGCGCTGGCTCATCCCTGAATTTGAACTGTGGCGTGGAGTGAGGGAGAGCGGAGGAGTGGGGATTTTTACCCGTTAATTACTGAAATTGAAGATACCCATTCAAAAATACATTGTTTTCCAAGCCTTTTCACTTTCATCATGAAATCAAAGTATTCTGTTGGACTTGGATATAGTCACATAAAAGGGGGATCTTCCCCATATAGAGGCAGCCATTTTGAATACGAGAGCCGCAGAAGGACATTTGGGTTCCGCCTTCGGCAAGGCTCGTCGTTTTGGATAAACAACACAAGCATGCTGCCGGATCAGACGTCGTAATGGATCTAACACGTGTTTTGGACTAAATTATTTTACTGGACAAATTGAGAGCAAGTTTATGGTGAAATACAGAGTTTGACCTGTGCAAAGCATTCTAAGGTAAGCTAACCTCGTTTTGTGCTTTTCCGTATAAAAGCCCCATGTGCTCGGGGAGTGATTGTTGTGCAGGGAAATGAATTGTATAGTCAAAAAGAGGAGACTGTAAGGTTTCATTTGATGTATAGATTGTCATGGTACATGATCGGGAATGTGTGTTTTCATGAGAAAAAAAACAAAACGGGACCGCGTTTTATTTATACAGTAGCGGCGCGCGGCTCGTGCGCGGGTACGAGAGCTGTCCGCGTTACGGCGCGCCCGGGTGACCCTCGAGGTCTGCCGTAGCGAAAACAGAAAGTGCAGTAGCACCATCCACCTATGCGCCACGAATCCTACACACTGGGGCTTTAAATACTCGATAATGTAAATGTCGTTAAAACAACAGTCACGATAATATCGCAGATGATATATATCAGCCACCTCTTAACTGGTAGTCGATATGAACCGGTATACCGCCCAGCCCTACTATACTGTACTGTACTGTACTGTACTGTACTATACAGTACTATTCTACTGTACTATGTTTGTACTGTAAAACACATAAATCATCATCATCAGCATCATCATCATCAGTTATTATTACAGTATATTCACTACATGCACTGCATTTTCAAGTTGTCCTCTCCCTCTGTTTCACCCCCTCTGTTTTTCTTCTCTCCCTTTTTCCCTCTTTTTCTCTCCCTCTCTCTCTATTCACTGCCTCTTTCCTCCCCTCTTCCTCTCTCCTTCTCGTCTCCCTTCCTCTTCTCCCGCTTTTCCTTCTCTTGTCCTCTCTCTTCCCCTCTTTCTCTCCCTCTCTCTTCCCCCTCTCTCTCTTCCTGCTCCTTCCTTCTCTCCCTCCCTTTGTCCCTCCCTTTATCGCTCCCTCGTCTCTTTCCCTCTCTCTTCTATCTCTCGCTCTCATTCTCTTTTCTCTTTCTCTCCCTTCTCTTCTCTCCCTCTCTTTTCTTCTTCTCTCCCTGTCACCCCCTGCTCTCTCTCATCTCCTTCCCCCCTCCCTCTCTGCCTCTCTCATTCCCCATCCTTCTGTCTCTCCTCTCCCTTCTCCCTCCCTTTTCCTCCCCTCTTTCCCTGCCTCTCTCTCCACAGACGACTCTGGGTCCGCTGTTCAGAAACTCGAGGATGGTGCAGTTTCTTTTCACCCACAAAGACATGGAGTCTCTCAAAGGCCTGTACCGCATCATGGGCAATGGATTTGTAAGTATTTACGTTATGTTCTTTCTGCCCATCTGCACAGTCTGTCCTTCTGAATATATTTTACAACGCTAAATCTGAACCAATTTCATAAATAATGTGTCCATCCTACCACGCAGTTCCTCTTCTCACCTCTAGAGGGTGCACCTGTCCATGCTTTTCCTCCCTCTGGGCCTCTATAGTGTTATCCAGTCACATTTGGATGGGCATTGTTAAAGGTTCACTGTGTATGTTTTCTGCCAACTGCTTGTCTCCATGGAGATGTTGTTTTTGTCTGGAATATCCCGGTATAGCATTAAACATATCCATCTTGCATTTATTCAACATGTTTTTTTAATTGACTTAAAAACTTGGTTTCTGCTATCTCTGTAGATAGAAATAAGTGTGGAACATTCCAGGCAACATCTCCATAGACAGAACCAGCGACGACCCTCCACCAGAAATGTTACAGAGTGAACCTTTAAAGGTCCCATGGCATGAAATTTTCACTTTCTGAGGTTTTTGAACGTTAATGTGAGCTCCCCTACCCTGTTTAGGGCCCCCCAATGGCTAAAAGTTGCGTAATGTCTAAACTGAGAATTTGCGATCCTTTTCTGCGTTTGAAAAAAACACAGCTCAAATGGGCGATTCTGGACAAGGCACCTTATTGACGTCAGATCGAAAAAAGAAATGCAAATTCAGTTCCACCACCGTCTGGATCTCCACCCCCTGTCTCTGGAAATCACGCCCAGAGAGTTTGGACTGCGGAGGAGCTACGCAATGCGAAATGCGGTTTTTTATTTGCCCGGAGGCACGTGCGAGTGTTTCTAGGCTCGGAAGTCCTTTACCCAACCCTCTGGACCTCTGAAACAGCAGTGGTTTAATTTTATTTTCTGTAAAAATGTGTTTTTTTTTCATTGAAAAGGCTCTCCTTTCCTCCTTCGCGCTTACACACGCGGAAGTGGGGCCAGGCACAGCGCACCGCTAAAACATGGAACCAGCGGCGCATTTGCCCCCCCCCCCCCACCCACCCACTCCTCTAACCAATCTGTCTCCTTCTCATTTGCATTCAAGCAACAAGGCCCAGAATGAGTTGTTCAGACAGAGAGATTATGACTCTGACTCTGTACATGTGTCTTTCTCATGCACTAAGTGTTGATTTTGAAGAAGGATTCATTTACAGTATTAGGGAACCATTAAGGCACCATATAAAAGCATCAAGAAGTACCATGTCATGGGATCTTTAAAGTGCATATGACAGGTTTTCATGTTTTTTGGGTTTTTTTTTTTTTTTACTTGGTTTGGTGGGATCGTACCTATGGTGAATATTTATTATAGTTTTACATCAATTTGTAGGGAAAACAAAAACAAGAAAAGTACAAAAATAGCTACAGGAAATAGCTCTGAGTTCTAAAATGGAATCACTCTACCTTTAAAAAAAAAAATCTTCATTAACTAAATACAATTGTTACCATTAGTCTAATCCTAGCTATTGTGTAATTTAAATGTAATTTTGTTTTATGGATGTAAATGTCCATAAAAAGTTTGTGGAATTGCCTCTTATTACCAGATCTGTTGCCTATGTTTAACCAGGAAGTAAAATTATGAACTGTAATAAAATAGGAAAAAAATATATACTAATTATACTGTATATATTAATTATGCTGACTGTTTTAGTGAAATGAGTGGTCTAACCTGTCATATGCACTTCACCATTATGGTTGCTAGGTTACCGTTATGGAAAATAATCAATGTAGTGTATGTCATATCTGTTGCCCATTTCAAACCAGGAAAATTACAAAACTAAAAAAAAATTTTAACTAGGCAAAAAAAAAATTAGTAAACAAAAATATATGAATTATGCTTTCCAACCAGGAAGTAAAATTCTAAACATCACCAAAATGGCAAACTACAAAAAAAAAGGAAGTAAACAAAATATATGAATTATGCTGACTATATTTTATTGAAATGAATAGTCTAACCTGTCATATGCACATTAATGAGGTGAGGCCAGAGAGAAAAGGCTGACAGACCCAGCACCAGCTGAGCTCTGTCCCTCTGCGATTTACGGCCGAGAGAAGGCGCCATGCTCAGAATTAACTTAACATCATTTGCATTCAATTTCCGAACGGCCATGTTTGAGTGGGCAGAGGATGTCCCCGAACTGCACCGAGCTCAAATTACATCTGGGGCTCTCTTTAGGTTTTAACTGTGGAATAGCGAAAGATAACGAAGAGACAAAAGGGGGGTATCACACTTCACATGACATATTTAGAGCACGCTGTTACTTTTTTATTGTGTGGAAAATGCAGTATTAGGCGAAAGCAGTGTATTCAGATGTTAAATAAGTTTTGACTTTCATTCCCCCTTCAGAGCGCTATCACATTGCAATTGTTGTACATGCTATTGAAAGGACTGTACATCATATCAGGCTGACGTAGGCATGTGGGCGGGGCATTGGACAGAATTGTATAGCTAACCCTAAGGAGGGTTTGAATATGGCCCATAGAGATTGCTAGATTATTGCTAGATTACTCATTATGCATGGATGACATATAAATCCACTTAAGACAGGAAGATACAGGTCAGATCTGTGGAGAGGTAATTCTAGTAATTCAAGGTATTTTGTAAGTGAATAAATTCAAGATAGATTTTTATACCATACTGTGGAAAGCAGGAAGAAGAAAAGTTTCATAGACCACCTTTAATACTTTAAAGGTGCACTATGTAACTTTTTGGTTGTGGGTCCGTCACCTTCTTGTTTCTATGGATTTGTCATTGCTCTGATTCGAATGTTCCACAGTATGGCACTAAACAGCGCTACCTTATATTTCTTCAACCGCAGGTGGTTTTATAGCTCAAAAATACCTAGAAAAACATTCTACATTCTGACTGTGAGTAGGGTCACCTCTCCACAGAACTGACCTATAACTCGGTCTGGTTTGGTCTCCATGAAGATAGAAATCTTTAATACCATACTGGGAAACATTCCAGACAAAGCAATAACAGCTTCATGGAGACAAGCACTTGTCGGACCCCACCAGAATCGTTACACAATGCATCTTTAATCTGTCTCCCTCTTGTGGTCAGGCGGGCTGTGTGCACTTTCCCCACACCACATCGCCGTGTGAGGTGCGGGTCCTGATGCTGCTCTACTCGTCCAAAAAGAGGATCTTCATGGGCCTCATCCCCAACGACCAGAGCGGCTTCGTCAACGGCATCCGCCAAGTCATCACCAACCATAAGCAGGTCCAACAGCACCGCGCGGTAAGAACGGAGGGGAGAGAACGAGGGGAAAAAGAAGGGGAGAGGGGGGAGAGAGGGAGAAAGAGAGGGGGAGGGGTCATTGTTTTTTTTTTAATTCTCAGGAATTGAGCTGTTAGTAGTATTTGTTGGCATTACCCTGGTGAGAAAAGTCCACTCTGGTCTTTAAGAGTTGTGATAAACACTTCACTGTGAATAACTGGAAGCTAGAAGTTGCACAGAGAGGGATACCTCTGGACTGCTCCCAACTATTTCAAATTGTTCAAAATTTGCAAAAAAGGTCAACATCGGGTACAACACCCTTAACTTCTTTAACCTTAAACTTTGGCTATATTTCATTTTCACAATGTATACCATTTGGCTTATATATAGGGCCGATATTTGGACTTTTTTTCAGCCTTAAATCTCCAGCACAGGCGATCTGCTGTATAAAAAATACACACAGCTTTATATTAACACTTTAATATGAAGAAAGAACAGCACAAAGTGAGACATCACAACTTTCTTACAGGTTTATGGTAAGTAAAAGAGCTGTGGGTGAGTTTGTAGTACATTTAAATTACATCATTTGAGGAAAACAATAAAATCAGACTTGTATATCAGCCCCAAAAAATTGCAGAGTTGATGAGCCATCATTTGCTCTGGTTTCTAAACAAACGATATCCCCATCATTCATTCATTTTCTTCCGCTTTTTCCATTTTCTGGGTCGCGGGGGCAGCAGTCCAAGCAGTGTTCTGCTGCCCAGAACACAATGCACCAGCCCCCATGAATCCCCCTGCAGATGGTGGGTCCACAGGAGGACGGCTCACGTCACAACAGGCCTTGATGTATCTTCTGCCATGGGGGCTACCAGTGTCCACAGACACTGGGGGCAAGGTGGGGTTAAGTGTCTTGCCCAAGGACACAACGGCAGCGCTCATCTGTGGGAGCTGGGATCACATGCTGTCAACCCGTCAAGAGCAGGATTCAAACCGCCAACCCCGGGATCACTAGGCAAACGCTCTACCAATTGAGCTACTGCCGCCCCATATCCCCATCAGCCATTAAAAAAAAACCCACATCTTTAATTACCCAGCATGCTTCACAACTGACCCACTGAATCCTTATTCATAAACTATTTCTTCATCATGACCTAAAGCCTTTGTTACGACTTTATTAAGAGTGTAGTTATTACAATGTTCCCCAACCTTTTCCTCTCCATCCCGTCCCTACTCTTTAGCCTGGTTGTCACAGACTTGACCATCTCCTTTACAGCTGCTGGTTAATCACCTCCAGATGTTAGCCCAAACCCCCCGAGACTGTTTCTTATGGCCCTTACTCTGCTCAGAGGTAATAATGACCAGGAATTACACCGCACCGGCTGGGAATAGAGCTGCATTGTCTATGGCATTAAACTGCATTGTTATTGACGTTTCATTTAGCCAGCTGCGTATCTCTCCTGCATAACACTGCACTACCGGCTAATGGGGCTAGCTTTAGCTACCGTTAGCTCATTATCTGGCTCTAATGAAAATGTTAGTGCTCCATACATCCAAACCTTACAGTGAATTTTAAGCTGTTTTATGCATGAATGTTTAGGATTAATGAGGGAATTTTAATTTGAAGTTACAGCAGTAATTACAGCTAAATAATGCAACAATCAAACCAACCCGAGCTGTTAGCGGAGGTAACTTATGTGGTAAATTAAAAGAAATGTTTAAGCAAGCAACAGAATGAAGGAGAGGTTTTAGAATGGCCATTTTGCTTCTTGGATTTGTTCAGTATTTTAATGTCACTTTGCATCGTTATTCCGGAAAATCTGTAAATTCTCCACTGGGTCAAGATTAAGGTTAGGATTTATTGTGGCATTTCATGGGATCCATCTCCAGATTTTGAGCTAGTCTTGGTCAGAGCTACATTAGATGGAGGATTTTACTTACTGTGCATTTTTTTGAGTTGATGGGGGGTACTGGAGTGCCCCACCCAAACACATGCAAACTGGCTGCAAACAGAAGGGTCCGATCGGCTGGGGAATTGATCCCTGAACCTTCTTGCTGTGAGGCGAGAGTGCAACCCACTCCATGCCCCTTTTTTACAATTCATACACCCATCACAACACTCATTCAGTTAATTTCAATATATATCATTTCACATCAGATTTTTTTCTGCATTCCTTTATCATTAATCAGGCAAAATCATACAGTGGACTTACAGCTTTAAATAACTAAATGTATTTTCCACACATAAAGTTTGACATTATACATACAAATGGTGAATAAATGAATAACTAAAGTATTTGAAGTGAGAGCCATTCCAGATTGATACATGTGTAGAACTCAATTCAGAGTGCTACACACAACTGCCTGGACAACCATTTTACCATAAATATACAAAATACAGAACAATACACTACAACTTCACAAACCTGGTGCGATGTGCAGTAGTTTCATTAGGATAACTAACTCAGAAACGAATTAAACATGAACATACACTGTGATAACAGGAGAAGTTCAAATTGAACTTCTCCTGTTATCATGGATTCTACCTGGACGACTGAGGGACATTTCACGCATGAACATACACTGTTTTCTGTCAGTATAGCATTTTTAAAACAATAAAAAGCAACACTGTGATCTAAATGGGTTAGATGTAAGACCCCCTCTTAATAATGCACATAGACCTCTGTAGTTTTGCACACACTGCATTTTGTCTCTTTCATCATATTTCAGTACATCACTCTCTCTCTCTCTCCCTCTAGCTCTCCTCCCTCTCTCCTCAGTCCCTCCCTCTCACTTTTTCAGCACTTCTGTTCACATTTGAAGCGCGTCCATCTCTCCCATGTTCCCTCCTTCACACATAACTGTCCATGTTGCATATTCGTGACAGAAAAACGCTCTGAGCTACGGCCACACAGAATCTACACACAGACCCATAAACTCCCAACACGCACATTTCACATCTTTAGACAACGCATCATAGCTCTGTTCTTATGGCTGCGTTGCACAAAAGACCCATAAAAGCTGCTATAGTAGATTTTCCAGACAAAATGCCCAACGCGTTCTCCCATTTTGGCACTAAAACAAGAGACAACTGCGTTTGGATTGGCTGCAGCATAAGGGTGACTGCTTGGATAGTTTTTAGACAATGTTCAGGTCTAAAGGCTGTGAAAATGTGTTTGTATCAGCAGAGAATGGGGGAAAAAGCAGAGCATGAGAAATGGGGAGGATTCAGAGTACACAAGGCTGCACAATACATCAAAATCAAATTTAAACCACAATTTTAAGTTGGTGGAATTATCAAACAGCAATGACTGCATTTATTTAGATAATTGGCTTTCTTTTTTTTTATTAAATAAAAAAGTTATTTCACTTTTTTTTCTCTCTCTCTCTCACTCTTTGCCCAGTACTAAAAATTGCATTTGGATGGAATTTTTCAGGCAGTCTGTTGATGACTTACTGTAGTTAGAGGTATTACGTTTTAGAACTACTTCTTGTATTTTCGTACTTTTCTTCTTTTCTACTTTTTCCCACAAACTGCCACTTAAAAAATTGCCGTAAACATGAAAACTTGTCATATGCACTTTAACCATCATTTAATTTGTCACCCTTTTTTATTGTAGTTTATTAACAATAAGTAGGCAAATATTCAAATATCCATAAATTGGTGGAATTATCAAATGGCAATGACTGCATGTATTAGATTATTTATTTTATTTTTATTTTTTTCTCTTTGCAACTTAATTCCAGAAATTATTAGACATCTTTTTCATGTGTATTAAATGTAGAAAAATAGTAAAAATCATTGAGTTAGAGGGTGAGACCAAAGTTTGACTGGTACTGTGTATGATTGGGGTTGCAAAGAAAATGGTTATTTACACTTATATTCCTGATAACAATATTTGGATCATCTTTTCATTTTTATCTTGTAGACAGAATACCAGCCGCCTATAGCAGTGACAGCAATTAAAGGTCCTATATTACGCAAAATTGACTCTTGTGAGCTCAAAAACATACCTAGAGTTGTGTTTTGTTTCATTCACATGAGTAACCCTTTATTATTAATCTGTCTACATCTTCAAAGCTGAACCTTGTGATGTCATGTAGTTGTAGTTTGCAAGTTAACATCTACCTTTTACCTTTACGTAGTTCAGTAGAGATCAGCAATTCCAAATGATTCTAGTGAAGGTGTGTGGAGTTTAAAAACACACTGGAGCGCGTTCTGTTTTACCACATGACATCACAAGGTGGAATGGCGTTTTTTTCTATTTGATATTGTAAATATGCATAATTTGTGTGTTAAACGTGCAAATGAAACAAAAAACAACTCTGGGTATGTTTGGGATGAGGAAACTACATTATAACAGACATCTGAAAATAGTGTAATATGGGCCCTTGTAAATATTAATAAATACTTGTTTTAATACCCATTTCTGTACTTTATAGTATGTTGCAACATAAGCAAATAGGTGTTTCAAATGCCTTGGAAAAATCATCATTTGAAATGAGTGGGAATTCCATCACTTCATCAAAATAAACACTCACGTTTACAGTAGTTTGATGAGTTTCCAGATGCTGTCAAGGCTCTTCTCAGCTTCACTAATTTTTATGTCTTCATCCTTATACGTGAGCCGCCCCGTGTCTACGGTAGAGAAGCACTTTCCACAGAAGACATTAAATTATGATGATTTCTCCTCCCTCTCTTGTGTATCGTTGCATATTCAACCCTGCATTGCTAATAGGGAAGCGCTACAGCAATCTTAACACAATTAAAATTTCACTTTCGGTCATTAAGGATTCGCAGAGCTAGAGAGACCGGGAAAAGCAGCGCAAGGACGTGGGTTTATTAGGGAAAATAAAGGATTGCATATATTTTGGCATTAAATTGGGGTTGCACAGTATATTACAATTTGAGTTGGTTTAATTAGATGTTAAAATCTCATCTGCAATGAAAAAAATGTAAGAAAATGTGTATATAGGAAAATCTTGGTCTATGTTATAACGTCATCGTCACCGTAATGCTAACAACAACAACAAGTAGCATGCTAACGACACATTTTCTGATTCTAAGGATAAAACGCTTTTTAATTCAATGCAGACAGTACTAATTTCTACCTCAAAGGGCTTATATTACTTCTACTTTCTGATTTATGTTCTAATGTTCTAATGTTATTTCCTCATCACAAACAGACCTGGAGTTGTGTTTCGTTTCATTCACGCACGTCTTACACACAAATCCTGCATATTTATTCTGCACATTTACAGTAGAGTTTTTGTCTCAAACAAAAAAAATGCTCTGTTCCACCTTGTGATGTCATCAGGTGCTAATCCACAACTAGTTCATTTAAAACAGTTTGCAGTTGTCCACATTATTCCTCACTTACCATGTGCATTCAGAGCATTGTAATTATTCACCACAATGAGTTTATCGTCACAGGAATGTTAACAACAACTAGCATGCTAACAACACACTTTCTGATAATCTGGGGGTAAAACGTTTTCTCATTACATGAAGACAGCACACACCAGTTTCATTTCTCCCTTAAAAGCTGCTTATACAATATATCTCTACCTTCTTTAAAGGGGCATTGTGTAACTTTTCTGGTAGAGGGTTCTGCTTGTTTCTGTGTTGTTTCTATGGATAAGTCATTGCTCTGCCTGGAATATTCCACAGGATGACATTAAACAGATCTGCCTTACATTTATTCAGTTACAGGTGGTTTTATAGCTCAGAAATACCAAAAAAAAAACTAAACTTTGATCTGGTGTGGTCTCCATGATGATAGAAACATTCCAGACAAAGCAATAACATTTACAATGAGACAAGCATTTCACAGACGCTCCATCAGAAAAGTTACACAATGCACCTTTAACAATTTACCTCAAATGCACAGACAAAAAAATCTGATATTTCCACTTTAAGCCTAGATACACGGTACATAACCAACACACACTATTAATCATTTCATATTCAAAACATTCCACATGGCGGCTGCACATGACTTCATCTCCTAATATTGTGCGTGTGTGTTGCATACATTGTGCGTTAGATTTCACAGGTTACTGGGTTAAGGACAGGGGATAAATCACGACTAATGCTCTGGGATGGGGCAGCTGGGGCCACGCATTCTCACAGTCTCCAGGCGGATTCAGATGTGTAAGGAGCAGGAGCGTGGCTGTAGATCTGTAGTAAGATGGATGACTAAAGCTGCCTTCCATTTCAGGCCACAGTTAATAATTTGTGCTCTGAGCTTGGCTAAAACTGGCTCCAATCTCCCTTTTCCAATGGGCCATGCCAGCGCAGTACACAACGCTGAAACTACTGCACTGTTTTACTTCATATAAAAGAAGATAGAGGTAGTGTTCATGTGACATCTCAACTGTCTAGAATCACTGTGTTGATACTTTGCAGCTGATATCGATATCGTCAACATTCATCAACATTCCCTGGCGGTGTGATTCTAACTGTAGGCACTGCTCTGTTTGGAGCTCTGTTACTCAAGGTAGACTTTACGGTCAGTTCGGTTGTTCTGATAGCGATACTGAGTTCAGATACGTCACCTTTATCACTCAGACCAAATCACCGATCTGATACCACTCTGTATTTTCCAGAATGAGGAGCTGCAGGTGCTCATGCTACCACATACTTAAAATATGCTAATAATGCCAGAAAACAGATTTGTGTTACCTCTTTGACACCTTCATTTAGCCTTTGGTGTGGAATAATAATAAAATGACTACAGAGAGTGCAGCCTGACAAGAGCGCTAACACTTCTGTTTGCTTCCTGGTTTGCAGATGATAAAAATGCTATACAATTGGATGTAGACAGTATATGGCGGCCTCATTTAGATTTTTACAATAAATATTGAAACATACATAACATGTATTGAAACATACATAACATTTTATTTAGCTTTTGCTTTTATCTCATCATATTTACTTCACAGTGTTTCTCATACATGTTTTGTCTCTGGTTGTTTTGCAGCAGCAGATGGGAGCTGCTGGAGGTCCCATGCAGCCGGGACAGGTGCCTCAGACCCAGAACTTCATGAACCGAGCTCCAGGACCCGGGATCCCTGTCTCCCACGGCAACGTCCAGCAACAGGTAACCCTTGACCTCTCCACCCCTGACCTCTTGAGACTGACGGCTGCTGTTCATTTTAACCAGAGATGATGATAAAAACACTAGAGTGGACCTTCTCTTGGTTAACTCCATCCCATGTTTAGAAGTTTTACTCAAGAACATTACTTACTTTTTCTGTATTAATCAACGGAATTTTTGTATTAGGCTGTTTTATATTTGTGATTTATCTAGCTAATGTCTCAGTTTCCTCCTAATGTCTCTTTAAAAAAAATCTCTTTTCCACCTGAAAAAGGAATCACACAAAAATAAATTCTTAAAAAAAAATAAAATTAAAAAAAAATAAAAAATAAAATAAAAATAATAATAATAATAATAATAATAATAATAATAATAATAATAATAATAATAATAATAATAATAATAATAATAATAATAATAATAATAACAAAAACTGACAGATGCTCAAATACTAATTTTAAATATTTGTTTTTCATTTACATATTTAATTGAAAATAAATCTTGATTTTAGATTATGTGCTGTCTTTCTTACTTGTAGCATAGTCTCACTGTCTTAAAGTGCATATGATGGCTGAGTCCACACATTGAATTAAAGCATAGTTGGCATAGTCATTTGTTTTTCTTAGTTTTTAAATGTTGTTGGTTTATAATTTGACTTCCTGGTTGGATACGATGTATGTAGAGGTAACTTTGGAGTGTGGGGTCACTGTAGGAAGAGCAGGAAAGTCCACTCTAGAGTTTTATCCCATCTCTACGATTTTAACATTTCTCTCACCTCTTCTGCCCCTTTGCCTGGTGTTACATGCATGTGGACTGACTCTCCTCCACTCCTCTCCTCCTCTCTTCTCTTCTTTCTCCTTTCTCTCTCTCTGGATTATTGGGGCGGTCCTATCCAGTCTGTGGTGGTGGGGATGCCCAGTGTGAGTCAGGTGGCTCTGATGGAGGAGCAGCAGAGGCAAAACAACATGGTGAGCTCCAACACTGGGTACATTTCCATAGATTGTAGAAATAGTTAAAAAAAAAAATGTCCAAAACTGGAAACTGAATCTTGAAATGTATATATTAGGAATTATTTTAAAGGTCCCATGGCATGAAATTTTCACTTTCTGAGGTTTTTGAACGTTAATGTGAGCTCCCCTACCCTGTTTAGCCGCTCGAGCGGGCTTCAATCATTTATTTACAATTTCTCAAAGTAAGCACTATTACTGGTTCATTGTTACTTTTTCCTTTCTCTGCACTTTTTTGAAATAAAAAAAATGGTGAGAAATACTTTGCATTGTGAGTTTAACTTAAGATTCGAACGGTCTTACTGCAAGATATCAATTTTAAACATGCAAAATAAATCGCGATTAATCGCGATTAACTATGAAATTTCTGAGATTAGTTGCGATCAAGAAAATTAATCGTTTGACAGCCCTAATGTATATACATGCCGCAACCATCGAGTTGATCACCCCCGCTGATGGGTTTTATGTATTCAATACACCAGAGACACTCTCGACCGAGAAAACAAGGCACTCGCAGACCACAGTGGATTCCCTGCACACTCGTCAGGTGTTTTTCTCCCATTCGTCCACAGTGACCAAAACGCGCGTTGGGGCTGTCTGAACCCGAATGCAAAGGCGTCCAACTAGAGGTGTTTTTGACGCCCCGATCGGAACGCAGCATCAGGCTACTCAATTTTGTTACAGCAGAAGAGCAAAAAATTAATCTACTAAAAAGCTATTTCTAAAGAAAATCTACAAGAATGAATTAGATTTTGAGAACTAAGTGTTAAGTGTATTAACATTAATACTAAGTGTATTTAAGTTTTGCTGATTTAAGCACTTTTACTTTTCCAATTTCTACCACAGTGTTTAGATTAAAACAACACTGAGGCCTGTAAAATACGCTCATCCTCTTGGCTAATTATGCAGAGTAAACAAAGTCAGAGTTAGCGCTGTTGTCGGGCTACACTCCATAGCGTAGCTCTGTAGCTTTAGTTATTTTACAGAGTTCAGCGTCCACACAAAAGGCTAAACGGAGGTGTCAAAGAGGGAACACAAATGTCTTTTCTGTCATTATGAGCGTGTTTTAAGTGTTTACAGAGCCTCCACACTATTTAACCTGCTCTGACTTGAACCGCAGCTGCTCACATCTATTACCCGCGGATACGATAGTTGAAACGAGTGTTGGATCAGAGCTTTTGCCGTTACCAGTGTTTGTATCAGAACAACCTGATAAGCAAGTAATTGAAATGTAATATAGCTCTCTCTGAAATTGAGTTTTAGGTGGTACTAGTGGGTCTACTGGTCCTAACGCCTGGAAGTATGGGTCAAATGCAGAGGACAGCTTTCTCTGTGGGGACGAATAGGTCTATAAATATAAAAAATAAGAAATAAGTTGGAAAAGATTAAGCAGTGAAGTCAGATCATAAAAAAATAAATCTTTAGTAACAGACTAATGCTATGATTACTCAGATTCATATTATAAGGTGGTAGTTGTCTTTCTTTCTAACTTGTGCACAGCTCCATCTCACCATTTGCACGTGTGGCGCTCTGACGGTCTTTAAGCATGTTTTTCTCATGCTCCAGAATGCTTCTTTAGCATGTCCTAAACCCCACGTATTATATTACCCACTTATAACATGCATGTAAAATAAAAGCGTTTCACTGAAAGATGGTTCTATTTTGAAATGCCAAGGATTTAAAAGGCTGATTTGGATGTTTACCTTCTCAAAGTTTTCATTAAATTCTGCAGCAAGTAAAATAAGTAAGCAGTCTTTTCAAATTCAAACTAAAGACATTTTTCTCTGCTAAATCAAATATTGTGATGTATGCCTTAGCTTTCAGCCTTTTTCCAGCTGCACCTTGACTGGTTTTGTGGTGTTTCTTCAGATGGCAATGCGAGCAGCGGGACCAGCCAGTCAGCAGCCTCCGGTCAGTGGAGCTCCGCCCACTCAGGGAGGCCAGGGCCAATCACAGGGGCAGATTCTGCGCCTGACAAACCCGGGAGCCAATCCACAGCTGCGCAGCCTCCTGCTCAGCCAACAGCAGCCGGTAAGAACGCAAATGTGCACTGTGAGGGTGTGAGTGTTAAGAGAAAAGCTTTTGTGACGTGTGTCAGTTACTGAGTGGATTTTGGTGTAACTGTTGGGTTTGGAAAACAAACTATAGTGGATTTTAGAACAAGTCTTCAATCATTAATATCAAACTAAACCCTAAATCTACTTTTTTCACTACTAAACTGTGTAAGTGATATTTTAATTGTATTATCTACTGTTCTTTGTGTGAAATGTGCCTGAAAAATGTGCATCTTTTCTTTGTATTTTATTTTCTGTGCGTGTATTGTTTTTTTTGTTTTTTGTTTTTACTTTGTTGTGAAGCACTTTTGTATAAAGAAGGGTTATTATGAGTAATTTTTTGGCAACTTCAGTGAAAACTAGATACATTTGCAGCTTTGTTGTCAAAAACGTCTACATCCAAGTTTGTGCTGCCTTCAGTGGCCTCTTCAATTTCAAGTACTATGTGACATCACATAGGACTGTCCTGATTACAGATGCAGGGGTGGAGTTTGATACCTGTGGATACCTGTTAGACCAATCACACGGTTGCTCATACATCCAGACTCTCACTCTTTTGCTGTTTACACTTCATTTAAATAATATTTTAGCTCAAAAAGTTAATAATCTGATAGGGATGGGACAGCATCTCATGCCACAAGATCAAGATCAAGACAAAATTACAATGAGATTGCGCACGACATGCTGAAAATGATCTCATGAGATTTTTCGACCCATGTTTTTACATTTGGATTGCATACAAAAATGGAGTTAAAAATGGAGTTAAGTCGTGAGTTACTGTACGTTTTTTTTTTTTTTTTTTAATAAGCGATAGTCCTAAAAACCACTGCTACAATGACAGCAAAAATATGAACTAAAGTAAATCAAAAATGGTGAGGCCAAAATTGGGAACTGATTCTACAATGTCCATCCATCCATTTTCTTCCGCTTATCCGGGGCCAGGTCGCGGGGGCAACAGTCTAAGCAGGGACGCCCAGACCTCCTTCACCCCGGACACTTCCTCCAGCTCCTCCGGGGGGACCCCAAGGCGTTCCCAGGCCAGCCGGGACACATAGTCCCTCCAGCGCATCCTGGGTCTTCCCCGGGGCCTCCTCCCGGTGGGACATGCCCGGAACACCTCCCGAGGGAGGCGTCCAGGAGGCATCCGGAACAGATGCCCGAGCCACCTCAGCTGGCTCCTCTCGATGTGGAGAAGCAGCGGCTCTACTCCGAGCTCCTCCCGCGTGACTGAGCTCCTCACCCTATCTCTAAGGGAGCGCCCAGCCACTCTACGGAGGAAACTCATTTCGGCCGCTTGTATCCGCGATCTCGTCCTTTCGGTCATTACCCAAAGCTCATGACCATAGGTGAGAGTAGCAACGTAGATTGACCGGTAAATTGAGAGCTTCGCCTTTCGGCTCAGCTCTCTCTTCACCACAACAGTCCGGTACAACGACCGCATCACTGCCGACGCTGCACCGATCCGCCTGTCAATCTCACGCTCCATCCTCCCCTCACTCGTGAACAAGACCCCGAGATACTTGAACTCCTCCACTTGAGGCAAGGACTCCCCACCCACCCAGAGAGGGCAAGCCACCTTTTTCCGGTCGAGAACCATGGCCTCGGATTCTACAATGTATTTTTTATAAAGAATGTCAAAATCTCATCTTGTCTCATTCTTGTAGTTCCAATCTCGTGTCTCATCCCGTATTGTTGAATTTTGGTATACAAGCACACATGGCCTCTCTAATCCCCTCTCTTTCACTCTACAGCAGGCCGGTATGTCCCACATGTCCGGTATGATGTCCCACCAGGGCATGGGACAGCAGCTGGTCCACCCCACACCAGGAGGGGGAGCTCAGATGCAGGGCCAGTGGAGGCAGCCTTTAGGAGGTCAGTGAACACCCCACACACAGAGGAAGAATCCAGAACAGCATCAAAAATACGAAAATGGTCCAATTTAAAGGCACTGTACCTGATTTTGACTGTCTTAAAAACATGAAAAACAAAACTAGTTCATTTTAAACAGCTTGCAGTGGTTCAAAGTTATTCCCTCACTTACCTTATGTATTCAGAGCGTTCACTACAGTTTATAAGCAATTCTCAACTTTCAGAGACCAAAGAGTTTCGACATCATGGTAAAGCTAACAACTGGCATGCTAATAGTGCATTTCCTGATTATTGGACAATGCAACACTTTGTAATTAGATCCAGACAATGCAAGAGCTGCTTATACAATATATCTGAACTGGACAAGACGAGTTATGCTCAAATACATGGAGAAAAATAGGGTACAGGGCCTTTAAAGGTGTACTGTGTAACTTTTCTGGTGGAGGAGCCGTCAAACGCTTTTCTCCATGGAGATGTTACTGTTATGTCTGGAATGTTTCACAGTATGGCATTAAACATTTCTATCCTCATGGAGACCAGACCAAGTTACAGGTCATTTCTGTGGTGACGTTTTTCAGGTGACAGACCCCTAACCAAAAAGTTACACAATGCACCTTTAAAGCTCAGAACGATTTAGAGGAAACTCACAGCGAACCCAGATTTAAACCAAATTATTTTAGCAGCTCCTTTTTGTAGCTGTGTAATCATTGCATCAAGTGTTGAAAGTTTGAGTCACTGTAGGGAAAATTCAGGAGTCTCGGGAAAGTTTTCAGCCCTTTCCATGTAATAGGAGTTGAAAGTTCTATTTTTCACAGCAGTTTAAGTGAAATACTCCAACACAGAAATGTTGGTGTCAAAATTTTGAACAGTTAGACATACATGAGGGGGAAAAATCATTTGAAGCACTTCCAGAGATGTTTTAGATTTGCGATCTCCATAATGCGAGTTCTCGGGGCACATGTTTGCGGTCTCCAAATAACACAAACTTTAGCACTTTTCAAATCATAGAAGCTCAATGTCTTAGTCTACACTTTCGTTTGAGTCAAAAGTGTCCTGTAATCCGAGATTTATCCATAATTTCGAGTAGATGAGGACGCCAGTGCGCATGTGCGGAGTCACAGCTTATTTCACACTCAGCTCCCGGGATCCAAACATGAAACGCAAAGCTGTAAATTATGGATAAATCTTGGATTACAGGACACTTTTGACTCAAACGAAAGTGTAGACTAAGACATTGAGCTTCTATGATTTGAAAAGTGCTAAAGTTTGTGTTATTTGGAGACCGCAAACATGTGCCCCGAGAACTCGCATTACGGATATCGCAAATCTAAAACATCTCCGGAAGTGCTCCATATGACACCAAAGTGCTATGGGTGAGTAAAACAACTTGTTTTATTACCGAAATAAGGCTCAGATTGTAAACAACGTTAATTCTCCTTTAATTACATAATGTTATTAACCTGATCAAAAACAGACCTGGAGTTGTGTTTTGTTTCATTCACACGTTTGAGTAATCCTTTATTTTAGTCTGTCTACATCTCCACAGCTCCTTTTACCTTTAAATCAGTAGAGATCGGCAATTCCAGGGCTGAAATGATCCAAATGATTCTTGTGAAGCTGTGTGTACTTTAAAAACACAGTGGAGCACAGGGTGGAACTGCATGTTTTCAGTTTGAGAGAAGAACTCAGCCTAAATATGAAGAGTTTGTGTGTTAAACATGTGTGGATGAAACAAAACACAACTCCAGGTGTGTTTTTGATGAGGAAACAACAATATGGCTATTTAAATAAAGGCCTGGATTTCATTGTGTCAAGAAAACAACAACATTGTAACATAGATCAGATAATAGTCTGACCCTGTGTCTGTCCTCAGGTCAGATGATGATGTCTGGGCAGAGAGGAGCCGTGCCTCAGCCCGGGATGCCTCAGGTCTCCAGTGTGATGGAGGACGAGATTCTGATGGACCTCATTTAAACACAAACACTCTCTTCATCTGCGGATCAGAGGCAGGAAACGGGAGCAGGGCAGGGTTTTCACTCAAGATTATGGACAATAAAAGTTGCCTTATTTCTTATTTTTCAACAGGCTTTCTTGTAAATGAAGTGATAAGTGTTATGTGATTTTAGTTAAAGCAGCATTATGTAACTTTTCTTTTGGAAAATGGATGGTCCATTACCTGCTTTCCCTTATGCAGATGTTATTGCTTTGCCTGGAATGTCCCACAGTATGGAATTACCCTTAAACTTGTATTTATTCAACTACAATATTTTATAGCTCAAAAAACACATTCAAAAACATCTATTCTTACTGTGTGTGCAGGCTCACCTCTCCACAGAACTCACCTGCTTGTTTCCATCGAGACGTTGCTTTTTTTACTTGTGTATCTCCATGGAAACAAGTAAGTGAGACCACCATGCCAAGTTACTGGTCAGATCTGTAGAGATGAGCCCCTCGCAGTAAAAATGCATGTTTTAGCTGGTATTTTCTAAGCAATAAAACCGCCTCTAATTGAAGAAACGAAGATGCCAGGTTTAATGCTGTAGTGTGGGACATTTCAGGCAAAGGAATATCAAACATGTAGTGCATCCCCAACCAGAAAAGTTGTACAGTATAGTTTTAAAATGGCTGACTGTATATTCCCATAGCAGCAGAATGGAGAAGCACAGATACATTCACATTCCCTGTTTTGATTTCACTGTTGTAAATATTTCCAAATGTCTCTTGTTTCCCGTCTCATTTTGGACTGCTCTGATTCCACCATTTTTGGACTTTTTTTTCTTTTCAACTTCTTGCTGCGGAAATGTTGGCCATAATTAAGAAACGAATCATGCGCGAGGCCTGTTCTCCCATTAATTGGGAGCAGACTGTCCTCACGTCTCTACACACCGGATTATTATTAAGACTGTAAACGCCCATCGACCAAAACAATTTGATCACTGAGGAGTCAATAATGCACATTCTACTGATAAAGGTTTCTGAATTTGAGTGGGATATACTACAAAACAAGGGACTATTTTGTCCTTTAAAGATGTAACTTTGGAGTGGGGGTCCGCAAACAGCTTGTCTCCATGGAGATGTAATTGCTTTGCCGCGGGAAGTTACACAGTATGGCAAGAGATGTATCTATCCTGCATTTATTCAATTCGATGTGTTTAAACTGCTAAATATGAAGTCACCTCTCCACAGATCTGACCTGTAACATGACCTTTCTATGGAGTTAAGTTTAATACCATATTGTAGATCATTCCAGGCAAAGTAATAACATCTCTATGGAGACAATAGTGAGCCCTCCATCAAAAATTGGTTAAAGTATGAAATTTTAACACGTGTATTACAAACAATTGTCTTGAATGGGTTGTATGGCAAATAATTTCTTCCTGATTTGATTGTTCCCCATTTAAAAGATAGAATATTTTGATTTGATTTTGATTTATTGCCAAAACAGACCTCCGAATACTGTAGGTGGGACGCCTAAAAACTCGGGCTTTAGCGTTCCATATCAATCAAAACGAACTGCTGCACGCTGTGTTTTCCAAGGAAGAGTTCATTTCATAATCATCACATCTAATTACAGCAACTATTAAGGTTCAGTGGCATGACAGTAGTTTTATTTTTATTTTTTTGTCTTAAAATTGCAGTTCAGCTTTTCCAAGACCCAAAATAACCAAAAATCCTATTCCTAAACCTAACCTTAACCCGACTATGGAAAAAAAAATTGTAACAAAAAAAATCAGGATGTGTTTTTGGTATTATGTGATGTCTAAATTCGCTTTGGTTGCCATGGTTGCAATAGAATATTAAGTCACGCCCCTGGAAGAATTGCCAAAATCGGTTGTGTTTATGTTGTAGAAGTTGTTGATGTGATCATTTCATATGGAAGGGTTGGTTACTTCACACATCTACATTATTCGCCTTGTTTTGGATAACACTGCTGCTCATTTCAAGCCAAATTATTTACAATTTAGTGTGAAAATTGCACTCACTCCATGGCAGATTTATTTTATTTAGAGCTAAAATTAACACAAAAAGTGCAAATAATGAGGTCATTTAAACAAGTAAATCCAACAGAAGAATCTTAAATTAATATATTCTGAACCCAGGTATTTTTAATACTATTTTTGCAGTGAAGGAACAGTGTTAAAATAGCAGCCACCCACAAGCTCAGCTCACATTTAGTTAATAAAAGTAGTAGAAGTACAGTATTTTGGGGAAACTGCTACTCAACTAAGAGTAATTTAAAGGTGCTTCCACAAAATTGATTCTTTTGAGTTTTAAGCCATGTTATAATGTTGTTTCCTCATCAAAATTAGTCTCTACAAAAAGCTCAAAACGCTCTGCTCCACCTTGTGATGTCATGTAGTGGTAGTTAACAGCTCCTTTTACCTTTACTTCACTCGAGATTGACAATTCCAGGGCTGGGATTATCCAAATTATTCTAGTAAAGGTGTGTGGGGTTTAAAAACGCTATGGAGTACGCAGGGTTTGTGTGTTAAACATGTGCGAATGAAACAAAACACAACCCACATGTGATGAGGAAACAACATTAGAACAAAAGATCAGAAAATACAGTCATGGGTCCTTTAAAGAGTAGCTGTTGGAATGTAATCTGATTTATAATTCAGAGTTAATACAATATGAAGGCCATATGAGTTAATATTGCACAAAAACCTGGCATTTTCAAAAGATAGACCCCAAAATGAGAAACTAAGCTACTTTATATCTGAAAGAGCAGTGCAAGATCATTTGATATTGTCAACACAAAACTTTTGTCACTTGTAGACTTTAAAGTACTGCTACACTGTCTGCTACAATATATAACCAAAGTAGGAGTAAAAGTATCTGAAAACAACTCCAAGTCACTAACTATAGTATCTGTACTCCACTGCAGTGTGTTTGGAGCAGTGAGGTGAGGGGGGAACGGGAATATTTACAGTTATGGAGCGATCATTGGCCTTTTTCTGCCAAATGGTGTCACAGTGTTAATTTTATGTTGAGAGCCGAGAGGAGGCAGGAGGCAGGCACGGCAGATGGTCAGATTTGGACATGTTTCCTGTTGGCATCACGTTCAATGAGGCTGACCACGTGTGGCAGTGTACAGAAGCTCCTATACTCTCTAATGCACTCCATAATGTTGCTCTGTTCACTCATATGAGCGGCTCAGATTAAAGGGGTACCAGATCTGTGGAGAGGCGGCCCCGCCCACAGTCAGAACAGGTATTTTTGAGCAAAAAAATCGCCTGTAATTGAATAAATGTGATGTAGAGCTGTTTAATGTCGTACTGTGGAACATTCAAGTAACATTTAAGTGTCATTATTAGGTATTTGTATTTTACAGTGGATACTTTTTACTTTTACTTCAGTACATTTGAGAGCAGGTATGTGTACTTTCTACTCCACTACATTTTAGATCTGGACTGAAAAGTAAAAAGTACTTTTCTTTAGGGTTTTAAACCTGCAGAAAAAGCTGAAACTTATTTTTTAGCACATTTAATATGAGTCAACATCCCAACTTTGAACAAACCAAATAAACAAAAACACAAATCAAATCAGATGAATCACCTAAAATCCACAAAATTATTGTCAAAATCACTACATTTGACGCTTTTACTATTCTAAAACTCTCGGCAAAATACTTTTTAATTACTTAAGTTTTACTTTTTACTCTTAAAAGTACATTTTTAAACAGGTACTTCAATAGTTTTACTTAAAGGGACAGTGTGTAAGATTTTTACCCGTTAATTACTGAAATTGAAGATACCCATTCAAAAATACATTGTTTTCCAAGCCTTTTCACTTCCATCATGAAATCAAAGTATTCTTTTGGACTTAGATATAGTCACATAAAAGGGGGATCTTCCCCATGCAGAGGCAGCCATTTTGAATACGAGAGCCGCAGAAGGACATTTGGGCTCCGCCTTCGGCAAGGCTCGTGGTTTTAGGTAAACAACACAAGCATGCTGCTGGATCAGACTCGTAATGGATCTAACACGTGTTTTGGACTAAATAGTTTTACTGGATTTTATTCGCTGGATCCTTACGGACAAATTGAAAGCAAGTTTATGGTGAAATACAGAGTTTGACCTGTGCAAAGCATTCTAAGGTAAGCTAACCTTGTTTTGTGCTTTTCCGTATAAAAGCCCCATGTGCTCGGGGAGTGATTGTTGTGCAGGGAAATAAATTGCATAGTCAAAAAGAGGAGACTGTAAGGTTTCATTTGATGTGTAGAGTGTCATGGTACATGATCGGGAATGTGTGTTTTCATGAGAAAAGAAAAAAAAAAAAAAGCCCGGGACGCGTTTTATTTATACAGTAGCGGCGCGCGGGTCCCTCGAGGTCTGCCGTAGCTAAAACAGAAAGTGCAGTAGCACCATCCACCTATGCGCCACGAATCCTACACACTGGGGCTTTAAGTAGATTTTTAAGTAGGTACTTTTACTTTTGCTTGAGTAACTTTTTGGTATCTGTACTTTTTACTTAAGTAACAAATTTGAGTACTTCATCCACCACTGACTGAGTGTGACCAGTCGACTATATAAAATAATTATAGTTACATGTTTATTTTGATCATCATTATCTGGACACTACAGACTACGAAACATACGAAAAAGCTTTACTTCACCTTGTGATGTCATGTGGTAATACAAGAAGTGTTCCACCCCATGTAACTTCATTAGAATCATTTGGATGATGATTTCAGTCCTGGAATTGCCAATTCCAACTAAACAAAATGTAAAAGATAGTCATCAACTTGAAATCTACCACTTTATTACATCACAAGGTGGAACAGAGCATTGCAGATGTAGACAGATAAGGGTCAAACGTGTGAATGAAACAAAACACAACTCCAGGTCTGTTTTTGGTGAGGTAACAAAATGATAACATGGCTAAAAGCTCACCATTTTCACAGATCTGACTTCATAGATAAAGTTAATGCCATACTGTGGAACATTGCACACAGCTCTAAGCAGCCTGTACACAGCTTAGTCCACAATCACTCTTTCTTGCGTTGAAATAATAGTTCTTACATCATTTGGGTATTTGTGCAGTTGGACGCAGCCTCCTCTCTCGGTGATGGAGATGGACAGGAGGCGGAGGCGGTTGCTAAGTGACGGAGACAGTGGGGTTCTTGTTGCCGAGCGATCACACAGTGGACCCTCTCTACTCGCTCCATCCCATAATACCCCATCCTCTCCTGTGGCGGTGGGGGGCCTGTCTTGTATAGAGCGCGTTTTAATTTACTGCTAATTAAATGAAGACACAGAACGACAATGTCCTCGATCGCACAGAAAGGACGGAGTGAGCTTTATTTATGTTTGTAATAATTGTGCACTTAAAAAATCGGTTAAAATGAGTCCAATTAGAAAAATCATAAAGAGCCCTGTGTAACGTGTCTCCATGGAGCCTGTAATGTTCCACCGCATAACATTAAACTCTTCTATCTAGCATTTATTCAACACAGGATTTTATTGCATTAAAATACCTTGAAAAAATGCATTCTTACTGTAAACAGGCTCTCCCCTCTACAGATCTGGCCTGTAACTTGCTTGGCCTGGTGGCATGACCTTTTGTCTCCATGGAGAATCCATACTGTGGGACATTTGAAGTAATATCTCTATGGAGGTGAAGCAGGTGGTAGACCCTCCACCAGAAAACGACTAAGTGCATTTGAATATTTGTGTTCTGATTTTGAGTCCATTGCAATTTTTTCTTTTTTTTTTGTAATAAGTCAGTACTCAAATCAACATCAGTTATTCATTTTGGAGAGTGCCCACACCAGCTTTTCCAGAAACTTCTGAGAGGCCACTGGCACAAATTAGCAGCCATGGTCCAAGAGCTCCATAAACTCTATATATAAGTGGACATAGCTGCGTTAAAGGCAAATTAACGTTTTTTTTACAATCTGAGCCTTCTTTCGGCAATAAAACAAGTAGTTTTACTCACCCATAGCATTTTTCTGTCAATTGGAGCAGTATCGCAGAACTTATGTTGAGCCGTTCTGTTCTAGTAATGATCCCGTATCCGTTAACATGGTGCTGTATCATTTGCTCGGGGCATTACTTTGCGGTCTCCAAATAACACAAACTTTAGCACTTTTCAAATCATAGAAGCCCGATGTCTTAATGAAAAATTTCGTTTGAAGCAAAAGTGGCCTGTAATCCGAGATTTAGCCATAGTTTCGAGTAGATGAGGACGCCAGTGCGCATGCGCGGACTGCTCCCGGGACCCAAACAGGAAACGCAAAGCTGAAAACTATGGATAAACCTCGGATTACAGACCACTTTTGCTTCAAACGAAAATTTTCATTAAGACATCGGGCTTTTATGATTTGAAAAGTGCTAAAGTTTGTGTTATTTGGAGACCGCAAAGTAATGCCCCGAATACAAATGCTAACAAATGCTAACAGAAACGCCACAACGTAACTTTCTTCAAACAGCTCCAAATGACACGAACGTGATATGGGTGAGTCAAACGACTTGTTTTATTACCGAAAGAAGGCTCAGATTGTAAAATAACGTTACTTTTCCTTTAACTGCAGCATAACTGCTGCGTTCAGAATAGGAAGTGAGCACGGGTGCACTTCCGGCTTCAGTGCACCCGTGAAGCCAGAGAGAAACAAAATTTCGATTCACTGTATGTTGAACACATATGGCAGAATTGACAATAAAGCTGACTTTGAACTTTGAACTTTGATTGACTCCAATTCACTTTGTATTGAAAAAAGTTCCCCTCTGCTACTGTCAATCTCATCATTTTGAATCAAGGTATGAATGTTAATAAAAAATCAGTCCACTAAACTTATTGTCAAAATCACTACATTTGACGCTTTAATTATTCTAAAACTCTCTGCAAAATACCATTACTCTTTAACTCTTGAAAGTACATTGTTAAACAGGTACTTCAGTAGTTTTACTTGTCGATTTTTCATGTGATACTTTTTATTTTTGCTTGAGTAACTTTTTGGTTTTGTGCCCAGTCGACTATATAAAATAATTATAGTTACATGTTTATTTTGATCATCATTATCTGGACTCTACAGACAACAAAACATACGAAAAAGCTTTACTCCACCTTGTGATGTCATGTGGTAATACAGGAAGTGCTCTACTGTGTTTTTAAACCCCATGCAACTTCATTAGAATCATTTAGATGTTTTTTTTCAGTCCTGGGATTGCCAATTTCAACTAAACAAAATGTAAAAGATAGTGGTTAACTTGAACTCTACCACTTGATTACATCACAAGGTGGAACAGAGCATCAAAGATGTACATGTGTAAATGAAACTAAACACAGCTCCAGGTCTGTTTTTGATGAGCTAACAACATTCTAACATGGCTAAAAGCTCACAAGAATCCATTCTGTGTAATATAGGATCTTTAAAACGCATGTATTCTTAGTTGCCTTCTTCCCCCAGAGGTCGTAGCATTAGCAACACTAACTGCACCTCGATGAGCTTTATTTGACTGGAGCTGAACGCTAGGGGTGACGTCACACTCCCTTAGTCCACTTCTTCTTTTGCAGTCTATTCTAAGAACACATTGACAGTACCTCTGCTGCCCCCCTGTGGCACCTAGTATTCCCAACGTTCTTCCATCCAAATACTGACCCGGTCCAACCCTGCTGAGCTTCAGAGATCGTACGAGATTAAGGTCACATGTAAACAAACTTAACAAAACATCTAGTAGAGTACTGTTACACTGAGAAAGAAGTAAAAAAGTATAGAAGTATTAGCCTACATTTTGTCAAGAAGTAGTACTGGCTCAAGTAGTAGTAGTAAGAGTACTCCAGCCTACCTAACCTTAAAAATAGTTGACGATAATAATAATAAGGAAAGGAGAGAGGAGACATGGCAAGGAGATGAGATTGGTTCAAACAGTTTCCATGGTTTCTGGACGTTTCCATGGAAATGTAAGGTGCCAATAAAACCATGTGAAGACAGGTCGACGCACAGGTGCAGCTCAGAGAGACAGGGACAGAGCAGAGTTACTCTGCTCTGTTACTCTCTGGGTCCGACCCAGAGAGTGTGGTACTGACAATATGGAAGTACAGCAGGAGGGGAGTACGAGTAGTTGGAGTAGTAGTAGGAGCAGCAGGTACTAGAAGACTGGCAGTAGTAGTAGTAGTAGTAGTTGTTGTTGTAGTGTTGTAGTTGTAGTAGTAGCAGCAGCTAGGGTTGCCAACTTCCTGAAAAATAAATAATGGACACCTCATTGGCAGGACCGGCCGGCTCGATTGCCTTCACCCTTCGTGGTGTAGTGAATCTTTTTAGCCATTCTTTGTATGTGTGAAGCGATTTTTTTTTTTACTATTTGACTCAAACCTGAATTGAATTAGATGCATATTTGAGAGATATGAACACATGGAAAAATAAATAATTAGCAATTTATTTTTAATACAAAATAACTAAATTAACAAAATAAAATAAATATATGTCCTGCCTAACTTAAAACTGTATAGACCCCTTTACAGTTAGTAAACAGACATGACGTCACCGGCATGTGCGCGCAGAATCAACCATGGCGGACCATAGCGGAGTATCTGAACGATAGGGAAAGCTACATTCAAGAGCTCACGTTGGGCAATGGGGTTCGACTACCAGATCCTTATGCGATCACGGAGTGGCAGTACGACCGCAGAAAGTGGCCTGATTTACAGTGGACAGATATCCACTGTTATTTAGTCGAGAAGCCCAGCGTGTATACAAGAGAGAAAGTGCGCGCATACAAATCCATGGATGCCTACCAGTTTGCGTTTTTGGCCATGTACAGGAAGTAAAATACCACGATATCGATGGGGAGTTTTGCGTGTTGCCACAAGACGACCATGTAAAATGCTTGGGCTATCATCAACAAGCGCGATAACTACGTTCTGACCGCCAACTGCACTTGCGTTGCGGGGTAAGTAACATACTACGACTTAACTCACGAGTCACAGATGTGATCTCAGTCATGTCAAATGCCATTTATGATGGGCATGCGAAAACTTATCATGCATTTTAACAAAGTTATTCGTGTTTCTTTTACATATGTCTGTCGTAGAGGTTACCCGGTTAATGTCTGAGCTTTGCAGTGTCCTGTGCTTGCTAGTTAATCAGCATGATTAAACACCATTCAACACCTGGGCAAATTACCCTAAACAAGCAGCAGGTGTTCACTTGTGTGTATGTCAGTTGAATGATATGAACTATCATTTATTCCATCTGTTTCTCTTTATTCGATTCGAGTTCTTCTCTTCTATATCTTTCTCTGGGGTTTTATGGCAGCAGTGGCTTTGTTTTAAGTCACCACTGTGCGCATTTAGAGATGACGTAGCTTTGAAACTGGTCTATAAATTGATATAAACAGGGATGAAAGTGACCAGTAATGGAAATGCCCCCCCAAGATGTCAACCACCCATTTTTGGGGGGGAAATTCCCTTTCCCCCTCTTGATGATCCCATTTTGCCTTCTCACTTGCACTGGATGGAATCAGCTCGGGATGCATAGTTTGGACAGTCGTTGCTGACAACCAGACTCAAACTCACTTCTAAATGATCATAGTCATGGTGGAACAGTACTTGGGCTTAATGATCTTCATGTGGGAAAAGGCTGACTCACATAAATAAGTTTTCATAAATCATTCTCCATTTTATCTGATGAATGTTAATTTTAATCTTAAAATAAGCCAAGCAAACTGCACTCCACTTAACACTCTGTGCTCCGTTTTTGGACCCTCACCCACAGTTTGAGGACCCCTTCTTTGATTTTTTTTTTTAAACCTGTTTTTTTTTAACTTCCTACCAGGAGACACATTCTCTTATACTGGCTGGTTAGCTCAACTGGTAAGTCACTGACTTTCCCCAAGGGGATGTGGGTTCAAATCTGCCCCTGGCAATGAGCTAGCCAGTGTGGGTCCTTGGGCAAGGCCCTTCACGGTCCTGCCCCCCGGGCGCCGAAAAACATGCCTGCTCACTGCTCATCTCGAGACCAAGACCGGTGTCATAGTATTCGACACCAGTCGACTGGTAGATCGGGATATTGGGCACCCCTGTTTTAGACACTATTTTTGATTCACACGATAATACGGGACAAAGTGCGTCCCTTTTCAACTCAATACGGGACGCGTAATTTTGTTTCTGAATACGGGACGATTCCGTTTTTCAAGGGACAGTTGGCAACCCTAGCAGCAGCAGTAGTAGTAGTAGCAGTAGTAGTAGTAGTAGCAGTAGTAGTAGCAGTAGTAGCAGTAGTAGTAGTAGTAGTAGTAGTAGTAGTAGTAGTAGTAGTAGTAGTAGTAGTAGTAGTAGTAGTAGTAGTAGTAGTAGTAGTAGCAGTAGCAGTAGCAGTAGTAGTAGTAGTAGTAGTAGTAGTAGCAGTAGTAGTAGCAGTAGTAGCAGCAGCAGCAGCAGTAGTAGTAGCAGTAGTAGCAGCAGCAGCAGTAGTAGTAGTAGCAGTAGTAGTAGTAGTTGTTGTTGTTGTAGTATTGTCATTGTAGTTGTAGTAGCAGTAGCAGTAGTAGTAGTTGTTGTTGTAGTATTGTCATTGTAGTTGTAGTAGCAGTAGCAGTAGTAGTTGTAGTAGCAGCAGCAGTAGTAGTAGTAGTAGTTGTTGTAGTATTGTCATTGTAGTTGTAGTAGCAGTAGTAGTAGTAGTAACAGTAACATAATGATAAGAGTATTAGTAGAGGTAAGAGTAGGCTAGTAGTAGTATAAGAAGTAGCAGGTGTAGCAGTATGGAAGGTAGTAGCAGTAGTAGCAGCCCAGTTGCTGTAATATAGCAGTAGTAGTACTGTAGTAACCTAGTAGTAGTACATGCAATACTATTTGGGTTTCTAATAATAATAATAATAATAATAATACATTTTATTTATTAGGCGTTTATTAGGTAGTAGTAACAGTATTATACAGTATTAAGTAACACTGGGACTTGTAGTAGTTGTAGCGACTAATATTTTGGATATACAGTACACCAGAGGAAAGGGAGGGAGAGAAGGATTAATAGAGAGAGAAAGAGAGAGGAGTGAGGTAAACAAGGTGAGCGCGGTGGAGGCAGCGGCGGGCCTATTTTGGTGGAGATGGTTGTCATGGAAACTCGGTGCAGGTACATAAACAGTGAAGGGCCAGAGCGGAGCAGGTCTGAACAGGCTCCAAATATACGGATCCAGATAGAGCGCTCATGGGAACACGCTTTGTCAGGTTTAATGGAGGTTTTTTTCACATTTTTACAGCGCTTTTCTACTTTTAAGGCAAAAACAATTGGCCATTCACACACACACACACACACACGCACACACACTCATACCACACTGGGGCGAGGTGGGTTACGTGTCTTGCCGAAGGACACAACAGTAGGGAGGGACAGGAAAAACAAACAAAAACAAAAAGTCCATATAATCATTCAATAATTCAATTATACACAGGATATATGTTATCACACGCACACACACACTCTGGACACACACACACACACACACACACAGGTTCAGACCTGGTTTAGTCCTGGTTTAGTCCTGGTTTAAACCTAGTTTAGTCCTGGTTTAGTCCCGGTTTAGTCCTGGGCCCCTGCTGTCAGCTAATATGTCCCTTTGATGCAGAAATAATATGATAATATAACTCACTCCATAAGAACACGGTCAGCTCCGTTGTTTGTGGTGTTGTCCCATAATTCGCGTGTCCACGTGTATGCAAGTGGAAACCGACATAATTATCCCGAGTCCTGAGGCGAGAGTTCCTTCTTACGTAGCATTAACATAGGGTACATATTAACGGGGCTCGCTCACAGCTGATCAGTGAACAGGCGCAAACACAACAACGCTAATCGTCATGATTGGCGGGAGCGTGATTGGTGGGTATGCTGCAACATGATTGGAAGCCGGAGTGCAGTTCGGCCTATGATTGGCTCTTGGAACTGGCCACGATTCATGTAGGTCACCTATTTTGACTTCAAAACGTTGTATTTCGCCAAAAGGTGAGAGATTTTCATGCCTGATTGATACAATGCCACAAGGGATGGAAGAAGGGATGCCCGTTTTAGAAGAGGGATGATTTTGACTATTTTTTCACCCAGGGGGGATGCCACCCCCTCCCCATCCCCCCTCAACTCGAGTACTGTCTATAGGCCAATATTGTTTAATACAGATGGGGGCAGCTAAAATTATCTTGGGTTCACCTTCCAGATTTGATTATAGTTCTGTGGTCTGACCTCTCTACCAACAATGTTTATGTTTGGATCACTTTACCAATATTTATTGGAGATTACAGTTAGAAATGCTTCCTTTTTGCAGGTCTGTACACTGTGATGTCAGGCTGCCTTTCTGTTCAGATGCTTTTCTGTGTCGTATCATTCCGAACATTACCACATTTAAATATACGACCTTTTTCCATTGGATCATTTTATATTGATCCAAAGTAAATAAGTTTGATTTCATGAGGATCTAGTTCAAAAATATGGGTCCATTTCTGTTTATGTCACATTCTTTACTACTTCTTCTATCATTGTTGCTTTGAATAGTTTGAAAGGTAAGTTATTTAATTTATTATTATTAGGCTCGAGCGCTAAAGCGTAGGGCCTATTGTTATTGTTCTGTTTTTTCGTATTATTTATTCTTATTATTCCCCCCCACCCCCACCCCCTTTTTTTTCAGGTTTCGGGTACTACCCACTGACGAAAACTCACGAAATTTTGCACCATATTGGATCCAGCACGTGACCCGGCGCCGAAGGCAAATTTTCCTGTCCTCGTATTTTAATGAACTCCTCGTAGGGTTTTTGACCCAGACTCACCAGAATTGTGCTGTATCTTCTAGACAAGTGGGACATTAAAAGTTATTAAAAGCGTTCTAAAAGACTGAACGGCGTTTCCGTGAAAACGCCACAATTTTCAGGTTTGTTTTTGCAGCTCGCCATCAAATTTGGGAGGAAAATGGCGAGTTAGTGTGCCCCCCCCCCCCCCCCCCCCGCGAGTGCAAGCGAGGGCCGATCATTGCCGCTTGTGGCTATATTTATTATTATTATTATTATTATTATTATTATTATTATTATTGTGATATTAGTGACAGTGCAGACATTAAAAGACATTAGACATTCGGACTTGATGGATCGGGAGTGCGTACATCGAGGTTTGAAGGGCTGACGAGTGTGTGAGCGCGCAAATATGTGAGTAAAAAACAGAAAAGATGTAAGAGGGTAAGGGAAGGGAGGGAAAACAAAAAATAAGAAAAAGGAAAAAAATACTTATTCTTGTAATTAATGTTAATTCTCTTAATTCTATTAGCAGTAGTCGTAGTAGTAGTACTGGTAGTAGTCGTAGTTGCAGTAGTACCAGATAAGATATTTCACTGTATGAGCTCAGGTCTGTGGAGAGGCTTGTCTTTTCTTGGTTGAAGGGGCAGTGGAACCGGACTGGAGTTCCGTCTCTCACTTCCTGTAACGCTGAAATCCTCTCCACTTTATTATTTGAGGGAAAGTCCATGACTTTTCGTTTGACTCAGTTTCACAGAACTGAAAAGAGCTGAACCTGTCCACACTACATGTGTGTTTTTAATACTGCAAAACAAAACAGAAGACAACAAACAGCTGTTGAGGCTCATTCTGGTGCATCTACAGATACAGAGGTTTATTACTGCCCCCTGTTGAAGAAAAAAATCAAATTAAAATAATAATGAAAGATTGGTAGTAGTAGGAGGAGGAGGAGTTGTAGTAGTTATAGTAGTAGTTGTAGTAGCAGTAGTAGACGTGCGGTGAGGGTCATGGCTGGTGAGGCACTTCATCAGTGACATCACCAGGTGTCGGCAAGTAAATTTGGCCCGGGCCAGTTTCTCTCCCTGTAAGTGACTAGAGCTTGTAATATTTTTGATGTGAAACTGAAAATTAATTATTATTGTTCAGTGCATTTTCCAGAGTGCACCGAGGAGCATCATAAAATAAAATAGAGATAGTTTTTAGCACGATCTGGCTCTGAATGTGAGTGGTGGACCGCTCATGTTTAATGAGGCTTCTTTGTACATTTTTTAGGTCACAATATCCCATCTGAGTCCAGACATTGTCACAACAGGTTGAGAAAAGAAGGCAGGAAAAGCAGAAAAGACGATTTCTTACCACGCTGTTTGAAAAGAGTGAGTCTTTCGTCCCGTAGTCTGGAGCAAAACCTTTAGTTTAGTTGTCCACTGATCCAAAGGTTGGCAGTTCAAATCCCGCGCTTGACAAAAGAAACATCAGTAGTTGAGCGGTCAGATCCACTGACCCACAGGGGACGGGTTGTACGATTCCAGCTCCCACAGATGAACGCTGCCTTGAAGATGGAAAAGTGCTATATAAAGATGTGCCCATTTAGTAGCAGTGTATGTTTGGGACTTCTTCTATATATAAAGCTTCCTGAGCTTTTAACCAGAGAACATAAGGACATCTGAGTGCTCAGAAAAAGCAAGTTTTCACCTACCCCCTATCCCCGCCCACTGCTCTGTACTTCCTCACTCTGGGTAATAGAATTATGAGTGCAGAAGTGTCCCGTAACCTCTTTTCCAACATTAAAAAACAGGTTGAAGCAGATTCATTTGAACCTGCTCCAAATGACTGAAATAAAATAAAAGAGTGATTTCATGTAACTAGCATAGCCGATCTATTTTTGCAGCTTGAATATCATTTTGATTTTCAGCTAACATTTGTGAGTTTCATAACAGGATTCTCAATTGGCAGCGTCCTCCATCTCTCCCTTCTGCTCTTCTCTTCTCCCTCCTCCTCCCTCTCTCCTCTCTCTCCTCCCCTCCTCCACTGCCTCCTCCTCTCCCCTCGTCTCCTCTCTCCTTGTCTCCTCTCCTCGCTGAAGGACAGAGGTTTTCCCACAATTGCTCCGTCGCCATGGAAACGCCGCTGCAGCAGAGGAGAGAGAGGCCGGTGCAGCGACCGAAGGATGTGTGAACGCAAACGCCACTTGTTCACTGTTTGAGTGTTATGTCACGCTAAACACGCTAACACGGGCCTGGAACTCAACCTGGACTAGAGCAGGACTAGAAAAGGACCAAACCAGGTCTACATCAGGACTAAACCAGGACCAAACCAGGACTACATCAGGACCAAACCAGGACCAAACCACGACCAAACCAAGACTAAACCAGGACCAAACCAGGACTAAACCACGACCAAACCAGATCTACATCAGGATTAAACCAGGACCAAACCAGGACTAAAACAGGACCAAACCAGAACCAAACCAGGACTAAACCACGACCAAACCAGATCTACATCAGGATTAAACCAGGACCAAACCAGGACTAAAACAGGACCAAACCAGAACCAAACCAGGACCAAACCAGGACTAAACCAGGACCAAACCAGGACCAAACCAGATCTACATCAGGATTAAACCAGGACCAAACCAGGACCAAACCAGGACTGAACCAGGACCAAACCAGATCTACATCAGGACCAAACCAGGACCAAACCACGACCAAACCAAGACTAAACCAGGACCAAACCAGGACCAAACCAGGACCAAACCAGATCTACATCAGGACTAAACCAGGACTAAACCAGGACTAAACCAGGACCAAACCAGGACCAAACCAGATCTACATCAGGACTAAACCAGGACTAAACCAGGACCAAACCAGGACCAAACCAGGACCAAACCAGGACCAAACCAGGACCAAACCAGATAGATAGATAGATAGATAGACAGATAGACAGATAGACAGATAGACAGATAGACAGACCTTTATTGTCCAAACCAGGACTAAGATAGATAGATAGATAGATAGATAGATTGTCAACAAAACAAACAAAAACACATATGGACATTACACACAGGACATCACACATGCAGATGAGGAGTGGATAAGATGATTACATATTATTGTTAAGTGCGGCAATGGCAGAGGACACAAAGCTTTTACTGAAGCGTGCCCGCTTCCACCTCAGAGTCCTGTACCTGCGGCCAGAGGGCAACAGGCAGAAGTGGTGATGTAGTGGATGATCTGAGTCTCTGATAATTGTCCGGGCCATACGTGTGATGGATTTATTGTTAAAATGTGAGAGGTCTGTGATGGGCCGATTGATGATTTTAGATGCTGTGCGGGTGACCCTGGTGAGTTTGTTTCTGTTGGTGATGGAGAGCATATTGAAGTAACAGGGGGAGCAGTAGAGAAGGATGGGTTGTATGATGCTGGTGTATAACAGGTGTATAAGTTGTGGGGTGACGGAGAGAGCACGGAGTTTGCGGAGAATGTGGAGTCTTTGTTGTGAGCGTTTATGGACATCAGTGACATGCTGTTCGAAAGTGAGTTTATTGTCTAGTGTGAGTCCCAAATATTTGAAGTGAGTGACACGTTCAACTGTTTTACTGTGTATAGTGGTGAGTGCCAGGTCCGGGGTGTGTTGTTGAGTGTGTATCAGTAATTCCTTTGTTTTATTGACATTTAACTCAAGTCATTTGTGTACAGGGTGTAGAGGAAGGGGCTGAGTACACACCCCTGTGGGGCTCCAGTGTTGGTGATTATGGTGGGTGAAGTGACTGAACCAATTTTGACGGCCTGTGGTCTGTTACTGAGGAAGTTGTGAATCCAGTGAATGAAAAACAGAGGCAGGTTGAGGGTTTGAAGTGTCCTGATCATCTGGTGACGTTGTATTGTATTTAATGCTGAGCTGAAGTCAAGTCAACAGGACCAAACCAGGACCAAAATCTACATCAGGACTAAACCAGGACCAAACCAGGACTAAAACAGGACCAAACCAGGACCAAACCAGGTCTACATTAGGACTAAACCAGGACCAAACCAGGACCAAACCAGGTCTAAACCAGGTCTAAACCAGGACCAAACCAGGTCTACATCAGGACTAAACCAGGACCAAACCAGGACTAAAACAGAACCAAACCAGGACCAAACCAGGACCAAACCAGGACATCAGTACTAAAGCAGGACCAAACCAGGACCAAACCAGGACTAAACCCGGACTACACCAGGACCAAACCAGGTCTACGTCAGGACTAAACCAGGACCAAACCAGGACCAAACCAGGACTAAACCAGGACCAAACCAGGACCAAACCAGGACTAAATCAGGACCAAACCAGATCTACATCAGGACTAAACCAGGACCAAACCAGGACTAAAACAGGACCAAACCAGGTCTACATCAGGACTAAACCAGGACCAAACCAGGACTACATCAGGACTAAACCAGGACCAAACCAGGACTAAAACAGGACTAAACCAGGACCAAACCAGGACCAAACCAGGTCCAAACCAGGACTACATCAGTACTAAACCAGGACCAAACCAGGACCAAACCAGGACCAAACCAGGACTAAACCAGGACTAAATCAGGACAAGTGTGTGAATGTAAACTATCATTAGACAAAGCACTTTGCAGCTTGTTAAAGGTCCATTATGTAACTTTTCTGGTGAAACCTGGAAACCTGCTGGTTTCCATGGAAATGTTATTGTTTATTGCCTAGAATGTTCCACAAGCAGGTGACACCACTAGACCAAGTTACAGGTCAGAACTGTAGAGAGGTGACCATGGTCGCAATAGAAAGTAATTTTTTTTTTTTTTTTCAGTTAAAGGTACTATATTACACAAAACTATATTACACAGAGCTTTAAGTCGTGTGATAATGTTGTGACCTCCTCAGAAACAGACCTGGAGTTGTGTTTTGGTTCATTCACATGTTTGAGTAATCCTTAGCTCAAAATGCTCTGTTCCACCTTGTGTGATGTCATGAAGTGGAAGTTTTCAAGTGAATGACTCCTTTTACCTTTAGTTCAGTAAAGATCGGCAATTCCTGGGTTGAAATTATCCAAATGATTCTAGTGAAGGCGTATTAAGTCTAAAAACACAGTGAAGCACATCCTGTATTACCACATGACATACATAGAACGGAGTGTTTTTTTTTTATTTTAATATATTTTTTTTTGAGATAAGAACTCTTTGACCAAGCTTTGACCACCATCTGACCCTGCTCCAGTTTGCGTCTCCATCACACTTCCCCTGTCCCCTTCTCTGTCCCTGCCTGTGCCCTTGTCCCTGGTGTCTCTGTTAGCATTGTTAGCACTGTCATCATTATTGGGTCATTTAGCAGACGCCGGCTCCTCGGAGAATACCAATACATCAGTAACACGCCTTTCTCCGAGCGTGTGGGACCAAGGCCGGAGCCCAGTGAGGTCCATTCAAACGTACAAGAACTAGACACTTTAACATGCGCCGTTTTCAGTCGAGTTTATTTATATGGCACAATTAAAGGTGCTGTACGTGATTTTTACTTTCTTAAAAATGAGAAACGTTTTGCAGTGGTCCAAAGTTATTCCTCACTTACCTCATGCATTGGTCCTCCACTTCAGTTTATATGCGCTTTTCACAACTCTCAAAGACCAGAGTTTTGTGAACATCAACCAGCATGATAACACACACTTCCTGATTATCAGACAATATTAGATGCAAACAGCCACACACAGGACTTATTTACATCTGCTAATTTACATCTGCTAATTTAATATATCTGTATGGGGGAATTTTATTTATGTTACCCAAATACATAGGAAATAAATGAAGTACAGGCTTTTTAATAAATTTGCTGACCTCCCATTGATAACAGTATTTTTTTCAAGAAAAAAAAAAGAAAAATACATGGAAAAGCAACCAAAGAGCAATAGACCTGTATCAGACGAGACACAATTATATACATAAGATAATGGTAATAAATATATATGTACAATCAGATTGAAATAGAAAAGTATTAGTCAAATATAAAATACAGTATCAAATATGATGTACAGTACCAGCTGTATACAGCTGTAGGGAGTATTATCTGTTACATAAGGTGAGTTGTTGTACATTGTAGGGAGTATTATCTGTTACATAAGACTGAGTTGTTGTACAGTTGTAGGGAGTATGGTATGAATGTCGTCCTGTATCTCTCACTGTTTGAGCGGAGCTGTAGGAGCCTGTTGGAGAATGAGCTCCTCTGTCCCTCTGTGGTCTGGTGCAGTGGGTGAGCAGGAGTGTCCATGATGGAGAGCAGTTTGTCCAGTGTCCTCCTGTCCCTCACTGTGACAAATGTCTCCAGCTCACAGCCAATTACATGACCAGCTCTCTTTTACTGGTGCAGCTCCTCCAGCAGACTACAGCAGAGTACAGGGTGCTGGCCTCCACAGACTGGTAGAAGTAACTTATTGCACACATTGAAAGATCTGAGCTTCCTTAGGAAGAAGAAGTCGGCGGCGCGCGCAAGTGCAGCGGCCCCTCCCCTAGCCACTCTATCACTGTCCTGCCTGGTTAGTGGGGAAACTAAATTTCGAATTCATTCTATGTACATGTACATATGATTGTTTTTGACAATAAAGCAACTATGAAGTAGAGTTTACTCATGCCCTTCTTGTACACAGCATTACAGTTGTCCCTCCAGTCCAGCCTGTTGGTCACATGGACGCCAAGTTACTTGTAGCAGTCCACGATCTCCAACTTGTGACCCTTGATGGTAATACGCTCCACGGGTGACCTCATCCTCCTCAAGTCAATCACCAATTACTTGGTCTTGTCCATGTTCAGGAGCAGAGTCATCAGAGAACTTCTGCAGATGGCAGGACCCTGAGTTGTACTGGAAATCAGAGGTGTAGAGAGTGAACAGGAATGGAGACAGGACTGTACCCTGAGGGACTCCTACATTACTGACCACAGTATCAGACAGGGTGGTCCCCAGTCACACGTACTGAGGCATGCCTGACAGGTAGTCAGTAATCCAGGAGATAATGGAGGAGCTGACACCCATCCTGAGAAGTTTCTCACCCATCAGAGAGGGATGAATTGTGTTAGGCCCTGTCCGCACGACAACGTTTTTTGGTGGAAACGGGGAAGTTTGTCTTCGTTTGGGCCTGTCGTCCACACGGCGCCGGCGTTTTTGGGGGGTGAAAACGGTGTTTTACAAAAACGGGTTCCTGAGTGGAGAAGTCGGAGAACGCCGGGGGTCGCGTTGTCGTGTGGGCGGCAAAAAACGTGACTTTTGGGAAAATGATGACGTCGCGATGCCGTAATCATCACGTGATCAGTGACCAGAAGGTAACCCTGCGCACAGTACGCAGGACACACGAGTGTTTGCCAATTCAAAGCTAAACACGTATTTTAAAACTGGAAAAATCCCATCAATGAAAAGGCAGATAGTGGACAATGAGGAGCCCATACCAATTTGAGGGTGTTGTGTGCTGTAAATAAAGAAATAGAGCAACCATTTCTTGTCTTTTTTATTGAATGAAAATTTACCTTTTACAAACAGGCACATGCAGTATCACACACAAAAATATATGAAAGCATTTCTGTTTTCTTTACACAAATTCACACAGCTATATAGCTGCCCGTTGTGATGGTCCCCAGTTGTATATTCTCGCAGAAAAGCCAACATAATGTCCGAGTATGTTTAACATTCCCCTATTAAGATTCAAACAAGCATTTTGAGTAAATAACACGAGGAAGGTTAACGAGAGTTCTACTTGTTTATGTCTATCTAATAAAACGATAGCAAGTAATACTAACTATCGATTTATAGGCAAAAACTCTGCTCAAGCAGCGCAAATCTTCGTTCGGTGGCGTCTGTCTATGTTAGGGACGGTCAGCATTTTCACATTACCGGAGTGAGTCCCTGCTACATTGGTGGTGCTTTTGTTGACGGTCCCTAAAGTAGACGTGTTTGCTTGTTTACGAAAGAGAAAGACTTTCTGCGCATGTGCTCTTTGTAGTCTTGCGTTTCCGGCGGCTCTGGCTCTTTCTGGTTTACAGCGCCACTTATCGGTGTGACATATGTACTACATCGTTTTCACTCAGCGTTCCGTGCTCATCTTGACGCAAATGTTTTCTGATCCAACACGTGTGTGGACGAGACTTTTTTTCACCCCGGGTAAAAAAAAAAAACAGGAACGTTGTCGTGCGGACAGGGCCTTAAAGGCACTGCAGAAATCAAAGAACAATATCCTCACAGAGACCTTAACACTAACCAGGTGTGAGTGAGCTCACTGCAGAAGACAGATTATCGCGTCCTCCACACTCATGTGGAGCTGATATGCAAATTGGAGAGAGTCCAGGGATGGTGCCACCAAGGGTCCGAGCTGAGCCAGAACAAGTCTCTCAAACACTTTCATGACATGAGATGTCAGCGCAACTGGTCTGAAGTCATTGAGTCCAGATGGGACAGGCTTCTTGGGCACTGCCACAATGCAGGAGGTTTTCCAAAGCACTGGTACCCTTTCAAGCTTCAGACTCAGTGTGAAGAGAAAGTGCAGGACGCCAGTGAGCTGTGCTGCACAAGTTCTTAGCACACGGGAGTTGATTTTGTCAGGTCCTGGAGACTTGTTCTGGCGCACTTTCCCAAGCTGCCTTCTCACCTGCCCAGGTGACAAGGAGAGAGAGCTGGGTCTCTCTGTGGGGGTGGGGGCAGATGTGGGAGCAGAGGAGATGGGCTGATGAGTGGTCTGAGTAGGGGTGTGGATTTGGCGTCTGGGAGGTGTAGAGATGGAGGTGCCAGGTCCAAAACATGACTCCACAACCTCCCTGCTGACATCACAGCCTTGTTGGGACCCGGTGGCCGTCCACCAACCATCCATCACTCCATCCATCTGGACCATTCGGGGTTGCAGTGAACAAGACTGTTTGAAAATGAGTCTTCATGTATTTCTGGGCCCAGTGGAGGCGTTTCTGCTTGTGAGCTTTGTTTAAGGGTGGCTGAATAGAAGGTTTATGCAGAACTGCAAGGAAGAACATCTTGATGTTTGCGGGACTCCAGAGGCACCAGCAGCTTCAAATACCTGTTTGCTGCTTTGTAATGGCATTTTAGCAGCTGTTCTCTTAATCCGATGTATTCCTCATTGTGCCTTTATCTGCACAAAACCGTATGTGTTCTGAGTCAGCTACAGATCTCTTAATAGTATGATGATCAAGCTTAAGTTTTGGTGAAATATCTAAGGTTTTCATACCTTGTCCAAGGTATTAAAGTATTTCACGCTTTTGGTCACTAGAGAGTTCCTTCTTCTTTCCCATATTGCTTGAAACTGTTGCTCTGGAACGTCCTTCTTAAGTCGTTTTTCCTTTAGTTGGATGCACCAGACAAACTCATTGGCTCAGGTGTGTGAGATGATTTCACTGAGACACAAGACCATCCATGAGTTTCACTGGAAAACTAAACATTTTACCTTTATGACACTTAAACACCTCCACTTGCTCAAGTATCTCAGGGTCTTGTTCACGAGTGAGGGGAGGATGGAGCGTAAGATTGACAGGCAGTGCAGCGTCGGCAGTGATGCGGTCGTTGTACCGGACCATTGTGGTGAAGAGGGAGCTGAGCCAAAAGGCAAAGCTCTCAATTTACTGGTCAATCTACGTTCCTACCCTCACCTATGGTCATGAGTTCTGGGTAATGACCGAAAGGACAAGATCGAGGATACAAGGGGCCGAAATGAGTTTCCTCCGCAGAGTGGCTGGGCGCACACTTAGAGATAGGGTGAGGAGCTCAGTCACATGGGAGGAGCTCGGAGTAGAGCTGCTGCTTCTTCACGTTGAGAGGAGCAGCTGAGGTGGCTCGGGCATCTGTTCCGGATGCCTCCTGGACGCCTCCCTCGGGAGGTGTTCCGGGCATGTCCCACCGGGAGGAGGCCCTGGGAAAGACCCAGGACGCGCTGGAGGGACTATGTGTCCCGGTTGGCCTTGGAACGCCTTGGGGTTCCCCCGGAGGAGCTGGAGGAAGTGTCCAGGGTGAAGGAAGTCTGGGAGTCCCTGCTTAGACTGTTACTCTCGCGACCCGGCCCCGGATAAGCATAAGAAAATGGATGGATGGACACTTAAACACAATTTACATAATCATTTGGAGTGTGGTATATGTAAGTTTTTGGTTGAGGGTTAGTCACAGTCTTGGTTTTATTTAAACCTGGAATGTTCCACAGTATGACATTAAACAGCTCCACTTTACATTTATTCAATTACAGGTGGTTTTATAGCTAATAATATAATAATAATACATTTTATTTATAAAGCGCTTTTCAAGACACTCAAAGACGCTGTACAAGAGGTAAAATCAGTAATAAAACAAGTAACAAAACAATAAACAATCAGAAAAACATTAAACATTAAGAAACATTAAAAGCAGTTTTAAAAAGGTGAGTCTTGAGCAATTTTTTGAAGGTGGGGAGGTCAGAGCAGTCACGGATAGGTTGTGGGAGTGAGTTCCAGAGGGTGGGGGCAGGTTCGGAGCTTGGTCCTGTAGGGGAGGGACAGGAGGTTGGTGTCGGAGGAACGGAGGGAGCGGGATGGGGTATGGTGGTGCAGGAGGTCAGAGAGGTATGATGGGGCCAGGTTATGGAGGGCTTTGTAGGTCATGAGGAGGACTTTGAATTGGATACGCTGAGGGATGGGGAGCCAGTGGAGGTTTTGGAGGACAGGAGTGATGTGGTCTCGGGAGCGGGTGTGGGTGAGGAGGCGGGCAGCAGAGTTTTGAATGTATTGGAGTTTGTTGAGAGTTTTGGAGGGTAGACCATAGAAAAGGCTATTGCAGTAGTCGATTCGAGAGGTGATGAATGCATGGATGAGTGTTTCGGCAGCAGAGAAAGAAAGGGATGGGCGGAGTCGTGCAATGTTTTTGAGATGAAAGAAAGCAGTCCGGGTTATGTAGTTTATGTGTTGTTGGTATGAGAGTGTGGTGTCAAAAAGAATGCCAAGGTTTCGGATGAGTGGGGATGGAGTGAGGGTTGTGTTGTCTATGGTCAGGCTGAAGTCTTGAGTGGATTTGATGATGTTTTTGGGGCCAATAATGACAAAAAACAAAGACAAAAAATAAAATAAAATAAATAAATAAAAACTAGAGAAACAGACATTCTGACTGTGAGTGTGGTCGCCTCTCCACAGACCTGACCTGTAACTTGGTCTGGTTTGGTCTCCATGAAGATAGAAGGCTTTAATGCCATACTGTGAAACATCAGAAAAGTTACACAATCCACCTTTAAGGCATGAATAAGTGTGATAATACACAAAACAAACTGAAATGAGTTGAATCAAATTGAAAAATCTTGACTTTAAAAAACTAAATCCTAAATTATGATTCTGAATTTGACTGATTTGAACTCCTATACATTGTGTTTTTTGAGACTCTGATTGGTCCACGTCAGGGCTGTCTAATCTCTCCTCTCTTGTTTGTACAGAGTGAGTGCTGCTGCTTTACGGCTGAAGCTAAATGTTGAAGATAATGACTCTCTATGGCAGATGGAGATACCAGACCCACGGCACAGGCCTATTGTCAGAGCCTGGGCCTGAGGGGTTACCATGGAAACCAGCACAACTCCGACTCACGCCGTCGTTTATAGAGGTAAAAGTGACACACGCAGTGACACATGCAGAAACTCACTGTATATTTTTATTATAGATTCACCTCTGAAAAGGAGAAAATATTGACTTTAACAGTCCGATATTACGCAAAACTGACTTTTGTGAGCTTTAAGACATGTTAGAATGTCGTCATCTCACCAAAAACACTGTAGCTGGAGTTGTGTTTTGTTTCTAAATGCTCTGTTCCACCTTGTGATGTCATGAAGCTGTAGTTTTCAAGTTAACAGCAACATTTTAGCTTTAGTTCAGTAGAGACTGGCAATTCCAGAGCTGAAATGAGGCAAATGATTCTAGTGAAGGTGTATGGAGTTTAAAAACACAGTGGAGCACTTCCTGTATTACCACATGACGTCACAAGGTGGAGCAGAGTGTTTTCTGTTTGAGAGAAGAACTCAGCCTAAATGTGTGAATGAAACAAAACACAACTGCAGGTCTGTTTGTGATGAGGAAACAACATTAGAACAGAGATCAGAAAATAGTGTAACATGAACCCTTTAAGTCAATATTTTATTTAGTTTACTTTTATATTTTTTGTGTTCAGTAAGGCTGTGTAGTAAATACAACTTTATTTTTTATTGGGACTGTTGTTTCGATTAGTTATAGCAGTTCCGCAGTCAGCTTGTAACTGGATGGTTCTAATGAAGGTCGGGGTGATTTATTGCTGTGTCCTTGGGCAAGACACTTCCTCCATCTCTGGTGTGTGTGAATGTGGCACGTGTTGGCATGGATTGGCGCAGTTCCATTGGCCCCTTGGTTCTGTGGAGTGCAAATATTTGTAGTTTAGTTCAAAGAAGATTTGATTTGGTTAAAAACACATTTAGTCCAGATGTGTCCAGCTCCATGGACAGCTGTAATGTCTGTTAGAGCATATGTTCTTCTCTCCTCTTTCTCTCTCTCTTCTTTCTATCACTCTTCCCTATCCCTCATCTATCCTCTCTCTCTCTTTTCTTTCTCTCTCTCCTGCCCCTCTCTTTCTTCTCTCTACCCCTGTCTTTTCTCTCATATCCCCAAATTGTTCTCTCTCTTCTTTCTCATCATCCCTCCTTTCTCTCTCCTCCTCTCTTTCGGTTCTTCTTTACCTTTCTCCATCTCTCTCTCTCTCTCTTTCTCTCCCTGTCTCCTCCCATGCTTTAGGCTATATTTCTCCCACCTCCCTCTCTTCTTTACCTTAGGGTCTCTTTCAACTCCCCCCTTTCTTCCTCTCCCTTCTTCCCCCTCTCTACCTTTCTCTCTCTCTCTTCCTCCTCCTCCCAACCTCTCTTTTTCTCTCTCCATCTATCTTCCCCATCTCCCCCTGGTCTCTCTCTCTCTCTCTCTCCTCCTCCTCTCTCACCCCTACCTCTCTTTTTCTCTCTTCCCCATCTTCCCTGGTTTTTCTCTCTCTCTCTTCTGCTCTCCCGGCCCTACGTCTCTTTTTCTCTCTCCTCCTCTCTTCCCCGGCTCCCCTGGTCTCTCTCTCCTCCTCTCTCCTCTCTTTTTCTCTCTCTCCTCCTCTCTTCCCCGTCGCCCCTGGTCTGTCTCTCCTCCTCTCTCGTCTCTTTTCCTCTCTCCTCCTCTCTTCTCCGTCTCCCCTGGTCTCTCTCTCCTCGTCTCTGGTCTCTTTTCCTCTCTCCTGCTCTCTTCTCCGTCTCCCCTGGTCTCTCTCTCCTCCTCTCTCCTCTCTTTTCCTCTCTCCTCCTCTCTTCCCCATCTCCCCTGGTCTCTCTCTCCTCCTCTCTCCTCTCTTTTTCTCTCTCCTCCTCTCTTCCCCATCTCCCCTGGTCTCTCTCTCCCTTCATAGATAACTGCTTGTACCTCAGTCCTATAGGGTACATTACATCATGTTTCTTTGACCTTTCAGAGACCCACATGTTTTCGTTCCATCACTCTCCCTCCTTCCCTTTCTCCCCTTCTTTACCTGCCCGGCTCTCTCTTTCTCGCTCCCCTATTTCTCTTCTCTATCCACCCTCCTTTCTCTCCTCCTGCCTACTCCCATACAATACTGCTCATTCCCTCCATTTCTCACCCTTCTCCCTCCCTCTGTTCTGTATCCCCCTCTTCTTTCGCTCTCCTTTAGCCCCTCTCTCTCTCTTTCTTCCTCTCGCTCTCTCTTTCTTTCTCTCCTTCTTTACCTCCCCTGCTGTCTCTCCCTTGCTTTCTTTCTTTCTTTCTCTCTCCTCTCCTTCCCATGTCCCTCTCCTCCTTCTCCCCCTATTTCCTCCCATTTCTATACCTCTCCCTCTCTGTCTCCTTCCTTTCCATCCCTCTTTTCTTCTCTCATGGTGGTCTACCATCCTTAATGTCTGCCTGGTCTGTCTCCCTCTCTCTCTCTTTCTCTCCCTCCTCTTCCTCTCCATCCCTCTCTTCTGTTCTCTTGGTGGTCTAAGCGGCATTTCTCCCTCTCTCCATCCCTCTCTTGGCCTGTCTTCTCACGTTCTCTCACTCGGAGCTTGGGGGGTTAGTTTAGAGAAAGGTTGCCAGATTTCACCAAAAACATCTGCAGCGGACTCCAGTTTGCTGCAGGTAATAGAGAGCCGGGGGAAGGGTCCAGGGGAGAGAGGGAGAGGAGGGAGCGTCCAGGAGGAAAGAAGGAGGAAGGGGGGTGCTGGAGGATTGTGGGAATGCACTGAAGAAGCTCACTGCAACACAACTCCAACTATCAACACATTTGGTGAATACTAAATTCAATGAGCTGTATCAAATTTTCCATGAAATAAAGTAAATTGAGTTTTGTCCCCAGTACAGATATATTGTAAAAGCAGTTCATGGGGTTAAAGGAAAATTAACGTTTTTTTACTATCTGAGCCTTCTTTCGGCAATAAAACAAGTAGTTTTACTCACCCATAGCAGTTTGGTGTCAATTGGAGCAGTATCGCAGAAATTATGTTGAGCCTTTCTGTTCTACTAATGATCCCGTATCCGTTAGCGTGAGTGCTCGGGGCATTACTTTGCGGTGTCCAAATAACACAAACTTTAGCACTTTTCAAATCACAGAAGATCGCTGTGTCAGGGTAGACTTTTAGTGGATTCCAAAACGGCCTGAAACCCGATATCCAGCTATAGTTTCATTTGATGACGTCATCAGAGAGGACAGTGCGCATGCGTGAACTCAGCTGTTTTGTAAACACCGCTAGTCCGAATGAAGCTAACACCGCTCTGAACTTTACTTTTCTGTTGCGATATCGGGTTTCAGGCCGTTTTGGAATCTACTAAAAGTCTACCCTGACACAGCGATCTTCTGTGATTTGAAAAGTGCTAAAGTTTGTGTTATTTGGACACCGCAAATCAGTGCCCCGAGCACTCACGCTAACGGATACGGGATCATGAGTAGAACAGAACGGCTCAACATAAGTTCTGCGATACTGCTCCAATTGACACCAAACTGCTATGGGTGAGTAAAACTACTTGTTTTATTGCCAAAAGAAGGCTCAGATTGTAAAAAAAAGTTACTTTTCCTTTAAATGAGACTGCTGTGTGTTGTCTACATCCAATTATAAAGCATTTTAGTGTCTGTGAACCAGGATGTGTGCTGTTTGCATGGTAGTTGTTACTAGCATTATTGTGATGGCAAAACTCCTCTCTGGTCTTTGAGAGTTGTGAAAATATCTTTACAATGTTAAAAATCACCTTTTTCCATGGATACAAGCAGATGTCAAATACAGTGGCCCCTCGTTTATCACGGGGGTTAAGTTCTAAAAATAACCCGCAATAAGCGAAATCCGCAAAGTAGGACAACTTTATATTTTACAATGATTATACATGTTTTAAGGCTGTAAACGCCTCACCACACAAATTTTACACTTTTCTCAGACTGGAGTTAACGTTTTGTCACATTTCTCTCTCGTTTAAAGACTCAAACTTAGACCTGATTTAGTCCCGGTTTAGTCTTGGTTTAGACCTGGTTTAGACCTGATTTAGTCCCGGTTTAGTCTTGGTTTAGACCTGGTTTAGTCCTGGTATAGTCTTGGTTTAGTCCTGGTTTACACCTGGTTTAGTCCTGGTTTAGTCTTGGTTTAGATCTGGTTTAGACCTGATTTAGTCCCGGTTTAGTCTTGGGTTAGACCTGGTTTAGACCTGCTGTCAGCTAATCTGTCCCTTTGATGCAGAAATAATGTGATAATATGACTCACCCATAAGAACACGGTCACTCCCGATAGTTTGCGTATCCATGTATGCACGTGTCATGATCTTTAATAATCCGGAGAAACGGACATAATCCCGAACGTATCCCGTGTCCCGAGGCGAGAGTTCCTTCTTACGTAGCATTAATGTAGCAAGTTCTTCTTCTCTTGGAAATGCCGCGTACAGTACATATCACGCGGCTCACTCACAGCTGATCGACGAACAGGCGCAAACACAACAGGGCTAATTGTCATGATTGGCGGTGGGTAATTATGCTGGAACATGATTGGAAGCTGGAGCGCAGTTCAGCCTATGATTGGCTCTTGGCACTGGCTATTTTGACTACAAAACGGTGAATTTCGGTGAGGGATTTTCATGCCTGATTGATAAAATGCCACAAGGGATGGAAGAAGGGATGCCCGTTTTAGAAGAGGGATGATTTTGACTATTTTTTACCCCCCATCCCCCCTCAACTCGAGTACTGAGTAAATCAACTTGTTTTATTACAGAAATAAGGTTCAGATTGTAAAAAACTTTAATATTCCTTTAACTCTGCTACTGCCATTGTGTCCATTTGCAAGACACTTAACCCACTTTGCTCACAGTGGGTGGTTGTGACAATGACCTCCACCCTCCCTCACAGGTTATCACCGTAAAGATTTCCCAGAAACCCCATTGAACGATACAGCGGTTGTGTCATCACTACTGCACTTCTGTCTCTGCAGCCTCCCTCTCCCCGAGACGCTTCCCCTTCGCAGTCCCACAGATCAATAACTCATTTATAGCAGTCGATTAGCCCCGCCCCCAAAGGGAAAGAGCGGAGCTGTTATTATACAAGTTTTTACATAGTGCAGTGTCTCTCAAACTGTGCTATATCTTTCCGTGGAGATGTTATTGCTTTGCCAGGAATGTTCCATGGTATGACTTTAAACATATCCATCTAGCATTTATTCATTACAGGTGTTTCTATTGCTCAAAAAACCCAATCATTTCTTCTGTGACTAGAGGTGCCTCTACACAGATCTAACCTTTGTGAGAGATACTGTAGGTTTATTCTATACTGTGGAACATTCCAGACAAAGCGACATTTCCATGGAGACAAGCAGGTAGCAAACCCTCCACTAGAAATGTTACGCAGTGCAACTTTAAAGTGTCAAGATAGCAAAATTTCAAACTCGATTTCAGTAAGATAACCTTGTTAATTTAAAATGTACTATTTTTAATTGTATTCTTTGTACAGCGTCTTGGAGTGTTTAGAAAACCACTATATAAATAAAACATATTATTATAAGAACAGACTTGATTCTCAATACTGATTCTGATACCACAATGATAATAAAAAACACTCTTTATTTAGACAATAGAAATGTGAAAGTGATTTTCAACATTAAATCATAGTACTTTCTTGTATACAGTGAACCCTCGTTTATCGCGGGGGTTAGGTTCCAGAAATAGCCCGCAATAAGTGAAATCCGCGAAGTAGGACAATTTTATATTTTACAATTATTCTACATGTTTTAAGGCTGAAAACGCTTCACCAGACACATTATACACCTTTCTGAGACTGGTATTAACATTTTCTCACATTTTTCTCTTGTTTAAACACTCAAACTTTTGTAGATTTTCATTAAAATATATTAATAGTGGGGCGGGGGCACGTGACACGCGGGCACGTGCGCGCAGGCACGTGCGCGCGGACACGTGCGTTTGTTTTGGTACCACATATCCATGCCATGTGCGAAAGTCGAGTGGAAAGCGACCTGGATATCATTTTGGGCAAGACTCAAGCCAATGCTAACAGTGCCAAACCGCTAACAGACGCCTCTGAGCACCACAAGACCAGGTAAGACCAACCTGCGCTCACAAGAGTTGGTTGCATTTCACCCCGGCTCCAAAATCAGTCCGCTATCAATGCGTCGCCAATACTCCACAGCTCTCTAGGACGGGGTAGGGTTCGTCCTCTCGTCCTCTCACGGGGAAGAGCCACTGTCTCCTCTGTGCGCGCGAGTGTCCTCTCCCCGCTGCGGCTCCCCCGGACGCTCCATGTTGATTCTTGGCTCTTCCATGGTCCGGCTCGCACTCTCTTCCATGGCTCGTGCAAGTAAACAAAGGCCACACCTCCTGTCACCCAGGCGCTCTCGTGAAGGACATCAGAGACTCTGTCCCTACCATCCCTGGTCTAGACCTGGTTTAGTCCTGGTTTAGACCTGGTTTAGTCCTGGTTTAGACCTGCTTTAGACCTGGTTTAGTCCTGGTCTAGTCTCTTAGCTAATCAGGGCGCAGGACAGAATGTTACACTGTAAAAAAAAAGTTACACTATAAAAAAAAATGAAAAAAAAAAAAAAAAATTGGAAAAAAAAATCCGCGAAACAGCGAGGCCGCGAAGAGTGAACCGCGATACAGCGAGGGTTCACTGTATTCCCATGTGTCCTTACACAGTATGTGTGTAATCCCTCAGTGGTCCTGTAGGTTCCATAGTGGTCCTTGGGCGTATACTAGTCTATACTACACTGCAATAAATGTATATCTTGTTAAAATGATGAATTAGTGAATTTCTTCATTTGAGTTGTTTCAAGACATTTCACTTTTACTTGATTTTTAATTATTTGCCAAATAAATAAATATGACCTTTTCCCTTTAAAAACGCCCATATTACTGTTTTCTGATCTATGGTATAATGTTTTCTTCTCTCAAACAGAAAACACTCCACTCCACCTTGTGATGTCATGTGGTAATACAGGAAGTGCTCCACTGTGTTTTAAACTCCATATACCTTCACTAGAATCATTTGGACCATTTCAGCCCTGGAACTGCCAATCTCTACTGAACAAAACGTAAAAGGAGCTGTTTTAACTTAAAAACTATACCACTTCGTGATATCACAAGGTGGAACAGAGCATTTGAGCTTTGGAGATGGACAGACTAATGATGCAGGTTTACTCAAACATGTGTGAATGAAACAAAACACAACTCCAGGTCTGTTTTTCATGAGGTAACAACATTAAAACATGTCTTAAAGCTCACAAGAGTCCATTTTGCATAATATAGGTCCTTCCATGTATTTTATTGGTAGAAAGTCTACATTACAGAACAGTCTACATTTTAAGACGATGGAAAAAGGTGGAAAAAGGCGACATAATACCAATCATTTCTAACTTTGTATTTGTTAAAGGTCCCATGGCATGAAATTTTCACTTTCTGAGGTTTTTGAATGTTAATGTGAGCTCCCCTACCCTGTTCAGCCCCCCCCCCCCCCAATGGTTAAAAGTTGTGAAATGTCTAAACTGAGCATTTGCGATCCTTTTGTGCGTTACAAAAAATCGGAGCTCAAACAGGCGAGTTTGAACAAGGCACCTTATTGACGTCAGATCGAAAAAAGAAATGCAAATGCAGTTCCACCCCCGTCTGTCTGTACTTAGTGTCTCTGTAAATCACGCCCAGAGAGTTTGGACTGCGAATGCGCTAGGCAATGCGAAATGCGTTTTGTTATTTGCCTGGAGGCACGTCCGAGTGTTTCTAGGCTCGGAAGTCCTTTATCTGAGCCTCTGGACCTTTGAACAGCAGCGCTTCAAATCTCCCCCCGTGCAAAAACAAGGAAATGGATCAGCTGTAAGCTACAGCGGAGACCGGAGCGTTTGGCCACGCCCCCACCCTCTACTATTGGCCAGCTTTTTTCTCCTCATTTGCATTCAAGCAACAACTCCCATTATGACCTGTTCTGAGGGAGAAAAAATACTCTTTCTCATCTTATCTCTGTTTCTCATGCACTGAGTGTTGATTTTGAAGAAGGATTCATTTACAGTATTAGGGAACCATTAAGGAGCCATATAAAAGCATCAAGAAGTACCATGTCATGGGATCTTAAACAGTGAATCTGTTACTCCTCTTTTTTTCCAATACAATGTTAAGCCCACATTGTTGCTGGGCTGTTTGTTTACATTGCATTTCAGAGTGGACCAAACGAAGCAGAGCTCTGACTACGACATAATGCTTGGTAAAATCAGCCCTGACCTCCAGACGCAGCGCTGGAGCTCCGTGATTCTACAAAAGAAGTCTATAAGAGCCACGGTCAGTCCCTTAGCACAGTGGTCCCCAACCACCGGGCCATGGACTGGTACCAGGCCATGAGCCCTTTGGTACCGGGCCACGGCGGCTCATTCCCCCACCCATTCATTTTGAGTGGGTCGTGTTCTGAAAAGAGCACGTCGACTTCCATATGCGCACAAGGCTTGTCTTAGGCACGTGATACATTAACGCTAATATTAAACCCACAAGCAGCAAAATGACTAAAAAACAGACGTCTTTGGAAAGTTTCTGTGCAAAGGGGAAAAGGCCCAGTGAGGAGACAGAAGAACGTTCCGATGCCGTAATCACCTGCTTTGGCAGGACTCCCAATCGCCGTTCTGCTGATACTGACGTGTTTTGTAATCCAACGTAACTCCACTTTGTCGTCGGTCCAAACAAGAGAGTTGGCTTTTGTGGGTGTGTTCGCCATCATTATTATCTTCTTCTGTTTGTTTGTGGAAGAGAAAGGACTTTATGCGCATGCGCTCTTTGTAGTTTTGCATTCCTGGTGACTCTGGCTGTTTTTACATATTGGTGTGGCATATGTATTACATCGTTTTCGCTCAGCGCTCCGTTTTTGTCTGGACGCAGTTATTTACTGACAATACCAGGAGACCTACTTAAAAAATATATTTATCGCAACAGGTGATTCACACGCACCAAGCCTGCTTGGCAGAACATGCGGCAACCAGCTCTCCAATGAAGTTTATTGTTATATTTACAACATACCACAGTTCTGGGGTTGTTTATATAATTTTATTTTGTGGTATTTATCCACCAATATCCACGCGCCCCGCCTCCCTCCACCCCCCACCGGTCTGTGAAAATTTTGGGTGACATTAACCGGTCCGTGGCGCAAAAAAGGTTGGGGACCACTGCCTTAGCACATGCAGAAATCACTTAGCATCAGACAAGACTGCGAAAAAAAAAAAAAATCATCTCTTCTTTTCTTCCACCTCCTCCTCTTCTTCTCCTTCTTCCTCCTCGCATTACTTGATCTATTTTTAAAACTACAATTCAATTTTGATGTGAGATTATGTAAAATGTATGTTGGCTCAGAGTGTATGAAGCCTGAATGAGGTTGAACACGCATATGAATTAGTAACATGGAGTGAACACATGTATTCAGGCTGGATCGTGAGCTCTGCCTTTATGTAAAACGTTAAAGGATTTGCTATGAAAACGCGCTAAATGGACGCAGACATGTTTGTAGTTTTTTTTTTCTTTTGTATTTTTTTCTTAAGATGCAGTTTAAATCTTAAAGGGTCCATATTACGCTGTTTTCTATGATGTTATAATGTTTCCTCATCAAAAACATACCCGGAGCAGTGTTTTGTTTCATTCACACATGTTTTAATCGCCCTGAATTATTAGTCTGTCTATATTTCCAAAGCTCAAAATGCTCCGTTCCCCCTTGTGATGTCATGCAGTGGTAGTTTTCATGTTAACAGCTACCGTTAGTTCAGTGAAGATTGGGGATTCCAGGGCTGAAATGATCCAAATGTTTTGAGTGAAAGTGTATGGAGTTTAAAAGCACGGTGGAGCACTTCCTGTATTACCACACATGACATCACAAGGTGGAGCACAGTGTTTTCTGTTGGAGATAAGAACTCAGAACACAACTCCAGGTCTGTTTGTGAAGAGAAAACATTATAACAGATTAGAAAACAGTGTAATATGGGCCCTTTAAGGCTTATTAACTTACAGCTATTATAAAGTGGTACCAAAACATATAATATTATGTTTTTAATAGTTAACTGCTATGGTAACGGTCCTAATTACTCATCATTCTGAAACTCATGAATAAACTATACAAGAGTCTATTGCCACCCATCCCCAAATTTTGTAATTCATGCTTTATTAAAGGTCCCATGGCATGAAATTTTCAATTTCTGAGGTTTTTGAACATTAATGTTCAATACCCTGTTTAGCCCCCCCCCCCCCCCCCCCCCAACGCCAACATCAAAGACGCTTACACCTCCGCCCCCCTCCCCCCGCTCGGCCGCTCGGATCACTGTCTGGTCTACCTGCTCCCGCAATACACACCCAGGGTGCGGAAAGAACCTGTGCGGAAGCGGTCTGTGAAGCTTTGGACTCAGGAGGCCTGTGAGAGTCTGAGAGACTGTTTCCAGAACACTGACTGGGACATTTTCACTGACTCTTATGGAGATGACATCAACGGCCTGACCCATTGCATCACAGACTACATCAACTTCTGCGTGGAGAACACTGTGCCAACCAGGAGGGTACGGTGTTTCCCCAACAACCACCCCTGGGTCACCCCTGAGCTTAAAGCCCTCCTGAACCAGAAGAAAAGGGCTTTCAACTCAGGGGACAGAGAGGAGCAGAAAAGGGTCCAGAGAGAGCTTCAGTGGAGGATCCGACGGGCCAAGAAGGACTATGGGAGGAGGATGGAGGAGCAGCTGGCCCAAAACAACGCACGGGGCGTGTGGAGAGGACTGAGGAGCATGTCTGGTTTTGGACAGAGTGGCAGAGGGACAGCTGATGGCGATCAGCGCTGGGCGGACGAATTAAACTGTTATTTCAACAGGTTTAATGCGCCCCCCACCCCCTCTGCCCCTCTGCCGACTCCCCCCTCCTCTTCACACCTTCCTGGGCCAGTAGCCATACCCCCCTTCCCCCTCACACGGACTCAACCCAGCACCAGCCCCCTCCACCCCCCCACCATCACCACCCCCCGCAGTCCACCCCAGTTCCCCCCTCTCCCCCTCTCCATCACACCGGACAAGGTGAGGAGGGAGCTCAGGCGACTCAGGCAGAGGAAAGCCGCAGGACCCGATGGTATCTGCCCCAGGCTGCTGAGAACCTGTGCAGACCAGCTCTGTGAGGTTCTCTGCTACATGTTCAATCTGAGCCTCAGCCTGGAGAAGGTCCCCGTCCTGTGGAAGACCTCCTGCGTGGTCCCGGTTCCCAAAACAACAAACGCCAGGGAACCGGCCCACTACAGACCAGTCGCCTTGACCTCCCACCTCATGAAGACCATGGAGAGGGTGATCCTCAGCCACCTCCGCTCTGTGGTGAGCCCCACCCTGGACCCGCTGCAGTTTGCCTACAAGCCACCTCCTGAGGAGACTGAGGTCCTTTGGAGTGAGCAGGCCTCTGCTCAAGACTTTTTATGACTCTGTGGTGGCCTCTGCTCTCCTCTACGCTGTCGTCTGCTGGGCCCCGAGCAGCACAGAACGGGACAGAAAAAGACTGAATAAGCTGGTTAAGAGGGCCAGCTCTGTCCTGGGCTGTCCTCTGGACCGTGTAGAGGAGGTGGCTGAGAGGAGGGTACTGGCCAAATTCATGTCCATTAAGGACGACACCTCCCACCCTCTGCACCGGACTGTAGAGGAGCTGAGCAGCTCCTTCAGCAGCCGACTGAGGCACCCCCAGTGCAAGAAGGAGCGCGACCACAGATCCTTCATGCCCACTGCCATCAGACTGTATAATTCTAACATATAGGCCAGACATGCAATATCCTCCTTTTCATGTTGATGCTTGTTGTTACTATTATCATTATTACTATTTTCCATTATTATTATTATTACGTATTACTATTTGCACTATTTATTACTTACTTTATCCCCTCCCTGCCTGCATGCACTTTTTCCCTCCTGTCCAATTGTACTGGAGCTACTGTGGCGAGTAAATTTCTCCTGTGTGAGATCAATAAAGTCTTATCTTATCTTATCTTATCTTAAATCACGCCCAGAGAGTTTGGATCGCGAAGGAGCTACGCAATGCGAAATGCGTTTTTTTATTTGCCTGGAGGCACGTGCGAGTGTTTCTAAGCTCAGAAGTCCTTTACCCGACCCTCTGGACCTCTGAAACAGCAGTGGTTTAATTTTATTTTCTGTGAAAATGTGTTTTTTTCATTGAAATTCCTCTCCTTTCTTCCTCCGCGCTTAAAAAAGCAGAAGTGGGAGACAGCGCACAGACGCAGCACTAATCCAGAAACCAGTGGCACATTTGCCCCCCCCCCCCACCCGCTCCTCTAACCTATCTCTGTCCTTCTCATTTGCATTCAAGCAACAAGGCCCAGAACGAGTTGTTCAGAGAGATATTTTCTGACTCTGACTGTGTACATGTGTCTTTCTTATGCACTGAGTGTTGATTTTGAAGAAGGATTCATTTACAGTATTAGGGAACCATTAAGGAGCCATATAAAAGCATCAAGAAGTACCATGTCATGGGACTTTTAAAGTTAACTCATTGAGTGCTGGTGACGTGTTTTGACGTCATGTTGAAACCAAACGTTGAGTGCCGTGACGTATATATACGTCAAGGACGTTTTTCAGCGGGGATCGCTAGAATACGACCTGGAGCAACTTTGAAGGTGTAATTCACGTCTCCCAACCTGTAGGTAGCGATCTTGTATCTGGTGGTTCCAATAATGGGCTTAAAGTCATGTTAAATTCAGATTGTGTGATTATTATATTGTATTAAGATTTTACATTAAATTAGATTATTATATAATCTTATAACATTTTTAATGTTATATCCTGTTATTGTGGATTATTAAGATAAATGGTATAAGGTGTATTTTGAAAGAAACCAATAAGAACCGTACAGAACCAAAAACCGTGACCCTTAAACCATGATACGAACCGAACCGTGAATTTTGTGAACCGTGCCACCCCTAATATATATATATATATATATATATATATATATATATATATATATATATATATATATATATATATATATGATGTTAAATAATTTGCAAATTCGTAATAAATGTATCAATATTTACAGTTAAGTTAAAGGTGCTCTGTGTAACTTTTTCTAATGGAGGATCTGCCAACTGCTCGTCTCTTCATGGAGTTCTAATTGCTTTGCCTGGAATGTTCCACTGTATGGCATTAAACTTATCTCTCATGCTTTTAATTCATTGTGTTTGTTTTTAATGCTCAAAAATACAGTGAAAATCGCGTATTCTAACCAGAAACACCTTTGAACTGCAAATTGAAATACAAAACGTTAAATTATGGTATCAGTGAAACTCATTATGGACTCCTATGGCCAAGCATGCTAACGCTATCTCCCCCTCACAGATAACACACGCACTTCTATATGCTAATCGCTAATCCACCACAGGCTGCAGACTCCATGTAAATCAGGAGAGACTTTTATTTGGTATGCATGTTTCCCGTGCACCACCCACGCTCCGAGCAGGGCTGGAGCCGTGTGTAACTGGATTACAATAATCAGATTACTGACTTTAGGGAGGCAGAAACGCAAAGTTTGTAGATTACTGGAAATGAAGGCTTTCATTGTAGAGCAGAGGCTGTTTAAAATGTTATTGGCGAATATGATTTGAATCAAGATTTGAGTCTTTATGACACAGAGGAAGGCGTAATACTGGGTGAAACTCAGATGGTTTTACAACGAAAATGTAGATTTAGATAGAAAGATCAATTCTGCAACTCAAGAAAAAATACACAGTGGATAAAAACAGCACATTTTCAGGAGCCTGTGATCAATATGAGTGTTCATGGTCCTGTTGAGGTGTTTGATTTTCAACAAAAAGGTGAGAGTAACTAACTGAAAAACTTGTAATCAGTGTTTGTTATTTTAGGCCAGGGGTCTTCAACGTTTTTCAGGCCAGGGACCCCCAAACAGATGGCGAACTGGGCCAGGGACCCCCTACTATATATACGGCATAGAATTGTGTTTTATATTAAATTGAGCTTAGTGTCATGTATAAACATTGCTACTCTGTTATGGTACATCCAATACAAGGAAATAATACACATGTTAACACTGTATTTTACACTATAAAATATAAAATTATATTATTTTAAAGTGAAATCAAAAGATTTTGCGACCCCCCTGCAGTACCTCCGCGACCCCCCTAGGGGTCGCGACCCCCCTGTTGAAGACCTCTGTTTTTGGCTATTAATTAGCCTAATCATTTTATGGCAACAGGCAATAGCCTATTCAATCATCCATCCATCCATCTTCTTCCACTTTTCCATTTCTGGGGGCAGCAGTCCAAGCAGATCTGCTGCCCAAAACACAATGCACCAGCCCCCATGAATCTTCCCGCGGGTGGTGGGTCCACGGGAGGACGGCACACATCACAACAGGCCTTGATGTGCCTATTCAATCGATTTAACTTATAAAATGTTCTGCATTTAGCCTAGTGTGAGAAATGTCACAGTCAGACTAATCCAAACCCAGACTCCTGCAGCAGTGGGAACAGCTCTGGTTCAGGATGGGCTTAGATGAGCTGGAGCGGGGGGTGGTGTTAGGTGCCTTGGCCTCCAGTAAGGAGCGTTTGAATAGGGCAAAGGAGAGATCGCTACATTACTCAAACATGGATGACATCTACAACCAAGTGCACAAATCAGTTTCCAAGTCATTGGAATGACTGAGATTGTGTTCTAACAAAGCTCAGATTAAAGTCTAACTTGACTGACAGACAGAGCAGTGCATTAAGTTAGCCTCAAACTAATATGGCAGCATTATCTCACTCCCCATCTTGTATTTTTGCAGGACTGGGCAATATGCTAAAATATTGATCACAATCACCAGTTTTTCAGTGAGTTTTTCTAGAATTTATTTCCAAATGGCACTAAAGCCATGTTACGTTTGTGCCTTTGATTGGCGGGTGTTCATGTACAAATGAGTGCCCAGTGTGAGGCCCCGCTCCACAGCTCCATCTCATTGATTAGCTTTCATTCCTGATTAGTTCATGGATCGCGGTTTGAGGCCGGACATCTATAAAACTGTCCGCGCATAAAGGAGGAGACGGAGCGCTGCCCCACCGTGGTCACGCTAATAAAGTTTAAGCACCACAGCTGCCACTCAAACACAGGTCAGAATCACAGCGGCCATGTAGAGGTCAGGGTTATGGCAGTGAACTCGCCTGGAGAAAGGAGAGAGGTCATGAAACTCTAGAGATGTCATGGGAACAGACATCTTGTGACTGCCAAATATAACTATAATTACAGGCCTATATATTCAGTTCATAATTCATTTATTTTGCAATATAATACTGTTTAAGGCTTTTTGTTATTTTCAGCCACTCTTACTTAAAGGTGCACTGTGTAACTTTCCCGGGGAGGGTCCACCTCCTGCTTCTGGAATTAAGTGTATTCATCTTACATTCATTCATTCAGTTAAAGTGTTTTTTTATTGCTCAAAATGACCTTGAAATACATGGAGTCCCCTCTCCATAGAGCTGGCCTGTAACCTGGTGGTGTCACATGCTTGTTTTTATACAATTGGCCAAGATTCATGAGTTGGTGGTGCAAAGCACAGTGGCCCAAGGAAACCCAGTGAGACACAGAGAGAACATGCAAACTCCACACAGACGTGGAACCTTTGTGCTGTGAGGCGTGAGTACTAGCCCCTCAGCCACCTTTATTGGGCCACTATAATAAAAACATAATGTTGGTAAGTCTGCTCTCTCAAACAGGTGATCTGTGTGTATCACACTGCACTACAGCAGTTGTGTTTGATATCGCTGCAAAGGCCTCTGGGAAACAGGCGGCAGATGGCGGCCATGTTTAATTGAGCAGGAACCAGATTAAAGCGGAGCTTTGAGAGGACGCTCCGCAAAAGACACAGCAGATAAATGACCCCGATTGAACAGAATATTTATTCATTTGAGTCCATTTGGGAACAAGTTTGGTTTCATGTAGTTATGGTGTCTTCTGTTTGTCTCCGTGGAGATGTTATTGCTTTGTCTTTAATGTTCCACAATATGACATTAATCTGATCTGTTTTGCACATATTCAATTACAGGTGTTTTTTTTTATTACTCAGAAATACTTTGCATTCACACTGCAAGCACAAGCTGGGTCACCGGGGCTGCCTCTCCATAGATCTGACGGTAACTTGATGTGGGAGTGTCACCTATTGTCCTCTTGAGATAGATAATAATGCCACATTGTGGAACATTCCAGGCAAAGCCATAGTGACAGAGCTTCCACCTAAAATTGACAAATCAGTCTCAATTAGTTAAGACCAGGGATGTGCTGATATGGAATATCGGCCAATTCTGAGAAAATAGCTGGGGTTTTAATTGTGTGTAATGAGACTCTTTACAGGCTGGTTTTGTCCCAGATATCATGATGATTAAACTTGTATTCACACAAAGTAGTTCTGCGGTCATCTGAAGGATAAATAACAGTTACATGACACAGTTGGATCTCTTGTGTAATAAATTAATAAGTTAAATAATAAGTTAAAAAAGGAAATTTTCTCTCCCTGCACTGTTATCGGTTAATATCAAGTATCATCAGAAAAGTCAAAGTCTCGATATCAGTATCAGAACTGAAAATGCTGAATCGATGCTTCTTTAGTTAAGACCACTTAAAGGTGCACTGTGTAACCTTCTGGGGGTGGCACGTAACCTGCATGTTTCCACGGAAATAGAAAGTGAAACATTAAGGACATTTCCCATGCAGATAGATACATTTTGTGCCATACTGTGGAATATTTCAGCCAAATGAATTTCCATGGTAACAAACAGAGGGAGACTCTCCCCCAGGCCAAATAAGAGTCAGGTTTGTGGAGATGGTTTGTCAGGAGTAAAGAAGCATGTTTTTCAGTGAAATAAACATAACATACTTTTATTTTGTATATATGTTGGCTTTACGTCAGTGTTAATATAAGGCATTGTGCTGTAAGTGTTAAGAGGCATGTATTGTTTATGATAATGTGAGTCTAAAAATAGTGAAAATGCATCTGAAGACTTCAATATGAAATGAGAGTGAGTCAAAGAGGAGGACAGAATGTGACTCCAGGCCACAGAGTCAAGACATCAACTCAGGAAAGAAGGGAGAGAGGGAGAGAAGGGGGAGGAGGAGGGGATTGAGAGAGGATCGAGTGGGAGCAGGACATAAAGAAAGAGAAAGGGGAGAAAGGGACAGAGAGGGGAAAGAGAGGGAGAAGCAAAGAGAGAGAGAAGAGAGGGAGAAGAAAGAGGGGGAATAGAGAAAGAGAGAAGAGAGAGAGGACCAATGGGGGGATGCGAGTAAAAGAATGAAGAGACAGTGTTGTTGTTTTTTTGAGTTTTACATTTTATATACAATCTTGTTTTCTCTTTTTTTATGTTCGAGCAAAACACAGTTTGACATCACATTTACATCTTGTGCTATATTTACAAAAAAAAGAAGAAAAAGAAGGAAAGACAGAGAGACAGTAGGAGAGAGGAGGAGGGGGTGAGGAATAAAGGACTGAAAGAGAGAAGAGAGAGAACAGTGGCAGAGAGAAGGACCTTTATTATGTCCGAGAATAAAACATGTTGTCATTACATTTGAACCTTGTGCCTGTTACATAAAAAACAAGATGGAGAGAGAGAGAGAGAGAGAGAAGAGGATAAAAAAGAATGGAAAGAGAGAGAGAGTGGAGGAGGAGAGAGGTAAAAAGGAAGTGAAGATGAGGTGGGGGAAGATGAGAGCAGTGAACATCTTAAAGAGCAATCAAATATAAAGGCCATGAGTCACCGGGGCACACACACACACACACACACACAGAGAGGAGAGAAAGAGGAGAGGGAAAGAGAGGGAGAAATGGAGCAGAGGGAGAAAGAAAGCTAATAGATAGAGAGGGGGGAAGAGGAGTGGAGAAAAAGGGAGATAGAGAGGGCAGAGTAGAGAAAGAGAGAGGAGTGAGGGAAGAGAGAGGAAACAAAGAGAGTGGGAGAAAGGAGAGAGAAAGGTATGAGGGGGAGGGAGGAGAGAGAGAGGAGGGAGGAGGAGAGAGAGAGGAGGAAATGGAGAGAGGAAACAAATAGGGCAGTGAGAGAGGAGGGAGAGAAATAAAGTGGTACTTCACACCTAGACTGTATATATAAATGGACATAGCTAACCTGCTAGCCGTTGCATTCCAAATAGGAAGTGAGCATGGGGGCAATTAGAGCTCCATTGACTCTGGCTTCAATTCAGTTTGTATTGAAAAAACGTTGCCTCTCCTGAAAATATTCCTGTTAACCCACTGCATGATCCTGGTGTTTTTCTTTCACTATTTTGTTTGTAAATCAAATCCATTAAAGGTCCCATGGCATGAAATTTTCACTTTCTGAGGTGTTTGAACGTTAATGTGAGCTCCCCTACCCTGTTTAGCCCCCCATGGCTAAAGGTTGCAAAATGTGTAAACTGAGCATTTTCTGTGTTTGAAAAAAAGACAGCCCAAACGGGTGATTCTGAACAAGGCTGGTTTCTGATGTCACACTCCAGGAAAAATGCAAATGCAGTTCCACCGCCCGTCTGTGTTTCTCCCCACACTCTCTGGAACTCACGCCCAGAGAGTTTGGACCGCGAACGAGCTACGCAATGCGAGATGCGTTTTTTTATTTGTCTGGAGGCACATGAGAATGTTTCCAGGCTTGGATGTCCTTTATCCGAGCCTCCGAACCTCTGAAACAGCAGTGGTTTAATTTTATTTTCTGTGGAAATGTGTTTATTTTTCAATGGAAATCGTCTCATATCTTCCTCCGTGCAAAAACGCGGAAGTGGAGACAGCGCACAGCGCACCGCTAAACGAGGAAAGAGCGGAGAGTTTGGCCACGCCCCCACCCGCTGCACTGGCCTATCTCTGTCCTCCTCATTTGCATTCAAGCAACAACGCCCAGAATAAAGTGTTCCAGAGACATATTCATGACTCTGACTGTGTTCATTGGTCTTTCTCATGCACTGAGTCTTGATTTTGAAGAAGGATTCATTTACAGTATTAGGGAACCATTAAGGCGCCATATAAAAGCATCAAGAAGTACCATGTCATGGGACCTTTAATACTAATTTGGCTCTAAATTCGTTGCTGTAACTGCTAGCCTCTGTGAGCTTCATTTGAATGGAGCTGAACGCCATGGGTGAAATCACACTTGCTTAGACCACTTTTTTTGTATGGTTCAGATTCAACTAAAAATCAACTCAAAACACACACACACACACACAGAGAGAGAGAGAGAGAGAGAGAGAGAGAGAGAGAGAGGAGGGCATGCAGGAGTCAGCCCCCTGCAGCTCTGTGTGACATATACAGCCCACTGACACAGGCTCAAACAAGCACGCAGATCTCACATGTGCCAGAGAGGGAAATGTATGCTAACATATGCTAACATATGCTAACACTCATAACACAGGGCTACATGTGCAAAAGCATCCAGGCAGCCAGGCGTCTGCGCTAACGGCTACGCTCCCCGACTGTACACTTACACACTTATGAGCATGTGTGGATGTACAGTTTGTATAAGGAGCTCAAGTCCAACGTTTACACTGTTTTTAAATATGAGCATCTGGACAAACAGGAGCAGACACGGGCAGACAATATGTTTTGTTTTGTTTTTTCTGACAAAATTTGGGATTTGATTTGCAATAGTATTCAAGATTCAGTTTACTGGTCCAAAGTAATTCCTCACTTACCTCATGCGTTCAAAGAGACAGATAGAAGGAAGGAGAGAGAGAGAGAGAGAGAGAGAGAAAGAGGAAGCGAAGGAGTAAAAATGAAGACTTGAAGAGTGGGAAGAGAGAAAATAAAGGAGAGAAGCTGGTCAAAAAGGTAGTAAGGAGGGAGGAGAGGAGATTAGAGGAGAGGAAAGAGAGGGGGAGAGAGCAAGGGGGGGACAAGGTGAGAGGGATGGAGAGAAATGCAGAGAGAGTGAGAGGAGAAAGACAAATAAAAGAAAGGAAGGAGGGGAGACAGAGGGGAGAGATGAAATCAGTTAGAGGAGACTGAGAAGAGGGGCAAGAGAGAAGGAAGAAAGGAGAGAGATGGAAAGAATAAGGAAGTGAGAAGAGAGAAAAAAGAGAGAAGCAGGTTAAAAAAAGGGGTAAGGAGAGAGAGCTTTTTTTTCTGACAAAATTTGGGGTTTGATTTGCAATAATATTCAAGATTCAGTACTGGTCCAAGATAATTCCTCATTTACCTTAAGCAAAGCATCATAATTATTCACCACTATGAGTTTATAAGCACTTTTCACAACTTTTACAGATCACAATGAAGTGAAAAGTGAAGCCACAGTCACACTAATAACAACCAGCATGCTAACATCCACCTCCTGATTCTTGGACAATAAAATGCTTTAGAATTAGATGCAGACAGTACACAGCAGACTTATTTTGACCTTAAACAATAGAGTACCTGTAGTGGAACAAGACGCGATAACGTTGGGTACGGGGCCTTTAAGTTGGTTAGTTATTTAAAGAACCCATATTATGCAATTCTGATCTATGTTATATTGTTTCCCCATCAAAAACATACCTGGAGTTGTACAGGAAGTGCTCCACTGTGTTTTTAAACCCAATACACCTTCACTAGAATCGTTTGAATTATAGGTATAAGGAGCTGTTCACCACTTCATGACATCACAAGGTGGAAGAGTGCATTTTGAGCTTTGGAGATGTAGACAGACTAATAATGCAGGATTACTCAAACATGTGTGAATGAAACAAAACACAACTCCAGGTCTGTTTTTGAGGAGGTCACAACATTGTAACATGGCAAAAAGCTCACAAGAATTGATTTGGTGTATTATAGGACCTTTAATCATCTTTGTTTTTTTTCTGGGAATTGTTAAGACAAAAGACAAATAGGAATTCAATTTATTTTCATTATAACTTTACATTTGAACAGTCTCAGCATAAAATTCTTTGGTATCCCCCTGACAGACCCTACACTGGAATAAGACACACATAACAAAACAGTTCATTTTTCACTGTACTGTGGGTTTCCATCTTTGTGTCACACGTCACATCTTATATTACGGAGTCGGAAATATCCCCGGGAATCTGTGGTGAAAGCTGTAAAAACAAGTCATTTTTCCACTACATTTTCCCCATAGTCGAACAAGCACATACCCCCATGGCTGATGTGTTCTGACAGGGTGTGTGTGTGTGTGTGTGTGTGTGTGTGTGTGTGTGTGTGTGTGTGTGTGTGTGTGTGTGCGTGTGTGTGTGTGTGTTTGCTGTATTGTGGGCCTGGGGCGGAGAGGGGGAGAAGAGGAGGGAAGAGGGAGAGGGAAGGAGGAGAGAAGAAGAGGGGGAGAGAGTAAGAGAGAGGAGGAGAGAGAGGAGAAGAGAAGGAGAGAGAGAAGGAGTGGGGGAGAAAGAGGGGGAGAGAAGGAGAGATGGAAGAACGGGGGCAGAGGGAGAAAAAAGAGGGAAAAAGGGGAGAGAGGGAGAGAAGCGATTGAGAGGAAGAGAGGGGGAGAGAGGGGAGAAAGGGGGCAGAAGTGGAGAGGGAGAGAAAAGAGGAGGAGAAGGGGAGAGAGGGATAGAAGAGAGTGAGAGGAAGAGAGGGGCAGAAGGTGGAGAGGGAGAGAAAAGAGGGAGAGAGGAGGAGAGGAGGAGAGAGAGTGAGAGAGAGGGGAGAAAGGGGGCAGAGGGGGAGAAAAAAGGGAAAGAGGAGGAGAAGGGGAGAGAGGGAGAGAAGAGAGTGAGAGAAAGAGAGGGGAGGAAGGGGGGCAGAGGGGGAGAAAGAGAGAAAAGAGGGAGAAGGGGAGCGAGGGAGAGAGAAGGAGAAGGGAACAGAGGGAGAGGAGAGGAAGAGAGGAGGAGAAGGAGAACAGGGGAGAGAGGGGGAAAGAAGAGGAGAGGGGTGAGGTCAAGGGTTGCCCCGAGCTGCCCTGAGGCGCTTGCAGCCTGAGTCCTGAAAACCGTAAGTCCAACATTTACACAGTCTTTAAATATGAATGTACAAACTAACAGGAGCAGACAGGAGGTGATACAGAGGAAATGTGGGGAAATTTGGGGAAATTTAGGGAAATTTGGGGAAATTTGGGGACCTCGGTACATTTACCTGGGCTCAGTCTTCCTGTGGTGCATCTCCAGTTCAGCAACTACAGGAAATTCAAAATGCAACAAGAGGAGCTCAGACTTCACGCCGTGTGGTCCAGAGGTGCAGGTGGAGGTCCTGCGGTGTCTCCAGATTAATTCAGATGAGAGTCTGTTTTTGTCGGACACCAGAGCCTGTCACAGCCTTTTCCCTTCATAAATGAATAGTGACGCTGTGAACACCTGAACACTTGGTCACGTTCTCCTTCCTGTTATGTGCGTTCTTTGACCGCTGAAGAAGAAAATAGACTTGCTCCGTAAAGTAGTCGCAGGGTTAGTGGCTCCACCACAGCTGAACCAAGAGGAACATGGATTTTACTGTCATCAAAGAGAAAGTCCAAAGCAGTGCAGCATCTGGAGACCTTCTCCAGATGTGGACAGGAGCTGGTCATGAAGACTATAGTATGTAAACCACAATAGTACACTGAGCTTGTTTTTTTTGTTTTGTTTTTTTTGAGTCTATGAGGAGGACTATAGGAAGACTACAGAAGGACTAGAGTCGCATTTTATTGGTAATATAAATGTAGAGTACTTAATTACATCTGGATATTTTTCATTTTTTGATCTTCATTACGAGTTAGGTCTTATTGCATACGTTATTAAGTCTGTAAATAGAGTTATTATGAAGCGTTGCATAAATCAGATCCTGGAGTTTTCACACCATTGACCACATGAATCAATACGTCCCATAAACGTTTATTTCATATTGACCTGACTTTACAGCCGATTCATTTTGCGGCTGAAGTGAGTTTGAACGCGGAGCAGAAACAGAAGGCGATAACGCGTCTCACCCCCGCTGACCCAGACAGGAGAGTGACCCCTCTGTGTTGAACATCAGACCCATTAGCAGTTTGGTCTGTAGCGCTCCTGCCCAGTTCAAGGAATAAAAATACCACACGGTGAAACATGCGATACAAATAACATCGCCATGGAGACAAGCGTGTGACAGACTTCCCCACCAGAAAAGTTACACAGTGCGTCTTTAAGTGGTCAAAAATGTAAGCTGTAGTATGGTTCAGTTAAAGTTCAGTTAAAAATGGTTTAATATTGTATTACAAAAGCCTAAAAGTAAAGGAGGGTCCCAAATTTAAATGCTATCACTGGTCTTTTGTCCTCCGCCCTTTATTTCAGTGGCTGAACCCTGCTCTGCTGAACTATCTGTGGCTGAACCCTGCTCTGCTGAACTATCTGTGGCTGAACCCTGCTCTGCTGAACTATCTGCCTCTTGGAAACATTTAGAGGGAAACATAATATTACCCCATAGACTTAAAGGTCCCATGGCATGAAATTTTCACTTTCTGAGGTTTTTGAACGTTAATGTGAGCTCCCCTACCCTGTTTAGGCCCCTTCCCCCCATGGCTAAAAGTTGCGAAATGTCTAAACTGAGCATTTGCGATCCTTTTCTGCGTTACACAAAAACAGTGTTCAAACGGGCGAGTTCGGACAAGGCACCTTATTGACGTCAGATCGGCAAATGCAGCTCCAGCCCCTCCCTCCGTCTCCGCTCAGCGTCCCTGTATCCCGCCCATAGAGTTTGGACTGTGAATGCGCTACGCAATGCGAAATGCGTTTTTTATTTGCCTGGAGGCACCTGCGAGTGTTTCTAGGCTCGGAAGTCCTTTATCTGAGCCTCTGGACCTTTGAACAGCAGTGGTTTAATTTTATTTTATGTGGAAATGTGTTTATTTTTCAATGGAACGCTTCAACTCTCTCCCCCTGTGCAAAAAAACAAGGAAATGGATCAGAGAGCGCTCAGAGCAGACAGCGGAGCGTTTAGCCACGCCCCCCCCCTTCTACTATTGGCCAGCTTTTTTCTCCTCATGTGCATTCAAGCAACAACGCCCATTATAGTGTGTTCTGAGTGAGAAAAATTACTCTTTCTCATCTTATCTCTGTTTCTCATGCACTGAGTGTTGATTTTGAAGAAGGATTCATTTACAGTATTAGGGAACCATTAAGGAGCCATATAAAAGCATCAAGAAGTACCATGTCATGGGATCTTTAAAAAAAAATGTTTATACTGCAACATCTCTCCAAGCAAATCAATAAAATATGGATCCATAATAACTGAAATAATCAGAGTTTGGAACTATTTGAATACACATTGTAAACTCAATAATAAATGGTTTTCGCATTCTCCAATACTGTATTTCAAAACTATAGTCTCAAAATTGGAGACCGACTTATTTCGTTCCCTTCTTGGAGTAGAAGTGGAGTACATACTGTGGGTAATATATGCAATTCCTCTGGCCTTCTGTGTTTCCAAGATTTGCAGAAAAAGTATAACTTACCTGAAACATCTTTTTTCTTTTATCTTCAATTACGAACAGCAATGCGCACATACAGCGTGCCATGGGAGACCCCTCCTACTGCTCATCCAGCTCACCAATTGATATATAATCCAAAAAGGAGTGTATCTAGAATATATTCTTTTTTTTACAGACTCAAGATCACTCTATGCAAGTCACCAAGCAGTGGGAAGATGACCTTGATTGCTCCAAAGTGAATTGGGGAGCTGTATGGCAAAATATACAGCTCTCATCTCGTAACCCCAATCACCAAAGCATTTCATTGTCCGATGATCAGGAAGTGCGTGTTAGCAGGCTACTCATTGCTAGGTGTTTGTGCTTTTCTGATCTGTTCTAATGTTGTTTCCTCATCACAACAGACCTGTTCATAAAACTTATTTATAAGGGTAAAATGTATGAAAAATTTGGTACAAATGTGCACATATATTCTTTGCTTTATTGTTTACTCTTTCACCCATAAAATCATCACAAAAAAATAAAAAAATGGTTTAATATATCACAATGTTTGAAAGTTCAGAGAATTATTTAAAGGAGAGAGAGAAATATTGGAGAGAAGGAAAGGGGAAAGAGAGAAGGGGAGAGAGGGAGAAAAGAGAGGAGAGAAGTGGGTAAAGGAGCAGCGAGAGACAGGCAGAAGGAGAGAGAAAGAGAGGAAGCAAAGGACTGAGGAGAGCGGGAAGAGAGAAAATAAAGGAGAGAAGCTGGTTCAAACGGGGGCAAGGAGACAGAGAGTGGAGAGGGGAGAAAGGAGGTGAGGGGGTGAGAGGGATGGAGAGAAATGTGGAGAGAGTGAGAGGAGAAAGACAAGTAAAGGAGAGAATGATGTTAAAGAGTGGGAGAAAGGAAGGAGGGGAGAGATGGAATGAATTAGAGGAGAGTGAGATGAGGGGGAAGAGAGAAGGAAGAAAGGAGAGAGATGGAGAGAATAAGGAAGTGAAAAGAGATTAGCAGATTTAAAAAAGGGTAAGGAGAGAGAGAGAGAGACGAGAGAAGAGAGAGTGGGGAAGAGGGAGAGAGGGATGGAGAGAAATGCAGAGAGAGTGAGAGGAGAAAGACGAATAAAGGAGAAAGGAAAGAGGAAAGAGGGGAGACAGGGGAGAGATGGAATCAATTAGAGGAGACTGAGAAGAGGGGGAAGAGAGAAAGGAGAGAGAAAGAGAGAATAAGGAAGTGAGAAGAGAGGAAAAAAGAGAGAAGCAGGTTAAAAAAGGGGTAAGGAGAGAGAGAGAGAGAGAGAGAGAGAGAGAGAGAGACGAGAGAAGAGAGAGTGGGGAAGAGGGTGAGAGGGATGGAGAGAAATGCAGAGAGAGTGAGAGGAGAAAGACGAATGAAGGAGAAAGGAAAGAGGGGAGACAGGGGAGAGATGGAATCAATTAGAGGAGACTGAGAAGAGGGGGAAGAGAGAAGGAAGAAAGGAGAGAGATGGAGAGAATAAGGAAGTGAGAAGAGAGAAAAAAAGAGAGAAGCAGGTTAAAAAAGGGGTAAGGAGAGAGAGAGCGGAGAGAGGTGCAGACTCAGCAGTTCTTTTAATAGCTCCTGTAGTCCACCACAGCACCACGAGTTTACACTACAGGGACCAGAGAAAACATGAGCCCTTTATTTATGTTTTGACTAGCTAATACATATCACATTAATGTTACGGTATAGTGTTATTTATTTTCCTCTTATTTTGACATTTTTACTCTATATTTATGTATATTTATTAACACAGGAGTCCCGCTTCAAGTTAACCCGTCAATCAAATGCAGGACTCCTTGTTTACATCCAAATACAGATCCATGAGGGGAATAAATGCGATAATGTTCTATAACAAAGCCATTAGAGCCAGCTATATAAAAACATTAAAGGTCCCATGGCATGAAATTTTCACTTTCACCTGTTTACCCCCCCCCCCCCCCCCCCCATGGTTAAAAGTTGCGAAATGTCTAAACTGAGAATTTGCGATCCTTTTCTGCGTTACAAAAAATCGGAGCTCAAACGGGCGATTTTGAACAAGGCACCTTATTGACGTCAGATCGAAAAAAGAAATGCAAATGCAGTTCCACCCCCGTCTGTCTGTACTCAGCGTCTCTGTAAATCACGCCCAGAGAGTTTGGACTGCGAATGCGCTAGGCAATGCGAAATGCGTTTTTTTTATTTGCCTGGAGGCACGTCCGAGTGTTTCTAGGCTCGGAAGTCCTTTATCTGAGCCTCTGGACCTTTGAACAGCAGTGGTTTAATTTTATTTTCTGTGGAAATGTGTTTATTTTTCAATGGAACGCTTCAAATCTCTTCTCCACGCAAAAACGCGGAAATGGATCAGAGAGCGCACAGCGGAGAGCGGAGAGTTTGGCCACGCCCCCACCCTCTACTATAGGCCAGCTCTTTTCTCCTCATTTACATTCAAGCAACAACGCCCAGAATAAAGTGTTTGAGAGAGATATTTATGACTCTTTCTCATCTTATCTCTGTTTCTCATTCACTGAGTGTTGATTTTGAAGAAGGATTCATTTACAGTATTAGGGAACCATTAAGGAGCCATATAAAAGCATCAAGAAGTACCATGTCATGGGATCTTTAAAATCCTGACCAAAGTCGTCTCATTCCTGTACAGATAAATACAGATAAGTCCTCTGTGTAATGTCTGAATCAAATTATAAAGCATTTCATTGTCCGATGATCAGGAAGTGCGTGTTAGCAGGCTACTCATTGCTAGGTGTTTGTGCTTTTCTGATCTGTTCTAATGTTGTTTCCTCATCACAAACAGACCTGGAGTTGTGTTTTGTTTCAATCGCACAAACACTCTGTTCCACCTTGAGATGGCATGTAATAATACAGGAAGTGGTCCACACTCCATACACGTTCACTAGAATCAGCCCTGGGATTCCCAATCCGTACTGAACAAATGTGAATGTGAAAACTACCACTTTATGACATCACAACGTGGAACAAAGAATTTTGAGCTTTGGAGATATAGACAGACTAATAATAAAGGGTCTCTCAAACATGTGAGAATGAAACAAAACACAACTCCAGGTCTGTTTTTGAAACAACATCATAACATGACTTAAAGTTCTCAAGAGTTCATTTTGCGTAGTACAGGACCTTTAAATAATCTTATCAGTCTAAAAAACGATTATTGGTGTGCATCTAAACAAAACGGAGGGGTAGAGCTTTTCCCCCTCAGTGACACGCGCAGACGTCCACTCGTATTTCTCCAATCACACCAGACACCAGAACAAAGTCACAACATTTGTATTCACATGTTCAGAGTGCGGTTCAGCGTCGGGGACGGAGAAGACGTGAAAAACTGGTGTGGACAAACAGGCAGAGGGGTCAGGGGTCAGAGGGGAGGGAAGGAGGGAGGGAGAGCACCAGAGGGAAGGGAGGGAGAGGTGACACACTAACACACATAAGACTACATTAAAGATGGATAATTACTGTGACAATAGAGCTTGTAATGTAAATAATACATGACACTCACTATATGGGCCTATGAGAATGGGGTTAAGTGTCTGTTTATGCATATGACACTAGTATAAGCAATAAAAATCGATTTGAATAGATTAAAAAAAAAATCCACATATAAAGGACAAAATTGGACCTTTCTGGAAATGTGTTATGGTCTTGAACTATAGCAGAAGTATTATAAAAGACCACATGATAATATTAAAGGTCCTATATTATGCAACATTTTCAATTTCAATATTTTCAGTCATCTGGAGAGAGGAAACACATATGTCAGAATGCTGTGCACTACAAGTATCATATGCTCGAAATAAATTACTACTACTACTACTACTACTCTTCACTGACTACAGCTCGGTATTCAACACCATAATCCCCTCCAAAATGGTCTCTAAGCTCACCGCTTTGGGCCTGGGGACGTCCATCTGCTGCTGGATATGGGACTTCCTCACCTTCCTCAACAGGCCACAGGCGGTGAGGATCGGCAGCCACGTTTCCTCCACACGTGTCCTCAGCACTGGTGCACCCCAGGGCTGTGTTCTCAGCCCTCTCCTGTACTCCCTGTTCACCTACGACTGTACCGCCAGGCACAGCTCCAACATCATCCTCAAGTTTGCCGATGACACCACCATCCTAGGCCTCATCACTAACAACGACGAGAGCGCCTACAGAGACGAGGTGAAATCACTGACCAGCTGGTGTCAGGAAAATAATCTCTCTCTGAATGTCAGCAAAACTAAGGAAATGATCGTGGACTTCAGGAGACAGCGTGTAGACCAGCATCCCCCCATCTTCATCAACAACGCTGAGGTGGAGCAGGTCGGCAGTTTTAAGTTCCTCACTGAGGATCTGTCCTGGACATTACATACAGACACTGTGGTTAAGAAAGCCCGACAGAGGCTCTACTTCCTGAGGAAATGTGATGCAGTGATGACATGCACTGAAGCAGAGGGTCTAAAGACTGACTCGTTGGTCCCTAAATTACTTCTGGACAAGAAAATGCTGCTTATCATTTGAAAACTTACAGCATAGTTACAGTACAGTGAACCCTCGCTGTATCGCGGTTCACTCTTCGCGGCCTCGCTGTTTCGCTGATTTTTTTTTTCAATTTTTTTTTTTTTTTTTTCAATTTTTTTTATAGTGTAACTTTTTTTTACAGTGTAACATTCTGTCCTGCGCCCTGATTAGCTAAGAGACTAGACCAGGACTAAACCAGGTCTAAAGCAGGTCTAAACCAGGACTAAACCAGGTCTAAACCAGGACTAAACCAGGTCTAGACCAGGGATGGTAGGGACAGAGTCTCAGATGTCCTTCACGAGAGCGCCTGGGTGACAGGAGGTGTGGCCTTTGTTTACTTGCACGAGCCATGGAAGAGACTGAGTGCGAGCCGGACAAATGGAAGAGCCAAGAATCAACATGGACGGGCCTGGCGCCTGGCCGCGCGGCGTCCGGGGGAGCCGCAGCGGGGAGAGCCACATTCGAGGGAGCCCGCAGCGGGGGGAGGACACTCGCGCGCACAGAGGAGACAGTGGCTCTTCCCCGTCACGCTGAGAGAACGAACCCGACCCCGTCCTAGAGAGCTGTGGAGTATTGGCGACGCATTGATAGCGGTCTGATTTTGGAGCCGGGGTGAAATGCAACCAACTCTTGTGAGCGCAGGTTGGTCTTACCTGGTCTTGTGGTGAGGACTGGTGCTCAGAGGCGTCTGTTAGCGGTTTGGCACTGTTAGCATTGGCTTGAGTCTTGCCCAAAATGATATCCAGGTCGCTTTCCACTCGACTTTCGCACATGGCATGGATATGTGGTACACACGTGTCCGCGCGCACGTGTCCGCACACACGTGTCCGCGCGCACGTGTCCGCGTGTCACGTGCCCCCCCCCCCCCACTATTAATATATTTTAATGAAAATCTACAAAAGTTTGAGTGTTTAAACAAGAGAAAAATGTTAATACCAGTCTCAGAAAGGTGTATAATGTGTCTGGTGAAGCGTTTTCAGCCTTAAAACATGTAGAATAATTGTAAAATATAAAATTGTCCTACTTCGCGGATTTCACTTATTGCGGGCTATTTCTGGAACCTAACCCCCGCGATAAACGAGGGTTCACTGTACTACGAAAACATGTACAGACTGTTTATATACCATGATCAGTGAGAATTACAATGACTAACTGCCATGTGCTAATACTGCATATTCAAGTCCATAACCCCTCTTTCACTACTTAGGCCCTCACTCTTTAGCGCCCTCTACAGTGCACTCATTCACAGAGCAATTTGGACACGGGCTCGCTACACTCGGGTCACGTGACTCTGGTGTCTGGGTGTAAAGGCTAAATGCAGATAAAACTTGATTTCTGTCATAAACAATGATCAGTCAGACTGGCACGTTTATGGACTAATAACCATACGACCATACAAATGTGGAAATTATCTCTCTCTTTTAACAGCTGGAGCTAAGATACACCATAACGCTTTATTTAGTTGTGTTTTATTCAGAATCACGGATCAGCATTGCCATAAACCAGCACGTTTATTTGCTTCACTCAGTCGGGTTGTGTCCAGTCACTGTCCGCAGTCATTTTCCCGATAGACATTCAGACGCAGCCATTGAAAAACTGATATTTTGGATATTTACAGACAGGGAAGAGGCTTTTCAAATTCACAGGTGACACATTTCAGTTTGTAGTCATGGTATAAACACATTATACAACAGCCGTGTGTTCTGCAGTTTTAATGCACTGCTCCTTTTACATATCACTGCTCTGCTGCCATCGCCATAGCAACGAGTAAACACATCCTCATACTGCTCTGAGTAGAATGTAGGGACTAGATTCATTTAAAACACTGAAATAACTCATTTGAGACATGTATAGACAGTGGACAAGCATTTCAGTTTCACAAGTGACACATTTCAGTTTGTAGCCGCGGTATAAATGCATCAAACATCTTGGAGCGGCGTGCGTTAAAACTGTAGGACGCACAGCTCCTCGTTGATTTATGCTTACTTATTACACACGCTTGGTCACTTCAAGAAAATAAAAAAATAAAATCATATAAAAAAAGAATTAACCTTTAATTTTGCTGCTTCCTTCCCTTCCTTCCTTAAAAAGCTCCATTCTAACCCAGTGATTAAACTTCAAGGGATAGTGCGTTTAAAAAAAATTTTTTATCTGTATGGGTTTCCTTCTAAAAGTTACGTGTGTTGACACCGGCTTACCTCTGACAGTCTCAGCTGATCCCGGTTCGGCTCGCTTTCTCAAGCCCACGTAAGTAGTAACTTCCCTGGAACATGAAATAAAGCTTGTTTTTCTTCTCAAATCATTTTTTAGAAAGGTGTTATATTTGCGTCCGAAACAATTGTCCACGAAACATCCAGCAGCGTATTTCGCATTTGCATATTGTCTCTCTCCACTCGTATCACTACGCCCATGTTAACTCTATCAGCCTGTTCACCTTCAGCGAATGTCTACGCCGAAGTTTACAAGTGAACAGGTGAACAACACACGTAACTTTTAGAAGGAAACCCATACAGATTAACATTTTTTTAAAAACAACGCACTATCCCTTTAAGTCGAGAAATCCCCAGCTTAGCGATTAGCAAAGGCTGCACACGCGCATTAAAAATCACTTATTCTCACATAACAGGTGCTAGGAGCTATTAGCGTTAGCATGGCCGAACCAAAACAATCAACACAATAGGGCCCGGCTGATAGACTGTTACACACGGGACTTGGTGTGTGTGTCTGGTTTAGCTCTGTAGAGTCAGCTCTGTTGGACAATACAAAGTGTTATGTAAGATTCTGCGTGTTTAGTGAATAATAAATAACAACACTAAGATTCAATTTCAAGATTTATTTCTATGTAAAATGTAGCGTCAGTTTTTAAAGCCATAGTGTGTAACTTTTGTGCGGAAAAAAACGCTTTTTTTCATTATGGGTGTGTTTATTTAAAGCCCCAGTGTGTAGGATTCGTGGCGCATAGGTGGATGGTGCTATTGCACTTTCTGTTTTAGCTACGGCAGACCTCGAGGGTCACCCGCGCATGAGCCGCGCCGCTACTGTATAAATAAAACGCGGTCCCGTTTTTTTTGTTTTGTTTTTTCTCATGAAAACACACATTCCCGATCATGTACCATGACACTCTACACATCAAATGAAACCTTACAGTCTCCTCTTTTTGACTATCCAATTCATTTCCCTGCCCAACAATCACTCCCTGAGCACATGGGGCTTTTATACGGAAAAGCACAAAACGAGGTTAGCTTACCTTAGAATGCTTTGCACAGGTCAAACTCTGTATTTCACCATAAACTTGCTCTCAATTTGTCCGTAAGGATCCAGCGAATAAAATCCAGTAAAACAATTTAGTCCAAAACACGTGTTAGATCCATTACGAGTCTGATCCGGCAGCATGCTTGTGTTGTTTACCCAAAACCACGAGCCTTGCCGAAGGCGAAGGCGGAGCCCAAATGTCCTTCTGCGGCTCTCGTATTCAAAATGGCTGCCTCTGCATGGGGAAGATCCCCCTTTTATGTGACTATATCCAAGTCCAAAAGAATACTTTGATTTCATGATGAAAGTGAAAAGGCTTGGAAAACAATGTATTTTTGAATTGGTATCTTCAATTTCAGTAATTAACGGGTAAAAATCTTACACACTGTCCCTTTAAAAAAAACAAAACGTGTCATTATTGTGAGGGGACTTGCATCTCCACAAACCTTTGTCTGCATCCTACTTGTTTCTATGGAAATATTGTCATGTGTAATACAGGAAGTGCTCCACTCTGTTTTTAAACATCACTAGAATCATTTGAACTTTTGTTTTCAGACCTGGAGTTGCCAATCGTTACTGAACTAAAAGTAAATGGACGCTGTTAAATTGTAAACTACTGCTTCATGACATCGCAAGGTGGAACAGAGCACTGTCAGCTTTGGAGATGTAGACAGTAAAAAAAAAGGTTCAAACATCTGTGAATGAAACAAAACACAGCTCCTAAGCTAAGTCTTTTCCTTATGGTCAGACAGTTTTAAAACAACGCTCAAGACTTATAACAGAGCTTCAGACAGAGCAGTGCCTACAGCTAGCTTCACACACCCAGGGAATGTTGATGAATCAGCTGCAGAGTGTCTATAGTATAGTAGTAAAAAAAACACAAACATTATTCAGAGTCTTTGTGTCCTGGTGTTTCTCATCTATGTATCCATAGGTTTCAGGATGATGAGATGTTCTAACTGTTGCCATAGTGATTAACAATTTAAAACCAAACAGATGAGTGAATGTGAGGTTCCTGTGTGAGTGTATCTGACGACACGTCTGTCTCTTTACAGTCCGTTCTCTCTCTGTGACTCAGACTCTGCAGCACTCTGCCTCTGACACACTCATTCTGTCCTCTCCACACCAAAATACTTTTTATTAAACCAGAATTATGAACTTCCACTGCATATTTTCATTTTTAACACTTTTACTTGCTTATATTAAAGGTGCACTTCGTAATTTTTCTCGTGGAGGGTCCGCTGCCCGGTTGCGTCCATGGAGAAGTTATTGCTTTGCCTGGAATTGTCCACATTTAACTTCTTCTTTTCCTCCATGGAGACAAGTAGGTGATACTTTGCATTCTATTGTGGGCATTAAACCTTTCAATTTCCATGGAGACAAGCAAGTGATGCCACCAAGATTACAGGACAGATCTGTGGAGAGGTGACACTGCACACAATAGAATGCAAATTACTGTAGTCTAGAGCTGTATTTTTCAAACTAACTGAGCTTGAGGACAGTTAGTCTGAGAAATACAGCTCTAGACTAAATTTTAAAGGTCCCATGGCATGAAATTTTCACTTTCTAAGGTTTTTGAACGTTAATGTGAGCTCCCCTACCCTGTTTAGGCCCCCCCATGGTTAAAAGTTGCGAAATGTCTAAACTGAGCATTTGCGATCCTTTTCTGCGTTACAAAAAATCGGAGCTCAAACGGGCGAGTTTGAACAAGGCACCTTATTGACGTCAGATCGAAAAAAGAAATGCAAATGCAGTTCCACCCCCGTCTGTCTGTACTTAGTGTCTCTGTAAATCACGCCCAGAGAGTTTGGACTGCGGAGGAGCTACGCAATGCGAAATACGTTTTTTTATTTGCCTGGAGGCACGTCCGAGTGTTTCTAGGCTCGGAAGTCCTTTATCTGAGCCTCTGGACCTTTGAACAGCAGTGGTTTAATTTTATTTTATGTGGAAATGTGTTTATTTTTCAATGGAACGCTTCAAATCTCTCCCCCCGTGCAAAAACAAGGAAATGGATCAGCTGTGAGCTACAGCGGAGAGCGGAGCGTTTGGCCACGCCCCCACCCTCTACTATTGGCCAGCTCTTTTCTCCTCATTTGCATTCAAGCAACAACGCCCATTATAGAGTGTTCAGAGTGAGAAAAATTACTCTTTCTCATCTTATCTCGGTTTCTCATGCACTGAGTGTTGATTTTGAAGAATGATTCATTTACAGTATTAGGGAACCATTAAGGAGCCATATAAAAGCATCAAGAAGTACCATGTCATGGGATCTTTAAAAAAAGTACAAAACACAAAGTACTCGTAAACGTCCAAATCTTTTATTTTGAAGTACGTATAGTGACCATAGCGGACTAGTTAACTGAAGAAATTCTTGGTTGACTGAAGACATGTTTTGCTGATCAATTAGTAGATCGATGGTTATGTTATGGGGGTTGTGGCAAAACCTCTCCAACCTACTGTGCATGTCTATGTACACTGCCTGACAAAAGTATTAGGACAATGGACAATTTGTGATGTTGCGGCACTGAGCCAACTTTTCAATGTACCAAGCATTATTTAAATATGGTGTACTTAATACTATTTCATCGCATTTATTCAATTATATTATCACACGTTCTCATATTTTCAGATCATTGTGCGCAAATCCATTTGTGGACGAATATTACTCATGTTTTCATAGCATCCTTTCTTTATGAAAATAATAGTTTGAACACTCAATTAATAATATTTTAAAATCAACTCATATCATAGAGTTCTCGAATCCCCCCATCTGCATGGTTGAAAGGACAGACAGAATTTGTAAAGCTGTGATTAAGGCCAAAGGTGGTTATTTTGGTGAAAAAGCTATTTAACTTGATATTGTAACATTTTTGCAATAATATGCCTTTACACATGATGAAATATGCTTTAATATATCAATAAATTGATTTGTTGTCATTAGCAATATGTCTTGTTATCATTATTTATGAAAGTTGTCCTAATACTTTTGTCAGGCAGTGTATCTGAGCCAAACTGCACTCGCAAGACCACACCTGCAGGGGGAGTTCATGCAAAAAACTACTATGTATACAAAAAAGTGCTAGGAAACCATGTATTTATGTACAAACAGATTAAACTTGTGAATCATGAGTTCAGCCACTTCTCCTTGCTGCTGTTGTCTAATATAAATCCATGCTGATACTGCGCAGTAACGTCACGCTGGGGGTCTCCTGCATGCATCTCTGTTGGCGGAATGTTCAGCAGTTGCTATGGTGACACAGTGCACACATTAGCAAACACAGACTAAAACATGTTAAGATCAACTGATTAAAGGAAAAGTAACTTTTTTTTTTTACAATCTGAACCTTCTTTCGGCAATAAAACAAGTAGTTTTACTCACCCATAGCAGTTTGGTGTCAATTGGAGCAGTTTTGTAGAAGTTATGTTGTAGCCGTTCTGTTCTACTAATGATCCCGTATCCGTTAACATGAGTGCTCGGGGCATTACTTTGCGGTCTCCAAATAACACAAACTTTAGCACTTTTCAAATCACAGAAGATCGCTGTGTCAGGGTAGACTTTTAGTGGATTCCAAAACGGCCTGAAACCCGATATCGCAACAGAAAAGTAAAGTTCAGAGCGGTGTTAGCTTCTTTCGGACTAGCGGTGTTTACAAAACAGCTGAGTTCACGCATGCGCACTGTCCTCTCTGATGACGTCATCAAATGAAACTATAGCTGCATATCGGTTTTCAGGCCGTTTTGGAATCCACTAAAAGTCTACCCTGACACAGCGATCTTCTGTGATTTGAAAAGTGCTAAAGTTTGTGTTATTTGGACACCGCAAAGTAATGCCCCGAGCACTCATGTTAACGGATACGGGATCATTAGTAGAACAGAACGGCTACAACATAACTTCTACGAAACTGCTCCAATTGACACCAAAGTGCTATGGGTGAGTAAAACTACTTGTTTTATTGCCGAAAGAAGGCTCAGATTGTAAAAAAAAACGTTACTTTTCCTTTAATACGAGCATTCATGGTCCTGTTTAGATGTTTGATTTTCAACAAAAAGCTGAGAGTGATGAACTGAAAAACTGTTGGCTAATGGTAACGCACTTGTGACTGTAATGTTATGTGCGAGAGACTCGGTTAACAGCACAAATCAGCTCATCTGTTGTAGTTCTAACTCAATTCTTATTGGTCAGATTGTGTTAAAGGGTCCATATTACACTATTTTCTGATCTGTTCTCATGTTTCCTCATCACAAACAAACCTGGAGTTGTGTTTTGTTTCATTCACACATGTTTAACTCACAAACCCTGCATATTTAGGCTGAGTTCTTCTCTCAAACTGAAAACACCCTGTTGCACCTTGTGATGTCATGCGATAATATAGGAAGTTCTCCATCACTAGAATCATTTGGATCATTTCTGCTCTGGAATTGCCCATTTCTACTGAACTAAAGGTAAAAAGTAGCTGTTAATTTGACAATTACCTCTTCATGACATCACAAGGTGGAACAGAGCATTATGAGCTTTGGAGATAGACAGATTAATAATAAAAGATTAATCAAACATGAGAGAATGAAACAAAACACAACTCCAGGTCTGTTTTTGAGGAGGGAAGAACATTAGAACACTACTTAAAGCTCACAGGAGTCCATTTTGTGTAATATAGCATTTAAAGGTGCATTAAGTAACTTTTCTGGAAGAGCATTCACAGATTGCTTTTCTCCATGAAAATGTTATTGCTTTTGCATATGTTCCATAATATCCATGCAAATATGTAGGGGACACCACTAAACAAAACTGGATAATTTCAGCCCTGGAACAGCCAATTGTGAGTCAATTTTGTGTAATAGAGGACCTTTAAAATAAAACTCCAATAAAGTCTAACAGAGCTTCTAACAGATTAGTGCTTTCAGTTAGCTTCACACCCTCATATGATTATGGTATACCAAGGCACCATACTTTCATTTGAGAGGCCATTTTGAGTTTTTCGCCCCTAAATAGCGTTTTAACAGCTCCTTATCAGTCAAGCATATGATAATTTGAGTCTTATTTGCACACAGCCAAATGAAAATGTAAATGAGTGCAGAGAGGAGGCAGGATCCCTTGTGATGTTGGCGATATGGAAATGCTGGTTACAGTGTTAATCACAACACTGGGTTGAATTAATGGAGTGGTGAGTGGCTATGCTAATGTAATACATAGGGGAAAGTAGAATATTTAGTCGTATAAGCAAGAAAAAGGCTCCACGTATAAGAGGAAAAAGAGGAAATCATATGCAAAAGTACCCCAGATTATTTTAGACCAAAGACATGTCAGTAAATTATTAATTCAAGGTTGTATATTAGACGGTTGTTGGGAGAGTTCCAGGTTCTTGTCACTTTGTAGGTAAAAACTGACAGTAATGGATGGAATTCAAAAATGCTTAATTTAGTCATTAACGGCAGTCCACAGACTACATTTAACAATTTTCCTATTTAAAACTGATGTGTGTGCAGGTGGAAGACATGCACCCAGAAAAGTTACATAATGCATCTTTAAAAATGTGATAAAATGAAATGAAAAATGCAAAAATAATGACATTAACAAATTCTAAAAATCAAACACAATCTATATTCATGGGCTGCAGTCACAGTCCAGTTATTGCGGCCACTTTGAAGGCCACTTTTGTCATTCAAACAATTTTATATATGTTTAGTTGTTAATTGCTATAGCAACGGTACCATTTTTTCATCTTTCTGAAAAAATAGATTAGCGGAGGGCATCACAACTCTTAAATTCCCATGGCATGAAATTTTCACTTTCTGAGGTTTTTGAACGTTAATGTGAGCTCCCCTACCCTGTTTAGCCCCCCCCCATGGCTAAAAGTTGCAAAATGTGTAAACTGAGCATTTGCGATCCTTTTCCGCATTTGAAAAAAAGACAGCCCAAACGGGCGATTCTGAACAAGGGGACTTTCTGACGTCGCGGAAAGGTTTCCACCCCCGTCTGGATGTCCACCCCCTGTCTCTGGAAATCACGCCCAGAGAGTTTGGACCGCAAACGAGCTACGCAATGCGAGATGCGTTTTTTTATTTGCCTGGAGACACGTGAGAGTGTTTCCAGGCTCGGATGTCCTTTATCTGAGCCTCCGAACCTCTGAAACAGCAGTGGTTTGATTTTATTTTCTGTGGAAATGTGTTTTTTTTAAAAATGCAACTCATCTCATATCTTCCTCCGCGCTTAAAACGCAGAAGTAGGGACAGCGCACATCGCACCGCTAATCCAGGAAACAGCGGCACATTTGGCCACACACCCCCACCCACTGCACTGGCCTGTCTCTGTCCTCCTCATTTGCATTCAAGCAACAACGCCCATAATAAAGTGTTTCAGAGACATATTTATGACTCTGACTGTGTTCACGAGGCTTTCTCATGCACTGAGGTTTGATTTTGAAGGATTCATTTACAGTATTAGGGAACCATTAAGGCGCCATATCAAAGCATTAAGAAGTACCATGTCATGGGATCTTTAATTTCACACATTTAATATTGTTTCTTCTCTTCTGTGAGTTCATACTTCCCTGTGATTGATTAACTCCACCTGTCACTCACTCTAAATCTTAGTATAGAGCTGCATTTAAAGATACATTATGTAACTTTACTGGAGCAGCGTCTTGAATTGCTTTTGTCCATGGAGATGTTATTGCTATGTATATGTTCCATAGTATGGCATTAAACTGGTCTATATCCATGGAGATAGGCAGGAGATACCACTATAGACAAAGCTGACACCTGATGTCATGTGGTAATACAGGAAGTGCTCCACTGTGTTTTTAAACTTCATACACCTTCACTAGAATCATTTAGATGATTTCAGACCTGGGATTTGCAATCTGTACTGAACTAAAGGTAAAAAGTAGCTGGTAATTTGGCAACTACCTCTTCATGACATCACGAGGTGGAACAGAGATGTAGACAGACTAATAATAAAAGACTGTAGATTGAAAAGAATAATCAAACATGTGAGAATGAAACAAAACACAACTCCAGGTCTGTTTTTGAGAGAGGAACAACATTATAACACATGACACAATTGTGTGTAATATATCGTTTAAAGGACAAGTAACGTTTTTACAATCTGGACCTTATTTCGGTGATAAAACAACGTCATTTACTCACCCATTGTACTTTGGTGTCATTTGGCCAACAATGTAACACACCAGAGAACAGCCATCGGTATCGCATTACTTCTCAGAATCGTGCGCTGAATCCGCTGGCTTTCTTTCTTTTCCTTTGCTGGTAAAAAATCGTCCGGACTGAAGTGGGTACTGCAAACACGGTGTTCCAAACGTCTTACAGCTTTGCCTTTCATGTTTGGGTCCATTCTCAAGGCAACGAGCCACAGCTTCAATAACTCTGGATTGTGATGAGGAAGCCTGTGAAAACTCGACTTCGCCCAAGCTGTTGTTTTGTTTTCACAACCGGGATAAATGCACATGTGAATCAGGTGTGAATGCACGCGGCCCTCGTTGATGACGTCATCCGATCGGAACCATGGCCGGATCTCGGATTACAGTTGCCTGGTTTACACCTGACCATATCACAAGTGATATATAGTCTGGGATAGCCTGGGAATTCCCAGGCCGCTTCCGTTCGTTTCGAACTGGAAGGCGGCCTGGAAACTCGTCCAAGCGAGAGTCCCAGATTTAGGGCCCCAATCAGAGAGCGGGGGAGGTGTGGCAAGACGGTGACGCGTACTACATGACAAACGGAAGCTTGTAGTTTGAACTGACAACTGACATGATTGGCTATGGACTTACGTATACGCTCAATGATAGACATTCATAACGCCCAATAAACGGCCGTTGGCAATCGCTAACCACACCTCCGCTACGGGATTTTTCGAAGCGAGTTTCCAGACCCATATCTCACTTGTGATATGGTCAGGTGTTAACCAGACTAAGTCTGGGAGCCACCTTCGAAATATCTCGTAGAGGAGGTGTGGTTTACCATTGCCAACGGCCGTTTATTGGGCGTTACGAATGTCTATCATTTGGCGTATACGTAGCCCATAGCCAATCATGTCAGTTATCAGTTCAAACTACAAGCTTCCGTTTGTCACGTAGTACGCGTCACCGTCTTTCCACCCCTCCCCGTTCTCTGATTGGCTCCCAGAATCGGGAGAGCTCGCTTGCCATAGTTGCCAGGCTGTCTTTCAGATCGGAACGAACGGAAGCAGCCTGGGATTTAACAGGTTAGGATTACAGGCCACTTTTGACTCAAACGAAAGTGTAAACTAACACTTTGAACTTTTGTCATTTGAAAAGTGATAAAGTTTGTGTTATTTAGTGACTGCTATAGCTTGCCCCGACCACTCACGTTAAACGGATATCGCCACACACTGGAAATACTCCAAATGACACCAAAGTACAATGGGTGAGTAAATGACGTTGTTTTATCACCTAAATAAGGTCCAGATTGTAAAAACGTTACTTGTCCTTTAAAGGTGCACTATGTAATTTGAGTGTAATTTTAATTTTGAGCATTGGGGCTGTAGACAGACTAATGTGTAATATAGGACATTTAAAGGGATATGCCACCCCCAGGTCAAATTTGGGCATCTCCCCACAGTCCAGAGACTAAAATAAGTGGTGGAAAGCGTTTTCCTGCTCACCCAGCCATTGTCCGAGTCTGTCAGCACTGACCGCCGCAGTATCTGCTGCTCCTCCGCGTTAGACTGGAGTCTAACGTCGCCAGAGAAAGATTTCGGCCAAAAGGAATTAATTTGTTCGATGCGTTTCCCAATTACTTTCTGTGTAGTGCGCATTCATATCGAGTGCAAATAAATGTGCAAATCAACACGGAGAGCTTGACTTGGTCATTTTGGGTGGGAACTATTTTTCAGTGCGGAAAAATAAAGCCGAATCACGCAGCACCCTGCCAGGGGAGTCCCAGTTACGCACCAGGAAGGGAGTTCCCCTGTTGCACAACGTGGTGCGTGATTCGGCTGTCTTTTTCCGCACTGAAAAATAGTTCCCACCCAAAATGACCAAGTCAAGCTCTCCGTGTTGATTTGCACATTTATTTGCACTCGATATGAATGCGCACTACACAGAAAGTAATTGGGAAACGCATCGAGCAAATTAATTCCTTTTGGCCGAAATCTTTCTCTGGCGACGTTAGACTCCAGTCTAAGGCGGAGGAGCACCAGATACCGCGGCGGTCAGTGGCGACAGACTCGGACAATGGCTGGGTGACCAGGAAAACGCTTTCCACCACTTATTTTAGTCTCTGGACTGTGGGGAGATGCCCAAATTTGACCTGGGGGTGGCATATCCCTTTAAGAGAACAGCATGTATAATCACCCAAAACATAATGAGATCACGATAGCGTTTTTATCATGATATCACCCAGCAGCCCTATAGGTTTAATCCACTGTTCAAGTCTCCATCATAACCCAGTCCTTAAAGCCCCTCCTTTGTTCTATTGTTGCAGATGCATTAGGTAAGGTGGCTGTAAGTCTTACTGCAGCCATCTACTTAGCATTCGAAGCCCAAATCAAGGCGCTGTGATAAGGCCTGTCGCAGCGGCAACAGTTGCTATGGGAAACCTGAGGCAGGATGCTGAGGAGAAGGAGCAGGGAAGCGTCTGGGGAGAGGGGGGAGCAGCAGCAGACAGACTATGCAGGGGATTAGGGGACAATTCTATAGAGTTAGTTATCTCAAAATGACCCCGCGTTTGTTGTTTTGAGATTACATCATTGCCTTTGGTTGACGCTATTCTCTGATTTATGTTCTAAAGTTGTTTCCTCATCACAAACCCGGAGTTGTGTTTTATTTTGTTTCATTCACACATGTTTAACACACAAACCTGCATATTTAGGCTGAGGTCTTGTCTCAAACAGAAAACGCCTTCACTAGAATCATGTGGATCATTTCAGCCCTGGAATTGCTTATTTCTACTGAACAAAAGGTAAAAGGTAGCGCTTAATTTGAAAACAACCGCTTCCTGACATCACAAGGTGGAACGGAGCATTTTGAGATTTGGAGATGTAGACAGACATGTGCAAATGAAACAAAACACAACTCCAGCTCCAGGTAACAGCTTTAAAACATGGCTTGAAGTTGTGTTAGCCCAGTATAGATGCATAAGCAGATCTTTAGGTCAAAATAAGTTTGCTGCGTGCTGAAAGAAAGCATTTTATTGTCCCATGTTCAGGAAGTCCGCGTGGTCCAAGTAAGGAATAACTTTGGACCACTGCAAACTGTTTTAAATGATCTAGTTCTGTTTTTCACGCTCACTAAGTAACAAAACAAAACCACAAATATTGAATCTTATTGTTTGCACGATAAACACTGTCCATTACATCATATCTGTATATCTAATAACAAGGTAAATAACTTTATAAAACTTAACGGCCTGCTTGTTTCCATGGAGATGTTATTGCTTTGCTCGAAATGTTCCACAGTATGGGATTAAACATATGTAGTGATAAGGAAGGAACGTCACCAGGCCAAGTTACAGGTTAGATCTGTGGAGATGTGATCAAATTCACCGTAAGAATTTGTGTTTTTCAAGGAATTTTTGAGCATTAGAACACCTGTAATTTTATTTAGATTAAAATTTTATTGAGATTAAGTGCCAGGCAAAACAGTCTCCATGGAAACAGGCAAGTGGCATACCTTTTCATGGAAAAGCTACACAGTGAACCTTTAACAATAGTTTAATTTCAGTAAAAGCCTTGATTGGATGGTGTGATGTCGCTTAAAGCTAGCAGTGAAAAAAGAAAATGTAAAATATATATGTATGGTGTGTTTTGATTGACAAGTGGCGGCAGGAGCAGTGGAGATGATGGAGGGAGGAATGATCAACGCAGTGACGCAGGTGGGTTTGGGCCAGAGAGAGAGAGAGAGAGAGACGAAGAGGAAGAGGAGAGCGTCACTATAGAAACGAGGTGTTGACTAAGCGCAGTTTCGAGAATTTAGTGACGTATGGGAGAAAGAGAGAGATGGAGGGAGGGAAAGGAGAGACAGAAGAAAAGAGAGAGAGAGAGGGAGGAGAAATAGAGGGTCAGTCGAATGTGTTAAGGTGCAGTGTTATGAAACGAGAGACAGAGAGAGAGAGAGAGCGAAGAGATGGGGAAAGAGACAGACAGAGAGAAAGGGAAAGAAGAGAGAAAGGGAAAGAAGAGATGGAGAAAGACAGAACAGAGAGAGAGAAAGAAAAAGAGAGACAGACAAAGAGAGAGGGACAGAGGGAGGGAGGGAAAGAAGAGATGAAGAAAGACAGAGAGACAGAAGGAGGAGAGAGGAGAGGGTCAGTCGAATGTGTTAAGGTGCAGTGTTATGAAACAAGAAAGAGAGAGACAGAGAGAGAAAAGATGGAGAAAAAGAAAAAGAGAGACAGACAGAGAGAGGGAAAGAAGAGATGGAGAAAGAGAGAGAGAGGGTCAGTCGAATGTGTGACGGTGCAGTGTTATCAAATAGATAGAGAGAAAGAAGAGATGGAGAAAGAGAGAAAGACAGAATGAGGAAAGAGAGAGAGAGAGGGTCAGTCGAATGTGTTAAGGTGTAGTGTTATGAAACGAGAGACAGAGAGAGAGAGCGAAGAGATGGAGAAAGAGACAGACAGAGAGAAAGGGAAAGAAGAGATGGAGAAAGAGACAAACAGAGAGAGAGAAGAAAAAGAGAGACAGACAGAGAGAGATGGAGGGAGGGAAAGGAGAGACAGAAGAAAAGAGAGAGAGAGGGAGGAGAAATAGAGGGTCAGTCGAATGTGTTAGGGTGCAGTGTTATGAAACGAGAGACAGAGAGAGAGAGCGAAGAGATGGAGAAAGAGACAAACAGAGAGAAAGGGAAAGAAGAGATGGAGAAAGAGAGAGACAGAGAGAGAGAAGAAAAAGAGAGACAGACAGAGAGAGAGGGAGGGAGGGAAAGAAGAGATGAAGAAAGACAGAGAGACAGAAGGAGGAGAGAGGAGAGGGTCAGTCGAATGTGTTAAGGTGCAGTGTTATGAAACAAGAAAGAGAGAGACGGAGAGAGAAAAGATGGAGAAAAAGAAAAAGAGAGACAGACAGAGAGAGGGAAAGAAGAGATGGAGAAAGAGAGAGAGAGGGTCAGTCGAATGTGTGACGGTGCAGTGTTATCAAATAGATAGAGAGAAAGAAGAGATGGCGCAAGAGAGCGAGAGGAAAAGAGAGGAGAGGGTCAGTCGAATGTGTGATGATGCAGTGTTATGAAACCGGAGAGACAGAGAGAGAGGGAGAGAGAATACTTTTGGACAAATATTAACGGTTTCAGGGCAGCCGATGATGGAAGGACATGTAGAGGAATAAAGCAGAGGTATTATAGTGTATGTGGTTGTAATGGAAGAGAGGAGAGAGCAGGGAATGTTGCTGCGTCTGCGTTCAGTAACAAAAACATGTTAGTTAAATTATTTAAATCTGAAAATTAACCTTGAATGCAAAACCTAAAGTTAGTTGAATGTATTCTGTCTAGTTTTTATACAGAAATATAAAAAAAACCAAGCAAAAAACATTCATTCAGATTGGAAGATCAATTTGAGTAATGTTTACCAAATGTTCAAAATTTTTAACTTTTTTAAAGGTCCTATATTACGCAAAATTCACTCTTGTGAGCTTTAAGCCATGTTAGAATGCTGTAAACTCCTCAAAAATCTCAAAAAACATACCTGGAGTTGGAGTTTGGTTTCTTTCACACATGTTTGAGTAACCCTTTATTATTAGTCTGTTACATCTCCAAAGCTCAAGATGCTCTCTTCCACCTTGTGATGTCATGTAGTGGTAGTTTTCAAGTTAACAGCTACCTTTTAACTTTTGTTCACAAGAGACTGGCAATTTCAGGGCAGACATTATCTAAATGATTCTAGTGAAAACGTATAGAGTTTAGGATCACCTTCTGTATTGCAACATGACATCACAATGGGGAACAGAGTATTTTCAGTCTGAGAGAGGAGCACAAACTAAATCTGCAGGATTGTGTGTTAAACATGTGTGAATGAAACAAAACACAACACCAGGTCTGTTTGTGATGAGGAAACACAGATCAGAAAAAAGCGCAATATGGGCCCTTTAATATTTTGCTCGATTGTAGTTGAGACTTGTATGAACATTTAAAAGTAATTGTTTTAAGTTTTGGAAGATAAAATAGTCATAGTTCATTTCATTTCTTAATTTTTCTGTTTTTATTAGTCGACCAAATTAACTGTCCCTTTTGTCATATTTCTAGTCATCACTGATTACTTTTTAATTTAGTTTTAGACAACACAATTAACACTGGCTGATGGTCCCTTTTTGTAGTAATATTTTAAAGCTCTATTCCGGTTTCTAACTGATATGACATCTGTACCATTAAAAGAATAGAGTTCCACCTCCTTGAAAATGTTGGATAGTGAAAATCCCATGTATTCTAATTTTGGAGTAACAGGTATAAAGAAAACCTACTGTGCTTGTGTCTGCTACAGTTATAATCTATGACACCCGTGAATCATTGTTATATTTTGGATATTTTAAAGCACAATATTCATCTAAAACAACAAAAAAAGTGCAGAAACAGCTAGATGACACTGCAGTATCACCTATTTGGAAAATAAAATTGGAAAACGAAGTACAGAGTTCTGGGCGTGTACCAGTGACCGTGAAAACGGGGGTGGATTGCAGCAATTCAGCATGCATGAATCACTCTAAATACAACTTTGAGTGGGTAAATGAGATGGGAAAACAATTATAACAAGCTCTAAAAAGTCAATTTTGCATTGTAGGCCTTCTTTAAACTTTGAATTTAACGCAGTGGCTTTAACGCAGTATCGCTGAAATTATTATCAAACATTATTTTCTACTGATCCTTTGCAGTGACATCACAATGGGGGTGTTCGACATGTACTAATATGTGTATTGGAGAAATGTTTAGAAGTTACCATGGTGACACAATGCACACATTAGCACACACAACCAAAAATGGATTTAAACAGCACATTTTCAGGAGCCTGTGAACCATATGATTTGCCGTTTATGGTCCTGTATAGGAGTTTGATTTTCAACAAAAAGGTGAGAGTGACTAACTAAAATAAAATATCAATAAATAAAAACTCAAGACAGCAGTTTTTCCACAGACTTTCACTGCCATTTTATGTGCCAGGTTTTTTAATGTTCAGTGTGACCTCTCTAACAGAACAGCTCTCATTATGATAACCAGTGTAGTCAGCTAATTATAATAACAATTACAAGAAAGGTAACACTTGATTTGAAAATAAAAAAATGAATCAAAAATAAATCCAAACTAGATAAAACCCCAAAATAAAATAAAATACACTTAGAGTAGTTTAATTTTTTCAAAAGTGATCTATAAGTTTCTATATTTTTTCATTAACTCGTCTTCAGGATAAAAAATATTCACGATTTTGCACTTCGAGTCTCTCTGAAAAGCGATAGTTAGCTTACCTTTGTCAAAATGGCAAAGTCTTTTCTTCCTCCGCACAGATCCAATCGCACACGAAAAACACGGAAATACAGCTGTGAATTACTCCTCTGTCAGTGATGAGTCTTTGTCCAAGAGTTTTTCTCGATCCAATTTCAGCGTGTTGAAGACAGAGGAAGCCATTTTGAATTTTATTTCCTGTTTTGCGGTGTTGGAGTTCTGATAGCGTCATTTTGTCCATTGTGACGTCGGCTAACTGCAAAACTCTATAAATCCATCTTTAACAATGAAAAGAGGTGGGTTTTCCAATCATTCATAGGCACTAGTGTTAACAGTAGCAGCTAGCTTAATGCTAATAGCGGGAGTGTTGTCATTTTGTCCATTTTGAATAGTGATTTTATTGGCAAGACAGCTAGTATTCTGTAGCTTTCTTATCTGCTGACTATCTTGACCGCTAGCTTTCTGTACCGCTATTAGCTTAGCATTTGCTATTATTAACACTAGCAGAGTTACATCCTGATTCAAAGTGGTATAATCCACAATCGCAGTTCTTCTTTGTCAACAGCAGACGAAAAACATTTTGCATGGCTACAAAATAGAACAAAATACTTTCACTCCCGTACGTTTACATATATATCCCGTATTTTTTTTGTTTGTTTTGTTTTAGCTTTTCCTCAATCCCCTGAAAATACTGTTTGTCTTTAGCAGCACAGTCAGAGCGGCCGTGTTGAAAAATCGCAAAGGCGGGCCGCCACATAATACCTCTCTTTTGTCTATATTCTTCAGATGTCCCAAAACTCAATAAAGATTTCATAATTTTTTATAATTTACTTCTTTGAATGAAAATATATTTACGGTATATATAATATGTACTTTCTGTCCTTTATATCAATATAACTTTCCTTTGTCCATTGCATTTTCCAGACAGTAGCCACAAAATGGGTGAAAAAAGGTGAAAAAGTGATTGTTGTCCTGTTATGAAAATCCAGGTCAGAAACATGTTCCTCAAAGCATCATTTAATATGCAGTGTCCTTGACAAAACCGTAATAGCAACCGTTATTATGTCTTTCTCCAAATATATACACTGAGTGGATATATTGTAATTCAGATAGCATCGTTTGTAGCTTCTTCTTGATATTGTGGTCACAGATGATAAAAACTGGCTTGGTTTTTCGTCCGACTTTGGCAAACAGTGATTATAACAGATTGTACATGTAACTGAATGATTGTGGCGTTTACATAATACCCAAGCTGGTCTTACGTCCTCTTTCTGGTCGGTTCATCTCATCAACAATTTAGCGATGGGAAAAATACACGTTTAATCCTTTATCTGATTTTTAGATTTGAGTCTCTTGTACATTTTCTTTCGAACCGCTTTTAAAAAGGAGGGGTTCGTTTTGGCCTTTACCCATAAGACCTTTCAGCGAACTGTGTAGGCCCAGTTGAGGCAAAGGTACTGGGGTAGGAAGGGTCCCGCAAGTGGGGATACCTCCTCCGATCGAAGTTGGAATTTGCGTGCACGATATGGACTGAGCCTGGGAACATGGCGATGGATTGTTGTTGTTATTTAAACCAGACCCCATCCCGAGACTCATCATATTATTGTTAAAATGGTGCGTTTTGTAATAGTGATTCATATGCTCTGTTCGCGCAAGGTTCGGTAAGTTGACGATTTCAGGATGATGCAGCCTTAAACTCTGACCTCCTCCTATCCCGCTACTACCACTTTGTGATATGGTAGATCCTCCGGAAATTCCACTACCTCTTCCGCTAGCTCCTGCGCCAAGTTCGTCCTCAACGTTAATAATTTCGATTGCTCTAGCCGGACCGTGGTGCTTGTGTAGCTGATGTTGCTTTCTCAATTTGTAAAAAACCACTAGCATAACTGCAGCCATGAATGTTATCGCGACAAAGCACCCGATTATGATTTTGGTAGTTTTCATAACGTCATCCAGGCCTGAGTATCCTGGTTCTGTAATTGGAACGGTAAAAGTAGGCCGTGTAGCTTTTGGAGACCAACCAGCAGATAAAGACGAGACAGTAGTCGGACCATCTGGGATTAAATTTCCGGAAGGGGTCGGACCAGGATGCACGCGAATAAACGTTTGATTGATATCCACACTCGCTGGTTCCTCCTCTCCAAATTTTTCCATAGTTTCAACTGTTACCGTGGTGAAATATGTGTAGTTGACACTAGCATCCGCCGCGGTGACATTGAGGACCGCTGTTGCCGTTGTGTTGCCGGCCGCGTTGGTTACCATGCATGTGTATTGACCGGTATCACGAAGAGTGACATTCGTAAAGTTGAGCGTGCCATCGTGAAGGACAGATATTCGAACTTTATACGAACCGTGCGTCATTAGGGTACCATTTGGTGTTATCCAATTGACGGAAGTTGTTGACGTGCTCGTACGGCATTTTAATTCGGCAGCCATTCCTTCGGTAACGTTGAGATCGGTTGGCGGTTCAACTATAACAGGAGCATAGCAGGTAAAATGGCTCTGGTCTAACTCTCCTATGTACTTCCCTTTTAAAAATGGCGGAGCGTGACACCTTGCGCAACATGTGGTATTACTGGGAACGGTTTCTTTGAGCCACCAGCTAAGCCAAAGTATATCGCAATTACACACCCATGGATTGTGGTTAAGATGCACGCGCTCAAGTTGGTGTAGCGGAGTGAAGAGATCATGAGGCAAGGAGTGCAAGGAATTATGGGACAGGTTGAGCTCCTCTAGGTTTTTAAGATCATCAAAAGCATTGCGTTCTATGACGGAAACTTGAGAATGCATCAGCCACAGTTTACGCAACGCAACCAAGCCCTGAAACGAACCAGGTCGGATAATTTCCAAGCGGTTTCCGGATAGCTCCAGCTCCTCTAGTCTCACCAGAGCGGTCAGCTTGGGAATGTCTTTGAGTCCGCACATTCCTAGATTCAGATAACGTAGATTATCGAGACCAACGAAAGCAGCGTCGGAGATGAAATCCAGTTTTTTGAGCTCGCCCAAGTCCAGTCGGCGAAGGGAGGGCACACGTTGGAAAGCGTAGCCGGGCAGGGTTTCGATGGGGTTGTTGCGTAGCCAGAGCTCGCGGATTTTGCTGAGGAACTCGAAAGCGTGGGAGGGCACCAGGGTGAGTCGGTTGTCAAACAGCTCCAGCGTGTTGAGGTTGTTGAGGCCATTGAACGCGCCCACTTCAATCTGACGAATCTGGTTCTTGGACAGTTGGAGGATCTCAAGGTGACGCAGGTGTTTGAATGTGTCCGATTTGATCACCTGTAAAGAGACGCAGAATACAGAAAGGTGAGTTTGGAATTGCTTTCAAAATATATTGTATAGTTGAAGGATCTATAAAGGTTTTTTGCAGTGGGAGTGGAGTGTGGGGTCTTGTTAGTATAACTCCCACTGCATATTTAATAGGCCTACCTAACTAACAGAAACTGTAAACAAATAAATGTGGTAGTCCAGAGTAATTTCACTGTAGTTAGCTCCTCCCTTCAGGCAGTGTCCACCAGCGTCTGACCAGAACTGAAGTAGCAGCTTAGATGAGCTGCGAAACGTATTCGACCAAATAAACTTTTACCCTGTTGACAAATTGAATTTCTCCTTTTGGCCTGGATTCTACCTGGATGACTGAGGAATTCTACACACAGGGCAGGTTAGCAAACAATAAAAATACATCTAAATATCCACTCATTTATAATAAAACCAAGCATTCGCCTGTTCTCTCATTCAAACACATCACGCTCAACATTTCTGCATTTAAAATATGTCAGACATTACCATATTCATCTCCACGGAGACAAGCGGGTGATACAACTGGGTGAGATTACAGGTTAGATGTATGGAGACTGATTGATTGTGGAGAGGTGACCCCGCTCACAGAAAGAATGTCTGTTTTTCAAGGTATTTTTAGCAACCAAAAACACCTTGAATTGAACAGGTTAAATAGATTCTGTCTAGCTTCTCCAGAGAGACAAGCTTGAATTTATACATATTTATATATTTTATCCATATTCATTGTTTCTGTGAATGTACTAAAGAGACATAGATTACTTGGAACTACTGTGAGACATTTCCAACAGTTTTTAATGTGTTTTATTTCTCAGAGAACAACATAGGTCCAAAGAAGCGCAATAACAATTTAATTTAATTCAAGACTTTTAAATAAGGTTCTTCAATTCAGTTTTTGTTTTTTTCTTTTTATTGATAATTGCCATGGTCTTAATATTTAATTATCCTGATACCTATGGAGAGAAAACTACAAATCATTCAGAGGTACTGTACTTAAAGGGCTCATATTAAACTATTTCTGAGCTATAATATTGTTTCCTCTTCAAAAACATACCTGGAGTTATGTTTTGTTTAATTCACACATGTTTAACACACAAACTCTGTATACAGAAACAGAAAATACTCTGCTCCACCTTGTGATGTCATGTGGCAACAGAGGAAGTGTGTTTTTAAACTCCATACACCTCCGCTAGGATCATTTGGATGATTTTAGCCCAGGAATTGCCATCCTCTACTGAACTAAAAGTAAAAGGAGCTGTTTACTTGAAATCTACTGCTTCATGACATCACAAGGTGAAACGGAGCATTGGGAGCTTTGGAAATATCAATAAACTAGGGTTACTGAAACAAAACACTCTTTGTTTTTCACAAGAGTCTATTATGTGAAATTGAGAACCATGATGAGTAAATACTAAACATAATAATAATACTGCATTATAAAGGCAAACAGTAAACACAATTTGGGCTCCTGTGTCTGCAAACTCCAAATATAAGCTGAGCAGCTAAAAACTGACCTGGTCAATTATTCATCACTGAAAAATCAAGAAAAGTGTGCTATAATAAACAAAGCATAAAGATGAATTATTAATTTTAAAGCTTTTAAACCAGCATAACTTTAGATAGCATCAGGCTTCTCTAATTGTTGTCATTTACTATTTAGGCTCATTATGCAGTAAAACCAGCCCCAGTCCTGCTCTCTTATGTTTTATAGTCATCCTGACTCAGAACAGCTGCTATCACCATAATATTACACTTTAATGTCCTCAGATAAAGTTCATTTGGGCAAGTCTGCGGAACAGCAAGCTGCGCATGTTGGGTAAATGCAGTACCAACCATATTAATAGATAATCAATGTTATTGAACACAAAAAGTATTAATTTAGACAATATTTAGATTTTAGATGTTCTCTCTCTTAAAGTTACAGTATGTAACTTTCAGTCAAATGAACCTCATTGAGGCTGCAGTTATAGGGGAGAATTTGGAGCTGAGTTCCACAACTGAAAATGACACGCCTGACAGCAACATAGAGGGGACGATGTTTTTTTTTCAGTAGAAAATGAATTGGAGCCAGAGATGAACATTTCCTATTTGGAATGCAGCAGCTAGCGGGTTAGCTATGCCCATTTATACAGTCTATGGGCAGAATAAAGATAATGTATCTAAGGTTTATTTATTTATTATTTATTATTTAAGTTTATTTTAGTGCCACTGTGATACTGTCATATCAAAACAAAAATCATTGGTAACTCCACCACTCTGAAAAATCAAAGTTATGAACTCTATAATTTTAAAGTATAATTTTAAGTTATAATTTCTGCACTCATACAATTGCATACACGTTTTAGACTATATATATATATATATATATATATATATATATATATATATATATATATATATATATATATATATATATATATATATGTGTCTCTCACTCTCACCCAGCTCGGGTCCTCTACCAGAGGCCTGGGAGCTTGAGAGTTCTGCGCAGTATCTTTGCTGTTCCTAGTACTGCACTTTTCTGGACTGAGATGTTTTTCCTGGGATCTGTTGTAGCCACTCCTCCAGTTTGGGGGTTACAGCCCCGAGTGCTCCGATCACCACGGGCACCACTGATGCCTTCACCTTCCAGGCCTTCTCCAGCTCTTCCTTGAGCCCCTGGTATTTCTCTAGTTTCTCGTGTTCCTTTTTCCTGATGTTACCATCGCTTGGTATTGCAATGTCCACCACCACGGCTCTGTTCTGTTGCTTATCCACCACCACTATGTCTGGTTGTTTCGCCATCACCATTCTGTCAGTCTGTATCTGGAAGTCCCACAGGATCTTGGCTCGGTCATTCTCCGCAACCTTCAGGGGTGTTTCCCACCTTGACCTTGGGGTCTCCAGCCCGTACTCTGCACAGATGTTTCTGTACACTATGCCCGCCACTTGCTTGTGTTGCTCCATGTATGCTTTCCCTGCCAGCATCTTACACCCTGCAGTTATGTGCTGGACTGTCTCAGGAGCCTCTTTGCACAGCCTACACCTTGGGTCTTGTCTGGTGTGGTAGATCTGGGCCTCTAGGATGAGGGCCTCTGTGCTGTCCTTCAGACCAGCCCTCTCCAGCCATTGGTAGGATTTCTTGATATCAGCCACTTCAGTTATGTTTCGGTGGTACGCCCCATGTAGGGGTTTGTCCTGCCATGATGGTCCCTCCAGCACCTCTTCCTCTGCACTCCACTGTCTGAGGCATTCCTTGAGTACATCATCTGTCGGGGCCTTGTCCTTGATGTACTTATGGATTTTGGATGTTTCATCCTGGACAGTGGTTCCCACACTCACTAGTCCTCGGCCTCCTTCCTTCCGGCTCGTGTACAGTCTCAGGGTGCTGGATTTGGGATGGAACCTCCATGCATGGTCAGGAGCTTTCGTGTCTTAACGTCTGTGGTCTGTATCTCCTCCTTTGGCCAGCTTATGATTCCTGCTGGGTATCTGATCACTGGCAGGGTGTAGCTGTTTATTGCCTGGGCCTTGTTCTTGCCATTGAGCTGACTTCTTAGGACTTGCCTTACTCGTTGCAGGTATTTAGCCGTAGCCGCTTTCCTTGTTGTCTCTTCAAGGTTGCCATTTGCTTGTGGGATACCAAGGTACTTGTAACTGTCCTCAATGTCTGTTATTGTTCCCTCTGGGAGTGAGACATTTCCTGGTGGTGTGGATCAGTGAGTCGATGTCTCGTTCACTCTTAGCGTACAGCTTGATGTCATCCATGTAGAGGAGGTGACTGATGGTGGCCCCATTTCTGAGTCGGTACAGTATATACGGTGTGTGTGTGTGTATATATATATATATATATATATATATATATATACATATATATATATATACACACAGTATATATATACACATACATATACATATATATATATACAGTGGTACCTCACCTTACGAATGACCCAACAAACGAAAATTTCAAGTTACGAAACGCCTTCACGGTAAATTTTTGTCTCTAGATACGAATGAAATTTCAAGTTACGAAACGCGAAATCTCAAAAATTCTAATAATGCGCGCTCAGTCACACACATTATACGCTTTTCTCAGACTGGATTTAAACTTTTCTCACATTTGTCTCTCGTTTAAACACTCAAATTTTCATAGATTTTCAACAAAATTATTAATAGTGAAGTGTGTGGGGGGAAGGAGGAGGGGGGAGAAAACTGCGCGGGGACACGTGTGATAGCGCACATGACCCGACGCGGGGCTGCCAGCAGGTCTAGACCTGTACTAAACCAGGACTAAACCAGGACTAAACCAGGACTAAACCAGGACTAGCCCAGGTGGATTAAAGCGCCGCGCGTGGGTCTATTTCCTGGTTCCGGCGCGGAGCTGACAGCAGGTCTAGAACAAGGTCTAAACCAGGACTAAACCAGGACTAAACCTGGACTAGCCCAGGTGGATTAAAGCGCCGCGTGTGGGTCTATTTCCTGGTATCGTTTCGAGTCACAGCTGAGGCGAGCCGCTGCTCGCATGCAAGAGCCGCGGTCTAGACCTGCTCTCCAGGGCCCCTCCAGGCACGGAGCCCCAGACATCCAGGGACCCAGGGGGACACTGCCAGCCCGCCTTAAGAGCTCCCTAAGCGGGCATGGGTCCGGGGATTGTCCCGGTCACCGGCCTGGAGGTCTTAAAGAGGCCGACCTCACGGTTCTGTCATGCCGCTCTGTGAGCACCTTACGCGGGCAGGTCTAGAGCAGCGGCTCGCCTCAGCTGTGACTCGAAACGAAACCAGGAAATAGAGCCACGCGCGGCGGTTTAATCCACCTGGTCTAGTCCTGGTTTAGTCCTGGTTTAGACCTTGGTCTGCTGTCAGCTCCGCGCCGGGTCATGTGTGCTATCACACACATGTCCACGCGCAGGTTTCTCCCCCCTCCTCCTTCCCCCCACACGCTTCACTATTAATAATTTTGTTGAAAATCTATGAAAATTTGAGTGTTTAAACGAGAGACAAATGTGAGAAAAGGACACAGGACGTGGAACGAATCAGGCTTTTTCCATTGAAATAGCTACTCAACTTACGAATTTTTCACGTTACGAAACCACTTCTGGAACGAATTAATTTCGTAAGGTGAGGTACCACTGTATATATATATATACACATACATATACATATATATATATATATATATCACTGTTTAACGAGCCTGTACGTGATTTTTTTTTCAATGGATTTGAGCTAAATTTGTCAAAACAAGTCCAAATTTCACGGTCCAATAATCAGGAAGTGTGCATTAGCATGCTAGTTTTTGTTAGTATTACCATTTCTCAGCTATTGCCTCTGAAAGTTGTGAAGGGCACTTATAAACTCATCATGGTGAAAAAGTAGGATGCTCTGAATGCATAAGTGAGGAGTAACGTTGGACCACTGCAAAAAAAAAACAAAAAAAAAAGGTACAGTGCCTTTAAACGTGCACTATGGAGCTTTTCTGGTGGAGGGTCCGTCAAATGCTTTACTCCATGGAGAAGCCACTGCTCTGCCTGAAATGTTCCACAGTATGACATTAAACAGCTCTACCTTACATTTATTCAATGACATGTGGTTTTAGTACAAAAATACCTACAGGCATTCTGACTGTGAGCGGGGTCACTTCTCCACAGATCTGACCTGTCATTTGGTCTGGTTTGGGCTCCATGAAGATAGAAAGTTTTAATGGACAAACCAATAACATCTCCATGGAAAAAGAATTTGATAGACCCTCCACCAGGAAAGTTACACAATGCACTTATAAGCCTAGGTACTGTAGATGAATTATAGCAGGACAAGCAGATACAGTAGTTCTTGTTGTTGTATTTTTAAAAATGCAGGAGCAGACGATGGCGATATATTTTGTTCTATTCTAATTTATGATGTCTGTTTCCCTCTTTAAGCAGATTCCTGTATATATTAAAAGAGGCTGTAGGGAGCAGCTGTGAATGGAGCAGCACTACATCATACCTGTCCATTATTTACACGCACTGTTACCATGGAGACTACACAGCTAAATTATACATACATTATATATATATATTAAACATGTGTGATTTATAGGAAGTCATGTTTTATTCAAATGTCCCATAGCCATTTATTATCTTTAAAAAGCTTTTGTAGCAGACGGCTTGGTGAAAGGATAAACTTTGGTGCAGTGGTGCAGGACGTAACCTCAGATTGTTACTTAAAGGTGTATTATGTAACTTTTTTGGTGGAGTGTGCGTCAGATACTTTTGTTATTGGTTTGGGTGAAATTTTCATTAAAACGTATCTACCTCCCACTACCTGGTCAAATTACAGATTAGATCTGTGAAGCGGCCAGTCCGTTCACTGTAAGAATGCATGATTTTCAAAGTATTTTAGCAATAATTGATTAGATAAGCGTTACATCTTACACATTTAAGTAAAAGGAAAGAAACAGAAGCAAAAAGAAAAAAAATGACATGGTTGGAGTATTGGAGTAAAAACAAACAAACAAAAAAACAGGTTTTCAGATTGGTTTGACTGAGAACTAATAAAAGGGGAAAGAAAAATGCGTGGAAGAGAGAGAGATGTTGAGAGGAGAGGGGGACTAGAGAAGGAGGGTCAGCCATGTTAAAAAGTATGTAAGAGAAAGGGAGAGGGAGGGGAAGGGGGAGACAGAGATAGGATAAGGAAGGAGAAGAGAAAGGAGGTGAGAGCAGAGGCTGGAAGTGTGTATGACAGAAGTAGAGAGAGAAAGAAGGAGCTGGAGAAAGAAAGAAAGAAAGAGGGGGATAAGTTCTAGAAGAAGAAAGAGAGAGAGAGTGAGAGAAGGGAGAGGGGGGCAGAAGGAGTGTCCATGTTGGATGGGTGTATAAGAAAGGGAGAATGAGAGAAAAGGGAGAGGGTAAAGAGAGATAGAAAGGGACATAAAATAAAGAGAGGACGGGGTACCCCTGGGACTGGAGCGAGGAGAGTGGCAGGATTGTTGGAAATGTTAAAGAGAAAAGACTGAGAGAGGGAGAGAAAGAAAGAGAGAGAGGGATGGGGAGAAGGAGGGGAGAGGAAGAGGGGAGCACTGAAGAGTGAGAGAGGGGAAGGAGGTAGAGGAAGAAGAGGGGAGGACAGGGTAAACAAATTAGAATTAGAAAGCGAGAGGGATGGAAGAATAAGGAGTGATAGAAAGAGAGAATGGAGGGACAGAAGAAGAGGGGAGATGGGAAAAAACAAGAGTGGAAGATAGAAGGAGGGATGGAGAAAGGGGACAAGGAATGGATAAAGAGGATGGAGGGATAGACATAAGAGGCTAGAGTGGGGAGAGAGAGGGAGAAGAGAGGGGAGGTAGCAGTATCCATATAAAAAGAATGGGAGAAAAATGAGGAGGAAGAAAGAGATAGAGGTAAGGAGAAGGAAGAGAAGAATTAGAGGTAAGGAGAGGGATTGAAAGAGGGAAGAAGAATAGAGAGATGGAGGGAGAGAGAGAGAGAGGGAGAGGGTCATTGTTAAGGCTTTACTCCGAGGTAGAGGTAGGTAAAGAGAGATATAAGAGGACAGAAGAAAGAAATAAGAGTGGAAGAGAGAGGGAAGGAGCAATGGAGAAAGGAGGGGATAGACAGAACAAGATAGAAGAGAAAGGAGAGCGAAAGAGAGGGAGGGAGAAAAGAGAGGGGGTGGCAGGGGTAGAAGTAAAAAGAATGGGAGAAAGACAAGGAGGGAAGGAAGGAAGAGAAAAGAGAAAAGATAGAGGTAAGCAGAGAGATTGAAAGAGGGAAGAAATGATGGCAAACAATGAAGGGATAGAGAGATGGAGGAAGAGAGAGGGTCATTGTTAAGGCTTTACTTACAGAGGAATTAAAAAAACAAAACAAAGGAAACTAGGATGCCTTCAGGTGCTAAATCAGTTTTAGATTTTCAATTATTCCAAGAGCAGCAGCAGTGGTGATGGCAGATGCACTGCACTAATCAGAGGAGGCAGCCGTTATTTTTATTTTGTCTCTTGAAAGCTTCTGTAGCTCGGTTTAGACTGAAGGGAGTCCGCACATGAGGTCATGGGGCCTCTGGGAGAGTACCTGGTCTGATCCCGGTTCAGCTCTGATTTAATGTTGGGTTTATTTCTGGATTTGGGAGCGTTTTCTTGTATTAAAGGCGCTGTACATGATCTTTATGGACTTAAAGAGGATCTGTACTGCAAAACTGACTTGTTTCCCCTCCTCATTTATCCTCTCGAAGTTGTATTTAGTGTGATTCGTGCATGTTTGAGTAATCCTTTCATCTGTATTCTCCTGTAGAAAGATCGAGATAATAAGATAATACTTGATCATTTATTCATTTTTTTATTCAAGACGTTGCGTCGATCTACCCCTGTTTTCATGCCCACTGCTCTGTGCTAGATATAGATCAATATATCGATTGGCTGATATATCGGACCAATACTTTTGGACTGTTTAGTGCATCAGTTATTGGCCTTCAATCTTCAGCATAAACCGATATTTTGTTTTGGTTGAAATGCTGCTCAAAATTCACACACAAATTTTACTTTACTTACTTTATTTTAACACTTTAAAGGTCCCATGACATGGTACTTCTTGATGCTTTTATATGGCTCCTTAATGGTTCCCTAATACTGTAAATGAATCCTTCTTCAAAATCAACACTTAGTGCATGAGAAAGACACATGTACAGAGCCAGAGTCATAATCTCTCTGTCTGAACAACTCATTCTGGGCCTTGTTGCTTGAATGCAAATGAGAAGGACACAGATTGGTTAGAGGAGTGGGTGGGTGGGGAGGGGGGGCAAATGCGCCGCTGGTTCCTTGTTTTAGCGGTGCGCTGTGTGTGTAAGTGCGAAGGAGGAAAGGAGAGGCTTTTCAATGAAAAAAAAACACATTTTCACTGAAAATAAAATTAAACCACTGCTGTTTCAGAGGTCCAGAGGGTTGGGTAAAGGTCTTCCGAGCCTAGAAACACTCGCACGTGCCTCCAGGCAAATAAAAAAACGCATTTTGCATTGCGTAGCTCCTCCGCAGTCCAAATTCTCTGGGCGTGATTTCCAGAGAGAGGAGGTGGAGATCCAGACGGTGGTGGAACTGAATTTGCATTTCTTTGTTCGATCTGACGTCAATAAGGTGCCTTGTCCAGAATCGCCCATTTGAGCTGTGTTTTTTTCAAACGCAGAAAATGATCGCAAATGCTCAGTTTAGACATTTCGCACCTTTTAGCCATTGGGGGGCCCTAAACAGGGTAGGGAAGCTCACATTAACGTTCAAAAACCTCAGAAAGTGAAAATTTCATGCCATGGGACCTTTAATGCAACGAGATAACAAATAGATAGAGATAACAGTACAAAACGTGACCAAAATGCTCTCTTTTAGGTTTGCTCTAAAAAAAGTACTATGGGTCTATGGGTGAGTGTGTCATAAATATAAATTACAGAATTTGTGGAATAGGATGCAAATCAGCTTAATATTTATTGTTTCTCTGAATTCTAAACAATCGGTAACAGCATCGGTCATTAAAAAACCCATATGGGTGGATCTGTCTTCTACACTTTGTTCTCCAATTGCATTTTCTTAATCTGTGATACGCGCAGGATTCAGCAGCATCATGGAGTCATTTTTGCACAAATTAAAAAACAAAAAATTCTTCTTGTTAGTGTAATGTGCAGCTATCCATCAGAGGTACGGACTCTTTGTTGTGATGATATTTACGGTGACTTCAGCTCCCATTGGACATTGCAGTTTTCTAACTCTGAAGTCCGTGAACTTGTTTGTTTTATTAAGTCGTTTTAGATGATTACTGTGATTTTAAATGTCCAAATTGTAACAAAATGATCCACAGGTGTCATAGATTTTATACAGAGTCTATATAGCAGACTCAAGCACAATATGTCTTCTTTAAAAATGTGAAAAACAGAACTAATTCATTTAAAACAGTTTGCAGTGGTCCAAAATTATAGGGTAAGATAAGATAAGACTTTATTGATGTCACATAGGAGAAATTCACTTGCCACATTAGCTCCAGGCAGTTTAGTGCAAAAGAAAGTTTGAACAAGAAAGTGCATGCAGACAAATAGTAATAATAATAAAATAAGTAAATAAGAGAATATAGAAAAAAATTGCAAGTTTGGACTATATAGTGGAGTTATACAGTCTGATGGCGGTACACAGTACCTCCCACATCACAATATACCATACCATACCATACCAGCATTATTTATAAAGCACTTTAAAACCTTTATGGCTGGTCAAAGTGATGTCCGCAAGCATTGAACAGACAAGGACAATCGCAGTCAAAGTCACAATACAACTCCTAAAAAACACAGAAAACGATAAGATACTCAACAACAAGAAATGTACTTGTTAAAAGCCAGTGAAAAAGGTGCATTTTTAGGAGTGATTTAGAAACAGATACAGACTCTGACTGTGTAATCTCTAATGGCAACTGGTTCCACAGCCGTGGGGCAGTAACAAAAAACCCACGGTCCCAACAAAACTGGGTTTAGTCTTTGGGGCAGCAAGCTGCAGATGGGCTGCTGACCTGAGAGTGCGACAGAGGATGTGAGGGTAGATCAGGTCAGCAAGGTAGGAGGGCGCTAGGCCACTTAAAATAATTTTTAACTTGACTCTAAAGCACACTGGGAGCCAATGGAGAGAGGCTAAAATAGGTGAGATGCTCTCATGTTTCTGGGTAACAGTTAAAAAATGTATTATAATAACAAAGAGTAAAAATTTGAATGGTAATAATTAGGGCTGGGAATATTAACGCGTTAATCGCGATTAATCGCGATAGAGTTTTAATCGCGAACAATTTTTTTAATCGCGATCAGAGTTTGCCAGCATTTTCCGCAATTCTACCATCCATATGCAGCTCATTTGGTTGTATTAATTAAACTCATTGTTGGTTAAATGCGCTATTTTGAGTTTGCTAGTATTTTGTTCCTTCTACGCATCCGTAGGCAGCTCGAGCGGGCTTCAATCATTTATTTACAATTTCTCAAAGTAAGCACTATTACTGGTTCATTGTTACTTTTTCCTTTCTCTGCACTTTTTTGAAATAAAAAAAAATGGTGAGAAATACTTTGCATTGTGAGTTTAACTTTAGATTCGAACGGTCTTACTGCAAGATATCAATTTTAAACATGCAAAATAAATCACGATTAATCGCGATTAACTATGAAATTTCTGAGATTAGTTGCGATCAAGAAAATTAATCGTTTGACAGCCCTAGTAATAATACATTCTACATAAATAGCAAACATAGCAGGAGACTGGTGTCAAATAAGGCATAATGCATATGTATAATTATAGAAATATAGCAATACAAATTTGTCTCAGTTATATACAAGAGGTCGTTCGGAGGAACGGTACAAATACATGGAAACAAAAATCAGATACAGGTTCTTTAATGTGATGTTTTGTCAGAGGACATAAGGACACCGCTTTGACTCAAATCCAAGCCGATCTAACCACGTTTAGCAAAGCTCCTCTGCATTCAACGCTCTCAAATGAATATGAAAAATGGCCGGAGAACAAAGCGCTGTCAGCATCACCAGGATAGATCCAATTACCGTAAAAAGCCAGCACTAAAATGAATTATCCTGCTCTGGTTTTTTACGGGGCTCTTTGTGCGTTTAGTCTGGAGTATGTGCTTAAATGATGCTCTCTTTTCACAGGTACGGCCCCAAACTGTACCGAGGGACTGCAGATGGAAAGCTAATGCGAAGGAAGTGAACGCAGAGGTGAAAAATGACACACGCTTGTGCATAAAAAATACCTGAGCTGAGCTATACCGGGGCCCGAGAGCCGTTCTACACATTATCACTGAACGCTGCAGTGGTTTTTCTATATATGAAAGTTACTATAGAAGGCAGACTCAACTAGTGTCCTATCTATGAGGTTCAGAGGGGTGAAAAAGTAGGACTGTTGTCATTGTGATTAACAATTTAGGTCATTTTTGTGTACTGTGGAACTTTTCTGGTGGATGGTCTGTCCGTCACCAGCTTTTTTCATGGATATATTGCCTGGAAAGTTCCACAGTATGGCTATTACACTTATTTATCTATACAAAGACAGCAGGTGACGCCACAGGGCTAAGTTCCGTGCCAGATCTGTGGAGAGGCGAGCACACTCATGGTAAGAATGCAGGATTTTAGGTCAATAAAAACCCATGTTTTTGAGTAAATGATACGTTTAATGCCATACCGGGACATTCCAGACAAAACAATAACATCACCATGGAGACAAGCAGGTAGTGGACCATCCATACACTTATTGCTATGGTGATATCATTGTTTTGTCTGGTTTTTCCACAGTACGGCTTTTGAAAATTTCTATCCACAAGTGTAGCCACCTAGCCAAGTTACAGGCCAGATCTGTTTAGAGAAAGTTACACCGTACATCTTTAAATCAAGCTATTATTACTGAATGGTAAAAAGTCCTCACAATGTCACATATATAGACGGGAGGAACCCTGAACCAGACCTGGAGTAGTTAAAACATGTAACAGTTACTTTTTAGTCATATTAGTTAAAATTATACACTATGAAACTTTTCTTTTGTGTGGTCTGCATCCTGTTCTATACAAACAGTAGTACACATCATGGCCAAAGTACAGGTCAGATCTGTAGAGAGTAGATCCCACTCATAGTAAATGAATAAATGCTTTATAGATAAGTTAGACTTAAGACTTAGACAAACTTTATTGATCCACAAGGGAATTTATTTGGATACAGCAGCTCACTCATCACAATATAATATATAACAGAGGGTAACAAAAATAGATGGTATAGCAAAAAAATATAGCAAGAGACCAGTGTCAAATGAGACATAATTATAAAAATAGTAAATGTATATGTACAAGTCAAAATAAAATAGAAAAATAAGTAATAAAATAGAAAATAAAATATACAATCACAACTATATACAGGAGACAAGAACGAAGAGAGTCTGCTCATGCTCTTCTTGTACACAGCATTGCAGTTGTCCCTCCAGTCCAGCCTGTTGTTCCCATGGACGCCAAGGTACTTGTAGCAGTCCACTATTTCCATTACCTGGATGGTAATGGGCTCCACTGCTGTCCTCTTTCTCCTGAGGTCAATCACCAGTTCCTTGGTCTTGTCAACATTCACGAGCAGAAGGTTTGCCTGGGACCACGCCACAAAATTTGCAATCAGTGTCCTGTACTCCATCTCCTGTCCATCCCTGATACACCCAACCACAGCAGAGTGATCAGAGAACTGCAGATGGCAGGACCCAGTACTGGAAATCAGAGGTGTACAGAGTGAACAGGAACGGAGACAGGACTGTGCCCTGGGGGGCTCCTACATTACTGACCACAGTGTCAGACAGGGTTGTCCCCAGTCGCACGTACTGAGGCCTGCCTGACAGGTAGTCAGTAATCCAGGAGATAATGGAGGAGCTGACACCCATCCTGAGCAGTTTCTCACCCATCAGAGAGGGCTGAATTGTGTTAAAGGCACTGGAGAAATCGAAGAACAATATCCTCACAGAGCCCTTAACACTATCCAGGTGTGAGTGAGCCCACTGCAGAAGATAGATTAAAACATCACCCACTAATGTGGGCCTGATAGGCAAATTGTAGAGGATCCACAGATGGTGCCACCAGGGGTCTGAGCAGAGCCAGAACAAGTCTCTTAAACACTTTCATGATGTGAGATGTCAAAGCAACTGGTCTGAAGTCATTAAGTCCAGATGGGATAGGCTTCTTGGCCACTGGCACAATGCAGGAGGTTTTCCATAGCACCAATATCCTTCAGCTTCAGGCTCAGTGTGAAGAGAAAGTGCAGGATCCCAGTGAGCTGTGCTGCACATGTCCTCAGCACACGGGGGCTGACTTGGTCTGGTCCAGGAGACTTGTTTTGGTGAACTTTCTCCAACTGCCTTCTCACCTGGGCAGGTGACAAAGACAAAGACACTAAGCTGGGTTGTGGGTGTGGGAGCAGAGGTGACTGGCTGATGAATGGTCATCTGAGTGGTCTCTGGTGAGGTGTGGATTGGGCGTCTGGGGGGTGTAGAGATGGGGGTGACAGGGGATGAGAAATGATTAAAATGCCAATTGAGTAGGTTTGATCTGTTTGGGCTATTGTCCTGCTGCTTTGTTTTGGAGAAACCAGTAGTGACCTTCATTTCCCTCCACACATCTCTGGTGTTACTCTGTTGGAGTTTAACCTCCAATTTCCTTCCATAGGCCTCCTGGTCCTGCCTTAGCTGGACCTTCAGCTGCCATTGCACCTTCTTCACCTTGTCCTTGTCACCAGAGTTGAAGGCCCACTTCTTTTTATTAAGTAGATCCTTCAGCTGGCTGGTGATCCAGGGCTTATTGTTGGGGTAACAGTGGACAGTGTGTGTGGGGCCCGCTGTATCCTCACAGAAGTCATGCTGTCGATGTTGTCCCCATGCGGCAGGCAGATCACATTCCAATCTGTGGTCTCAAAGCAGTCCTGAAGGGCATCGCTGCCTTCCTGACTCCACTTCCTTACAGTCCTAGTGGTGTCAGACTGCCTCTTTAGTGCAGGTATATACTGAGGCATTAACAGGACAAGATTGTGGTCTGATCATCCCAGTGGGGGCAGGGTAGTGGCACCGTATGCCATGGCATACAGCAGGTCCAGAGTTCTATTGTCTTGAGTTTAACAATCCACTAAAACACTGTCCAAGGAAACACGGTTGAAGTCTCCAGAAATCAGTAATAAAGCATCTAGGTGTTTAGACTGCAGTGCAGCAACCACAGTGTGTATTCTGTCAGAGGTCGCCTCTTCATCCACTGCGGGAGGGGAACTTCAATGAACAGGACAGAAGTAAATTCCCTTGGGAAATAATCTGGACACATTCCAAAAACCATAAGCTCAATGTCTGGCGCACAGATACGCTCCTTCACATTAATATGACCAGGATTACACCACCTTACGTTCACCAAAACAGCAATCCCGCACCCCTTCCTCTGTCCGCACGCACCGTCTTAAAGCCTGGTACAGATGCACTATTGTCTGGGAAGTTTGTATGAAGCCAGGTCTCCATGAAGCACCTGATACTGCTGACAGTGTGCTCCCACTGGTCTGTACAAGCGCGCACAGTTTGTCCATCTTATTTCCCAGTGACCTTATGTTCCCCATCAGAAGTGACGGAATCGCAGGCTTGAATTTCCTTCTCCGCTGTTTCACTCTCACTCCAGGACGGCATCCTCTGCGCTCTTCCTCTGTAGTTCCACAGGAATGTCAGGCTTAATTCCAAACAGCACTGGGGTCTTGGAGAGTGAAAGAAGGTGTTCTCTAGAATACACAATAGGCCGCCTGGACTGCTGAGCCACACAGTAAAGAACAAAGAGGTCAGAAAATATGGTGAGCGTTTGATTGGACGGATAAAGTGAATAAAAATAAAATAAAATCTTAAAGTGCAAACAAGAGGAACTTAAAAAGGTAGTTGTTTTCAGGATGTACCCAGCTGCCACTCTCTCAGGTGCTCAGGGTGTGAAAGTTAAATGCGTTATTGTAGCAGGTGACAGAGCCTCCATCCGAAAAGTTACACAGTGCACCTTTTAACAGAACTAAAATGTAAAACTAGGTGAGTTAAAACAACAACAATGTGCCACTACTACTACTACATATTTTAGTTCTCATAATTCCATTGCTCAAAATGCCTAGAAACTAGCTGACTTCAACATAAACAACTTTTTAACTTTGTTTACACGAAAAAAGTGAAATTACAGTACTATGGTGCGCTTTGAATAAAATGTCTTGCATACAATAAGTCAACTTTTCATTGCATTTGTTTTGACCAGACCGAACACTGTTACTGTAAATCTGAGCTGTTATGGACTCTCATGTGGATGCAGCAGATATATTTTAAAGGAGCTAATAAAGACACACTGTCTGCTTTATAAGACGTGTCTCCCCACATCGATACAGCACCTCCAGCATTAACACACAAATCTATATCTATAATAACATATGAATCTATATCTATAAATCACATGTCAAAAGCCCAGTCCATGTGAGTATTATGTGTACAAATGTCAGCAGTTCCTCTTTAAAGGTCCTATATTACACCAAACTGACTCTTGTAAGCTTTAAAGGGATAGTGCGGTTTTTTAAAATGTTAATCTGTATGAGTTTCCTTCTAAAAGTTACGTGTGTTGACACCGGCTTACCTCTGACAGTCTCAGCTGATCCCGGTTCAGCTCGTTTTCTGGAGCTCAGGTAATTAGGTCCGGTAACTTCTCTAGAACATTAAATAAAGCTTGTTTTTCTTCTCAAAACAAAACAATTGTCCGAAAGGTGATATAGTTGCGTCCCAAACAGTTGTCTGACGACTTGTATCACAGCGCGCATATCAGCTGTATCAGCCTGTTCACTTGTAAACTTCCCCTTGCGGCGGACCACATCTGCGGTACACTTCCGCTTAAGGTGAACAGGCTATTACAGCTGATATGCGCGCTGTGATACAAGTCGTCAGACACAATACGCGATCGCTTAGTTCGCTGCTGGATGTTTCCTTGACAACTGTTTGGGATGCAACTATATCACCTTTCGGACAAATGTTTTGTTTTGAGAAGAAAAACAAGCTTTATTTAATGTTCTAGAGAAGTTACCGGACCTAATTACCTGAGCTTCAGAAAGCGAGCCGAACCGGGATCAGCTGAGACTGTCAGAGGTAAGCCGGTGTCAACACACGTAACTTTTAGAAGGAAACCCATACAGATTAACATTAAAAAAAAACGCACTATCCCTTTAAGTCATGGAGTTGTGTTTTGTTTCATTCACACATGTTTGAGTAACCCTTTATTTTTAGTCTGTTTACATCTCCAAAGCTCAAAATGCTCTGTTCCACCTTGTGATGTTATGAAGCGGTAGTTTTCAAGTTACCAGCTACATTTTTCCATTTAGTTCAGTAGAGAGTGGCAATTCCAGAGCTGAAATCAGTAGTAGTAACAGCTGCCCTGGGGCAGAATGACAGAAGCAAGGCTGTCAATCTGCGGTATCAGACGACCACCAACACTCACGCACACTCCACTTTCATAATAGGCAGTGTAGGTGAAGTGTCTTGCCTAAGGACGCAACAAAAGTTTTAGCTATTGGCGCCCCCCTGTGGCACCTGATTTTCCCAGTATCTCCCATCCAAGTACTAACCAGGCCCGGCCCTGCTGAGCTTCTGAGATCTGACGGGACCAGGCTTTGACAAGCAGGTATGGCCACAACGGAGCACTTCCTGTATCATCACAAGACATCATAAGGTGGAACAGAGTGTTTTCAGTTTGAGAGAAGAACTCACTCTAAATACGCAGGGTTTGTGTTTTAAACGTGTGAAAGAAACAAAGCACAACTTCAGGTCTAGAAAAGAAAAAAGTTACTGCACACTCGCTTGACTTTACTCTTTTATTGGGCTTAGAGCGAACAACGCGTTTCGCAGGTCTGTTTGTGATGAGGAAACAAGATTAGAACAGAGATCAGAAAATAGCGAAATATGGGCCCTTTAAGAAAAATGAGAATTTGAGGAAGTTTTACACTGTAAGTAAGAATTCCACCTAAAGTTTTATAATGAGACCCCATATGAAACCTTCTCTAGGCTAATTTACTATTAAGGTTTTCTTCTCATGTACCTGTATGGAGTTCTCCTGCAGGTTGAGGTATCTGGTGTTGACGGAGATGCTCTGCGGGACCTGGTCGAGGCTCTGGCGCGTGCAGATCACCCGGCTGGCCTGGTTTGAGCACGTGCACAAGGTGGGACACGATTGGCTCGAAGCGGAGGGGGAGGAGCCTGCACCCCCCACCGACTCAGGACCAGGAAGTAGGAGGAGCCCCGAGAAGAGATGGGCCAGTAGAAAGAACAGGGGGGCAGGGCCGGGCAGGCAGGTCAACGTGCTGGTGCGCATGGTAAATGGAACATGTCCCTACCCTGTAATCCGAATGGACAGAAAAGGGCAGCACTGGGGCGAGAATTAACACACTCCGATTGGGACGTCCAGTGAAGAAGGAAGAGGTTTCAAAACATCCTCAAAAATAATCCAGGAAGGAAGTAAATCCACAAGTTTGGGGAAAATTGCAGGTAATAGAAGGTATTCCTCTTTGTAAGTCCGATTGTTTGGAGCTGAAGAGTCCAGGAGTTACTGTAAGAAACAAGAAGAAATGTTTGAATAATGGAGATATTACACTTCTAGGGGGTATTACCTGCAAACATTTTACTGGTTTGAAAATGCTATATTCACCGAAAACAGCGCATTAACATGTGTTACAAGTTTCGTTTTACATGCAAAGTCAGTCTCTCCTCACTCTGCTCTCTGTGCTAAGTCACTCCCCCTTCAGAGCGCTATCACCACACAATCAGCGTGCATCCCGTTAATGAAAATACTTCACTTCTCATCGGGATCATCAAGTTGTTGTGCATAGTAGGCTTGTGGTCTGAGCATTGCACAGAATCTTACAGCTGACCATGAGGAGGTTTTTATTGTCTGATAATTAAGAAGTGTGTGTTAGCATGCTAGCTTTACTGTCATGGTCATAGAGTGTATATATAAATGGACATAGCTCCACATACTGTAAGTTTGCATTGCAGCTCTTCTGGCTCCTACTGACTTACAATAGAATATTGTGGCCCCTCTCTCTGTAACTGCTACTTTGAGCCTCATCATTTTGGTCTTAAAGATCCCATGACATGGTACTTCTTGATGCTTTTATATGGCTCCTTAATGGTTCCCTAATACTGTAAATGAATCCTTCTTCAAAATCAACACTCAGTGCATGAGAAACAGAGATAAGATGAGAAAGAGTATTTTTTCTCCCTCAGAACAGGTCATAATGGGTGTTGTTGCTTGAATGCAAATGAGGAGAAAAGAGCTGGCCAATAGTAGAGGGTGGGGGCGTCGCCAAACTCTCCGCTCCTCCGCTCAGAGCCCTCAGCTGATCCAATTCCGTGTTTTTGCACGGGGGGAGAGATTTGATTTCGTTTTTCCATTGAAAAATAAACACATTTCCACAGAAAATAAAATCAAACCACTTCTGTTCAAAGGTCCAGAGGCTCAGATAAAGGACTTCCGAGCCTAGAAACACTCGGACGTGCCTCCAGGCAAATAAAAAAACGTATTTCGCATTGCCTAGCGCATTCGCAGTCCAAACTCTCTGGGCGTGATTTACGCAAACTGCATTTGCATTTCGTTTTTCGATCTGACGTCAATCAGGTGCCTTGTTCAAAATCGCCCGTTTGAGCTCCGATTTTTTGTAACGCAGAAAAGGATCGCAAATGCTCAGTTTAGACATTTCACAACTTTTAACCATGGGGGGGGGGGGGGGGGCTAAACAGGGTAGGGGAGCTCACATTAACGTTCAAAAACCTCAGAAAGTGAAAATTTCATGCCATGGGACCTTTAATATGTTTGTATTAATCCCCTCTACATGATCCTGGTGTTTATTTTATTTATTTATGTATTTATTTATTTATTTTTGCTATTTTGTCCATCAAAAAATGCTATTCCTCATAAAGTCACACTCACTTAGTCTGTGGTCATGGCAAAACTCTGAAAGTTGTGAAAAGCACTTGCAAACTCATCATGATGAATAATTAGAATGCTGTGAATGCATGAGGATAAGTGAGGAATAACTGGACCACTGCAAATTAGTTCTATATGTTCTATATTTTAGCTCTAGAATTTACCGCTATAAGTTATTAAGGGTTAACTAAGGTAAAATGTACTTGAATACATAACCATCCTCTTATTTTCAGTCACATGCACTGTCTCCAGAGTCAGTCTCTCCACCTCCACCTTTCCTCGTTCCTCTTTCCTCTGTGTGACTGGCCTGATAAAACCAAGACCTAAAATAGTCCCTGAGCTTGTTATCTTAAGAGATGACTGACAGCTCTGCATCTCAGCCTTATCTCTGTGTAATCAACAGTAGCTTTAATCTTTTAAATCAACTCTAAACTCTATTTTCATCACATGAGTCAATATGTCACTGAAACATAAAGACAAACCAATGAAATAGAACTGTTACCTATGAAAAGTCTCACGTCTACGAGCATCGTGTAAATTTTCTGGTGGAGGGTCCGTCAAATACTTTTCTCCATGGAGGTGTTATTGCTTTGGTTGTTTCAATCTTTCGCAATTTAACCTTTTGTTGTCTTCATTTTATGATCTCTGTACAGCACTGTGGAAACTGCCTTGTTTGTAAAATGTGCTATAGAAATAAAGAGGATTTGGATTTAGATTCTCTATAAGGGATAGTGACAAATACTAATACATTCTCTCAACAGTGATAATCATCTCATTCTTTTGTATTCCATCAGAAAATCGACAAGCACCTGTATATGTCCTGGATTTAGGAAAGTTAACAATGCAAATGTGTTTTTATATGTTTAAATCTGCTGTTTTTATAAGAATAATGCCATACACTTGTAATGCTCCCCTGTGTTCATTCACTCTGCACTCACTGGTGGTAAGCTGCTACTGTAGCCACAGCTGCCGTGGGACAGACTGAAGGAAGAGAGGCTGCCAATCTGCACAATCGGCCCCTCTGATCACCACCATCACTCATGCTCTCACACCGCAAACATACTAGACAGTGTGGGGGAAGTATCTTGCCTAAGGACACAACGGCAGAACAGGAAATGTGTGTAAAATCCCTCAGTCGTTCAGGTAGAATCCAGGGCAAAGAAGAAAGTTGAATTGACAAACTGATCCGCAAAGCTGGTCATGTGATCGGCCGTGAGCTGGAGTCACAGTGAGGGACAGGAGGACATTTGGACAAACTGCTGTCCATCATGGACACTCCTGCTCACCCACTGCACCAGACGAGCTCATTCTCCAACAGGCTCCTACAGCTCCGCTCAAACAGTGAGAGATACAGGAGTACATTCATACCATACTCCATACAACTGTACAACAACTCACCTTATGTAACAGATAATACTCCCTACAACTGTACAACAACTCACCCTTATGTAACAGATAATACTCCCTACAACTGTACAACAACTCACCTTATGTAACAGATAATACTCCCTACAACTGTACAACAACTCACCTTATGTAACAGATAATACTCCCTACAACTGTACAACAACTCACCTTATGTAACAGATAATACTCCCTACAACTGTACAACAACTCACCTTATGTAACAGATAATACTCCCTACAACTGTACAACAACTCACCCTTATGTAACAGATAATACTCCCTACAACTGTACAACAACTCACCTTATGTAACAGATAATACTCCCTACAACTGTACAACAACTCACCCTTATGTAACAGATAATACTCCCTACAACTGTACAACTCACCCTTATGTAACAGATAATACTCCCTACAACTGTACAACTCACCCTTATGTAACAGATAATACTCCCTACAACTGTACAACAACTCACCTTATGTAACAGATAATACTCCCTACAACTGTATATAGCTGGGATTGGACTTATTTGATATTGCATTTTATATTTTATTACTTATTTTTCTATTTTATTCTGATTTGTACATATACATTTATTATTATTTTTTTATTTTTAAGATTTTTAAAGATTTTTTTAAAAGATTAAGACTTTATTGGTCTCACACACAATGACACACGGGAGAAATTTGACTTCTGCATTTGACCCATCCTTTTCAGGAGCAGTGAGCAGCCATCTTTTTGCCAGGGGGGATTTGAACCCACAACCCCCAGGGGGAAAGTCAGAGACTTACCAGTTGAGCTAACCAGCCGGTTCTAATTATGACCACTGCTCTAACCACTGAGTCCCAGGTGTGTCGATATTTATACTTGACCCAATTCAAACCTTCTATTTCAGTCAAACTAAAGACGATATAATGACGGCCACTTCCCTTTAGCCACATCTGCCCTGGGACAGACTCATGTTAGATAATCTGCTCCAACAGACTCTGTGATCAGCACCAACATTTTCATAAAGCAATTTGATTCATACAGTATATGCACGCAGTCTGGATGAAGTGTAATGCTCAAGAACAAAACAGTAGTCTCCGCTGGAATCGAACTACGAACCTTCCAGTGATGGGTTAGAGAGGCAGTGTGAGAGACAGATAGAGAGAGACCTGGGAGTTCAACTTCAGAGAGAGAGAGAGAGAGAGGGGAGGGGAGAGAAGAGGGAGAGGAGAGAGAGATAGGAGGAGGGGCAGAAAGAAAAGGGGAGCGAGAAGAGCTGAGGGGCAGGCAGAGAGAAAGAGAGGAGGACGAGGGGCAGAAAGAAGAGATGAGAGAGAAGGAAAAGGAGGGCTGGAGAGGAAAGAGATGAGAGTAGAAGAGAGAGATACAGAGAGAGGCAAAAGAGAGACAGAGGAAGAGGATGGGACAGAGGAAGAGCAGTTGAAGATAGGGAGGAGCGGGGAGAAACTGGGACAGAAAAGAGTGGGAGGTGAAAAAAGATGGGAAAGAGAGAGAGAGGAAGATAGATGGAGAGAGGAAAGAAAGGCGTGAGAAGAAAAAAGAGAGAGAGGGGAGGAGGAGGATATTAATCTGATCGGGGAGTGTATGGCTGCAGGCAGAGAGGGAAATTATTAGCTCTAAAGTAATGGATGAATACTGAGCAGGGGGGTGAGAGAAAGAGATAGAGAGAGAAAATGCAAAGAGGAGAGAGAGAGGGAATAGAAAGACAGTGAGAGAAAGCGGAGGGAAGGAGGGAGAAGAGAGAAAGGGAGGAGTGAGAGGGAGAAGAAAGAAAGAAAGAAGGAGAGAGAAGAGGCGTGATACTAAATCAAGCTGAAAGGGAAGTGAAAAAGCGAGAGGGGAGAGAGATGGAGAAAGAGAGACAGTGAGAAAACGAGAGGTAGGGAGGGAAGAGCGAGAGATGAGAAAGAAAGATGGTAAAAAAGAGAACAGAGGAGAGCAAGAAAGGGAAGAAAAGAGGGAGGAGAGAGGAGAGAGACAGGAAAGGTAAGAGAGAGAGAGGGGGGAGAGCAGGAGAGAGGGGAGATAGAAAAGAGAGAGAGGAGGGAGAAGGAAGAAAAGAGAGAGGAGTGAGAGAGAAGAAATGAGAGGAGAGAGAGCGGAAAGGTGAAAGAGAGGAGATGGAAAAGAGAGGAGGCAGAGAGAAGGATGAGAAATAGAGAGGAAGAGAAGAGCTTGAGGTGTAATCCCAAATGGACTCATACGTGATGTGTTTAGTGAAGCAGCTTCTGTTGCTCTGTGGAATATAAATGTTACTGTAGAACATCAGCCTGTGGTGGAGACTTTCACTGGAGACTGGGACTCAACATGGAGAGGTGGAGGTTCAATCTGCACTACTGTGTCCTTGGGCAAGACACTTCAAACAAAACACAACTCCAGGTTTTGGAGGAGGTAACAACGTTCGAAAAGCTGGTGAAAAGCTCACGAGGGTCCATTCTGCGTAATATAGGACTTTTATTATTGGCTTCCCATTTGACATGGTTTTAATGAGCCATTCAAAGAAATACAGTAATCCCTCGTTTATCGCGGGGGTTAGGTTCCAGAAATAACCCGCAATAAGAGAAATCCGCGAAGTAGGACAACTTTATATTTTACAATTATTCTACATGTTTTAAGGCTGTAAATGCCTCACCACACACATTACACGCTTTTCTCAGACTGGAATGAACATTTTCTCACATTTGTCTCTAGTTTAAACACTCAATCTTTCATAGATTTTCAACAAAATGTATTAATAGTGACACGTGGGGGGAGACACGGCTCCGGAAGCCCCGCCGGACGCGCGAGGAGTACTGCCACGTCCCTGGACACGTGCTGCTCTGTCACGGATTCGTCCACGATGAGAGGTTCATCATGGACAAATCAGTGACAGAGCAGCGCAGGAGATAGAACCGCGGCGCCCGGACCACGTCCTCTCAACCCAAGCCACAAACCGAACACGCACAAACGAACGCAAGAGCCGCACGGAGTGATTTAATCCTGGTTTAGACCTGGTCTAGTCCCGGTTAAGTCCAGGTCTAGACCTGGTCCAGTCCTGGTTTAGTCCAGGGCCAGTCCAGGTTTAGACCTGGACTAGACCTGGTTTAGTTCTGGTCTAGACCTGGTTTAGTCCACGTTTAGTCCTGGTCTAGTCTCTTAGCAAATCAGGACGCAGAACACATTGTTACACTATAAAAAAAATGTTACACTATAAAAAATAAAAAATAAAAAATCCACGAAACAGCAGTGAACCGCGATAGAGCGAGGGATTACTGTATTGAAATCAATTTACACTGACAATTTTTTTTGTAAGATTTCCTAGAAAAAATCCTCAAAACAATCTGCACTAGCACTTTTTAAGTAAATGTTACTGCTGTAATATCAGGTACATTTACTCATCAGTATTAAGTAAAATGTACTTACCACCACGATTAACAGTCATGAATTTAATGACTAATTGTTAGCCTTTTTTAAAGTTGCGTGCCTATTACTTATTATTAGCCTGTTCACTTGTAAACATCCGCTTACAAGTGAACAAGTAATAGGCGTGCAGTGATACGACTCGAGAGAAAATAGCACCATGCAAATTAGGCTGCTGAATTTTTCGCGGACAACTGTTTGTGACGCAAATATATCACTTTTTGGACAAAAGCTTTATTAAATGTCCCCGCTAACTTACCGGAACTACGGTCGCAAGCTACGGAACCGGAGCAGAACTGGGCCCAGACGACGCTGTCATTGGTAAGTCAGTGTTAATGGATGACACTGTTGAAGGGGACGCCATACAGATCATACAGATAAAAGAAAAAAACGCACTATCCCTTTAAGTTACATTACTCATTAAACTTCAACTACTTCAGTAAAATAAGTACATTTTGTCCATTGCTATCAAATAAGTTGTAGTTCTCAAATAATTATTTTATTTCAGTGTGAAAATGAGACTACTACTGCCAGAAGTTATTTTTTGAATAGACTCGTTTACGTTGTTAATTATATAGTCAGTAGTGTCTAAATCGAATTAGAAAGCGTTTCATTGTCAAATAGTTTTACTTAATAATCAGGAAGTGTGCTGTTAGCATGCTAGTTGTCATTAGCTCCACCAGGATGGCAAAACTCTGGTCTCTGGGAATTGTGAAAAGTATTTAAAGGAGAATTAACGTTTTTTTACAATCTGAGCCTTATTTCAGTAATGTTGGTAAAGTGTTCAGTAAAGTTGTTTTACTCACCCATAGCACTTTGGTGCCATATGGAGCACTTCACAGCATATATGCCCCGAGCGGTCTCCAAATAACACAAACTTTAGCACTTTTCAAATCATAGAAGCTCAATGTCTTAGTCTACACTTTTGTTTGAGTCAAAAGTGGCCTGTAATCCGAGATTTATCCATAATTTACAGCTTTGTGTTTCATGTTTGGGTCCAGAGAACTGAGTGTGAAATAAGATGTGACTCCGCACATGCGCACTGGCGTCCTCATCTACTCGAAATTATGGATAAATCTCGAATTACAGGCCACTTTTGACTCAAACGAAAGCGTAGACTAAGACATCGAGCTTCTATGATTTGAAAAGTGCTAAAGTTTGTGTTATTTGGAGACCGCAAACATGTGCCCCGAGAACTCAATTACGAAGATCGCAAATCTAAAACATCTCCGGAAATGCTCCATATGACACCAAAGTGCTATGGGTGAGAAAACAACTTGTTTTATTACCAAAATAAGGCTCAGATTGTAAAAACCTGAATTCTCCTTTAACTCAATGTGGTGAATAATAAATGATGCTTAGAATGGATAAGGTTTGACCGCTGCAAACTGTCAAAATGATGATGATTCTGATTTCCTTTTCTTTTTTTAAACATTTTAAGAAAAATCTGATACAGAGCCTTTAAAACAGTCAGCAATTTGACTAAATATTCTGATATTATTGTTCATTTCAATTATTTTCACCATAATAACGACAGTAAAATTTCAGTACCAATTCAGCTTCCTTTTTATGCAACATTTTTGAATACTTCTTCACTTTCATAAGGTATAATATTTTGTTTTAAATTGTTAATCACTATGGCAACGGTCCTTGTTTTCTATAGTACCAACCAACCTCCTCTAGAGCCTTGATAACAGAAGTGCCCGTCTATTTCCTTTTCTCTGTATTCTCGGGAACATCTTCACCGCGCGCATAAACCTGCTGTTCATATCTACAGCTGCAGTTGTGGATTCCATGTCATTATTCACGCGGAGCGGCCGAGGATTCTGGGAGATTGAGTTGTGAGGAGAGAGATAGGGCTAAGGCTAAGTGCTGGAGTGGAACAGGCTAAAACCAGTGTACAGAGACGTGCGCTCACAGGGAGATAAGGGAGGCAAATCGGCCACTACCACTCACATTAATATTAATCATACTCACGAGCAGAGAGATAGAGGGAGGAGAAGAGTGGGAGTGAGAGAAGGAGGGAGAGAGACACAAGGAAGAGAGAGAAGGGAGAGATAGAGACAGAAGGGAGATGGAGGTAGAGGGGGAGAATAAGGGAGCGAGAGATGGAGACAAACAGGAGAGAGGTAGAGACAGAAGAGAGAAAGGGAGGAGAGAGATGGAGACAGAATAAAGATAGAGAGGGAGAGAGAGAGAAAAAGTGAGGAGGCAGAAGGGAGAGAGGGGCTCGAGGGAGAGGGAGAAAGGGGGGAGAATTTAAAATAGATGATGAAAGAGAGAAGAGACATACATGACAGAGGAGATAGAGCTGTAGCCATGATGATGTTGTCAAAAGGATTACATGTTTATTATGAATTATACAGAAGAGGTCCTATATTACACAAAAGTGATTCTTGTGAGGTTTAAGCCATGTGATAATGCTGTTACCTCATCAAAAACAGACCTGGAGTTGTGTTTTATTATTCGCTCTGTTCCACCTTGTGATGTCATGTAATGGTACTTTGTTTCAGTTAACAGCTCCTTTCACCTTTAGTTCAGTAGAGATCGGCAATTCCAGGACTGAAATCATCGAAATGATTCTAGTGAAGGTGGGTGAAGTTTAAAAACACAGCGCACCACTTCCTGTATTACCACTTGACATCACGAGGTGGAACAGAGTGAAGAGCTCAGCCTAAATACGCAGGGTTTGTGAGTTAAACATGTGTAAATGAATCAAAACACAACTCCAGGTCTGTTTGTGGTGAGGAAACAACATAAGAACAGATCGCAAAACAGCTTAATATGTCTCTTTAAAGTTAAAGTAAAGTACTTATCAACCAAACAGTCATTTTTTGCAGAGTATTTTGTAGTACTTGACTCACTACTCACAGATACAAACCGCACAATTCAGTATTTGTCAGATTATATTTTCAGACATTGTGAATCTTTTCCATCACAAGAGGAGGGAGGGTGATCAATAATGTAACAGCCCGGTACAGAGACATTAGAGACAGGAACAGTGTGTTTGATTATGAAGGCTGTGGACGAGGACATGACAGGGACAAGAGGACTACCAAAACAAGCGCTCCCTCATTTACCTCCACAAAGAGAGAAAACATAGTGAACTGGGTTGTGAAAAGTATCGAAAATCAGATACTAATCCATATCAACACCTGTGGTAAATTTATCGTAGTTTTACATCAGTTATGTGGCAGTTTATGGGGAAAAAAAAGTTGAAAAGAAAAGCACAAAAATACAGGAAGCAGTGCTAAGTTCTAAATGGTCAATGGTAACATGTTTATACAGCGTTTTTCCGCCTTCAAAGCTCTCAAACTGCTTTAACAACAAGAAACCACTCATCCATTCACATACACAGACAATGGCGAGGTGTAGTTATGCGTCTTGCCCATGACACAACAATTCTTAAACAGAATCCATGTATCTACGTCTATGTCAAAAATGTGTTGTGGCATTGGAATCAGTATTGAGCATTGAAATCAACGTTGCAGTTTTAGTATCGTGACAACACTACTGGAGCCCTCATGAAAGCAGACTTTAGTGTTTAGAATACAGACCCTTTAAAGGTCCCGTGGCATGAAATTTTCACTTTCTGAGGTTTTTGAACGTTAATGTGAGCTCCCCTACCCTGTTCAGGGCCCCTTCATGGCTAAAATTTGCGAAATGTGTAAACTGAGCATTTACGATCCTTTTCCGCGTTTGAAAAAAAGACAGCCCAAACGGGCGATTCTGAACAAAGTAAATTTCTGACGTCACACTCGGGGAAAAATGCAAATGCAGTTCCACCGCCCGTCTGTGTTTCTCCCCACACTCTCTGGAACTCACGCCCAGAGAGTTTGGACCGCAAACGAGCTACGCAATGTGAGATGCGTTTTCTTTATTTGCCTGGAGGCACATGAGAGTGTTTCCAGGCTCGGATGTCCTTTATCCGAGCCTCCGAACCTCTGAAACAGCAGTGGTTTAATTTTATTTTCTGTGGAAATGTGTTTATTTTTCAATGGAAATCGTCTTATCTCTTCCTCTGTGCTTAAACGCGGAATTGGGGCCAGCGCACAGCGCACCGCTACACGAGGAAGGAGCGGAGAGTTTGGCCACACCCCCACCCGCTGCACTGGCCTGTCTCTGTCATCCTCATTTGCATTCAAGCAACAACACCCAGAATAAAGTATTTGAAAGAGATATTTTTGACTCTGACTGTGTTCACGAGGCTTTCTCATGCACTGAGTCTTGATTTTGAAGAAGGATTCATTTACAGTATTAGGGAACCATTAAGGAGCCATATAAAAGCATCAAGAAGTACCATGTCATGGGATCTTTAAAAGTTTCTCAACAAAAAATATTGTAATTTCTGGACTGGAGGAAGCTGGAAGCAGAATGTGGAGTTTTAAAGGGCCCCATGATTTTTTTGAGCAAAAATGTGGATGAATAAAAGTTCAAACATGATGAAACGTCGAAGGCCTCCATCAGGCTGTAAATACTCTTATTACACCAACTTAAAGGCCCAACCAGGATATCGACTAAACCCATATCATGGGACTGAAATTGCATCCAGCTGGATTTACTGGATTGGTGCCAGTATCTACAGAATTGGTATCGGTGCATCACAATTTTAAAGACAGTAAAAAAAAGAGGTACAAAGACTTTCTGATTTCATTCTGATTTAATTCCCCCACAGGAGTAACAGAGTTCTGCTGTTTCACCTGGGAGACGCCCACAGACTGGACTGCTCCTGTCAGGCAGGGGCAGAGACAGGAGCAGAGACAGGGACACAGACAGGAGCAGAGACAAGGACACAGACAGGAGCAGAGACAGGAGCAGAGACAGGAGCAGAGACAGGGGCAGAGACAGGAGCAGAGACAGGAGCAGAGACAGGGGCAGAGACAGGAGCAGAGACAGGGACACAGACAGGAGCAGAGACAGGAGCAGAGACAGGAGCAGAGACAGGGGCAGAGACAGGAGTAGAGACAGGAGCAGAGACAGGAGCAGAGACAGGGACACAGACAGGAGCAGAGACAGGAGCAGAGACAGGGACACAGACAAGAGCAGAGACAGGAGCAGAGACAGGGACACAGACAAGAGCAGAGACCGGGGCAGAGACAGAGACACAGACACAGACAAGAGCAGAGACAGGAGCAGAGACAGGAGCAGAGACAGGGGCAGAGACAGGAGTAGAGACAGGAGCAGAGACAGGGGCAGGGACAGGAGCAGAGACAGGAGCAGAGACAGGAGCAGAGACAGGGGCAGAAACAGGAGTAGAGACAGGAGCAGAGACAGGGGCAGGGACAGGAGCAGAAACAGGGGTAGTGGCCATACCTGCTTGTCAAAGCCTGATCTCGTCAGATCTCAGAAGCTCAGCAAGGCAGGGCCTGGTTAGTACTTGGATGGAAGACCACTGGGAATTCCAGGTGCCACAGTGGGGCGCCAGTTGCAAAAAAACTGTCGCTGTGTCCTTAGGCAAGACACTTTACCCACATTTGCCTAGTATGAAAGTGGAGTGTGCATGAGTGTTGGAGGTGGTCGGAGGGGCCGATGGCGCAGATTGGCAGCCTCGCTTCCGTCAGTCTGCCCCAGGGCAGCTGTGGCTACAGAAAGTAGCTTACCACCACCAAGTGTGGAGTGAATGAACAATGAACTGTAAAGCGCTTTGGGTGTCATGAAAGGCGCTATATAAATGCAATGAATTATTATTATTATTATTATTAAACAGGAGTAGAGACAGGAGCAGAGACAGGGGCAGAGACAGGGACACAGACAGGTGCAGAGACAGGAGCAGAGACAGGGACACGAACAGGAGCAGAGACAGGGGCAGGGACAGGAGCAGAGACAGGGGCAGAGACAGGGACACAGACAGGTGCAGAGACAGGAGCAGAGACAGGGGCAGAGACAGGGACACAGACAGGAGCAGAGACAGGGGCAGGGACAGGAGCAGAGACGGGGCAGAGACAGGGACACAGACAGGTGCAGAGACAGGAGCAGAGACAGGGGCAGAAACAGGAGTAGAGACAGGAGCAGAGACAGGAGCAGAGACAGGGGCAGAGACAGGGACACAGACAGGTGCAGAGACAGGAGCAGAGACAGGGACACGAACAGGAGCAGAGACAGGGGCAGGGACAGGAGCAGAGACAGGGGCAGAGACAGGGACACAGACAGGTGCAGAGACAGGAGCAGAGACAGGGGCAGAGACAGGGACACAGACAGGAGCAGAGACAGGGGCAGGGACAGGAGCAGAGACAGGGGCAGAGACAGGGACACAGACAGGTGCAGAGACAGGGGCAGAGACAGGAGCAGAGACAGGAGCAGAGACAGGGACACAGACAGGGACAGAGACAGAGGCAGAGACAGGAGCAGAGACAGGGGCAGAGACAGGGGCAGAGACAGGAGCAGAGACAGGGGCAGAGACAGGGGCAGAGACAGGAGCAGAGACAGGAGCAGAGACAGGGACACAGACAGGGGCAGAGACAGGGGCAGAGACAGGAGCAGAGACAGGAGCAGAGACAGGGACACAGACAGGGACAGAGACAGAGGCAGAGACAGGAGCAGAGACAGGAGCAGAGACAGGGGCAGAGACAGGGGCAGAGACAGGAGCAGAGACAGGAGCAGAGACAGGGACACAGACAGGGGCAGAGACAGGGACAGAGACAGGGGCAGAGACAGATGCAGAGACAGGAGCAGACACAGGGACACAGACAGGGGCAGAGACAGGAGCAGAGACAGGGACACAGACAGGGGCAGAGGCAGGGGCAGGGACAGGAGCAGACAGGAGCAGAGACAGGAGCGTGTTCTTTTGCTCTGTATTTTTGGAACGGCTCTCACCTTATTTTAATTTGAACCACGTTTCCTCCGGTGACGAGGAGGTGTCAGAGCTATTTCAGGTACTAGAGAAAGAGAGGGAGGAGGGAGAGAGAGAGGGCGGGGGGGGGGAGTGAGAGGGAGAGAGAAGGAGAGAAGGGAGGGATAAAAGGAGGGAGAGGGAAGAGAGGGGGGTGCAGAGTGTGAGAAGGAGAGAGAGAATAGGGGAGAGAGAGGGGGGCATGGGGAGGGACCGAGACAAAAGGAGGGAAAGAGGAGCAGGTAGGGAGGAAGAGAAAGGAAAGTGAGAGTGTGTTGAGAAATAGAAAGAGCTAGAGAGAGAGATACTGTAGGTAGGGAGAGAAAAGAGGAAATGCAGACAGAGGGAGAGATGAGGAGAAGAGAGAGAGTGGGCTTAAAAGACACAGAGTGAGGAGAGAGAGAGAGAGAGAGAGCAATAAGACAGAGGGAAATAGGTGGAAGAGGAGAGAAGAGAGAGAAGCAGCGCCTGGGTTAGCGTTTCAGATCTAAGATGGCGTCTCATGTTTGGTAGTCAGCGGGGGTCCACGGAGGCTGACAGCTCATCCTCCTCTTCCTCCGTCTCTCCTTTAAAACAGTCCGTGTGGAGATGTTCCCTCTCTCTCCTCCTCTCACCTCCTTCTCTCTCTCCTCCTCTCCTCTCCCCCTTCGTCTCTCTTCCCTCGATTATTTTACTTTCACTTTTGTCTATGAGCTTCCTGTTACGTAGGAAGTATGGAAGGAAGTCATTTCAGGCAGTACTTGATTTTGTTAAGTAAAAGTACAGGTACCAGGTCTTTAAAAAATGCTCAAGTAAAAGTAAAAGTATCACATGAAACAGTCTTAAGTAAAAGCGTGAAAGTATCTATTTAAAAATGTACTTCAAGAGTAAAAAGTAATAATATTTCCCAGATTTTGAGATAATAATAATAATTCATAGCATTTATATAGCGCCTTTCATGACACCCAAAGCACTTTACAGTTCATTGTTCATTCACTCCACACTTGGTGGTGTTTTTTTTTTGTAGCCACAGCTGCCCTGGGGCAGACTGACGGAAGCGAGGCTGCCAATCTGCACCATCGGCGCCTCCGACCACCTCCAACACCCACGCACACTCCACTTTCCTACTAGGCAATGTGGGTGAAGTGTCTTGCCTAAGGACACAACGACAGTTTTTGTGACTGGCGCCCCACTGTGGCACCTGGAATTCCCACCGGTCTCCCATCCAAGTACTAACCAGGCCCTGCCTTGCTGAGCTTCTGAGATCTGACGAGATCAGGCTTTGACATGCAGGTAGAGATCTCATAAAGTTTCAAATGTCACGACTTTGATTTTGAATGTATACTTTTTTCTGTTTTTATTTGTATATTTTTGTGTCAAATTATGAAAAATAAAACTTCAGCCTTTTCAGCAGGTCTCAAACAGTAATACAAAATGTTCAAAAATGTGATCTCAGCTCAGTGTGATCCAGGCCAGGCTTCTTTATCAATAGCTGAACAACTGCATGTTTAAAACTAGAAGGTACAAGTCCATTGAGAAGGCAAGCATTAATAATATCTAGGACATAAGGGGCCAATGTGGGGAACACTTCTTTAAAAAAAGACGAGGGGGAATAACATCGGTGGGAGAGCCCGTAGGCTTGATCTGACCAACCACTTTTTCTATAAATGACAAAGTAACAGGCTCAAACTGATGAAAGACAGCAGTACAGGTTACAGCTATATCAGGCTTGTTTAGAGGAGGACTAATAAGGGCCCTAGTAGTCTGCACCTTATTAATAAAAAATTGTAAAAACTCCTCACACAATTTGGATGGGTCATCAGGACTGGGTTGTGGGACAGTGAGAATTGATTTAACAGTTTTAAAAAGCACAAAAGGGTTGTGGCTGTTAGAATCAATTATCTCTGAAAAGTACCTGGCCCTAGCTGATTTCACTAGCTTTTGATACCGATGCCAACTGTCTCTCAACATCTGAAAGGAAATTTGCAACTTATCCCCTTTCCACTTTCTCTCCGCCCTCCTGCACTCGCGCCTGGCAGCACGCGTAACGTCAGTCAACCAGGGTTCTGATTTAGGTTTAGACAACCTGGATTTTATAGGGGCTACAGAATCTAACGCAGCTTTACACGCAGAGGTAAACGCATCACAAAGTACATCAACAGATGGATCATTACCTGTGAAATCATTTAATGATACAGTTCTCTATGCTCACATACTGTATATTGACGTCATGTTAACCCATGACTTCTGAAGATTTACCATCATCACATCTGTCTGTATTACCTTATATTTACCTGAAGATTTACCAAGTTCTACCTATATTTTTTGGATAGGTGCCACTGTGGAAATTGTGCTACCATGCCCTCAGAAGCTGAGAACATTTGCTGCTTGGATACCTCAGGTAACACTCTAAATTGAAAACAACTTTGTATCTTCTAACTAACTACTTATGCCTAAAAATTACACCATTTCTAATCCTAATTAGGTTACTAGAAGACTTCGACAGGTCGAGGGACAGCTCACATGTGTGGTGGACCATCCTGGATTGTCTGCCTCAACGTAGCCTGGGAATTCCCAGGCCGCTTCCGTTCGTTTCGAACTGGAAGGCGGCCTGGCAGCTCGTCCAAGCGAGAGTCCCAGATTTAGGGCCCCAATCAGAGAGCGGGGGAGGGGTGGAAAGACGGTGACGCGTACTACATGACAAACGGAAGCTTGTAGTTTGAACTGACAACTGACATGATTGGCTATGGACTTACGTATACGGGATTTTTCGAAGCGAGCTCCCAGACCCATATCTCACTTGTGATATGGTCAGGTGTTAACCAGACTAGCCTCAACGTGTACTCTCTGCAAAATGCTGGCCAAATATCCAGAGCTGACTATGGTCTTTTACTATTGAGAGGAATACACCAGTACTTCTTTACAGAAGTTAATGAAAGAATAAATAAACTGTTGACAGTTAATTCTACCCACAAATCTAGAGCCTTGTGCCTTTTCATTCAATGGTGTAGACAGTGTAAAGATAATGTAAAGATTTATTTACATTACAGGGGAAAAAACTTTGAAAACTGTTAGAACAAAGCACTGAAGATGATCCATAGGAGCAAAGGAATATTTGCAGAACAAGAAAACAAACCAATGACAATCTTTGCAAATATCTAAACTAAATATCATTTTGACTGTCATCTCTCCCATTACTCATTTGTGAGCTGGGGCTGGGGCTGGTGCTGGTGCTGCAGAATCTGGGTCCTTATTCCAGCTTGTGTGGTCCTACGCATCCGGTCAGAGATTATGTGCTGGTCTGTGTAGAGAAAACAATAACAAATTAGTACTCCATTTATTACTTTGTATATACTCCAGGTGCAAGGTGTAAGAAGATAGAAGATAAGTATGTGTAATGAACAACATTAATACTTCAATATACCCATTATGAAATTACATCATTTATTTGGTTACACATTGTATATTTTACACACCTCAAAAACTCTTATTATTAATCTCATTCCAAATGCACAAACCTGCAGTCACCTGCTAACAGCTCATGGGTTTGAATCAGGTGTGAGGGGGAAACTTTAGTGGGCCTATGCAGATTTAGGAAGAATTAACAGGGACATCTCATCAGTAAAATGCTACAACTACTGCATAATAATTCAAAATAAAATGTTATAAGTTCACGTACTAAAATCAAAGGTTTACAAGAGATGAATTTGTCTATTTTCACCGGGTAAAGCCTCATTTTAAGTGTAACAGACACAGACTTCTACCAGTTTCTACCAGTAACAAGCCAGACAAACATATACAGAACAGACACAATATCATGTAGTTTTAAAGTTGACTTACTTGTTCTGCGTCTGTAGCTAATGCGGCGTGGAGAGTTGGTACTGACCCAGGCTTCAGTTTCAGTCGATTTGCAAGTCCAGCTCTGTATTGTCCCATGAAAAAAACACTCGTCCGTGTTTGGCGCAGACATACAATGCACAGCTCTCAAGTCTCACGCTTTGAGAGTGTGACACACGCATTTCAACAAGTTCACACGCTCACACGCCACACATGGTATTTCTTACGCTGAAATTTTGTTAAGCAATTCAATGAAACTCTAGCCACTGGTCACAGCGCTTCTGTGCCCAGAACATCAGTCTGTGTGGCTCAGAAGAGTTATCCAGGCACCACGCCCTTTTCAGCCAATCAGAAACTAGATTGTTCTGTTGTCGGGCAGACCGTAGAGTCTAGTTTCAGCTAAGCACACACTGCACTGTCAGTGATAATTGAAGGACGGCAACTGAACACGAGTGAGACGAACGAATGATGACAAAACGGTGAATGATAAAACAAATTAACATCCAACTCAAGACTGAGAACCATCAGGTAATAACTTCATTTATATAACTCTCATTAGTTGCTTTGTTGTTTTGCTCTTTAGACCTCTTTAGGTATTCGTGTCAGCACATTTCCACAGAAAATAAAATTAAACCACGGCTGTTTCAGAGGCTCAGATAAAGGAACTAAAACATACTCTGTTCTTCATCATCACATCCAGGGACAGAGCAGTTGCCGTGTTTCACTCGTTTAGGAGCTCTCACGTCTCTCCAATAAAAACAAACCGCAGCTAGTAGGTAGTCGCTTGTAGCTCTTTTGCGCAAAGACCGATCCAAATTCTGCCATCATAAGGGGAACTTGTTCCAACCCGCCAACCCGTCTTTTTTTTAGCACCAAACATCTGCGCTCATAGAAATACTATATACTATTTCAATAGGCCATCACAAGGTCCTGTAGTCCTGTATATCTGAGCTCCATTGCTCTTCCTTCATCCTTAAACTACCCGGATGTTTGTCACAGTAAACTGAATTTGAATTTTGAGAAATGAATTTGAATTTCGAGAACTGAACATGAGCAGTTATGTTTTCAAATCCCTATATTATAATGGATACTTCAGAATGGGCAAAAGTGCTCCATCTGAGACATACGTTAGGAAAAGGAAAACGCAATCAAGCTTGTTTCAGTCCTGAGTATTATTCCCTCTCTCGTTTTTGCCCTCTCTCTTTCTCTCTTCTCCCTCTCTCTTTTGAAGGGCAGTTCCATATTTCTTTCTGCTCTGACCGGATCCTGGGCTAAACAACAGATTGACCTCCTCTGCTCTCCATCTCTCCCTCTTCCTTCCTTCATCTCTCTCCTTCTCTTCTCCTTCCTCTCTCTCTCCATCTCCTCTATCCACTCCCCCACTCCTCATTCCTCTCCCTCTTCTTCCCACTCTTTCTCTTCCCCCTCATGAGGTAAACAGAAGAGTGACCTTAGGTTTGATGAGTCATTAACCTTCTGCAGAGCCACATTTGAACCCCTCCACCTCTCGTCCTCTTCTCTCTCTCCCTCTCTCTTTCTCTCTCTTTCTGCTCCATCATTGTCTTCGGACCCACAAAACATCTATAATTTATAGTAAGATTCGTGTAGCTGGGGTTAGAAGAATTAATAATAATAATAATAAATAATAATTAAAGCCGCAAGCGGCGTTGGTCGGGACCTCGCACCTGCGTTTGTTCGTCTTACTGAGACGCACAGCCATACCAAATTTCGTGTGCCTGGCACAATTATCTCACTTCCTGTTGGGCGTGGCCATGACATTGTAGATACCCTGTCAGGGTCTAACAGACCCTGTCAGACCCTGTCAGACCCTGTCAGACTCTGTTAGACCCTGTCAGACCCTGCATGTGGCCTACATGCTGAGGCCTACATGAACCTTCGATGCTTGTCCCCACATTGCTGCTTGCAGCTATATCAGACCAAAGGTACAAAGATCAATGTACCTTTGATCAGGGCGTTGCCTAGCAACAAATACCTCCCATTCATAACTCATCACTCCCATTCAATAAATACCTAACTTTATTGATCCGCCGTGTCGTCATATTACCGCCTATTTGAAAATCCTTCGCAATTTAACATCTCCAACGTCTTAAGATTATGCTTACCAAAATTTATGCCCATCTGAGGTACGGTCTAGGAGACCCCCCACTGGGGGTCCCCCAGTGGGGGGTCTCCCAGGGACCCCCAGGTCCCCCAGGGACGAGACTTTGTGTGGTCGTACTGGCAGCACTTTGTGATGCCCGTGCAAAGTTTTGTTTGTTTTGAAGCATGGGAACATGCTCAAAATTGCCCCAGCGTGTATGAACAAGAATAATAATACGGAAACAAAGCAACAACAATAGGGACCTTCGTCCCCCTTCGGGCTCGGTCCCTAATAATAATAATAAATCAGGAACCATAGGGAAGAATAAGTATTGCATCCATCTTCTTCCGCTTTTCCATTTCTGGGGTGCGGAGGCATTGTCATTTTTTTTACATTTTGGATGTATTACTTTTTCATTCTATCTTTCTATTTCTATTGCTTTTTTATTTGATTGTATCACTTCTGTGCTAGAAAACTGCAGTGTCCAATGGGAGATAAACGTCATCACAACAAAGAGTCAGCGCCTCCGATGGATAGCTGCAGATCACACTAATGAATAGCAGTATTTTTTCCATTTGTATTTCATTAGTACCAAAATGACTATGTGATGCTGCAGAATCCCATGTGTATCACAGATTAAGAAAATAAAATTGGAAAACAGAGTAAGTACAGACCACGCTGAAGGTAAAAACAGGGATTGGTCTTAATAAGTGATTAAAAATGACTCAAACATGCACAAATCATTCTAAAAACAACTTCTAGAGGGTAAATGAGAAGGAAACAACTCATGCATGGTTAAAAGCTCTGAAAAGTCCATTTTGTAGAATAGATCTGCTTTAAAGGAAAAGTGACGTTTTTTTTACAATTTATTTCGGTAATAAAACAAGTTGTTTTACTCACCCATAGCACTTTGGTGTCATTTGGAGAATTTCCGGAGATGTTTTAGATTAGCGTTAGCCTAGCGCGACTTCTAGCCATAGCTCGGGGCATATAATATATTCCCCGAGCATGTAATATGCCCCGTGCGGGCTCCAAATAACACAAACTTTAGCACTTTTCAAATCATAGAAGCCCGATGTCTTAGTCTACGATTTCATTTGAGTCAAAAGTGGCCTGTAATACGAGATTTAGCCATAGTTTACAGCTTTGCGTTTCATGTTTGGGTCCCGGGAGCTGAGCACAGTCCGCACATGCGCACTGGCGTCCTCATCTACTCGAAACTATGGCTAAATCTCGGATTACAGGCCACTTTTGACCAAACGAAATCGTAGGCAAAGACATCGAGCTTCTATGATTTGAAAAGTGCTGAAGTTTGTGTTATTTGGAGACCGCAAACATGTGCCCCGAGAACTCACATTACGGAGATCGCAAATCTAAAACATCTCCGGAAGTGCTCCATATGACACCAAAGTGCTATGGGTGAGTAAAACAACTTGTTTTATTACCGAAATAAGGCTCAGATTGTAAAAAATGTTACTTTTCCTTTAAGGTGTAGTTATAGTAGTAGTAATAGTCTAGTTTGGCATCTTTATGTAGTAAGATGAATGACAGCCTATAAATTCAAACTGTTGCCACGGTGATGAACACTTTCAAACAAACTCTTACATGTTCTGAATGGGGTCAAAGTCTTCAAAATGTCGCACCCACATCACCCACGAATACTTTACGAATTACTTCCCTCCTTACACTGTACCCTCACTGCTCACTTCCTCTTCCTCTTTTTTTCACTCGGGTTTCTTCGCATTCAAATCATGTCCGGCAGCGTTTCCATGGTTACCTATTCACAGCCGCCGCCACAGAGCCGGTCCAGCTGTAGCCCTCCCTCTCTACCCCGCCACTTCCTCCTCCTCCTCCCTCATTAGGGGCCTTCACGTATAGACTCTGTGGTATTAGGGTTCCTTTGTGGTCCTATACAAAAGAGTATTAAAGCTTATAGAATGGGGCAGGTGTAGAGGTGGGAGCGGACATGTTTGTACTGTGGACTGGACAGGAAAGGACTTGTAAAAGGTAAAAAGATACAGGGAAGTACAGCAGATATAAAACACCTGTGTATGTTAAAGAAGACATACTGTACGTATAGTGATTTAACGCTGCTGAATCCTACATATACCACTGGTGCACTGTGTAACTTTTTGGTTGGGGGTCCGTCACCTGCTTGTTTCTATGGATATGTCATTCCTCTGCCTGGAATGTTCCACAGTTCCACAGTATGACATTAAATGGCTCTTTACCTTACATTTATTCATTTACAAGTGGTTTTATAAACACTTTACATGCGTCACTGAGACAAAGCAAAAGAGAGAGCTAGGGATAGAAAAATAGAGAGGGAGAGACAGAAGGATAAAGAGAGAGGGAGAGAGAGAGAAAGAGAGAGAGGGGAGTGAGAGAGAGAGAGACAGGGAGAGAGAACGAGACATGGGAAACAGGAAGAGTGGGAGGTATAGAAAGAGCGGAGAGATAGATAGGGATAGAAAAATAGATAGAGACAGAGAGAGAAAGTTAAAGAGAGAAAAAGAGAGGGAGAAATAGAGAAAAACAAAGAGAGAGAGAGAGACAGAGAGCGAGAGAGAGAAAAAGCAAAAGAGAGAGGGAGAGAAAGACAGAGAGAGAGAGAGAGACAAAGGCAGAGAGACAGAGAGAGATAGACAAAGAGAGAAAGACAGAGAGAGAGAGAGAGACAAAGAGAAAAAGCAAAAGAGGTAGAGAGAGAGAGAAACAAAGAGAGAGAGAGGGAGTGAGAGTGAGAAGGAGAGAGACAAAGGCAGAGAGACAGAGAGAGATAGACAAAGAGAGAAAGACAGAGAGAGAGAGACAAAGAGAAAAAGCAAAAGAGGTAGAGAGAGAAACAAAGAGAGAGAGGGGAGTGAGAGTGAGAAGGAGAGAGACAAAGAGAGAGAGAGATAAAGGAAAAAAGAGAGAAAAAGACAGAGAGAGAGAGAGAGAGAGAAATAGACAGCAAGAGAGAGAGAGAGAGACAAAGAGAGAAAGCAAAAGAGGTAGAGGGAGAGAAACAAAGAGAGAGAGGGGAGTGAGAGTGAGAAGGAGAGAGACAAAGACAAACAGACAGACAGAGAGAGAGAGTGAGAGAGAGACAGAGAGAGAGAGAGAGAAAGAAGGAGACATGGTAAACAGGAAGAAGGTGGGAGATGGAGAAAGAGCAGAGAGAGAGTGAGACACAGAGAGAGAGACAGAGAGAGAGATAGGGATTGCTAGATAGAAAGATAGAAAGATAGATAGATGGATAGATAGATAGATAGGGATAGATAGATAGATAGATAGATAGGGATAGATAGATAGATAGATATTTAATCAGGAGTAAATGACGTGTAGATGAACAGCTGTCACACATCAGATGCTTCATGAGGACTTTATGGCTCTGGACACTGTGAGTAGATCTGAGCTCAGGAAAATGGATTAAGGCTCAACAAAAGTGGAGAAAAAAATACTGTTGTGATTTTGAGATTTTGTAGAGATGTGAGATCAGTTTGAGGTGCCTATTTGAAACATATCAAAGAAGAGAACATTTCAGAGCAGGTTTGTAGAGGTCTGGACTACAGGGTTAGCTGGTTTGCATTTGGTTTGACATGATTGTTTTCGCTCCATGCAAACACCATTATAATGCTAGCACAGTGTTTCCCAACCAGGGGTACAAGTACCCCTAGGGGTACTCGAGCACACTGCAGGGGGTACTCGGCAGTGTCGCTGCCAGGCACAAGGGGAGACTTTTTTGATTTTTAAAGTTTAATTTGAGTAAATTTGAGTTAAAGAAAAGAGGGAAAATGTCTGAGAATTAAATTTTCAAATTAAGGAGATAAAATAAAATAATTTTCATTTAATAATCCATTGTGTCATGTTCTACTTGTGGAGAATTATCAACACGTATGAGTGAGGGGGTACTCAAGGTATGACAAAAAGGCTCAGGGAGTACACAAGACAAAAAAGGTTGGGAAACACTGTGCTAGCAGATGCAGTCCTTGCGCCTTCTTCTGGTGTTTTGTTTAGATTTTATGATATTTAAAGCTTGGGAATTCAACAAGAAATGCTAAATCTGTTCCCTCTTGTTTTAAGTTGTTTAAAATGCCTGATTTTTCTTAATAAGGACACTTTTTGGTGGGTGGGGGGCTGCTTGTTTCCATGGAGATGTATTGCCTTTTGCCTGGAATGTTTCAAACTATGGCATTAAACTAGGGATGCAAATTATCGATTAATTCATTAATTGATAGTTGCGTGAAAAGTCCCTCAGTCGTCCAGGTAGAATCCATGATAACAGGAGAAGTTCAATTTGTCAACTGGACAAAGTTTGTTTGGTTAAAAACGTTTCGCCGCTCATCCGAGAGGCTTCGTCAGCTCGAGCTGACGAAGCCTCTCGGATCGGCGAAACGTTTTTAACCAAACAAACTTTGTCCAGTTGACAAATTGAACTTCTCCTGTTATCATTAATTGATAGTTGATTGACCTTATCGATCGATTAACTCTTTCACTGCCAGCCTGTTTTCAAAATCTAAGCCTGTAGATTGCCAGAGATTCAGAGAATTTTCACTGATTTTACAAGACTCACAGAATACTGAGTTCTTTGACTATATAAACATGGCACACATCAAAATAAAGCCTAGACTCTCTTCTTTCACCTGGAAAAAAAATTATGTTTCTAACCTTTTCGGTTCTCAAATAACTGATAGTAGAACATAGGGAAGTTTCAGCAAAAACACTGGTTTTTGAGCAAGAAATGGAGCAAACGAGCGTTGAGTTCAGAGAAGGATTTCGAGCAGATCAGTGACTTTGACATCAATATTTATTGATTTAGTGACACCTCAAACATCTAAAATAACAGAGAAAGAGATTTTTGATGACAAAGTACATTTTTTATTTACAAATATAAGAATATAAGGCTCTGTGAATAGTGCCAAGAGATGTTTACAGGATATAATAATATCTTTTCATATAAAATAGAACTTTGTTGAGGCTTTGTCTGAGGCCCAGAGTACAGACCCATAATAAAAACTAATACACACACACACACACACACACCTACACACACACACACACACACACACATATATATATATATATATGTACATACACACAAGCCCATGCATAAACCTTTACACACACACACAGCTACACACGCACGCGCGCACGCACGCACACGCGCACGCACGCACGCACGCACACACACACACACACACACACACACACACAACTTCATTCATTACAATTACCATACAGCACCATTACTGCTCCAAGTCAGTAAACTTCTTCTTTGGAGCTGTCGTAGTTCTGAGGAGACTCCCTGGTCCGCGCAGCGCACACAGGACACGCCCCCTCCTCGGGCACAGCAGATCTCTGCTCAGACCTCGCTGCTTGATCCGGCTTGTCTCTGCGATCCTCTGATCCAGGATCCTGGGTCCCAAGAGCGATCTGATCGCTCCATAGGCGCTGATCAACAGTTGTCTGCTTTTCCGGGTTCGCTGGCCTCGCCATCTTACACACATCTATACACACACTGCACTCCTCCTTTCTTCCCCGGCTCTGATCGGCAAATAATGATACAACATCGCCATCTACATGTTGAGAGATGTGAATTACACCTCAAAAGTTGCTCCAGGCCGTAACCTAGCAACCCCCGCTGAAAAACGTGTTGAACGTCTATAGACGTTCTGGCAATCAACGGTTGGGTTCGCCCGAACGTCTATAGACGTCTCCGGCAGCCAATGAGTTAACGATTAACTGATAAGCGGCGTTTTTCACCTGAATTTTAGTGTTTCAATAGGGTCTTTAAGAATATAAGCTATAGTAACATAACACTGAGTCATAAATATATCATAGTATTATTATATTGTATATTCCTCAATTAATTATTCCTTAGTAAAAAGCAGACAAATGTATTGATGCTGAATAACAAAATACAGTAATCCCTCGCTCTATCGCGGTTCGCAGATTTTTTATTTTATTTTATTATTATTATTTTTTTATAGTGTAACATTGTGTTCTGTCCTGATTGGCTAAGAGACTAGACCAGGACTAAACGTGGACTGGACCAGGTCTAGACCAGAACTAAACCAGGTCTGGACCAGGTCTGGACCTGGACTGGACCTAGACTGGACCTGGACTGGACCGGGACTCGACCGGGTCTGGACCTGGACTGAACCAGGATTGGGCCACTGCGTGCCGCTGCTGGTTTTGTGCGGCTGGTTTGTGGCTCGGGGCCCGGGCCGCGCGGGACCGGCAGCGGCACGTTGCAGCGCATTCCTGGGCGCCGCGGTTTGATCTCGCCTCGCGCTTACACCCGGGGCTGCTGAGCAGTGCCGTTGGTGCCTGTGGCCGGCTGTGAGTCGAGCGCAGCGCGGTTGCCTTGTTTCGTGACCACGCAGGTGCGCGTGTCCGCGATTAGAGATTAATTACAATTAATGCATTTTGTTCGACTAACGTCTTAATCGACAATTAATCGTTAATCGATTAATTGTTGACATCCCTACATTAAACTGGCATAATCTGACCTGTAACTTGGCCCAGTGTTGTCACATTCTTAAATAAACTGAATGCCATAATTTGAAACATTTCGAGCAGAACATCAACGTTTCCATGGAGACAAGCTGCTGGCACCAGAAAAGTTACAAAGTGCACCTTTAAAGATCCCATGACATGGTACTTCTTGATGCTTTTATATGGCTCCTTAATGGTTCCCTAATACTGTAAATGAATCCTTCTTCAAAATCAACACTCCGTGCATGAGAAACAGAGATAAGATGAGAAAGAGTCATAAATGTCACTCTGGAACACTCCATTATGGGCGTTGTTGCTTGAATGCAAATGAGGAGGACAGAGATGGCCTATAGTAGGGGGTGGGGGCGTGGCCAAGCTCTCCGCTCCGCTCTGGGACCCACTTCCGTGTTTTTGCACGGGGGGAGAGATGAGAAGCCTTCCATTGAAAAATAAACACATTTCCACAGAAAATAAAATTAAACCACTGCTGTTTCAGATATCCACAGGCTCAGATAAAGGACTTCCGGGCCTAGAAACACTCGCAAGTTCCTCCAGGCAAATAAAAAAACGTATTTCGCATTGTGTAGCTCCTCCGCAGTCCAAACTCTCTGGGCGTGATTTACAGAGACGCTGAGTACAGACAGACGGGGGTGGAACTGCATTTGCATTTCTTTTTTCGAGCTGACGTCAATAAGTTTCCTTGTTCAAAATCGCCCGTTTGAGCTCTGATTTTTTCTAACGCAGAAAAGGATCGCAAATGCTCAGTTTAGACATTTCACAACTTTTAACCATGGGGGGGGGGGCCTAAACAGGGTAGGGGAGCTCACATTAACGTTCAAAAACCTCAGAAAGTGAAAATTTCATGCCATGGGACCTTTAAGTATTTGATGATTATGTATGAGCAGGAGACAAGAAACAGAAATAAAAAAAGGAGAATATGATATGAAAAGGCTTTATTAAAACATTTTAATTACATTTTTCTGCTTGTGATGAAATGAGATCCACACACACCTTTGTTAACGAGGACGCACAGAGGAATGCACATATAAAAGTGCTGTTCTGTTCTTTTTCAAAGGTGGATAGGAAATCTACATTATGCAAAGAACAAAATGCTTCAAATGCATTTTTCAGCCCCAACATGAATTCTGAGAAACAAATGGAAGTTTGTTCTGAGGCTGCCTTCAAACTCAAACATACCACATAGAAATTAGAACTAAACTAGGACCATTTTGAAAACTACAGAAGATCAAACCTGAAAAGATTGGATTCAGTGGTCATATTGAGCCCATTGGACTATGAGGAAATCTTTTATGAATGAGATAAAATAAACTATTGTATTAAAACTGCAGCCTCAACATTAAATTTGATGTCGCTGATTTGATTTTATTCATGGAAAGTCCCTTGAGATGCAGCATCTTGTTTTCAAGGGGGACCAAAAATCTACAGTTTTCAGTTCCCTCAAAACAACTTTGAACTTCAAATTTGTTGACCCCCCCAGTATTAGTAGGACTAAATCGGGACCAAAACAGAACTAGAACCAGCCCAAACCTTATCAGGACAAAACAAGGACAGAGCATCGATCTCTGTTTGAGTTCCTATAACTCCTCTCTTCACCTGTGAGAATATGTGACCAGCCACGGAAAAAACAGTTACAAGTCGTCCCGGAGGCGTTTTGAGTTATTCACAGCTTCTGAAAGTGTAGATTCTAAGCTTTCCAACGATTCCTTACACATGGAAATCTGAGAACATTTGAAGAATTGTTCCATTTGAAAGCAGCACATTCTGAAAACAACGAGCTGAAAAAAGCCGAGTTAAAGATTCTCTAAGTCCAGGCCTTCAGGGCTCATTTGCTTGACATTAAGCTAAGCCCTCCCCCATCACTGACATTACTGTGGTGTGGTGTTTCAGGGCAGGTCAGAATTAGAAGGTACTTTGTTAAAATGGAAATGCTTTTATAACAAAAAGTCCATTCAATAATTCAATAATACACAGGATAATATGTTAAATCACCTGTATCAATTTAATACAATACAAAATAGTATAGGACTCTACACACACACACACACACACACTGGACACACACGCATACGTACACACACGCACACGTACACACATGCACACACACGCGCACACACACACTCTGGACACACACGCATACGTACACACACGCACATGTACACACATGCACACACACGCGCACACACACACTCTGGACACACGCATACATACAGACATGTACACACACTGTGGACACGCACACGTACACACACACATGCACATGCACACACATGTACACACACATTCTGGATGTTTTCTGTTCATGTTAATCACTTCACGTTCACGTTTCAGCTAAATATCTCCCTTTGATGCAGAAACAATATGACCACAGGAAAACTGAAGTATTTAAACATGTCCTAAAGTCTGTAGTGTCAAAGTTTGGAGGCACTTTATTCACCACATAAGATTATTCGTGTACCCAGTCTTTCGGCAGCTAAAGTATCCGATCATATTCTGTACATGAGCTCCGGAGAAACGGACGTGTCCCGAACGTGTCCCATGTCCCAAGGAGAGAGAGTGCCTTCTCACGTCGCATTTACAGTCAACGTTATGGATTTTCTCCTTTTTCACTGTCCTTATCCTGTTGAAATGCAGCGTAAATATTCATGAGCTGCTCACAGCTGATAGGCGGAAATAGAAAACAAAAGAGCGCTAATGTCACATGATTGAAGTATGGTCATTTACACATGCCTCGATTCTTTCCGAAAAACAAACCAATTTCAAAGACAAAATGTATGCTTTTAAAGCAACCAATGCTGTTATCTGAAACATGGAGTGGCTTCTTCATGATCTCAACTAGCACATTTTGCAAAAAAACGAAAATCACAAATTTTGGGAAAAAAAATAAAAAAAATCTAACACAATTTTCTGGTGTTCAACAATCCTGAGTTGTGCCGGCTTTTCCCGTGGCGGGTCACATATCAGAACCTATCTTTACCAGACAATGATATCAGTTGATACTGGTTGTCATGGTTACTTAAATGTGCACTTGCACCCTTGCTGAAAGGTCTGCCTCCTCCTTGTCTTTGTAGAAATGCAATTGCTTTACCTGGAATGTTTTTTGGTTCCCCAATACCTTGAGGCATTACATTGAGCAGGCTCGCATCTCCACGGATCTGACTTGTAACTTGGTGTGGTGACTTCAGTGTCTGAGATACATATGTTTAATGCCATGTCGTGGAACATTCTGGGCATAGTGATAAAATATCCATGGAGATAAGTAACTAGAAAAAAAAGTTACTTGTGCACCTTTAAAGGAACTGTATGTATCCTGTGCTCATACTGTTAGAAAAAGGTACTGCAATCACAACTGAACGTGTAACCTAAAAGGACACATATGTTTTGTCTCATTCTCAGGATATGGACAGGCCTCATGTGAAGCTCAGAACCTCCAGAATTCCCTCCCTGAGCTGCAGAGGCTGCACTAGCACTGAAACATGAGTGGCTACAGGGGCTGGGGTTTAAATACAATTGTCCAAACCTGGTTACGCTCTAGTAGCGAAAGACTAGTAGAGAAAGAGTGAAGTTCTCAGTGAAATGAAGTGTAGTGCAGCGTTATCAGACCAAAGACGTCCAGTTTAACCCCGTCACGCCCAGAGCTCTACACCATCAAAAATTCATCCAGGAAATGGCTGCTCCGCTCTCCTCCAACAGACTTCATTTCACATTCCCCCCCTGATCCTGAAGTGATGAAATATGTCTGACTTAATCTCACATTTTTCCAAAGACAGTCTGAGGCACATTCACATTCTCTGTAGTAAAAACGGGAGCGTCTGATGGTATTAAAACATGAAGGGACTCACAGGGAGTTTTTACTGCTGAGGTGGAGAGGGTTTAAAGATGTCAAATCTCAGGTTTTACTTTAAAATCAAAGACTCTTCAGGAGAAATACTGTTTATAATGATTGTGATTCTCTGAAGGACTCTGGTGATTTGACTGGTATTGGTAATTTTTTTAAAGGTCCCATGACATGGTACTTCTTGATGCTTTTATATGGCTCCTTAATGGTTCCCTAATACTGTAAATGAATCCTTCTTCAAAATCAACACTCACTGCATGAGATATGACTCTGACAGTCTTCATGAGGCTAGATATGTGTCTAAAATGCTTTGCACCGCTGTCTGCTCGCTTCTGTGTTTAACACAGAAAGACAGATGGGAGACTTTGCAATGAAAAAAAGCATATTTACACAGAAAATAAAATTAAACCACTGGTATTTCAGAGGTCCAGAGGGTCGGGTAAGGGGCTTGCGAGCCTAGAAACACTCGGACGTGCCTCCAGGCAAATAAAAAAACGCATTTCGCATTGTAGCGCATTCACAGTCCAAACTCTATGGGTGGGATATACAGGGACGCTGAGCGGAGACAGAGGGAGGGGCTAGAGCTGCATTTGCCGATCTGATGTCAAAAAGGTGCCTTGTCTGAACTCGCCCGTTTCAACACTGGTTTTGTGTAACGCAGAAAAGGATCGCAAATGCTCAGTTTAGACATTTTGCAACTTTTAGCCATGGAGGGGGGGGGCCTAAACAGGGTAGGGGAGCTCACATTAACCTTCAAAAACCTCAGTGAAAATTTCATGCCATGGGACCTTTAAAGGACATTAAAGGAGCTGTGAGCTTTAAGCCATGGTAGAAGCCATGCTGTGTTTTGTTTCATTCATGATAAAAGGACAAATTCAATTTGTCAACTGGACAAAGTTTGTTTGGTCAAAAACGTTTTGCCGCTCATCCGAGAGGCTTCGTCAGTTCTGGTTCGAGTGCTGGTTAGACACTGCTTATATCTCGCTGCAGGGAGGAGCTAACTATACTGAAATTATTCTGAAACTATCTCAACTATTTGTTTTTGAGTTTCTCTCTTTTGTTATACCAATTTCTCTGGCGTCTAGTTCAGCATACCTATTCAACCTCTAACGACTGTCTCCACGCCTCTGGCCCTGACCTGTCTGCCCTATTGTTTTTTTTGTCTGTTTTGACTTTGGTTTGAGAATAGAATTATAAATGGGAGACAAGTTATGTCTGACTCCCCCATTGTCCCGCATTGTTTCATTCACACATGTTTGAGGAACTCTTTATTATTAATCTGTCTACATCTCCAAGCTCCAAAGTTCCACCTTGTAATGTCACGAAGAGAAGTAGAAGGCAAGAGATAAGAGAGAGACAAATGGAAAGAAAGAGGGGGAGAGAGAGAAAGAGAGATTGAGATACAGAGAGAGAGAGAGACAGAGGGAGCGAGAGAGACAGAGAAAGACAGAGAAAGCTTGAGATACACAGAGAGAAAAAGACAGGGAGAGAGAGAGAGAGAGAGAGAGAGAAGGGAGAGAGAAATGTAAGATCTGTACTGAGTGTGCATTCAGACCGAAACATGCTGCACAGAAACTGCAACTAAAGTAGGTCTTAGAGCTGGACGATTTTGAAAACTACAGAAAATGGTCAAAACTGAGAAGATTGTATTCAGTGGTCATGTTGAACCCATTGGACATTGGGGAAATATTTTATGAACGAGACAAACGCATCACATTTCATTTGTCGTCACTGATTTCATGTTCACCTTTTATTTTAGAGAGAGGCACGGTGCACAATCCACATTAACCTTAACAGGAGAAATGCACTGTGCAGATTAGCACTAGAGTTTATTTCCACCTGTCGTCCCTGGTGCATCAAACCCACCCAGACACAGGGAGAACATGCAAACTCCACACAGAAAGGCCCAGGCGACCCAAGGATCGAACCTGGAACCTTCTTGCTGAGTGGCACTCAGAAATTCCAGGGCTGAAATCATCCAAATGTTTCTAGTGTAGGTGTATGGAGTTTAAAAACACAGTGGAGCACAAACACTACATGACATAATGAGGTGGAATACAGCATTTTGAGCTTTGAAGATGTAGACAGACTAATAATAAAAGATTAAAGCTTAAAGGTCCCATGGCATGAAATTTTCACTTTCTGAGGTTTTTGAACATTAATGTGAGCTCCCCTACCCTGTTTAGCCCCCCCCCCCCCATGGTTAAAAGTTGCGAAATGTCTAAACTGAGCATTTGCGATCCTTTTCTGCGTTACAAAAAATCGGAGCTCAAACGGGCGATTTTGAACAAGGCACCTGATTGACGTCAGATCGAAAAAAGAAATGCAAATGCAGTTCCACCTCCACCATCGTCTGTCTCCGCTCAGCTTCTCTGTAAATCACGCCCAGAGGGTTTGGACCGCGAATGCGCTAGGCAATGCGAAATGCGTTTTTTTATTTGCCTGGAGGCACGTCCGAGTGTTTCTAGGCTCGGAAGTCCTTTATCTGAGCCTCTGGACCTTTGAACAGCAGTGGTTTAATTTTATTTTCTGTGGAAATGTGTTTATTTTTCAATGGGACGCTTCAAATCTCTCCCCCCGTGCAAAAACAAGGAAATGTATCAGAGGGCACAGCTGACAGCTCTGAGCGGAGAGTTTGGCCACGCCCCCACCCTCTACTATTGGCCAGCTCTTTTCTCCTCATTTGCATTCAAGCAACAAGGCCTATTATGACCTGTTCTGAGGGAGAAAAAATACTCTTTCTCATCTTATCTCTGTTTCTCATGCACTGAGTGTTGATTTTGAAGAAGGATTCATTTACAGTATTAGGGAACCATTAAGGAGCCATATAAAAGCATCAAGAAGTACCGTGTCATGGGACCTTTAAATTTGTGTGTAAATTTGGTATGATTGAAACAAAACATTACTCCAGGTCTGTTTGTGAGGAGGTAATATTAGAACTTGGTTTAAGGCTGGCAAGGGTTAATTTCGTGTAATATAGGACCTGTAAGTTAAGGGGAAAATTCTCAAAATCGGCCCAAAAATATCAGGAGATGGATGGATTCTAATATACTGGCATACTTACTCTTTCTATTTCCTTTGTATAACTCTCACAGGGGATAATCCGCAGAAGTCAAAATCTCGTCCAGCTGATCTCAGCATTTATATTGTGAGTAATGTGGAGTACTGGGAAACACCCAGAGACTTTAAGTGGCGTTCCCTCCATCAGGCTTGTGTAGAGGCAGCAGCATCTGGACCTGTGTTTTATAGTGACGGGACTGTGTGTGTGTTAATGGCTCCTTAATAAAAGTGAAAGCAGGTGTAAATTGGCCCTCAGACTCACCTTCACACTGCACTGATCTTTTGGAGAAACTCACTGCTGTTAATAAAACACACTGACCTCACAAAGTTCTATATTTACACAAGAGCTATGATGCAAAATCATTTTTAGATCTTTTAATCATTACACATACATGGAGTTGTGTTTTGTTTCATTCGCACATGACAAATTTATGCTGTGTTCTTCTCTCAAACACTGTTCTACCTTGTGATGTCACCTGCTTGTTTCTATGGATATGTCATTGTTCTGCCTGGAATGTTCCACAGTATGACATTAAGCAGCTCTACCTTACATTTATTCAATAACGGGTGGTTTTATAGCTCAAAAACATCTAGAAAAACAGGTATTCTGACTGTGAGCGGGGTCGCCTCTCCACAGATCTGATCTGGTCTCCAAGTTTTAATGCCATAGTGCAAAGCATTCCAGATGAAGCAATCTCCTCTTCTTACATAATGCATCTTCAAATGTACATGTTTTGAATGTCTTAGGGGCTTTCTTACATTTGTAAATGTTCAAAAGAAAGAAACACAAACTAATTCCTAGTTCTTCTTCTTCTTCTAGTTGGCAGGTAGTAGAAATCTAAACACCAACACATCCCAGTGCTTCCCTACAGATTCAAGATCAGTAAATCAATCAGTAGGTTTATTTATACACCCGGGGCCCTTTAAGCCCATTGGATAATAGACAGACTGTTCATAACACATACAGCAGTCAGTGATTTCACAAATTGCTGTGTTATCAGGAATCTATGCTATAAGACTGGACAGTGGGGCTGCAATTAATGATTATAACAATAAATCTACGCCCCATCTGTGAGTTTGTCTTAAAGAGGGGGTATTTTTACTTCTATGGAGTATTAACTGCCAACACATATTTAGATCACCATGTTAGCTTTTATTGTTTCAAAAACGCTATAATCACCAAAAACAAGGAGTTAAAGGGATATGCCACCCCCAGGTCAAACTTGGGCATCTCCCCACAGTCCAGAGGCTAAAATAAGTGGTGGAAAGCGTTTTCCTGGTCACCCAGCCATTGTCCGAGTCTGTCAGCACTGACCGCCGCGGTATCTGCAGCTACTCCGCGTTAGACTGGAGACTAACGGCGCCAGAGAAAGGAATTAATTTGCTCAATGCGTTTCCCAATTACTTTCTGTGTAGTGCGCATTCATATCGAGTGCAAATAAATGTACAAATCAACACGGAGAGCTTGCCTTGGTCATTTTGGGTGGGAACTATTTTTCAGTGCGGAAAAACATAGCCGGAGCACGCACCACGCTGCGCAACAGGGGGACTCCCTTCCTGGTGCGTAACAGGGATTCCCCTGGCAGCGTGCTCTGTGCTTCGGCTATGTTTTTCCGCACTGAAAAATAGTTCCCACCCAAAATGACCAAGGCAAGCTCTCCGTGTTGATTTGCACATTTATTTGCACTCGATATGAATGCAGGAATGCAGTCCCATGAAAATAAACACCCTTAGACAAATTTCCACAGAATAAAATTAAACCACTGCCCTTTCAGAGGCTCGGAGGCTCGGATAAAGGACATCTAAGCCTGGAAACACTCACGTGTCTCCAGGCAAAAAAAACAAAAAAAAAACGCAGCTCGTATCTCGTAGCTCGTTTGCGGTCCAAACTCTCTGGGCGTGATTTCCAGAGACATCCAGATGGGGGGTGGAAACCTTTCCGCGAGTGTGACGTCAGAAAGTTCCCTTGTTCAGAATCGCCCGTTTGGGCTGTCTTTTTTTCAAACGTGGAAAAGGATCACAAATGCTCAGTTTACACATTTCACAACTTTTAGCCATGGGGGGAGGCCCCAAACAGGGTAGGGGAGCTCACATTAACATTTAAAATCCTCAGAAAGTGAAAATTTTTATATGTTTTATAAGTTTATTTTTTTCTTTTTTATGTCCTGAGTCTCTCCACTCTTTGCTCTCTGCATTAAGTCACTGCCCGCTATCACTACTGCATTGCATTGCATTTGAGAAGTTCTTGTGTACAGTTTTGTATCATGGTTTTATATATTTATGGAGAATTCTAGTTTGTTTGGCAAACACAAAGAAGAATACAGATATATGATTCCTTCTTATTTAGGCCCTGGACACAAATTTGCTTCTAGCTGGAGAATGGCCTGGTTTAGACCTGGTTTAGACCTGGTTTAGACCTACGTACTCCTGGTTTAGTCCTGTTTTAGGGCTGGTTTAGCCCTAGTTCAGGCCTGGTTTAGATTTGGTTTAGACCTGGTTTATACCTGGTTTAGCCCTGGTTTAGTTTTGGTTTAGTCCTGGTTTAGCACTGGTTTAGATCTGGTTTAGACCTGGTTTAGTCCTGGTTTATACCTGGTTTATCACTGGTTTAGACCTTGCCTGGTTTACACCTGACCATATCACAAGTGATATATGGTCTGGGAGCCACCTTCGAAATATCTCGTAGCGGAGGTCCGGTTTACGATCACCAACGGCCGTTTATTGGGTGTTACGAATGCCTATCATTTGGCGTATACGTAGCCCATAGCCAAACATGTCAGTTGTCAGTTCAAACTACAAGCGTAGTAAGCTATGCCTTTATTAGTCCCACAGTGGGGAAATTCCATTTCTGCATTTAACCCATCCTGTTATTAGGAGCAGTGAGCAGCACATTACTGCGGCCGGGGACCATCTCCATGATCTTCTTGCTTCGGCTTGGTCAGGACCTAAGCTGGAGGATTTACCTATGGTGCATGTTTTGGGTTGGTGGGGGAAACCGGAGTGCCCGGAGGAAACCCACCCAGACACGGGGAGAACATGCAAACTCTGGGCGACCCGGGTATCGAACCCGGAACCTTCTTGCTGTGAAGCATGAGCGCTACCCACTCAGCCACCGTGCCGCCGTAGTAGTATGCGTCACCGTCTTTCCACCCCTCCCCGCTCTCTGATTGGCTCCCATAATTGCCAGACTGTCTTTTAGATCGGAACGAATGAAAGCAGCCTGGGATTTCCCAGGTTAGTTTAGGCCTGGTTTAGTTCTGATTTAGTCCTGGTTTCACCCTGGTTTACTCTTCACTATCCCCTCTTTGCTGCTGATGCCGTGGGTTGAAGTCAAGGCCAAATGTAAAAAGTCCCAGTTTCCCAGAATGCCCCACTGCCCCTGCGCCGTCTGTCTCTTCTGCCTGAGCACCCATCCTGGATCTGACAGGCCCGGCACCTTAAGGCGACGCCGGGGGGGGGGGGGCAGAATCATCCCAGGACATCCCAGTGTACAACTACAAAGGCTTTCACTTCTCACCATCTCGATACTCAATATCGATTCGCCTTGTATGATTCCATGGAAATAGAAAGTTAAAGCCACATTTCAGAACATTCTCCATGGAGTTAAATATGTTTTATGCCATACTTTGGAAGATTAAAGATAAAGGAGCAATATTCCCTTGGAAACAAGCTGTGTATTTGTTGTTTATAAAGTTACACACTGTGGCTTTAAGTGCATATGACAGGCTACATTATTCGCAGCATAATAAGAAAAACACATAAGAGCCAAAACGTGTCTAAATCACACAATAGTTATGATTAAAAAAATAAAATAAAATAAATTTTGTTAAATTAAAGGTGCAAGGTGTGTAACTTTTTGGTGGAGGGCCCGTCAAAAGCTTTTCTCCGTGAAGATGTTTTGACTGGAATGCTTCACAGTATGGCATTAAACCTTTCTATAGTCATGGAGACCAAACCAGACTAAATTACAGGTCAGATCTGTGGAGAGGCAACCCCCCACAGTTAGAATGCCTGTTGGACCCTGGATTTTGGGCACTACTTCCTGTATTTTTGTAGTTTCATTCTCAACTTTTTTCCCCCACAAACAGCCACTTAACTGATATAAGCCTATAATCACTATTTACTACATGCACTATCTTTAAAAAACTAAAACAAAAAGTAATATTAGAAAAACATGAAAACATACACACTTCAACTGTGTCTGCGTCAGCCTAGCGCAATTCTCATGGACTTGTGGCTCTGGCTCATTTACCAGATCAGTAACCACACAAATGGCCCCTAAAGCTGTCCATGTGTGTCCCTCTGACCGATGCAATATCTAAATACCAGTTATTTCTAAATGAGGCTGGGAGTGTAAGAGCAAAGAGCGTGGTGGAGACGGTAATGGGGGGGACTTTCAATTTTCACAAGCTCGTAAAATGAACTGCAGACAGATCAGATCTAACCCGTGTCTGCATTAGTGTCACGGGGACGTTCTCCACACACTCAGAGCTCTCAATTTCACGCATTTATTTTATATTCAAGCTGCATATTTACAGATGGAGAGCTACAAGTCACACTTTCCCTGCGGTAGACTGCTACAAAAGTGGCTGCCATTCTGTGCCTTGACCGCCATGACCATTACCACTCAAAAAACTAAACTAAACCGGGTCTAAACCAAGAATAAACTAGGCCTAAGCCAGGACTTAACCGGGTCTAAACCAGGAGTAAACTACGTCTAAACCAGGACTAAACTGGGTCTAAACCAGGACTAAACTAGGTCTAAACCAGAACTAAACCAGGACTAAACTGGGTCTAAACCAGGACTAAACTCAGTCTAAACCAAGACTAAACTAGGCCTAAACCAGGACTTAACCAGGTCTAAACCAGGAGTAAACTACGTCTAAACCAGGACTAAACCGGGTCTAAACCAGGACTAAACTAGCTCTAAACCAGAACTAAACCAGGACTAAACTGGGTCTAAACCAGGACTAAACTCAGTCTAAACCAAGACTAAACTAGGCCTAAACCAGGACTTAACCGGGTTTAAACAAGGAGTAAACTAGGTCTAAACCAGGACTAAACTAGGTCTAAACCAGGATTAAACCGAGTCTAAACCAGGAGTAAACTAGGTCTAAACCAGGACTAAAAGAGGTCTAAACCAAGACTAAACTAGGTCTAAACCAGGACTTAACTGGGTCTAAACCAAGACTAAACTGGGTCTAAACTTTGATTAAACTAGGTTTAAACCAGGACTAAACTAGGTCTAAACCAAAATTAAACTAGGTCTAAACCAGGCCTAAACCAAGTCTAAACCAGAACCAAACTAGGTCTAAGCCAGGACTAAACCAAGACTAAACTAGGTCTAAACCAGGACTTAACCGGGTCTAAACCAAGACTAAACTGGGTCTAAACTTTGATTAAACTAGGGTTAAACCAGGACTAAACTAGGTCTAAACCAAAACTAAACTAGGTCTAAACCAAGTCTAAACCAGAACCAAACTAGGTCTAAACCAGGACTAAACCAGGATTAAACTGGGTCTAAACCAGGACTAAATAAGGACTAAACTGGGTCTAAACCAAGTCTAAACCAGAACCAAACTAGGTCTAAACCAGGACTAAACCAGGATTAAACTGGGTCTAAACCAGGACTAAATGAGGACTAAACTGGGTCTAAACCAAGTCTAAACCAGGACCAAACTAGGTCTAAACCAGGACTAGTTTTACACGAGTGAGTGGAGGCGGGTGGAGCGAGTCTGAATGAGCCCGAGGACCTGATCTGAGATTAGTCACAGTTCCAGAATGTGAATGTGTGTGGGGCTGTGACGTCAACACTCCATTCAACAGAGAGAAGGACAGAGAGAAGAGGAGGAGGAGAGGAAGAGAGAGGGACGAAGAGAGAGGGAGGAGGAGGCACTGAGGAGAGGAGGAGGAAGAGGGGAGGAGAGGGCGGGAGGAGGGAAGGAGAGAGAGAGGAGAGGTGGAAAGATGAGAGGACACAGCACTGAAGAGAAGGAGGAGGAGAGGAGAGAGAGGAGGAGAAGGGGAGTGAAGGAGAGAGGCATTCAACAGAGGACAGAGGGAAGAGGAGGAGAGAGAGAGAGAGGCGGGGAGAGAAGAAGGGAGGGAGGGGGAGATAGAGAGAGAGAGGAAGAGGGAGAGAGGGAGGAGGGAGGAGAGGGAGAGGAGGAGGAGGAGAGAGGGAGGGGGGCACAGCACTGAAGAGGAGAGGCGAGAGGGGTAAGGAGGGAGGGAGATAGAGGCATTCAACAGAAAGGATACAATAAAGTGAAGGAGAAGAAGAAGAGTGGGAGAGGAGAGAGGGAGCGAGAGGGAGACACAGCAGTATTGAGGAGGAGGAGGAGAGAAGAGAGAGGGGGAAGAAAAGAGAGGGACAGAGAAAGCGAGAGGGGTAGAGGAGAGAGGGCGAGGAGGGAGAGAGAGGAACGAGGAAGAGGAAAGGGGAAGGGAAAAGGGAGGGGGGTGAAAAAAGGGAGAGAGAGGACTGCATCTGCTTTGAGGACATAGAAGCAATGAGCAAGGAGGAGAGAGAGAGAAGAAGGGACAGAGAAGAAAGAGCAAGAGGGCAGAGAAGGGAAAGAAGATGAAGAAGAGAGGGAGAGATAAATAGGAAGGAAGTGAAGAGAAAGGGAGGGTTACAGAGAGAGAGGAAGAGAAGAGCAAAGGGGGAGAAACTGCAGAGAGGCTTCCTGTTCTAAACAAACAACTCAAATCTGAACATTGAAAAGTCATTCACCCAGACCTCCTGTGGCCCCACTCCTCCTGCTTCCTCCCTCCATCCTCCGTCTCTCCTTCAAACTTTCACACCAAATATGTCAGGCTTGAGTACCAGCTTTAAACCAGGACTAAACCAGGTCTAAACTAGGTCTAAATTAGAACAGGACCAAACCAGGACTAAATTAGAACAAGACTAAACTAGAACAGTTTTAAAGCAGGACTAAACCAGGACAAAACCAGGTCTAAATCAGGACTGAACCAGGTCTAAAGAGGGAACCTGATGACGCTGTAGAAGCGAAACGCGTTGTTCGCTCTAAGCCCAATAAAGGAATAAGAGTAAAGTCAAGCGAGTGTGCAGTAAATTTCTTCTTTTCTGGAACAGGTCTAAAGAGGGATTTAACCAGGTCTAAACCAGATCTAAAATGGTCTAAATCAGGTCTAAACTGGATCTAAACCAGGACTAAACCAGGTCTAAATTAAAACAGGACCAATCCAGGACTAAACCAGGACTAAATTAGAACAGGACTAAAGCAGGACTAAACCAGGTTTAAATCAGGACTGAACCAGGTCTAAAGAGGGATTTTACCAGGTCTAAACCAGATCTAAAATGGTCTAAACCAGGTCTAAACCAGGACTAAACTAGGTAAAAGCTAGGTCAAACTCAGCACTAAACCCACTCTAACCAGGACTGAACAAAGTCTAAAGAGGGATTTAATCAGGTCAAAACCAGGAGTATACCAGATCCAGATCCAAACCAGGTCTAAAAAGGTTTAAACCAGGACTAAACTTCAAAAGTTCTCTTGGTAAACTTGCAGAAGAGTGTATTCTGGAGCCCTCTCGCCTGTCTGTGGCTCTGTGCTGTGGACCGCAGACATAATCACATTAGCAGAGTCTTATCTCTCTAAACTCCCTGATTGTGGAGATGGGGGCGATAGAGAGCTCATTCTGACGCTGTCCCGGGACGAGCTGTGACTGTGACAAACTACAGATTGGACTGGAATTATTAGAACTGCGCCAACAGAACAGTTCACAGTTCACATAAGAAAACACAATTCTAAATTTCTATTGGTCAGAAGATAATATGTCTTAAAGGTCCCATGGCATGAAATTTTCACTTTCTGAGGTTTTTGAACGTTAAAGGGATATGCCACCCCCAGGTCAAATTTGGGCATCTCCCCACAGTCCAGAGACTAAAACAAGTGATGAAAAGCGTTTTCCTGGTCACCCAGCCATTGTCCGAGTCTGTTAGCACTGACCGCCGCGCGAGCTGCTGCTCCTCCGCCTTAGACTGGAGGCTAACGTCGCCAGAGAAAGATTTCGGCCAAAAGGAATTAATTTGCTCGATGCTTTTCCCAATTACTTTCTGTGTAGTGCGCATTCATATCGAGTGCAAATAAATGTGCAAATCAAAAGGGAGAACTTGCCTTGGTCATTTTGGGTGGGAACTATTTTTCAGTGCGGAAAAAGACAGACGAAGCACACACCACGCGGACAGGGGAATCCCTGTTTACGCACCAGAAAGGGAGTTCCCCTGGTGTGTGCTTCGTCTTTCTTTTTCCGCACTGAAAAATAGTTCTCACCCAAAATGACCAAGGCAAGCTCTCCGTGTTGATTTGCACATTTATTTGCACTCGATATGAATGCGCACTACACAGAAAGTAATTGGGAAAAGCATCGAGCAAATTAATTCCTTTTGGCCGAAATCTTTCTCTGGCGACGTTAGACTCCAGTCTAAGGCGGAGGAGCAGCAGCTCGCGCGGCGGTCAGTGCTAACAGACTCGGACAATGGCTGGGTGACCAGGAAAACGCTTTTCATCACTTGTTTTAGTCTCTGGACTGTGGGGAGATGCCCAAATTTGACCTGGGGGTGGCATATCCCTTTAATGTGAGCTCCCCTACCCTGTTTAGGGCCCCCCCCCCCCATGGCTAAAAGTTGCGAAATGTGTAAACTGAGCATTTGCGGTCCTTTTCTGCTTTTGAAAAAAAGGCAGCCCAAACGGGCGATTCTGAACAAGGGAAGTTTCTGACGTCACACTCAAAGAAAAATGCAAATGCAGTTCCACCGCCTGTCTGTATTTCTATCCACCCTCTCTGGAACTCACGCCCAGAGAGTTTGGACCGCAAACGCAATGCGAGATGCGGCTTTTTATTTGCCTGGAGGCACGTGAGAGTGTTTCCAGGCTCGGATGTCCTTTATCTGTGCCTCCGAACCTCTGAAACAGCAGTGGTTTAATTTTATTTTCTGTGGAAATATGTTTATTTTTCAATGGAAATCGTCTCATCTCTTCCTCCGCGCAAAAACGCGGAAGTGGGGCCAGCGCACATCGCACCGCTAAATAAGGAAACAGCGGAGAGTTTGGCCACGCCCCCACCCGCTGCACTGGCCTGTCTCTGTCCTCCTCATTTGCATTCAGGCAACAACGCCTATAATAAAGTGTTCCAGAGACATATTTATGACTGACTGTGTTCATGGGTCTTTCTCATGCACTGAGTCTTGATTTTGAAGAAGGATTCATTTACAGTATTAGGGAACCATTAAGGCGCCATATAAAAGCATCAAGAAGTACCATGTCATGGGATCTTTAAATTAAAGAGACATGACTTAACTAGTGGAGTCTGTTCCTTTTTAGATGTTTTTTTTTTTGCACTGAAAACCATATTCATCCTGTAAGCGGGCTTACATCTCCACAAACCTGACTCTTATCTGCTTGTTTCCATTCTCTATCTCAGTGGCAAATGTTCCTAAGTATAGTTCTAGCTTTCTACTTCCAGAGAATCATTATCTGTCACCATGGAGACAAGCAGATGATGTCACCATGCAAAATCACAGGCCAGATCTGTGGAGAGGTAAGCTGACAGTAAAAATACATGTTTTATTTTAACACATATTCCACCTTCCGGAAAGTTACAGGATGCTACTTTAACTCGTCTATCCCCATGGCAACAAGCAGATGACGCCACCATGGCCAAGTCACAGGTCAGATCAGTGGAGAGGTGACCCCCCCCCACCGCCGTTTATTTTTGCAGTTTCTTACAAATATTTTTAAAAAGCAAGATTTAAGATCGTTTTAAGACCGTACTGTGGAACATTCTGGGCAAAGCAAAACATCTCCCTGGAGACAAGCGATTGGCCCAACCCCCCGCCAGAAAAGTGACACAGTGGCCCTTTAAAAAGCGAATGCAATAACATCGGATCAGACCTCCAGTTCTTTCCTCTGCCTCTTCCTCATTACTCAGGCCCATATCCACCTCCAGCGCCGCACCTGTCAGACCTATTGAAATGTTATGAGATGTTCCATGTTTGTGTAGGTAAATCGATGGAACGGGTCAATAAAGCTCCACTGTGGGATTTTTAAGGAGAGGTGTATGAGGCAAAGTTCACGTTCTCGCATTGTTCCTGGTATCGACCCTGTCTCTGTGAAATCCCTGCAGCCTGTTTCCCCTCCGACATATTTGTACATACTGAGTGGGATTGAATCATGATTTTATTATCAGGCTGGAAATACATGAAAACAGAGGGTCTTAAAAGAGCGGTACATGATTTTTTCTGTCTTCTGTCTGGTTGTTTTGAAGGTGCGTTGTGCAGCTTTTTAGTTAGAGGTCCATCACCTGCTTGTTTCTATGGTTATGTCACTGCTCTGCCTGGAATGTTCCACAGTTTGACATGTTAAACAGCTCCTTACAAGTGGTTTTAGTGCTCAAAAATATCTAGAAAAACAAGCATCCATGAAGTGTGAGTGAATTATGAGCTCTTTTCACAACTTTCAGATGTCAGAGTAAAGCTTTGCCATTTAACAACTAGCATGCAAACAGTGCAACAACAGACAACACGCAGCAGACTTATTTTGATCCTAAAAGTTGCTTATACAACAAATCTGTACTGAAAAAAAAGTCAATCAGTGTTTTAGCTGGTTCAGTCAGATTTTGATTTTCATGGGTCTGGACAAAAAATTGCTACTGTTGCCATAGCAATTCAAAACATATTCTGAATGGACAAAACAGGAAGTTGAAAGCCACAAATACTTTTTTTAGTTGTTGTTTTGACCTGGTTTAGTCCTGGTGCAAATAAAAACTGTATAGAGTTAGATCCTGGTTTGGTCTTGGTTTAGTTCTGATTTAGTCGTGGTTTGGTCCTGGAGGCTTAGTCCTGGATTAGTCCCCATTCAGTCCAGATTTAGTCCTGGTTTAGTCCCAGTTTCATCCTGGTTTAGTTTAGACATAGTTTAGCTCTGATGTAGTCCCAGTTTAATCCCGGTTTAGTCCCAGTTTAGTCCTGATTCGAATATGATTTAGTCCTGGTTGTTAAATCCTGATGTAGTCCTAGTTTAGTTGTGATTCAGTCTTGGTTTCTTGGTTTATTCTAGACCTGGTTTAGTCCTGGTTTAGTCCTGATTTAGTCCTGTTTTAGTCCTGATTTAGTCCTGGTTTGGTCCTGATTTAGTCCTGTTTTAGTCCTGGTGTAGTCCTGTTTTAGTCCTGTTTAGGCCTGATTTGGTCCTGGTTTGGTCCTGATTTAGTTCTGGTTTAGTCATGGTTTAGTCCTGATTTAGTCCTGGTTTAGTCCTGATTTAGTCCTGTTTTAATCCTGATTTAGTCCTGGTTTGGTCCTGATTTAGTCCTGGTTTAGTCCTGGTTTAGTCCTGATTTAGCCCTGGTTTAGTCCTGGTTTAGTGCTGGTTTAGTCCTGGTTTAGTCCTGATTTAGTGCTGGTTTAGTCCTGATTTAGTCCTGATTTAGTCCTGGTTTAGTCCTGATTTAGTCCTGTTTTAGTCCTGATTTAGTCCTGGTTTGGTCCTGATTTAGTCCTGGTTTGGTCCTGATATAGTCCTGGTTTAGTCCTGGTTTAGTGCTGGTTTAGTCCTGTTTTAGTCCTGTTTTAGTCCTGATTTAGTCCTGGTTTAGTCCTGGTTTAGTCCTGATTTAGTCCTGGTTTAGTCCTGGTTTAGTCCTGGTTTAGTCCTGATTTAGTCCTGGTTTAGTCCTGATTTAGTCCTGATTTAGTCCTGGTTTAGTCCTGATTTAGTTCTGATTTAGTCCTGGTTTAGTGCTGGTTTAGTCCTGTTTTAGTCCAGTTTTAGTCCTGATTTAGTCCTGGTTTGGTCCTGATTTAGTCCTGGTTTAGTCCTGATTTAGTCCTGGTTTAGTCCTGATTTAGTCCTGGTTTAGTCCTGGTTTAGTCCTGGTTTAGTCCTGGTTTAGTCCTGTCTCATTCATTCAAACTACCTGTAGTACTCTTGTGTATCTTCTGTGTATTTTCCATAGTAACACACAGTGGTGACTCAGGCCTGTTTTATTATGGGACTCTGTGATCTGTGGAACAGATTGAACAGAGGGAGTGAAGGGGAGGTGCGGAGCCTAAATATGAACGCATGAACGCAAAGGATGAGTAAACGCAGTCTGCCGTGTGCATTGAGTCACCGCGGTGTAAATGTCAAACAATATGGCCACCTCATTAAGGAGAGGATGAGAAATGTACACAAATATACAGTACGCAAGTGGAGAGAACTGCCAGTATACGGGATAGAAGGAGTGTCAAGAGTATCGGGAATCAGATACGAATTGATACAAAAATGGGTATTGAACATAATGGAACACTATAATATCATCTTTTTGGTTTTGTTTTTTATTAAGTTAGACAAATAATAATAATTACGATTTCGATTAAATTACAAAAAATGTCCTAGCTATCACATTTTAGTCTTAGGATCTAGAACCCAAAGTTAGCAGCTCATTGGATAATAAAACACAAAATGTAAATTAAATTCTTCTTGTTTTCATTTTCAGTGGATAACTTAAAGGTGCATTATGTAACTTTTCTGATGGTTGGTTCACCACCTGTCTGTCTACATGGAGATATTATTGCGAATGTTCCACAGAATGCCATTAAATGTACGCATTAAACTCTCTTCTTTTCTCCCTCTCTCTTTCTCTCTTCTGGTATCTCCCTTCTCTTCTCCCTCTCTCCACTCTCTCTCTGGCTCTCTCTCCCTCCTCCCTCTCTCTCAGCCCCACCCCCTCTACTTCCACCCTTTCTCTCTCCTTCTCTCTCTTTTTGAGTCTCTCTCTTTTCTCTCTCCTCTGTCCCTCCTCTTTCTCTTTCTCTCCGCTCTCTCTCTCTCTCATTTTGTTTCTCTCCCTCCCTCTTGCTCTCTCTCTTCTTTCCTCCATTCCTCTCTCACTCTCTCGCTCTCCCTCACTCCCTCTCTCTGTCTCCTCCCTCTCTCTCAGCCCCCCCCATCCCCCTCTCCCCTCCTCTGTCACTCTTCTGGCCCTTCTCTCTCTCTCTCCCTCCTTCTCTCCTCTTTTTGAGTCTCTCTCTTTTCTCTCTCCTCTGTCCCTTCTCTTTCTCCTTCTCTCCGGTCTCTCTCTCTTTTTCTCTCCCTCCCTCTTGCTCTCTCTCTTCTTTCCTCCATTCCTCTCTCGCTTTTGTCTCTCTCTCCCTCACTCCCTCTCTCTGTCTCCTCCCTCTCTCTCAGCCCCCCCCCCCCATCCCCCTCTCCCCTCCTCTGTCACTCTTCTGGCCCTTCTCGCTCTCTCTCTCCCTCCTTCTCTCCTCTTTTTGAGTCTCTCTCTTTTCTCTCTCCTCGGTCCCTTCTCTTTCTCCTTCTCTCCGGTCTCTCTCTCTTTTTTCTCTCCCTCCCTCTTGCTCTCTCTCTTCTTTCCTCCATTCCTCTCTCGCTTTTGTGTCTCTCTCCCTCACTCCCTATCTCTGTCTCCTCCCTCTCTCTCAGCCCCCCCATCCCCCTCTCCCCTCCTCTGTCACTCTTCTGGCCCTTCTCTCTCTCTCTCCCTCCGTCTCTCCTCTTTTTGAGTCTCTCTCTTTTCTCTCTCCTCTGTCCCTTCTCTTTCTCCTTCTCTCCGGTCTCTCTCTCTTTTTCTCTCCCTCCCTCTTGCTCTCTCTCTTCTTTCCTCCATTCCTCTCTCGCTTTTGTCTCTCTCTCCCTCACTCCCTATCTCTGTCTCCTCCCTCTCTCTCAGCCCCCCTCTCCCCTCCTCTGTCACTCTTCTGGCCCTTCTCTCTCTCTCTCCCTCCTTCTCTCCTCTTTTTGTTTCTTCCTCCCCCCCTCTCTCCCTTCTTCTCTCCAGCTCAATGTTGTGGGGTCCGTGGAGATTAGGATTAAACCTCCGTCTCTCCTGCTCCTCCTGTTTGCTCCTTGTTTACAAATGAAGTCTTCTAATATGACTCTGTGAGCCTTGTGTCTTCTGCACTTCATTTTAACCACAGCAAACACGTGCATAACCCCCATGTTACAGCTAATGCTCACAAATATGTGTTTTAATTGGATACGTGCAATTAAGGCGTGAAACATGGATTAGAATTATAACATGAACCAGAAGGAGAGGAGTCTTCACCATGAATCCTTAAACTGTTTCCTATTTTCTTTGATTTCTTTGATTTTTCTGTCTCTTTTCCTCATCACAAACAGACCTGGAATTGTGTTTTGTTTCATGTTTAATACGCAAACCTGCATATTTAGACTAACTTCAGACTAGAGTTCTTCTGTCAAACTGAAAATGCTCTGTTCCACCTTGTGATGTCATGTGGTAATACAGGAAGTGCTCCACTGGGTTTTTCAACTCCATACAGTTTCACTAGAATCATTTGGATGATTTCAGCCCTGGAACTGCCAATCACTGAACTAAAGGAAAAATGTAGCTGTTCACTTGAAAACTTCCACTACATGACATCACAAGGTGGAACAGACTTTTTTCCTGGTAGTCTGGTACTCTTTAAGCCAGGGGTGTCAAACTCATTTTGGTCTGGGGGCCGTATCCAACCTACTCTGATCCCAAAAGGGCCGGATCAGAAAACTCATGGTATATATACCCCAAAATAGCAAGAAGTCCAAATATTTGTCCAGAAAAACGCAAATCTATTACAGACTGTCGTTTCTTCAGTCCCAGCAGTCCTGGTTTGGTCCTGGAGGCTTAGTCCTGGATTAGTCCCCATTCAGTCCAGATCCCAGTTTCATCCTGGTTTAGTTTAGACATAGTTTAGCTCTGATGTAGTCCCAGTTTAATCCCGGTTTAGTCCCAGTTTAGTCCTGATTCGAATATGATTTAGTCCTGGTTGTTAAATCCTGATGTAGTCCTAGATTAGTTGTGATTCAGTCTTGGTTTCAACCCTATTCTAGACCTGGTTTAGTCCTGATTCAAGCTTGGTTTAGAACTTGATCAGCCCTAGATCTGGTGTAGTCCTGTTTTAGTCCTGTTTAGGCCTGATTTGGTCCTGGTTTGGTCCTGATTTAGTTCTGGTTTAGTCCTGTTTAGTCCTGATTTAGCCATGGTTTAGTCCTGGTTTAGTCGTGGTTTAGTCCTGATTTAGTCCTGATTTAGTCCTGGTTTGGTCCTGATTTAGTCCTGGTTTAGTCCTGATTTAGCCCTGGTTTAGTTCTGGTTTAGTGCAGCAATAATTTGTTTATCATCTGTCTTCTCAATTCTCTGTTCAAGTTATTGTATTGTTGGAAATGCCGTGTCTTGTAGTGGCATTTAAGATTATATTCCTTGAGCACCACCCCTTGTTACAAACACACCGAGCAAACAGGTTTCCCATTCACCTCCGTGAACAAATAGGAATTAGTCCATTTTTGTTGGAAAATCCTGCACTCAGCGTCGACTTTTCTCATTTTTGACATTTTGCTGATGAGGGTGTCACGGTCGACAGTCAAAACAATGGTCCTTCATTTGTGCCTGAAAAGCGGCGCAGAAAATTACCAATATTTTAATAGAAAATTAAAATATTTTAATAGAAAATCAGCCGAGGGCCAGATTAAAGGTCTTGGAGGGCCGGATCTGGCCCCCGGGCCGCATGTTTGACACCCCTGCTTTAAGCCCTTATTTTACCTAAGAAACCATAAAAATGTGTACAATTTCATTACAATCTCAGATAAAATGTTAAATCAGGTAATCTTTTATTATTATTATCCATATTACAAACACAGGTCCAAACGCCTGCTGCCTTCTCTCCTCCACTCAGGGATAAAAGTGTCTCTTATGTTCCCTTCTTCATATCTCCCTCTTCTGCTTTTCTCCGATTCCTCATTTCCTCTCAACTATCCTTCTCTCTCACTGCTCCTTTCTCCTCCCTCTCTTTGTCCTTCCTTCTCAGATGCACACTGGGATAAAAGTGGCTCTCATGTTCCCTTCTTCAGACCCCCTAACCTCTCTGATCCGCTCTCTCCACTCCTCTCCTCTCTCTTTCCCCTCCCTCCATCTCATTCTCCACCTTCTCTTTCCTTCTCCTTCCTCTTTCTCTCTCTCCTTGTTCCCCTCTTCCCTCTCTCCTACTCTCTCCTTGCTCCCCTCTCCTCCCTCGCTCCTCTTTCTCTTTGCCTCTCCCTCCATCTCCCACCCCTCTCTTCTCTCTCTCATCCCTCCCTTTCAGCTTCCATCCTTCTCTCTGACTGCTCATTTCTCCTCCCTCCCTTTCTCCCTCCTTCCTTCTCTGCTCCACACTCACATTCCCTTCTTCAGACCCCCTAACCTCTCTGCTCCTCTCTTTTGCTCTCTCTCTCTCTCTCCTCCCTCTCTCTCTTCACTCTCTCATTCTCTCTCGTCGCTCCTACTCTCTCCTTGCTCCCCCTCTCCTCCCTCTCTTCATCCTCTCTCTTCCCTCTCCTCCCTCTCTCTTTACCTCCTCCCTGTCTCCCTCCACTCCACACTGGGATAAAAGTGTCTCTCTCATGTTCCCTTCTCCAGACCTCCCACTCTCTCCACTCCTGCTCTCTCTCTCCTCCCTCCCTCCCGTCTCTCCACTCCTCCCCTCCACGCTGGGATAAAAGTGTTTCTCATGTTCTCTTCTTCAGACCTCCATCCCTCTCCCCCACTCAGCCCAATTAATAAAGTGACTGTAGCCTGCAGATTCCATGTGAGGGAACATTTCATCTGCATTTAACCAAAAGGAGTTTGAGCTAAACGGCTTTCACAATCACCACCACATCCACACAAACTCAAGTGTAACAGTTATTTCTACAAGTTTGAAAGAAGAACTCAGCCTTAATTTAAAGGGGTTGTGCGTTAAACATGTGTGAATGAAACAAAACACAACTCCAGGTGTGTTTGTGATGAGGAAACAACATTAGAATATGGATCAGAACATCGTGTCCTATCAACTCCTTAGTGTCGTCATAGGAAGTGAACAGGTTAAAATGGCGTCCCAGAGCGGTTTGCGTTAACTTAAAGCCCCAGTGTGTAGGATTCGTGGCGCATGGGTGGATGGTGCTATTGCACTTTCTGTTTTAGATACGGCAGACCTCGAGGGTCACCCGGGCGCGCCGTAACGTGGACAGCTCTCGTACCCGCGCACGAGCCGCGCGCCGCTACTGTATAAATAAAACGCGGTCCCGTTTTGTTTTGTTTTTTCCTTTTCTCATGAAAACACACATTCCCGATCATGTACCATGACACTCTACACATCAAATGAAACCTTACAGTCTCCTCTTTTTGACTATGCAATTCATTGCCCTGCACAACAAACACTCCCCGAGCACATGGGGCTTTTATACGGAAAAGCACAAAACGAGGTTAGCTTACCTTAGAATGCTTTGCACAGGTCAAACTCTGTATTTCACCATAAACTTGCTCTCAATTTGTCCGTAAGGATCCAGCGAATAAAATCCAGTAAAACAATTTACTCCAAAACACGTGTTAGATCCATTACGACGTCTGATCCGGCAGCATGCTTGTGTTGTTTACCCAAAACCACGAGCCTTGCCGAAGGCGAAGGCGGAGCCCAAATGTTCTTCTGCGGCTCTCATATTCAAAATGGCTGCCTCTACATGGGGAAGATCCCCCTTTTATGTGACTATATCTAAGTCCAAAAGAATACTTTGATTTCATGATGGAAGTGAAAAGGCTTGGAAAACAATGTATTTTTGAATGGGTATCTTCAATTTCAGTAATTAACCGGTAAAAATCTTACACCCTGTCCCTTTAAACTCTTCCAGTCCGCACAGAGCAGAGAGTGAGAGGGTGAGAGGAGGTGAGAGAGGATGACAGAGTGAGAAAGGTGATGAGAGAGGGTGAGTGGAAGAGAGTGTGAGAGGAGGTGAGAGAGGACGACAGAGTGAGAAAGGCGATGAGAGAGGGTGAGTGGAAGAGAGGGTGAGAGGAGGAGGAGGAGAGAGAGAGTGCTAGAGAGCGAGAGAGAGTGTGAGAGGAGGTGAGAGAGGCAATTAGAGAGGGTGAGAGAGAGTGCAAGAGGAGGTGAGAGAGGGTGAGAAGAGAGGGAGGGTGAGAGGGGGTGAGAGAGAACGTTAGAGAGCGAGAGATAGTGTGAGAGGTGAGAGGGGGTGAGAGAGTGAGAAAGGTGATGAGAGAGGGTGAGTGGAAGAGAGGGTGAGAGGAGGAGGAGAGAAAGTGCTACAGAGCGAGAGAGAGTGTGAGAGATGAGGGGGTGAGGGGAGGTGAGAGAGTGAGAAAGGTGATGAGAGAGGGTGAGTGGAAGAGAGGGTGAGAGGAGGAGGAGGAGAGAGAGAGTGCTAGAGAGCGAGAGAGAGTGTGAGAGGTGAGAGGTGAGAGAGTGAGAAAGGTGATGAGAGAGGGTGAGTGGAAGAGAGGGTGAGAGGAGGAGGAGGGAGAGAGTGCTAGAGAGGGTGAGAAAGTGCGAGAGGAAGTGAGAAGAGAGGGAAGGTGAGAGAAGAGAGGGTGGTAGAGTTAGAGAGGGTGAGAGAGGAGGTGAGAGAGTGAGGGGGTGAGAGAGGAGGTGAGAGAGGGTGAGAGGAGAGAGGGTGAAAGAGTGGGTGAGGAGGTGGAGGTGTGTTGGAGGTGTCTGTGTTGCTTTTGGCTGTTTGTGAAGCAGATCCTGACTCAGAGTTTGTGTTTGGCCTTTCGTCTGCTCTGCTCCGATGAGAAAAAACAGGCCCCGGGTTAGACAACGCTCCCACTAATATGTCTCTATTAGTGAAAGAGAGGGCATCTCACTTTTATATGGTATTAATGCTAACACATCACAGATTTAAATCACCATGGCAACTTTGATTGTTTTGAAAATGCTATATTCACCAAAAACAACGCACTAGCATGTATTTGTATTTGTATATTTGATGACGAATCTTCCCTCCCTAACATCTCCATGGGGAGTAGCAGATGGCAGACGCTCTACCACAAAAGTTCCTTAGTGCACCTTTACAATGACCTGCATTCTGAATCTTGTTTGATTCTTTTACTCAGCCTCCTTTTGCACGTGGGTTTTAAGTAATTTAACATTTGCACCATTCCCAAAGCAATGTACAGTAATAAAAATGTATCATGGTACGGCAGATTATCACTTTTGTATTTAAACTTTTTGCACAAAGGGATAATAAAATGTAATTGTTTTATTTCGTTGTGGTAAAATTAAAGGAGAATTAACGTTTTTTTTACAATCTGAGCCTTATTTCGGTAATAAAACAAGTTGTTTTATTCACCCATAGCACTTTGGTGTCATATGGAGCACTTCCAGAGATGTTTTAGATTTGTGATCTCCGTAATTGAGTTCTTGGGGCACATGTTTGCGGTCTCCAAATAACACAAACTTTAGCACTTTTCAAATCATAGAAGCTCGATGTCTTAGTCTACACTTTCGTTTGAGTCAAAAGTGGCTTGTAATCCGAGATTTATCCATAATTTACATCTTTGCGTTTCATGTTTGGGTCCCGGGAGCTGAGAGTGAAATAAGCGGTGACTCCGCACATGCGCACTGGCCTCCTCATCTACTCGAAACTATGGATAAATCTCGGATTACAGGCCACTTTTGACTCAAACGAAAGCGTAGACTAAGACATCGAGCTTCTATGATTTGAAAAGTGCTAAAGTTTGTGTTATTTGGAGACCGCAAACATGTGCCCCGAGAACTCACATTACGGAGATCACAAATCTAAAACATCTCCGGAAGTGCTCCATATGACACCAAAGTGCTATGGGTGAGTAAAACAACTTGTTTTATTACCGAAATAAGGCTCAGATTGTAAAAAACGTTAATTCTCCTTTAAACACTAAATCACCCATTTTGTTACTGTATATAGTGTTTTCAAGCCTCTTTTTGGCATTTTTGGCATGAATTATATATATTTGCAGCTTTGTGGTCAAAAAACTGAGTGTGTGCTGCCTCCAGGGGCCTCTGCAATTTCAAGTGCTATGTGACATCACGTAGCACAGCCCTTATTACAGCCAGTTGTTTCTGATACAAACGCGAGATGCCACTGGAACAATACGGCACCATCTTGGATTCATCTTTCATATCTTATCATATTTCCAGGAGTGTTACTTATACCTCCAGACCCCAACCCTCCTACCCCTGACTCTTTTTTCTACTTCTCCATACTTCCCAACTTAGCAGCAAAACTAGTATCGAAACTAGATACTCGTTTGGGCAAGTATCGATAATAAAAAAGTCCCATTCACGGGACAGAAGTGAATCTTTTAGAATGTTCTTGAGCTATATCAGAACATAAGAGCACATACGCCCATGGGCCACTATGGAACCTACCTGGACCACTGAGGGATTACACAGATATAAGACCACATGGTATAGAAAAAAAATCCTAGTGGTATCAGAATCGGTACTGAGTAGGGATGTAACAATATCCAAATTTCTCTGTACGATATTTTCACAATTTTTTTCAATATTCTGTGGAGGCCAACAAAACTGTGAATCCACTTTTTCCTCTTAAAATGCCTTGACAAAACTTAATCCAAAGAACTAAGATTTCAAACAGTTATTTCTTCATGTAGTGTGTGCTGAAATGGAGCAAAGGATCATGGTCTATGTAGTTTAGCAGGATGACAACAGTACTCCGGAGGTGGTCCATAGTGTGGTTCAGATCCAACACTGACTGACAGCGCTCTAACCCACAGAGGGATAAACAGAGGTGCTGACAAATGCGATAAGACCCCTCCACACAGCTCCGACATGGATGCAAGTGATGGACGTCGCCACGGAAACCACTGACGGGCGTCGTCAGGGAAACGGGTTGCTGAGATGGAGACGGGCTGAGAGAAAAATATGACAATGACGCCTGTTTTGAAGGGCCTATTTTCTGCCAGGTTGACTACTGCTGTGTTTAGTTATATTTAAGACTCCCCCTCTCAAATTTGGTCTATTGTAAAGGTGCACTAAGTAACTTTTCAGATGAGGAGTCTGCCAACTGCTTGTCTCTATAGAAATGTGATTGTTGCTTTGCCAAGAATGTTCCACAGTATGGTATAAGCAGTAGTCGAGTTGTAAAATGAAACCAGGGAGGATGGTGAAATTTTTCACCAACGGGGGGGAGGCATTAAGCTAAGCCCTCCCCCATCACTGACATCACTGTGGTGTTTCAGGGCAGGGCAGAATTAGAAGGTACTTTGTTAAAATGGAAATGCTTTTATAACAAAAAGTCCATATAATCATTCAATAATTCAATAATACACAGGATATATGTTATCACACACAAGTACACACACACACACACACACCTTAGTCCTGGTTTAGTCCTGGTTTAGTCTTGGTTTAGTCCTGGTTTAGTCCTGGTTTAGTCTTGGTTTAGTCCTGGCTTAGTCCTGGTTTAGTCCTGGTTTAGACCTGGTTTAGTCCTGGCTTAGTCTTGGTTTGGACCTGGTTTAGTTTTGGTTTAGTCCCGGTTTAGTCCTGGTTTAGTCCTGGTTTAGACCCGGTTTAGATCTGGTTTAGTCTTGGCTTAGTCCTGGTTTGGACCTGGTTTAGTCCTGGTTTAGACCTGGTTTAGTCTTGGTTTAGTCCTGGTTTAAACCTGGTTTAGTCTTGGTTTAGTCCTGGTTTAGATCTGGTTTAGTCTTGGTTTAGTCCTGGTTTAGACCTGGTTTAATCTTGGTTTAGTCCTGATTTAAACCTGGTTTAGTCTTGGTTTAGTCCTGGTTTAGTGGCGAAATAGATGCAGAAATAATCTGATAATATGACTCACCCATAAGAATGCGGTCAGCTCCATTCTAACAGTTTGCCGTGAGAAAAGGACATAATCCCGAACGTATCCCGTGTCCCGAGGCGAGAGTTCCTTCTTATGTAGCATTAACGTAGCAAGTTAAGGAATCTTCTTCTCTTAGAAATGCCGCGTAAATATCAGGCTCACAGCTGATCGGCGAACAGGCGCAAACACAACAGCGGCAATCGTCATGATTGGCGGGAGCGCGTATCGGTGCGTAATTATGCTGCAACATGATTGGAAGCTGGAGCGCACTGGCCATTTTGACTTAAAAACGGCGAAATTCGCCAAAAGTTTAGGGATTTTCATGCCTGATTGATAAAATGCCATAAGGGATGGAAGAAGGGATGCCCGTTTTAGACTGACTATTTTTTCCCACAGGGGGGATGCCACCCCCCCCACCCCCATCCCCCCTCAACTCGAGTACTGGGTATAAGCCTATCTCCTCCTACAAGTAGGTTCTGTCTCTCACAGCAATAAAACATATGTTTTATCACTATAAATGATTTAATGTGAGATAGACACATTTAATGCCATGGAAACAAGACATCAGAGAATCAGAACCCAGGAGAAAGGGTTCAACTATTCCTTACCTGGTTGGTTTTTCTGGAAAAACTACAGAGAATTTTCAGAAAACATGAAACCCCAGTCTATTTCAAACCCACAAACACTTTAAGACAAAAACTGGTCCACCCAAAGGTCAAAACAATGAGCCGCAAACAAAGCAATGTGGTCTACTCCATTCAGTGTAGTGAAGACTGCAGTGAGCGCTACACTGGAGAAACAAAACAGCCACTTCACAAGAGGATGTACCAACACAGATGAGAGAGCCAGAGTGGACCGTCATCTGCCGTATATCTCCACCTAAAAGCCACGAGCCACTCCTTTGAGGACAGTGAGGTACAGATCTGAGCCAGAGAAAAGAACTGGGGGGAGTTAAAGGGATATGCCACCCCCAGGTCAAACTTGGGCATCTCCCCACAGTCCAGAGACTAAAATAAGTGGTGGAAAGCGTTTTCCTGGTCACCCAGCCATTGTCCGAGTCTGTCAGCACTGACCGCCGCGGTATCTGCAGCTACTCCGCGTTAGACTGGAGTCTAACGTCGCCAGAGAAAGATTTCGGCCAAAAGGAATTAATTTGCTCGATGCGTTTCCCAATTACTTTCTGTGTAGTGCGCATTCATATCGAGTGCAAATAAATGCGCAAATCAACACGGAGACCTTGACTTGGTCATTTTGGGTGGGGACTATTTTTCAGTGCGGAAAAAGACAGACGAAGCACACGCCACGCTGCGTAACAGGGGAACTCCCTTCCTGGTGCGTAACAGGGATTCCCCTGTCAGCGTAGTGTGTGCTTCGGCTTTCTTACTTTCTGTCACTACACAGAAAGTAATTGGGAAAAGCATCGAGCAAATGAATTCCTTTTGGCCGAAATCTTTCTCTGGCGACGTTAGACTCCAGTCTAACACGGAGAAGCAGCAGATACCGCGGCGGTCAGTGTTGACAGACTCGGACAATGGCTGGGTGACCAGGAAAACGCTTTCCACCACTTATTTTAGTCTCTGGACTGTGGGGAGATGCCCAAGTTTGACCTGGGGGTGGCATATCCCTTTAAAGAGGCTATTTTTGTCAAGAAAAAGAGTCCTTCCTTGAACAGAAATGGAGGTCTCAGACATCATTTGTCCCCAATCTATAACTCTATCCTCAAACCTAAATCAAATTAAACAAAGAAAACAGCGAGGTCAGGTCCAGAGGTGTGAAATCACCCATTATGGTCCTGAATGGTTCTGCTAACAAGCCCCCACACTCCACTCCCACTGCATATTTAATAGGCCCACCTAACTAACAGAAACTGTAAACAAATAGGTGTGGCACTCTCAATTTCATTGTAGTTAGCTCCTCCCTGAAGACAGATACAGGCAGTGCCCACCAGCGTCTGACCAGAACTGAAGAAGCAGCTTGGATGAGCTGTGAAATGTATTCGAACAAATACATTTTTGTCTAGCTGACAAATTGGAATTTCTCCTTTTGCCATTCTGTAGAACATTCCAGACAAACCTATCTTTGTAGAGACAAGCAGAAAAGTTACATAGTGCCTCTTTAAAGAGCTTGTCTACCTTTAGAGCTGCTTATTCTAAAACTTCCAAATACAACAAAAAGCAACATAAGAAAAGTCAAAGTGAAGTGACATAATTATAAACAATACTGTATAAGTGAAAGGAACTGTAGCCTCCCTCTTACTGTTTTAACAAAGGTCTTACACTAACAATTACCATCACAAGTTTGTCTCATTCTCAGTATATGGACAGGCCTCATGTGAAGCTCAGAACCTCCAGAATTCTCTCCCTGAGCTGCAGAGGCTGCACTAGCACTGATTCAGGATTGGCTGAAGCTTCTGGGGTTTAGGGAGTGACCGCTCAGATCTGAGAGAGACATTTTAGGTTGAAACTGGCAACGCAAATGAGAGACTCATGTGAGGCTCATTCTGCTTTCTGATTGGATAATCATCTTGAGAACCAAAACACTAAAGTAAAAGGAGAAATTCAATTCAACACTAAAGAATGGACTTTATTCACGCTCACATCACAAAACTGGCAGACGTTTGGAAACACGTGGATGACGACTTCCTTTGGGCTCTTTTGGGGATAGTAACAAAATCTGGGAAAACTGAGAAAATGTCCCGGTTTTCTTCATCTAGATGAAATTGTATTCCTTATTTTTTCCTTTTATAAATTGCCTATTCATTTGTGCATTATAATTTGTCTAACTTCACAATTTTATTGCAGCGTTCCGTTATGTTCGTAAGATCAACAGTTACATCCAGCTGCCTGTGAGTGACACTGAAGACATAATTAGAGTCCCGTCCCCCATGGACGTCCCCCGCTGCTGCATCCACGGTTGGCGTTAGGGTTAAAGTCTGTAACTACGCCGGAAATTGTCATCCGCGTGTTTCCAAACATATTCTGGTAAGTGTGAATAGAGCCTATGGAGTATGAAGCATGTTTTTATAAGTAAAAAATAGATTTGATTTGAACATGTTTACCTTGTATATAGGGACAAAGATCAAGTCAGGTTTATGAAATTGAAAATGAAAATAGACTTTTCTTCCTCCTTTTTAACATTAAGCAGAACTCTCATCCGTAAATAATGACAAAATACAATTATATTTCCTGTTTATATTTATTATATTTATTTCCTGGTGTAAATGAGTCTGTGGCCTGCATCTGTTCTCACCACATCAGCATCACACACCTCTGTCACTCCTCCTCCTCATCCCTCGCTCCTACACCTTCCTCTCCTCTTCATCCCTTGCTCTTACACCCTCATCTCCTCGTTTCCTTTCCTTGTTTCCATGCTTCCTTGTACTCTTCTCTCCTTCTTTCTGTATTTTCTTTCCTTGTCTCCTTTTTTCTTAGCTTCCGTGTTTTTTGTATCCTTATTTCCTCATTTCCATGTTTCCATATTTCCTTGTTTCTTAGCTTCCAGCTTTCCTTGTTCCCTTGTCTCCTTTTTTCCTTGTTTCCTTATTTCTTTTCATGTTTCCTTCCCTCCTTCTCTTCTGGTTTCCTTTCCTTGTCTCCTTTTATGCTTCCTTCCTTCTATTCTTTCCTTGTCTTCTTGTCTCCTTCTCTCTGTGTTTCCTTCCCTCTTTCTATTCCTTGTTTCCTTGTCTCCTTGTCCCCGTCTGTCTCTCCTCTGGCAGCAGTTGCATTTTGTCAGACACATGTACAGTGTCTGTAATGAAGTGCAGCTCACAGCTCGTGTGCACAAGTCTGTGGAGACAATGGTGCGTACAAGAAACTGGGACGAAACTGAATTGTTTTGTGTGTCGTCGTCCCCCCCCCCCCCCCCCCGCACACTGTATTTGAGCAAAGTTCCGATGCGTGCTGTTGAATTAGAAATCCTTTCATTGTCCGATAATCAGGACAATGAAAAGAAGCATGCTAGTTGTTGTTAGCTTTACTTTGGTCTCTGAAAGTTGTGAGAAGTGCTTATAAACTCATTACAGTGAACAATTACAACGCGCCGATTGCATAACGGAAGTGAGGAAGAACTTTGGACCACTGCAAACTGTTTTAAAGATCCCATGACATGGTACTTCTTGATGCTTTTATATGGCTCCTTAATGGTTCCCCAATACTGTAAATGAATCCTTCTTCAAAATCAACACTCAGTGCATGAGATATGACTCTGACAGTCTTCATGAGGCTAGATATGTCTCTAAAATGCTTTATTCTGAGTGTTGCTTCTTCACTGCAAATGAGAAGGACAGAGAGATTGGCTGAGGAGCGGGGGGGGGGGGGCGGGTTTCCCCCGCTCGAAGCGCAGCTCTGCACCGCTGTCTGCTCACTTCCGTGAGAGACAGATGAGAGACTTTGCAATGAAAAAAAGCATAAAATTAAACCACTGGTATTTCAGAGGTCCAGAGGGTCGGGTAAGGGACTTGCGAGCCTAGAAACACTCGGACGTGCCTCCAGGCAAATAAAAAAACGCATTTCGCATTGTAGCGCATTCACAGTCCAAACTCTATGGGCGGGATATACAGGGACGCTGAGCGGAGACAGAGGGAGGGGCTGGAGCTGCATTTGCCGATCTGACGTCAAAAAGGTGCCTTGTCCAAACTCGCCCGTTTCAACACTGGTTTTGTGTAACGCAGAAAAGGATCGCAAATGCTCAGTTTAGACATTTCGCAACTTTTAACCATGGGGGGGGGGGGAGCTAAACAGGGTAGGGGAGCTCACATTAACGTTCAAAAACCTCAGAAAGTGAAAATTTCATGCCATGGGACCTTTAAATGAATGAGTCAATGAATATCGCATTTTTAGGACAGTAAAAAACAGAAAGAGGGAGAGGAGAGGAAAAGGGGGAGGAGAGAGAGGTTTGGAAGAAGTGGCGAGAGAGAAGAAAGGGGGAAACAGAGAGGAGGAGAGGGATAGAGAAAGAAGAGGAGTTAGATAAAAGTTAGATTTTTCATCTTGTTCTGCTGTTGAGACACATTTAGATTCAAATACTCGTCCTCTGAACTCGATTCAGAGTGATACAAACACTGATCTACTGTGATCCAGCTTAGAGTTTATAAGCACTTTTCACAACTTTCAGAGACCAGAGATTTGTTGTCATGCCAACAACAACCAGAACGCTAACTGTGCACTTCCTGATTATCGGGCAATAAACCACGTTTTAATGAGATACAGACGGTACACAACATACTTATTTTTTTACCTCAAGAGCTGTTTATACAATTTATCTGTATTAGATAAAGACATTTTTTGGTCAAATAAATCAGTTACAGGTTCTTTAATAAAGGTGCACTGCGTAACATTTCTAGTGGCGGGTCTGTCACTTCCAATCCAATCCAACTTTATTTCTATAGCACATTTTATAAACAGAGACAGTTTCCAAAGTGCTGCACATAAGATCAATAGAACTTAATAAAACATTACTAAAATAGCAATAAATAAAGTGATAATAATAAAATAACTAAAAACAAAAGTAATTTATAAAAAACACAGAGGACCACACAACTCACGCGGTATTAAAAGCCAGAGAATAAAAGTGGGTCTTAAGGCGAGACTTAAAACTCTCCAGTGTGGGGGCTGTTTTGACATGAGGGGGTGTTAAAGAAAATTGTATGTAGTGCCTTTAACAAATTATCAAAGTGTTTCCTTGAGTTGGTTCATCTCCTATTGTGAAACCATAGGATGAGATAAGGACAAAGACTGATTAACTGCTTAAACAAACAATCAATGCAATTGCTGATTAGTGAGGAATGTGTGTATGGTAAAGATTAACTTTGTTGTAAGCTTGGTGATTGATTCTGGAAATTTCCGTGCCTATGTGATCCTAAATAAAAGGAAGGACGAGGAGGTATTCTTTGAGAGTTGAGTGTGTGGCCTGGACCGAAGCAGAGGCGGCTCTGTTTAACACATGCTACACCTCATTCTCCCTTGTACGGGTATAATACTTCAGTGTCTGTTTTCTCATTTGTTCCCTTTGTGGATTTTTATTAGGAAAAATCCCTGACAGGGGGCAGAGCGTTCCATAACTTGGGGCCAGCCACAAAGAAAGCCCTTCTCCCCCCGAGTTTTAAAGGGATATGCCACCCCCAGGTCAAATTTGGGCATCTCCCCACAGTCCAGAGACTAAAATAAGTGGTGGAAAGCGTTTTCCTGCTCACCCAGCCATTGTCCGAGTCTGTCGCCACTGACCGCCGCGGTATCTGGTGCTCCTCCGCCTTAGACTGGAGTCTAACGTCGCCAGAGAAAGATTTCGGCCAAAAGGAATTAATTTGCTCGATGCGTTTCCCAATTACTTTGTGTGTAGTGCGCATTCATATCGAGTGCAAATAAATGTGCAAATCAACACGGAGAGCTTGCCTTGGTCATTTTGGGTGGGAACTATTTTCCAGTGCGTAAGAATACAGCCGTATCACGCAGTACGCTACCAGGGGAATCCCAGTTACGCACCGGGAAGGGAGTTCCCCTGTTGCACAACGTGGTGCGTGATACGACTGTATTCTTACGCACTGGAAAATAGTTCCCACCCAAAATGACCAAGGCAAGCTCTCCGTGTTGATTTGCACATTTATTTGCACTCGATATGAATGCGCACTACACACAAAGTAATTGGGAAACGCATCGAGCAAATTAATTCCTTTTGGCCGAAATCTTTCTCTGGCTACGTTAGACTCCAGTCTAAGGCGGAGGAGCACCAGTTACCGCGGCGGTCAGTGGCGACAGACTCGGACAATGGCTGGGTGAGCAGGAAAACGCTTTCCACCACTTATTTTAGTCTCTGGACTGTGGGGAGATGCCCAAATTTGACCTGGGGGTGGCATATCCCTTTAAATCTAGTCCTAGGGACCACGAGCTGGAGCTGGCACTCTGACCTCAGAGCGCGCACCGGTCTGTAGATTTGAATGAAGTCAAAGATGTATTTTGGGGCCAGTCCATTCAAAGCTATAAAAACAAACAATAAAATCTTAAAATCAATCCTAAAACGAACAGGAAGCCAGTGCAAAGACGCAAGAATGGGGGAGATGTGCTCATATTTCTTCCGTCCTGTCAAAAGGCGCGCAGCAGCATTCTGGACTAAAGGCAGTTGATAAAGTGCGTTTTGATTCATTCCAGAATAAAGTGCGTTGCAGTAGTCCAGACGAGAAGAAATAAAAGCATGCATGACGCGCTCAAAAATCTGAAAAGGATAAAAAAAAGATTTATTTTTGGCTAAAAGACGAAGGTGATAAAAACCAGATTTCACGACCGCATTAACTTGTTTATCAAGTTTAAAATCAGAGTCCATAATGACGCCAAGGTTGGTGGTTGTTGATTTTGTGTGCTGTCTGAGAGGACCCAAGTCAGACAAAGAGCTGGCACTGCCACCGGACCCGCACACTATCACATCAGTCTTGATCTTGGTCACTTGACATCTCACTTGAAATGTTATTGTTTAGAATGTTCCACAGTATAGATTAAACGTATCCATCACAATTTTAAATTATAATCTCACATTAGACACACATATGTGTAATTATCTACAGGCTTTTAGCATATATTTTAAATACATGAACAGGCTACATTACAGGTCAGATCTGTGGAGAAGCGCCCCTATTCACAGAAGGAATTATTGTATTTTAGAGCAATAGAAACACCGTAATGAATACTGTAAATGCTAGATAGAAATGTTTAAAGTTATATCATGGAACATTCCAGGGAAAGTTGTAACATATCCATGGAGACAAGCAGGTGGCGGACCCTCCATCAGAAAATTGCTCAGTGCACCTTTAAAGGGACAGTGTGTACGATTTTTACCCGTTAATTACTGAAATTGAAGATACCCATTCAAAAATACATTGTTTTCCAAGCCTTTTCACTTCCATCATGAAATCAAAGTATTCTTTTGGACTTAGATATAGTCACATAAAAGGGGGATCTTCCCCATGTAGAGGCAGCCATTTTGAATACGAGAGCCGCAGAAGGACATTTGGGCTCCGCCTTCGCCTAGGCTCATGGTTTGGGGTAAACAACACAAGCATGCTGCCGGATCAGACGTCGTAATGGATCTAACACGTGTTTTGGACTCAATTTTTTTACTGGATTTTATTCACTGGATCCTTACGGACAGATTGAGAGCAAGTTTATGGTGAAATACAGAGTTTGACCTGTGCAAAGCATTCTAAGGTAAGCTAACCTCGTTTTGTGCTTTTCCGTATAAAAGCCCCATGTGCTCAGGGAGTGATTGTTGAGCAGGGAAATGAACTGCATAGTCAAAAAGAGGAGACTGTAAGGTTTCATTTGATGTGTAGAGTGTCATGGTACATGATCAGGAATGTGTGTTTTCATGAGAAAAGAAAAAACAAAAAATGGGACCGCGTTTTATTTATACAGTAGCAGCGCGCGGCTCGTGCGCGGGTACGAGAGCTGTCCTCGTTACGGCGCACCCGGGGGACCCTCGAGGTCTGCCGTAGCTAAAACAGAAAGTGCAATAGCACCATCCACCTATGCGCCACGAATCCTACACACTGGGGCTTTAAAGCCAACCTTCGGAACATTCGTGGCAAAGTCTGAACATCTCCGTGGAAACCTGCTACTAGACAAGTTACAAGTGAGGTTTGTGGAGAGACGAGGTGCTGTTAATGCTGTTAAAACATCCATAATGAACTACATGGCTTTATTTCTGTCTATTTTTTTTTACAGAAATTTTCCACGGTGGAGTTTTAATCCAAGATAATCTTATTGTAAATGAGTTTTAAACATGTCTGACTCCACACCTCCTCCCTGTCTCTCTCTTTCTCTCTCTCTTCTCCCACGCTGATGCGAAATGGAGGCTCTGTAGTCCAGACCTGGGGTTGCCATAATAACCTCCCAGCATCAGCGCCAGCGTCTCCGTCGGGTTCATCAGCATCATCCACATGTACCCATCATCGCATGAACGAGAGCTCAGAGAGAGGAGGAGGAGAGAGAGAGGGAGAGGGGAGTGAAAGGGAAGGAGAAAGAAAAAAGGGAGGAGTAACGAGAGGAGAGAAAGAAGAGAAAGCAAGAAGATGAGAGAGGGAACAAAAGGAGGTATAAAGAGATGGGAGGAGGACACAGAGGAGAGAAAGGAGGGGCAGGGAGAGAGGAGTAGAAAGAGAAATAAGAGGAGAGAGAGAAAGAAGGAAGAGGACAGAGAGAAGAGAAAGCTGAATAAAAAAGAAGAGGAAAGAGAGAAAGAAGAGGAAAGGGAGAGAGTGAGAGGATGACATAGGAGAGAGGGGGCACAGAGGAGGTTGGATAGAGAAAAAAGGAGAGAGGGAGGGAAGAGGACAGAAAGGAGAGAGGAGGGAGATATGTAAGAAGAAAGTGAGATAGACAAAGGAACAGAGAATGGGAGAGAGAGATTGGGCAGAAGAGGAGGAAGAGAGAGAAGGGAGGAGAGATAGAGATAGATAGATAGATAGATAGATAGATAGACTAAAAATAAAATATGCAAATGAAACCAACTTAAAATCTACACACAGGTCAGTTCAGTCATATTGTTGTGCGTCATGGAAACAATTAAAATGTTAATGAGATCTACAGTGTCAAATAGACTGACCCACAAGTGACACCATCCGCAAGTGTTTCCAGAGGGACCTGGAGCTGTCTGAAAAAAACAAACACAAACACTACAGACATCCGCTCTCCAAACACACCGTCTATTGAGTCTTTGTACGAAATGTTCCAGAGTATGGCATTAAGAGTAAGTCCTATACTACACAAAATTGACTCCTGTGAGCTTTAATACAAGTTATAATGTTGTTTCCTCACCACAGACCTGGAGTTGTGTTTTGTTTCATTCAGACATTTGAGTAACTCTGTCTACATTTCCAAAGCTCCAGATGCTCTGTTCCACCTCGTGATGTCATCAAATTGTAGTTTTCAAGTTAACATCTACATTTTGTTCAGTACAGATTGATAGTTTCAGCGCTGAAAAGATACGAATGATTCTAGTGAAGGTGCATGGCGTTAAAAACACAGTGGAGCACTTCCTGTATCACTGCATGACATCACAAGCTGGAACAGAGTGTTTTCAGTCTGAGAGAAAAACTCAGCCTAAATATGCAGGGTTTGTGTGTTAAACATGTGTGAATGAAACAAAACACAACTCCAGGTCTGTTTGTGACGAGGAAACAACATTAGAACAGAGATCAGAAAATAACCTAATATGGGTCCTTTAACTAAACATGTTCAAATTCAATATTATTATTATTATTATTATAGTTTCACAATTACAAAAACATGTGTATGCTGGTTTTTGAGCTATAAACTCATTTAAAGGTGCACTGTGTAACTTTTCAGTTGAGGGTCCATTGCCTCCTTTCTTTCTATGCCTGAAATGTTCCACAATGTGACATTAAATAGCTCTACCTTACATTTATTCAATTACAGGTGGTTTTATAACTCAAAAATACCTAGAAATACAGGCTGTGAGCGGGGTCGCCTCTCCACAGATCTGACCTGTAACTTGATCTGGTTTGGTCTTCATGAAGATAAAAAGGTTTAATGCCATACTGTGAAACATTCCAGACAAAGCAAGAACATCTCCATGGAGAAAAGCATTTGACGGACCCTCCACCAGAAAAGTTACACAATGCACCTTCAGGAACATACAAACTCCCCACAGAAAGCTTTAGCGAACCGAGAGTTGAACTCGGAACCTTCTCACTGTGAGTCAAGAGTGCTGGTTACTCATAGCGACACCAAATGAAAATATGCTCGTAAAACCAACATGGCTGTTGTAATCATGAAGGCTTTGAAGAGTTGAATGAGACTGAACAGAATCTCAAAGAGTCGTATTTCTGGATTAGGAATCAGCATGAGCCCAAAGCTGCTCAGAGACTTCAGTCCAACTCCAACTGACTTCTGGATTTTCTCCAACGTTTTAACATGTTTGAACACTAGAACCACATTTCCTTTTTTTTAAAGCTCTGTATTTGATTTTACTTTATCTAATACAGATGAAAATGTGTGTTTTAAAAGCTTTGCAGTGCTCCATCATTTACCTTACACATTCAGAGCATCCTAATGATTCACAGTGATGAGTTTATAAGTGCTTTTCACAACTTAGCTGCAACTCCATAATGTCTTTCTTTTGACAACAAAATACACAAGATTAATGATCAAATAACCCTCACGGCAGGTAGTTCAAGATTCATTACAGTCCCCTGCACCCCTCCTCCCTCCACTTTTTCACAGTTTACTCTTCCCTCAGTTAGTGAAATATCAGCCCTGGTCCATAAATCCAAACCCTCAACCTGTAGATTAGACCCCCTCCCCACTTCTCTGGTTAAAGCCCGTCTTCCTTCTCTCATCTCCTTAATAACTTCTATCCTACATTCCTCTCTGACCACTGGCATTGTAGCTTCCTCATTTAAAATTTCAGAAATCACTCCTATCAAAGAACCCGGTACAGACCCAACCGATTTTAATAACCTGCGCCCCATATCCAATCTCCCATTTTTTTCTAAAATACATGAAAAAAATTGTTGCCTCTCAACTTGACTCTCACCTCACTGAAAATAACCTGTATGAACAATTTCAATCCGGATTCAGACCTCTCCATAGTAAAGAAACAGCCTTAATTAAAATCACAAATGATCTCCTACTTGCAGCTGACAATGGACTCCTAAAAATACTAATTTTACTGGATTTAAGTGCAGCCTTTGACACAATCACTCACACCATCCTCATTGACAGACTGATCTCTATTGGCATCTCACACACACCTCTCCACTGGTTCATTTCGTAGCTTTCCTCCCGCTCTCAGTACATCCAACACGGTTCTTACTCCTCCCAGCACTACCCTCTTTCCTCAGGTGTCCCCCAAGGCTCAGTCCTTGGCCCCCTCCTATTCATTATCTACCTCCTTCCTCTTGGTCACATTTTCAGAAAACATAACATACACTTCCACTGTTATGCAGATGACACCCAGCTCTATATCTCCTCCAAACCATCCTCCCACCCTCCTCCCTCACCCACTGTCTTCAGGAAATCAAATCCTGGTTCTCCTCCAACTTTCTAAAACTAAACAGCAATAAAACTGAAGTCCTACTAATCAACAAAATCACACGCACAGCCTACTTCCACCTCAGAAATATCAACCGTCTCCGTCCTTCACTCACCCCTCACACAGCCGCCATTCTTGTCAATAGGCTGGTCACCTCTCGTCTTGACTACTGCAATTCCCTGCTGTATGGTCTCCCCCCAAACAATAATCATATACTACAACTTCTCCAAAACTCTGCTGCCCGGATCATCACCAGAACTCCCTCTATTCACCACATCACCCCGGTCCTACAACAGCTTCACTGGCTCCCCATTCACTATCGTATTCAGTTCAAAATCCTACTCCTCACATTCAAGTCAATCCATAACCTGGCTCCCACTTATCTCACAGAACTCCTTCATGTCACCACACACACCCGCTCACTCAGGTCCTCCTCCTCCATCCACCTCACAGTCCCTCCCGCTCGTCTCAGCACCATGGGGAGCAGGGCCTTCAGCCGCTCTGCTCCTCATCTATGGAACTCACTCCCCCCAGACCTCCGGAACGTTCAATCACTACCAATTTTTAAATCCAGACTCAAGACACATCTCTTCAAAATAGCTTACCCCACTTAATCATTTTCTCCCTGCTGACTGTTTAATTTTACTTGTATTGCTTTGTCCATTCTCTTAGTTTTATCTTGTATATACTGCCTGTTTTTAACTGTTTTTAATTGTTTTTAATTGACTGTCTTTGTGCGGTGTCCTTGAGTGTCTAGAAAGGCGCCTTGAAATAAAATGTATTATTATTATTAACTTTCAGAGACCAGAGTTGAGTTTTGTTGTCACGGTAATGGTATGAAACAGAAAACACACACCAAAGTTCTTGTAGAGGTGTAAATGCAAGGAGCAGAAACTTAAACGTGAAAAAAGTGCATAAACCACTCAGATGGCCAAGGTCTGAGTGCTCCGATAATACTTATAACAGCTAGCATGCTAACCACACTTCCTAACTTCCAACAACACAGTTGACTTATTTTACATATTTTATGTGGCCATGCTGGACGCCAAAGCCTAATCTCGTCTCATCTCAGAAGCTAAGCACAGCCGGGTCTGGTCAGTACTTGGATGGGAGACCAAATGCCACAGTGGGGCGCCAGTGACAAAAACAAAAACAAGAGGAAAGGAAGCGAGTGAGAGGATGACAGACTGTAGGAGAGAGGGGGCACAGAGGAGGCTGGATTGAGAGAAAAGGAGAGAGGAGGACAGAGGAGGGAAACAGGGGAAGAAGAAAGAGTGAAAGGCAGAGGAACAGAGAGGAGGATGAGCGAGAGACTGGGCAGAAGAGAAAGAAAGAAAGATTGAGATCTGACACTGGGCAGTGCAGGTGCCACAGTGGGGCGCCAGTGACAAAAACTCATTGGCCGTTTCCCAATTCAGCGACGGCACGCTTGTGAGTGTGCACTCGGTCTGTCGTCGAGACGGCACACACTCGCTCTGTCCTTAGTGCGCTACGTTTCTCACATGGGCGTCTGCGAAATGGAACAGGTCCCGCCTCAACTCAATGAGCCGGGTGGTCTGCTCCTTGCTCCCTAAAGACAAAAATATTATACTATTGCGACTAGTAATACTGAAATTGGGACATGGCCAATGTTCCCCCTAATTTTTAATGTGTCTGAGCAAACACACTAACTCCACATCCGAAATGCACCCCCCCGCGCGGCTCGCACTTTGCAGATATAAAAAAATGACCCCGCGGCTGAATAAAAAGCGGAGATCCGCTAAAAGCTCTTTCATCCCTGATTTACAGTGCGCTGCATAAGTTTAGAGTAAACGTTGGACATGGCTACACTGTAGAATATCCAGCATTACAACAGCAAAGGAAATATAGAAGTGTAAGGGGAAAAGCATGTGAACGGTAATACAGGTGCCGTGAACTATGCCGTTACGGCTACCGTCACACATGTTTAGCGTAGTTTATGAAGAGTTTCATGTAGCATAGTTGTAGGTGAGGTGAACCAGTACGTATATTTTATAGTGACGTCGCAACTCTCACTTGTGGATGTCGCTGGCGAGTCGGTCTTTGTAGTCATATATCCTGCCGCGCTGTGCATGATGGGGCTTTTGAGTGTGCGAAGCGTGCATGTTTGCACGCTTGGTCCACGCCCCGATTTCCATGGAAACGACGGCGCCGTTCAGAGCTCGTCTTAACGGTGCAGGGGAAAAAAAAACGAATGGAACAGCGCTTGTCGCACCGGATATGATGCACATCCCGTTCCAAGGACGCTCACAAGTGTGCCGTCGCTGAATTGGGAAACGGCCATTGTGTCCTCAGGCAACGAGCTTCACCCACATCGCCTTAGTATGAAAGAGTTGTTACCGTGAGTGTTGCTGATCAGTCTGTCCCAGGGCAGTTGTGGCTACAATAACATCTTACCACCACTGAATGTGAGTGAATGAATAACACAAAATTTGGGGGCAAGAAAGCTTATATTAGCCCCCCTCTAATATAAATTAAAAGGCTGCGGTTCCCCCCTCAACCCGGGAGCCAGGCCTGGGGTGGGTGCTCAATGGCAAGCATCTGGTGGCCGGGCCTTCCCCCACGGGTCCCGGCCGGGCACAGCCCGAAGGAGTGACGTGGGGCAGTCCACCCATGGACCCACCACCCGCAGGAGGATCCATAGGTGCTGGTGCAGGGAGTTTTCAGCAGCAGATCTGTTTAGGCTGTTGACCCTTCGACCCGGATAAGCAGAAGAAAACGGATGGATGGATGGAAGGCAGAGGTTCCAATTATGGGCCCCTTATACCCTGGGGCCCGGGATAACAGGCCCCTTTGACCCCCCCTTCTGTCGACTTCCCTGCGTAAATGACTACAAGAGCTGCTTATGCAATACACCTCTACTGGAGTAAGAGTCATTTTGCTTAAATACATGAGAAAAAAATCAGGTGCTGGCCCTTTAAGAATCAAATCACATGTCCGTATATATTTGCCGGTACATACAGTATATTTGAACCTTGCTGTCCTTTATTTTAGTGACAAAAGTACAACAGGGTTGAGCTAAACACAGAAACCCTGAGTCAGCAGGGAGCGAACATGCAAAGGATCATGGGAAACACAAGAGTAATGCCTGCCTCCAGGTTAATTTATAACTGCTGTTCTCGGGCGGCGTATGTGGGCCCAGTCTGTAGTCGTCCCCTGAGACGGTCCTGAGACAGTCCCTTTAGTTTAGATCTAACACCTCCACAGACACAAAAACACACAGAGAAGCCAGATCTGCCCTAGAACTGGGACTGAGGAAGTAAAGAGTGTATACATGAAAATCTGGACGTTTAACTACCTTATTAAAGACTTTAATTTTTATCTTAAAGAGGATGTCATATTATTCTAAATCAGCTTCTTGGAGTTTTCTACCATGTTATAATGCTTGAAAAGTCCCTCATTCGTCCAGGTAGAATCCATGATACAAGGAGAAGTTCAATTTGTCAACTGGACAAAGTATGTTTGGTTGAAAACGTTTCGAAGCTGACGAAGCCTCTCGGATGAGCGGCGAAACGTTTTCAACCAAACATACTTTGTCCAGTTGACAAATTGAACTTCTCCTTGTACCATGTTATAATGTTGTTTCTTCTTCCTTGTCTAATGCTTTTCTCCATGGAGATGTTATTGCTTTGTCTGGAATGTTTCACAGTATGGTATTAAACCTTTCTATCTTGATGGAGATAGACCAAGTTACAGGTCAGATCTGTGGAGAGGCGACCAGTCAGAATACCTGTTTTTCTAGGTATTTTTGGGCTATAAAACCACATTTAATTTAATAAATGTAAGGAAGAGATGTTTAATGTCATACTGTATAACATTCCAGGCAGAGCAATGACATATCCATAGAAACAAGCAGTTGACGGATGCCCAAGCAAAAAGTTACAAAGTGCACCAATACCTCAATACCTGCCTTCAAAATGATATAAAAAACACACTTTTTACACAACAGAATGTAACTTTCAACGTTAAGTAATAGACAATTAACTAAACTAAACCTGGAACTAAAACTGGACTAGACCAGGAGTAAAATCAAGACTAGAACCAGGTCTACATCTGCACCAAACAGGGTTCAAACGAGGACCAAGCAAATGGGCTAATGTGAACGTCACTTTTCTCAGCACTGACACCTGTTCAAATGAGGATAATTTTGATACTACTGTAGTTTTAGTATGGATTAATATCTGGGTAATCTGTCTGTTTGTTTGTTTTAATCCTTTGTGATAATGAAACATTAAAACATAGATTAATTAAAGGTCCCATGGCATGAAATTTTCACTTTCTGAGGTTTTTGAACGTTAATATGAGCCCCCCCTACCCTGTTTAGGGCCCCCCATTCCCCATGGCTAAAAGTTGCGAAATGTGTAAACTGAGCAATTGCAATCCTTTTCCGCGTTTGAAAAAAATGGGCGATTTTGAGCAAGGTACTTTTATGATGTCATACTCAGGTTACAGGTCAGGTTTCCACCCCCTCTGTCTGGATGTCCACCCCTTGTCTCTGGAAATCACGGCCAGAGAATTTGGACCGGCCCTTGCGCAAACAAGCTACGAGCTACGAGCTGCTAGCTGCAGTTTGTTTTTGCCTGGAGAGACGTGAGAACTCCAAAATGAGAGAAGCACGGTATCTGGCCTGTCCCTGGATGTGATGAAGAAAAGAATATGTTTTAGCTCCTTCATCCGAGCCTCTGAAAAAGCAGTGGTTTAATTTGATTTTCTGTGGAAATATGCCGACACGTACAAATGTTTTTTTCATGGAACAATACAAAGCTGGACTTGCAAATCGACTGAAACTGAAGCCTGGGTCAGTACCAACTCTCCACGCCGCATCAGCTATAGATGCCGAACAAGTACTGTAGGTCAACTGTAAAACTACATAATGTTGTTTCTGTGCTGTATACGGTCGTCTTTGGCTTGTTACTGATAGAATGTGTTGCATTAGTAGTGCAACTAACAGCTATCAGCTCGGTTAGCAGGCTAGTCTGCCCTACAAAGCCAAAAGCAATAACTGCATACTCTGTCAAATTGAGTTCAGACTGGAAATGGACTTTATAACACCACCTTTGTCTTGTGATCAAATCCATGAGCTGTTAGCAGGTGACTGCAGGTTTGTTGCATTTGTAATGAGATTAATAATAAGAGTTTTTGAGGTGTGTAAAATATACAATGTGAAACAAAATAAATGATGTAATTTCATAATGGGTTTACAGTGGTTACAGTGGTACAGTGGTTCACTTTCCGCGGCCTCGCTGTTTCGTGGATTTTTATGTGTGTTTTTTTTAATAGTGTATCAACGGAGACATGAGTCACTGGATCCGTAGGAAGTCCAGACCGGGACTAAGACATGAGGACCAGACTGGGACCAGACCGGGACCAGACCGGAACTAGACCAGGACTAGACCAGGACTAAACGTGGACTAAACCAGGACTAAACCAGGTCTAAACCAGGTCTAAACCAGGTCTAAACCTGGACTAGACCAGGTCTAAACCTGGGATGGTCACACAGGGTGGTAAGGACAGAGTCTATGATGTCCTTCACGAGAGCGCCTGGGTGACAGGAGGTGTGGCCTTTGTTTACTTGCACGAGCCGGACCATGGAAGAGCCAAGAATCAACACGGACGGGCGCCGCAGCGGGGGGAGCCACAGTGGGGGGGGCACTCGCGCGCAGAGAGGGGACAGTGGGTCTTCCCCCGTCACGCCTAGCGGATGAGCCCGGCACGTGCAAGGCCAGATCTCTGGGCGGCACTGGGGCCGTAGTTAGGGAAGTCCTAGAGAGCAGTGGAGTATTGGCGACGCATTGATAGCCATGCCCCGAACTCTGGGGAGGTCTGATTTTGGAGCCGAGGTGAAATGTAACCAACCCTTGTGAGCGAGGGTTAGTGAGGGAAAATCCTCATGGTCCAGGATATTGAATTTATTTGACAAAGCTACATTCATAGTGGAAGAGGAGCACTTACCATGTCCGCAGCCATCACGGGAGGAGGAGCAGGACAAGCGGTTTATTCGCTTACCTTGTCTGCAGTCATTACGGGCTACAACAATCCAGGGGTCTGCCCGGACTGGAGTAGAGCTGATCGGGGCTTTAGGCCTAGCCCCTCGCTGAAGCCAATAGTGTTCGTACCTGGTCGGGTGGTGAGGGCTGGTGCTCAGAGGCGTCTTCGGAGCAGTGAACCGTATCAGCCAGTTCGGCACTGTTAGCGGTGGCCTGAGTCTTGCCCAAAATGATATCCAGGTCGCTTTCCACTCGGCTTTCGCACATGGATATGTTGTTCCAAAACAACGCATATCCATGTGGACGTGTCCGCGCGCACGTGCCCCCCCCCCGCTTCACTATTCATACATTTTGTTAAAAATCTACTAAAGTTTGAGTGTTTAAACAAGAGAGAAATGTGAGAAAATGTTAATACCAGTCTGAGAAAAGTGTAGAATGTGTGTGGTGAGGCGTTTACAGCCTTAAAACATGTATAATAATTGTAAAATATAAAGTTGTCCTACTTCGCGGATTTCACGTATTGCGGGTTATTTCTGGAACCTAACCCCCGCGATAAACAAGGGATTACTGTATTGAAGTATTAATGTTGTTCACTAGACATATTTATGCGTAGGACCACACCAGCTGGAGTAACGACCTAAAAGCCCAGCACCAGCTCACAAATGGGTAATAGGAGAGATGACTGTAGCGGCTGGACAATCAAAATGATATTTAGTTTTGCAAAGATTATCATTGGTTTGTGTTTTTTTCCCTGTGATGTAAATAAATCTTAGCAATATCTTTACACTGTCACCATTGAATGAAAAGGCACAAGGCTCTAGATTTGTGCGTAGAATTAACTGTCAACAGTGTATTTATTCTTTTATTAACTTCTGTAAAAAGAAAGTAGAAGAGTACAAGTTGAGGCAGACAAGACTCCAATGGTCCACCATAGATGTGAGTTGTCCCTCGACCTGTCGTAGTCTTCTAGTAACCTACTTAGGATTAGAATTGGAGTGTTATCTGAGGTATCAAAGCAGCTTCTGAGGGCGTGGTAGCACAATTTCCACAGTGGGTAGAACAGTGGTAAATCTTCAGGTAAATATAAGGTAATACAGACAGATGTGATGATGGTAAATCTTCAGAAGTCATGGGTTAATATGACGCCAATAAATGTGAGTGTGAGTGCAGCGAACCGCCTCACTAGCCTCGGCCTCGGTGTTTCTTGAAGTTTCTTTCCGACGCGTCACGTAATGTAAATAAAGAGTCTTGAATCAAAAGGTTTGTCTTTTCTATCTTTACTAAAGTGAAGGTCATACAGAGTGGATACAAATAAGGTGAATAAAGAGGGAAATGGAAAGATGAATTTCTGAGGCTTGTGGTTTTCCTATGCGTGTTGTGTTAAGCTCTGTATGTGTTGTGATGTCCTTCTTGACGTCTTTGCGTGTCGTATAGTGGTGAGCTCCTGTCTCTCACTGGGAGACCGGGCTTCCTTGTACTTCTTGGCTCCCGACAGGACTCACCCTATGTTGCGTTGTTGACGAAGCTATTCAACGTTCTTCCTTGCTGTCCGTATGTGCCTTGTAGCGGTGCGTAACCCGTCTGTCACCCGGGAGACGTCTGATGTTACACTCTTACGTGACTATTACGCGGCGTTACATGACGACCTCATGACGTCCTCATGTGCTTCTTAACGTCCTTCCTGACGTCCCTACGTGACGGTCAAAAGACTGTGTAGCTTCTGTGGTCCAGGACGTCCTACGATACTCTATGGTCTTGGGGTATCCTCCTGGCCACCAGACCGCGGCTTCTTAACAGACATAACATTTCAAACTAACCTTTCGGTGACGTCCTGCCTGAGTTGCAACTTCTTCGCATTCGGGATCAACTTTTCAGGGAGAAGTTTATAACGATCGCTTCTCCATGTCTCCATTTCTCCATTTTCTCCTCCTCTACACACACGGAAACCAGCGCCAAACCCGGAAACAGTGCCCGTATTTGGCCACACCCCCACCCGCCTACACTGTCCTCCTCACATCCATCTACTTGTATTTACTCTTCCTCCTTTCTTCTTGTCATATCTCCATCAATATTCATGTTTATACAGTGGCAGAGTGGTTAGCCCATATGCTACGAGAATTGAAAAAATTATACCTTCTCCTTTTAAAAATCCTTGACGCGCCTTTGGTACTGTATTACTGTCTTAGTCCAAAGAATTAAGCTAAAAAAAAAAATACGAGAACTCCATCTGCTCCTATACCACTGACCCGAAGAAAACTCCCTCCGGACGGAAGAGGACCCTCGGGTGCTATAGGCAAGCTGGTCACTCAAGCCTATACTGCTATTATTACCTCATTGCATTCACTAATACTAAAAATACATACAGTAGGAAGAGGAAGTACTGCAAACTCATGTTCATCTTCAGTGTCTGAAAATGCCCATGCTTGTATACAGTATTATTAGATCAGCTTTTTCACCTTTTTAAACGTTATTTGCATATTGATTTGTCTCTTCTGGAGTAAATATGGGATTTCGTTTAAAACATGTAGATAAAAACAAGTAGTTAAAAGCGTATTAAACAAATCTGGTTGGATAGTAATGATCTTGAAATTTTCAGACAAAGGAGTAAGAAAACTGCAAAAAACTATTAGTGCATGCAGTATAGTCAAATCACACAATTCAGGGGAAAGTAATACAGCTACGAGCAAACTGGACAAACTACTCAAACCTGTAATGTTCTGAATTCAAGTCAGTTAAATGTATCTACATCGCCCTCCTTCTCTGAGTTATGTTTAGGCTCTGTACAGCTGCATGGTGTGTCCTTATAAGACCCAGTATTAGACTCCAGACTTCTTCATAAAATGTCCTCCTCACATGATTGGACGTTGAATTGTGCGTTTTACAGCTGACAGAGTGCTGGCTAGACTGTGTTCTTTTCACATTAGCGAACGTTGGGTAAGTTCTGTACAGCTGCATGGTGCATCCTCCACACATGACCGTACAGTACTTGGTTCAGACACATTAAACACACTTTGGGTTATGATTTGCTCTGAACAGCTGCATGGTGTGTCCTCCTCAGACCCTGTTATGTTTGGTCTGGACAACTGCATGATTCATCCTCGCCACATTAAGCAGAGTTTGGGCTGCGCTCTGGACAGCTGCATGGTTCATCCTCCTCAGAGCCTGATTTGGTCTGGACAGCTGCATGGTTCTAGGGGCGTGCAAAATAATCGTCATGACAATGCATCGCAATACTAACTTTCACAATATACTGCATCGATTCTTGATGCCAAAAATAGATTATTATTAATTAATAATTTAATACTTAATAATTTAGTGTTTAATATAAATAAATAAATAAATTCATTATTAGTTTATTTTTTTTATAAATCCTATGCACTTTTTTCTTTGTGAAAGGGTATTGTTTGTTATGATGGTAGCTACCTCCAAAATGGCAAATGTTTGAACATCATTTTTTGTTTTAGAAAAAAATCCTATGCACTTTTTTTTGTTATTGGTTTGGTTTATTTGTTTTTGTTATTTAATAAATTCAGTTATGAATTGAGTTGCTCAGAGTTATGTGTCAATTGAAGACACTACCCAGATGATATTTAAGTTATCCTCTTTTTTTTAGAACATTTTCACTGAAGTATGTTGAATATATTGCAATGCATCGCAATAATTCAAGTATCGTGATGCATCGTGATAGTATTGCATCGTGGCATATGAATCGTGATTCGAATTGAATCGTGACTTCTTTGCCAGTACCCACCCCTACATGGTTCATCCTCCAAACATGAGCTGAGCCTGGGTTAAGCTCTGGCCTGGACGGCTGCACCCTCTTATATTAGATTTTGGGTTCGGCTCTGTACAGCTCAAAGGTGCATCCACTCCACATAAGCTGACTTTAGTTTAGGCTCTGTCTGTACAGCTGCATGATGTGTCCTTCTCAGACCCTGGGTTATGATTTGGTCTGGATAGCTGCATGGTGTGTCCTTATGAGGGGATTTTGGTTCAGCCTCTGGTCTGTACAGCTGCATGGTCTGTCCTCGAGAGAGGACGTTGTATTAGCCTGTTGTCTGGACGTCTGTGGTCTTCATCCTCATGAGTGGACTTTAGTCTCTGGTCTGGAGTGTCCTCTTCACATTAGCAGACAGGTTTAGGCTCTGGTCTGTACAACTGCATGGTCTGTCCTCATGAGTGGACTTTAGCCTCTGGTCTGGATAGCTGCATGGTGTGTCCTTTTCATATTAGCAGACTTTGGTTGAGGATCTAGTCTCTAGATTAATGTTGCCTCCACCTCATACCCTGGATTATGATTTGGTCTGTACAGTTGCATGGTGTGTCCTCATGAGTGGACTTCACCCTTTGGTCTGGACGGTGCATGTGAGGACCAAGCTGCCTCCATCACTCATGCTCACGCACTCATTATCTGTGGGCCACTGCTTCATGACTCAGGTTTATCAATTGGACACAACAGATATTGTCACGCTCTGAGCTTCAGCCTGTGTTAGCGTCAGGCGGGCTTCAGTGTCAGTGTTTGGAGTTAAGGAGCAAACACTGGCAACGCCATAAAGACCAAGGCATGTGTGGTAATACTGGATGTATAGGCTCTGGAAAGGTCATATGCATGGGTTTAAGAGGGATGAAAAAACTGCATTGTTGACATAGCAATTACTAAAAATACTAAAATATAAAACTTGATTTCTATATTAAAGTTTCTATACTTAAGACTGATTCTGGTACTACAATGATAATAAAAACACTTTTTATTTAGACAATAGAATGTGATTTTCAACATCAAATCATAGTACTTTCTTGTATATTCCCATGTACATGCATATGTCATCAAGCTGTCCCGCAAGATGGTCACACTGATCAGTCGCTCTGTGTCGACTCACTCTTTTTTATCTTATTTTTTATTTTATTTTCAATCACTTTTTTCACCTTTTGCACTTGCACTGCACTTCCACGCTATGTGTACGACCACAGCACACTTTTGGAGCCCTCAGTTAGTGTGAACTTTAAGCCGGTTTTCGAGGCATCGGCGGCGGACATTTTGCCCCTTTGTTTACCCGGGTGGCGCAAAAGAAGAGCACGGCGAGGGAACCCGTCAGAGACACAACAAACATACTCTTCCCTCTATCCTGCTTGCAAACATTCAGTCTCTGAGGAATAAACTGGATGAACTACGCGTACGAATTTATTTCGAACAGGACCCGAGGAACTGTTGTGTCTTTGCCTTTACAGAAACATGGCTGGACCCGTCCATTCCCAATTCCCATCACGCCGGACAATTTCACCATCTACAGGCAGGACAGAACGGAGAATTCAGGCAAGTCTTGTGGAAGGGGGTTTGCTTTATGGTTAACTCTTTGTGGGCAACAGATGCACATATTTTAACAACCCTCTGCACTCTAGCCCTAGAGCTGCTAACCATTAAAGTTAGACCCTTCTATCTGCTCAGAGAATTTAGCGCTGTAATCCTCACTGTAGTCTATATTCCATCACAAGCTGCTAAACCTAGAAAAACTTTATGGGATTATAAACGGACTTGAAAACTCACACCCTGATGCAGCTTTCACTGTTTTGGGGGATTTCAATAGAGCTAACATGAAAACGGTTCTACCAAAATACCACCAGCACATATCCCTCCCCACCAGGAGGGGGCAGACTTTAGACCATTGTTACACCCCATTTAAAGACAGTTACAAACCCCTCCTCCGCCCAGCCCTTGATAAATTTGACCATAGCACCATCTTGCTGTTGCCCGCGTACAAACACAGGCTTAAAGGGATAGTGCGGGTTTTTTTTAATGTTAATCTGTATGGGTTTCCTTGTAAAAGTTACGTGTGTTGACACCGGCTTACCTCTGACACTCTCAGCTGATCCCGGTTCGGCTCGCTTTCTCAAGCCCACGTAGGGAGGTCCGGTAGCTTCTCTGGAACATTAAATAAAGCTTGTTTTTCTTCTCAAAACAAAACATTTGTCCGAAAGGTGATATATTTGCGTCCCAAACAGTTGTCAACGAAACATCCAGCAGCAAATTTATCGATCGCATATTGTGTCTGCCGACTCGTATTACTGCGCTAACGTTGGCGTATTAGCCTGTTCACCTTTAGTGGAAGTGTATGGCAGATGCGGTCCGCCGCAAGCGGAAGTTTACAAGTGAACAGGCTGATACGCTAACGTTAGCGCAGTAATACGAGTCGGCAGACACAATATGCGATCGCTAAATTTGCTGCTGGATATTTTGTTGACAACTGTTTGGGACGCAAATATATCACCTTTCGGACAAATGTTTTGTTTTGAGAAGAAAAACAAGCTTTATTTAATGTTCCAGAGAAGCTACCGGACCTCCCTACGTAGGCTTGAGAAAGCGAGCCGAACTGGGATCAGCTGAGACTGTCAGAGGTAAGCCGGTGTCAACACACGTAACTTTTAGAAGGAAACCCATACAGATTAACAAAAAAAAAAAAACCCGCACTATCCCTTTAAACTCGAAAAATTGGTTCCCAGACAAATATACAAATGGAGCAGTATGTCTGATGTTACAGAACTGCTTTGAAACAACGGACTGGCAGATGTTTGCAGACGCAGCGGATGGTGACATTAATGCGTACACAGACTCTGTCGTAGGCTACATAGGGAAGTGCATTGAGGACACAGTGTCCAAAATCTCCATCTGCACTTACCCTAATCAGAAACCCTGGGCAGGACCGGAGGTGCGTGCTAAACTGAAAGCTCGCACTGCCGCCTTCAACTCAGGAGACCCTGAAGCCTACAAAGCAGTCAAGTATGACCTCAGAAAGACCATCAGGACTGCCCAGAGGGACTACAGGGAGAGAGTGGAGTCTGCCCAGCAGAGCCACGACCTGAGACGTGTGTGGCATGGGCTACGCTGCATCACTGACTACAAGGGGAGGAGCGGGCCAGTGGAACTGTCCAGCGCATCATTTCCGGACGAACTCAATACCTTCTACGCCCGGTTTATAATAATAATAATAATAATTCATAGCATTTATATAGCGCCTTTCATGACACCCAAAGCGCTTTACAGTTCATTGTTCATTCACTCCACACTTGGTGGTGGTAAGCTACTTTTGTAGCCACAGCTGCCCTGGGACAGACTGACTGAAGCGAGGTTGCCAATCTGTGCCATCGGCCCCTCCGACCACCTCCAACACTCACGCACACTCCACTTTCATACTAGACAATGTGGGTGAAGTGTCTTGCCTAAGGACACAATGAGTTTTTGCAACTGGTGCTTCCCTGTGGCACCTGGAATTCAAGTGGTCCCCCATCCAAGTACTAACCAGGCCCTGCCTTGCTGAGCTTCTGAGATCTGACGGGATCAGGTTTGATGCAGATAACACCACGCCTGTCAGCAGACCTCATGTGGACAGTGAGGACGCTGTACTCTGTATAGACACCGCCACAGTGAGACAGGCGTTCAAGAAAGTGAACCCCCGCAAAGCACCAGGACCCGACAGCATCCCCGGATGGGTGCTGAGGGCCTGTGCTGACCAACTCGCCGGGGGGTTCACCAACATCTTCAACCTGTCTCTGAGCCAGTCTATCGTGCCCACCATCTTCAAGACCTCCACTGTAGTTCTCATCCCAAAGACCCCCACAGCATCCTGTCCTAATGACTATCAGCCCATAACACTCACATCTGTCATCATGAAGTGCTTTGAACGAGTCATTAAGACACACATCTGTGACTCCCTCCCCGACACCCTGGACCCCCTGCAGTTTGCATATTTTTTAATTATATTGTTTACCTTTTCCCCTGCACATTTGGCAACACTTTTTTACCATGTACTATTATTGCTGCTATTAGTACTTCTTGACTATCTTAGCGAGTCAAAGGGATCTTCTGATCCTAAGCATTTCATTGACCTTGTGTTGATCCTGCATATGGCAAATAAACAATCTTGAAAATCCTGAAATCTTGAGAAATGTGTGTACTCCCTCAGTGGTCCTGCAGGTTCCATAGTGGTCCATGGGTGTATACTAGTCTATGTGCTCTTATACTTACTGATACAGTTCCAGATCATTCTAAAGACATTCAAGAAAGGTTCTGCTCTGTCCTGTCAATGTGACTTTTTTTTAAAATATCGATTAGCAATTAATTAGAAACAAAACTGAATATTTTAGTTTTATGGGTACTAACGGCTAACACATTATATATTTAGATCACCCTATTATCTTTTACTGTTTTGAAAATGCTATATTCGCCGAAAACAACATATTAACATGTTTAACAAGTTTCACTCTGAGTCTCTCCTGTCTTTGCTCTGTGCGCTAAGTCACTCCCCCTTCAGAGCGCCATCACAACACAATCAGTGTGCATCCCACTAATGAAACTACTGCACATTGCAGCAGGTTTGTGAGTTACCACGAACCCATATAATCCACAGTGCACCAGTACAGTCCGCACTGTGCCCATACAGACTGCGGTGCTAGGCGCCTCTTTCAATGGTCTATCGTGTGTGTTGCACGTGCACTACTGCTTTGTATAAAAATACAGCACGAATGTTCAGAGCTTGTTCCTACTGTACCTGACACATTAAACACATGCGTCGCTCTAAAGGCGACACATCGACACCCTTTACAGCCACTGACGTATTTTCTGAGTAGACGTCACCGATTGCGTTAATGAATCATTGCAGCTCTACTCCTGACCCCTCTCTCCCCTCACCCCTGAACCCTCCCACCCCTACCCCTCCTCTCACCCCGTCCCTTCCCACCCCTCCCCTCAAATTAAAGCCACTTGGATGGGCCACAGCAGCTACCCCAAAACAGATAAGCAGAAATGAAATGAGTGGTTGTGGGTAGATAACATAAGATCTCAGTGGAATAGGCTTAATAAATAATGCATGGATATGAAGGCTGCCAAAAGAGCGTTAAAACTCCCCTATGGACATTTAAATACACAACAGCTCCTGGAATAAAAGACTTGGAACACCATTTTTATATGGGAAAACTCAGTCATTAGTGTTAAAGAGGATTCAAACACAGACTAATGGAAGTGTACGTAATTTAGTCATTGAAGTTTCCCATTGTGAATTAATGGGAGTCTGTGGTCAGCTTCATTAAAGGACCCATATTACACTGTTTTCTGATCTATGTTATAATGTCGTTTCCTCATCACAAACAGACCTGGAGTTGTGTTTTGTTTCATTCACACGTTTAACACACAAATCCTGCATATTTAGGCTGAGTTCTTTTTTTAAACACTGTTCCACCTTGTGATGTCATGTGGTAATACAGGAAGTACTCCACTGTGTTTAAAATTCCATACACCTGGAATAGCTGATCTCTACTGAGATTTTTACTGACAAGGTAAAAGGAGGCGTTAACTTGAAATCTACCACTTCATGACATCACAAAGTGGAACAGAACATTGTTAGATTTTGAGATGCTGACAGATTAAAGGTCCCATGGCATGAAATTTTCACTTTCTGAGGTTTTTGAACGTTAATGTGAGCTCCCCTACCATGTTTAGGCCCCCCCAGTGGCTAAAAGTTGCGTAATGTCTAAACTGAGCATTTGCGATCCTTTTCTGCGTTTGAAAAAAACACAGCTCAAATGGGCGATTCTGGACAAGGCACCTTATTGACGTCAGATCGAAAAAAGAAATGCAAATTCAGTTCCACCACCGTCTGTATCTCCACCCCCTGTCTCTGGAAATCACGCCCAGAGAATTTGGACTGCGGAGGAGCTACGCAATGCAAAATGCGTTTTTTTATTTGCCTGGAGGCACATGCGAGTGTTTCTAGGCTCGGAAGTCCTTTACCCGACCCTCTGGACCTCTGAAACAGCAGTGGTTTAATTTAATTTTCTGTGAAAATGTGTTTTTTTTCATTGAAAAGCTTCCCCTTTCCTCCTTCGTGCTTACACACGCGGAAGTGGGGCCAGGCACAGCGCACCGCTAAAACAAGGAACCAGCGGCGCATTTGGCCCCCCCCCACCCGCTCCTCTAACCAATCTGTGTCCTTCTCATTTGCATTCAAGCAACAAGGCCCAGAATGAGTCGTTCAGAGAGTTATTTTTTGACTCTGGCTCTGTACATGTGTCTTTCTCATGCACTAAGTGTTGATTTTGAAGAAGGATTCATTTACAGTATTAGGGAACCATTAAGGAGCCATATAAAAGCATCAAGAAGTACCATGTCATGGGATCTTTAATAATGCCTGATTACTCAAACATGTGTGAATGCAATAAAACACAACTCCAGGTCTGTTTTTGAGGAGATAACATTATAACATGGCCACAAAAGCTCATAAGAGTCGATTTACCATAATATAGGACCTTTAAAGTTGGACTATGTCATTTTTCAAGGGTAGGGTCTCCACAGAGAAAAGCAAGTGATGCAACCAGGCCATATTTTTTATATATTTTATAATCAAATCCTCAAAGTAGCCTCAATTTGTTTTGTCATAAAATATTTAGTTGAGTTCTGTTCTTTTTTCTTCTTCTTACATTCCATATTTTCCATATTTTTTACAGAAGAAAAAAGTTGAATGAAATGACTTTTGACTAGTAGTGTATATATGTAATTGACCATTTTGGGGGCAAAATTAGGTCTATACTTACTTATAAAAAAAAGTAAATCCAAATATATAGTGCTTTAAACCTTGCAGAGAGTTTTACTACAAATCTGGTCATGATCAATTAGCCCATGTCAGTGAAAGTGAATGAAGATTTCCCTGTTGCCAATGGTATCAAATTCAAATAGTTAATAATCACAAAATTTACTCCCACTAATCGAAACACAACCATTTTATTTATGACATCTCTTTATCCATATAACAATAACGGCTCCTGCCCCATTAAAAAAGAAATCCCTCCAGTCTTGAATCGGAAAACGACTCATTACGAAACGATCATAGCGCCACTAATTAAAACAGATGAAGTCATTTTGCACCGTGTTGTTCCGCCGGGGTCATTTCGACAGACCCCACACATTCAAAATCCCATGAAGAAGAAGAAGAAGAAGGCGCAGTGGGAGGAAAACTGTCCGCCGTCCGTTCTCCTCTCTGGTACATGAGCCTCGGGGAAATCTCGGTATCCCTAAATATGTCAGAGCGGAGGTTTGAGTGTTCATTTGGCGTCATTAGCTTTGGCGGTTTCTCTCTTACAGGGCAGAGACAGCGCCCCCCGCAGGCAGACACAAGGGATAACGCACTCAGTCCAATCACTGGTGATAATGGGCACACAGGAGGGGGAAATGGCTGGGCTGAGATGCAGAGTTAAGGGTGCACTGTGAAACTTTTCTGTTGCTTATAATGTTGCATCACCTGCTTGTTTATATGGCGATGTCAAAGCTCTGCCTGGAATGTTCCACAGTATGACATTACTCTACTCAACTCTACTTTGCATTTATTCAATTACAGGCACTCTGACTGTGAGCAGGGTCGCCTCTTCACAGATCTGACCTGTAAATTGGTTCAGACTCCATGAAGATAGAAAGGTTGAATACATTCCAGACAAAGCAACAACATTTCTATGGAGAAAAGCATTTGACAGGCCCCTCCACCGGAAAAGTTACACAATGTACCTTTAAATTTCAAGCAATTAATCAAACATTATTTTAAATTATATATTAATATTCAAAAATGTAAAAATGAAATACAAAAAAAATTGTAAGTGTGAAATATCATATACTGTGAAAGTTTGACCTTTTGTTTGTTCTAAGTTGAGATGTCAAGATTATTTGGTTAATCAATAATGCATAATAATATAATGCATTAGTTTTAAAATGGTTGCCGTGCTGATGAACAACTTAAAACAAAATACGAATACAATATAAAATATAGCCGCAAGCGGCGATGATCGGCCCTCGCTTGCACTCGTTGGGGGGGGTGGCGCTAACGCGCCATTTTCCTCCCCTTTTTTCTAGCTGCATGCATGTGTGAGTTTGTGCGTTATCTGGATGCATTTGTGTTGAATACCTGGGGTTGAGGTGGGGAGGGGTTGTTTTTTTTGCCTTTTAATTTAAATTATTTTAAGAGGAGGGTCAATCATAAGCCTTTCCTGCACTGTTCTGTTATTTTCTTTTTCTTTTGTGTGTATTTTTGTTCTTTTAAATGCTGGGTGCAAACATTAATAAATAAATTGAATACATAAAAATATGAGGACAGAAAATGGCGCCTTCAACACCAGGTCACATGTTCTACCCAATATGGTTGGTTGCCTAGCAACAACGTAATATATATTTTTTATTCCTATTCCCATGATGCATCTATGTTCCAAATTTGGTGTGGCTATACCAAAGATTTTGTCAGGTGTCCTATTGGCGGGGAGAGATGTTTGGCCTGTTGCCATGGCAACCCGATGAGGCATGGCATGTGGTCACCCTTGACTTTTTTCATTGAAAATATCCCAGGAATATTTGTACCAAATCTTGTATGTGTACGACAAAGTTAAATTTTGCAGTTCTATGCAATTACCCTAGGGGGCGCTATTGTGACCATTTTAGATTTTCTTATATCAATCTGTGTAGGGCTGGGGTGTCCACCACCGATTAAAGTTTGAGTGAAATCGGAGAAAGTATGTGCTAATTATCATTCGTAAAAGTTTGACAGGAAATGACGCCTTTGCCACCAGGTCACATGGTCTATCCAATATGGCTGGTTGGTTGCCTAGCAATGGTGTAATATACTTTTTTGTTCCTATTCCCATGATGCATCTGTGTACCAAATTAGGTGTGGCTACATCAAAGTTTTTGCCGGACATCCTAATGGCAGGGACCGATGTTTGACCTGTTACCATGGCAACATGATGTGAGATGGAGTGGGGGTGTCACTGTGTTTTTTGATCGAGACGATGTCCCGAATGTGTGGTCCAAATTTGGTGTGTCTACGGCAAAGTAAATATTTTCTATTCCATGCATTCTGCCTAGGGGGCGCTATTATGGCCATTTTAGATTTTCTTGTATCAGTCTGTGTAGGGCCGGGGTGTTCACCAACGATTAAAGTTTGAGTGAAATCGGCCAAAGTATGTGTGAATTATCACTCGTCGAAGATTGACAGAAAATGGCGCCTTCGCCACCAGGTCACATGGTCTATCCAATATGGCTGGTTGGTTGCCTAGCAACAACGTAATATACTTTTTTGTTCCTCTTCCCATGATGTATCTGTGTACCAAATTTGGTTTGACTATGACAAAGTTTTTGCAGAGGATCATAATGGCGAGGACAGATGTTTGGCCTGTTGCCATGACAACACGATGGGAGCTTGCGCGGGAGCATCATTGAGTTTTTTGATCGAGACCCCGTCACGAATATGTGTACCAAATTTGGTATGTCTATGACAAAGTAAAATTTTGCACTTCCATGCAATCTCCCTAGGGGGCGCTATAGTGTCCATTTCAGATTTTCTTATATCAATCTGTTCAGGGCCGGGGTGTCCACCAACGATTGAAGTTTGAGTGAAATCGGCCAAAGTATGCGCGAATTATCGCTCGTCGAAGTTTGATGGCGAGCCGCAAAAACGAACCCGAAATTTGTGGCGTTGTCACGGAAACACCGTTCACTCTTTTAGAACGCTTTTAACAACTTTTAATGTCCCACTTGTCTAGATGATACAGCACGATTCTGGTGAGTCTGGGACAAAAACCCTAGGAGGAGTTCGTTAAAATACGAAGACAGGAAAATGCGCGCTCGGTGCCAGGTCACGTGCTCGGTCCAAAATGGCCGACTTCCTGTTGGTCGCCTAGCAACCGCTTAATATACTTTTTTGTTCCTCTTCCCATGATGCATCTGTGTACCAAATTTGGTTTGGCTACGACAAAGTTTTTGCCAGGCGTCCCATTGGCGACGACAGATGTTTGGCCTGTTGCCATGGCAACACGATGGGACATGGCGTGTTGGCGTCATTGAGTTTTTTGATCGATACCCCGTCCCAAATATGTGTACCAAATTTGGTATGTCTACGACAAAGTAAAATTTTGCGCTTCCATGCAATCTCCCTAGGTGGCGCTATAGCACCTATTTCAGATTTTCTTATATCAATCTGTTCAGGGCCAGGGTGTCCACCAACGATTAAAGTTTGACTGAAATCGGCCAAAGTATGCACGAATTATCGCTCGTCGAAGTTTGATGGCGAGCCGCAAAAACGAACCCGAAATATGTGGCGTTGTCACGGAAACACCGTTCACTCTTTTAGAACGCTTTTAACAACTTTTAATGTCCCACTTGTCTAGATGATACAGCATGATTCTGGTGAGTCTGGGTCAAAAACCGTAGGAGGAGTTCGTTAAAATACGAAGACAGGAAACTCCGCCTTCGGCGCCGGGTCGCTTGCTCGGGCCAATATGGCCGACTTCCTGTTGGTCGCCTAGCAACGGCGTAATATATTTTTTGGTTTGTAACGACATGACCTATCCACCACCCGAATTTCGTTTGTCTACGACAAAGTTCATTTTTCGGGTATAGCCATTGGCGCAATGTATTTTGATTTTCCAGGTGGCGCTGTCGAGCCATTTTTTAAGATTTTTTAATACAGATTATTTGTAAATTCCTTTTTTGGCGTTCTTGAATTTTGTGCAAAATTTCGTGAGTTTTCGTCGGTGGGAAGTACCCGAAACCTGAAAAAAGGGGGGAGAAAAATAATAATAAGAATAAGAAAAACCAGAACAATAACAATATGGTGCCACCTATGGTGGCAATATATATATCAATGGAAAGGGCTCGCGTCCAGTAACGCACCTGTGGGGTCCATTGTCAATGACGAGCGCGTTGCGCTCGTCATTGACCTCATCGATTACTCACTTGCCCAATACACATTTTTGGCGTTTACGATGGTTAACAATTACAATTATGCCACTTTCGTGGCAATGGGCAGTGCCAGTCTGTGCTATTGGATCCTATGAGTGTCACTATAGTGTGGCATTGAGTGTTTGGAAAAGGGAGAGCGCTTCGCGCTCTGGTTTTGTTGGCACACATGACATCGTGCACTGCGTGCACGATGTCATGTGTGCCCACAAAACAATTACAATTTTGCCGCCACGGGCGGTGCCACCATGCCAGGTCAGCGGGCACCAGTCGTTGACATGAGTGCTAGGTGCTTAAAAAGGGGAGAGCGCTTCGCGCTCTGCTGCGTGCGCAAAACAAAGCGCTTCGCGCTTTGTTTTGCGCACGCTGGTGGGCCGAGAATGTTTTGGGGTGAACAATTACAATTTGGCCGCTATCGCGGCCACGGGCGATGCCACCGTGCCATGTCAGCGGGCACCAGTCGTTGACATGAGTGCTAGGTGTTTAAAAAGGGGAGAGCGCTTCGCGCTCTGCTGCGTGCACAAAACAAAGCGCTTCGCGCTTTGTTTTGTGCACGCTGGTTCTGCAGTGCTTCGCACTGCAGAACAATTACAATAGGCCCTACGCTTTAGCGCTCGGGCCTAATAATTGTATAATTTGAATAGGAATATAACAGGGAGCTCAATCCAATGAATAAAGCTTGAAGACTCTCTCTCTCACACACACACACACACACACACACCACTACTAAGCAAAGTGGGTGAAGTGTCTTGCTTAAGGACACAACAACAGTTTTCACAGCCTCTTCAGTCTGCTGCCATCAGGAAGGAGACTGAGGAGCCTCAGGGCCAAGACCAGCAGACTGAAAGACAGCTTCATCCACCAAGCTGTCAGGATGCTGAACTTTCTCCCTGCCCTCCCTCCCCCAATCACACTGCTGCTTAAATGACACTTAAATGACACTGACACTGTTGCTTAAATGACACCATTTGAGCTTTATTACGCTACACATTGTGTTTTACCTATTTGTATTATATACAAATTTACTGTACTTTTGCTACGGGTATATGTGATGTTTTAATCATGGTGTTTATTGTCTTGTTTATCAGATGTTTTATGTTCACTGTGGGCCTAGGGAGCGCTGCAATTTCAAATCCTGTGTGTGCAACCTGTACATGTGGTTTTTGACAATAAAGCTGACTTTGAATTTGAACTTTGAACAACCTTCAGAAGTCAGAGCGGAGTTATTTTGACCTCGAGAGTTGCTCATATAAAACAAAGTCAGGTCCAATGCCTTTAAAACCTGTTTTTGTTTCACTTTGATTATTTAAAGACACTTCTTTTATGTGGCTGGTATACGCACATACTGTAGGTCAACTCTCTCTCTTGCTACCTCTCTCTCTTTCTCTCCATCTACTGCCTCCCTCTCCCCTCCCTATCTCTCGCTCACCTGTTTGAGGCTCTGGAGGCTGCAGTAGGACCTTAGACTCACTATCTTTCCCTCTTCCTCTTCTCTCTCTTCTCTCTCTCTCACCTGTTTGAAGCTCAGCAGACTGCAGGAGGACCATACACTGACTATAGAACAAAGCTCTTCTCTGAACGTCTCCCCGTGAGCCTTCTCTTCCTCTGCACAAACACCTCTGAGTCCTCCAGCCGCTGCAGGCTGAGCTTCAGGTCAGAACACAAAGGAAACAGAGGCAAGAACATTTAACTGATGAAAACCACCAGATGTTAAAGGAGCTGGACGCAGCCTGTGCTCTTAATGTTTTAACAAAGGTCTTACAATCACAACTTAACCCGAGTTACAGTGAGTTAACCTGCAGATGGAGGACACAACGATGGACTGGTGTGGCACTGGTATCAGATATTGGTGTAGATATTTAAACATTTGATGGACTTAGACAAACTTCATTGATCCACAAGGGAAATTATTTGGGTACAGTAGCTCACACATCAAATATAATATATAACAGGGGGTAACAAAAAAATAGATGAGAAATAATTATAAAAATAATAATTGTATATGTACAAAATAAAATATCAATACAATATAAAATAAAAAATCCAAGATGGCTGCTGTGGGCAAAGGTGGTTTGTTAGGCTCCACCATTGTCCTTTCTTATTCCTTTATGCTCAAGGATACATTTACTCACATTATTCAACAACAATGTGATTTGGGAATCAGTTGGACTAAAGACCAAGGATTTCCATCAACAAAACTTAATAAGCAAGCCAAAGCACACATCTGCACATGGGGATCATGTATGCGGCATCTTTGGATATTCAAGAGCTACATCTGGAAGTCACTATATCCCACTGTGTTCATAAGATCTGGACAACTGCACAATGACCAAGAAAAGACAACAGCCTGCAAAAGGTATGTCATTGTGTGGCTAATGTGTCTGTGGTGTCTCTGTCTTCCACTGGGCCGGTGCCTGACTCATTCTGAAACTTCAGCATGTCCTTCTACTCATTCCATGGCAATGGATATAAAATCAACTCTGCACTCTTTTGGATTTGGAAATCATGTTGTGTTTTTGTTAAGTAATACTACAAGTAATCTAAACAACCAGGCTTTTTGCTCTACTAAATCCAAACAACGTGCGAGCAGGAAGAAGGGACATGTATGGACGTTCTTTCTTCTTTTACTCCTCAGCGGTGACATACTACTAAATCCAGGTCCTTTAAATAAGATTAATACAAATTTAACTAAGTTGCAACCTGAGGATTTTCAACAACACCATCTTGTGGATATTCCTGGTTCTGCAGTTGTGAGGACTCCCACTGGACCCGCACAAGATGGAGAATTCTCAGTGAAGCTGAATGTGGTTCCAGACAGTGCGAATGGATACTCATTCATTCATTCATTCATTCATTTATTCATTTCGAGCAGGTCAACACAAGGAAATAAATACAGGTAACCAATATACAGTCAAATACATTTGTCAAAAACATTCTTTTTGCTCGAAAAGGAGTGGGAAGAAGAAAACTTATTAAATCCCACCCCTGTCCTCCAAAACATAACTTAAATGATCAATTAGCTTCCTTATCAGCTCAGTTGAAAGAAACACAAAAACAAAAAAAGGCAAATTCCATTCTTGTACAAAAAAAACAAAACAATAAACAAAACTGATACAGAAAAGTGCCATTTGACGATTCATTCAAACTCGTCTCTCTGTATTCAGACCAGACCATGTCTTTGTACAAGTACTTAAATTTGTGAATATTTTGGCAGAGCTTTTGCTGTAAATCCAGAACATTCCACATTTTTACCCCACACACAGTCACACAGAGTGTTTCTAACATTAGGCAAAATGAAGTTTCCATAACCTCTCAAATTATAAATGTTCTCTTTAAGAGCAAAACATTTTTGCAAAATTTTTGGCAATTGTTTATTAAATGCTTTAAAAAGCATAATCACTGTATAATATTTTACATGGTCATTAAATTTTAATAATTTTGACTGAGTAAATATTCAGCAAATAAGCAAAAGGAACAGCAGAAGGCAGAAGAAGCAGAAGGCGCTTTGTGTTACAATTTTGTATGAAAAGCGCCTTATAAATATTGTTTGATTGATTGATTGATTGAACTGAAATACTTTCAGACTGTAAATCATGCAAAGGTGATTTGGGATTCTAAGGCCAAGCCAAAAGGCATATTTGAAGGTCATCTTAACATTCAAAGTCTTCTGTCAAAGTTTAATGAAGTGCAACAACTAATGAGCAATTCAAATATTGACTTTTTGGCCATGAGTGAAACTTGGTTAAATAATAATATCCCAACAAGCATGATCAATATTTCTGGGTATACAAGTTACAGGAAAGATCGTCTTCATGGAAAAGGAGGTGGAGTTTTCATTTATGTCAGAGAGAGCTTTAATTGCTCTGTAATTGAAGTCAATACATTTGGGATTGAATGTCTTGCTTTAAATGTTATTTTATCATCCACAATGACATTTAGTATATTAGTTTTATATAATCCGCCCTCTCATGGAGCATCTTTTTATCAGAACTCTGATGAAATGTTAAAATTATTTAATCTTAAAAATGAAACCGTTTTATGAGGAGATTTTAATGTAAATTGGATGGACACAGGTACAAAAGATAAATTAAAACGTGTTTTATTAAAACATAAACTGTTCCAACTTATAAAAAGACCCATCACTAGGGGTAGTCAAACCTTAATAGATTTAATATTTACAAACAAACCAGAACGTGTCACTAAAACCTATAACTTTGTGACTGGTATTTCAGATCACAATATGACACTGATGGTCAGAAAATTGACTAAAAAACGTTTACAGGATGTTTTTTCTATTCCTAATATTAAGAAGGAACAAAAGGTCATTCCAAAACATAAAAATCCCCAACTTGAAAATTAACTGAAAAATATAAATCAATTGGAAAATGTTGATCAGTGTGGTGATCAAATAATTGAGAATCTATCAAATACTATTCAGAAATTTACCTGTATTCGAAAAAACAATAAGAAAAAAACATTGCCTTAGATCAGTGCTTCTCAATTATTTTCTGTGACGCCCCCCCTAGGAAGAAGAAAATATTTCACGCCCCCCTTCCTGCGCGCGACTATAAATAGTATTATTTGTCTAGAAATTTGTTATTAGAACACCATTGTATCCTTTTATTAACATTATAAACAAAAAAAAGAAAGAAACTTACAACAAAGACTGCACTGAGGACTCAAATATTAATGTGTTTTTAATGCAGCTTTGCGCACATTTGTTTACGTTTTATAGAAATGAAACTTAAAACCACCTCATTTGCATAAGCTAAAAGCATTGAAAAAATACGCTCTCTCCTTGTGCCACTGATGCATCAGCTTCTGTCGGACTAAAGGACACGACTCAGTGGAATATACGTGTTTTTTCTGTGACAGAGGATGTTCTGTTAATGGTGAGACTGTGCGTAAATCGCATGTGAGAACGCCACTGCCAACTACTGTTGTTGATGTGCAATTACACTTAGTTCTAGTACAGTACAGCAAGGGTCATACGCGCCCCCCCTGGCATCACGCCACGCCCCACTATTTGAGAAGCACTGCCTTAGATTAACAATGCCATCATCCAGCTTATGAAAAAACGGGACCTGGCACTAAAAATATCATTAAAATCTAAGCTGCTAACAGATATGCTCGTGTTTAGAGGGTTACAGAACAAAGTGGTTAGTGGATTAAGAAAGGCCCAGTCCTCATATTTTATGCAAATGTTTACTGATGCAAGAGGAAATAGTTCACTAATCTGGAAAAATATTAATAAATTGACAAATCGCAAATCTACTTTAGGAAACTGTATAAATAAACTTAATATAAATGGAACTATTGTTAATGACACTACACAAATTGCAAATGAATTTAATTAATATTTTATTGATTCTGTGCGACAATTTGCAGCCAGTTTTGTTCCAAGACCGCTAACACTAACCTGTGAGGAGGATTCACCATCATCTTTTCACATCACACTGGTGAATCAAAACAAGATACATGAAATTATTAGCCATCTGAATAACTGAAAAGCAAAAGATATTTATGATTTGGACACTTCATTTATAAAAAAAAAAAAAAGTATAGCATAATTTTGTCAAAGCCAATTTTACGTTTAGTCAATTTATCAATTAAAAAATCTGAATTTCCTCAAAGTTTTAAAACTGCTGTTGTGACACCAATTTTTAAGTCTGGTGCAACAGATGAAGCATGTAATTATCGCCCGATTTCAATCGTGCCTATTATTTCAAAAGTGCTTGAAAAATTTAGTGGCTGAACAACTGATGATATACTTGGAAGAAAATAATTTACTCTGCCCTAACCAATTTGGATTCCGCCCCAAACATTCTACTGAATTGGCTGTGTGCCATCTCACTGAAATGATCAAACATAGTATGGATCAAGGCAAATGTGTTGGAGCTATATTTTTAGATTTTAGAAAACCTTTTGACACAGTGAATCACACAGTTTTGCTGACAAAATTAAAACAATTTAATTTATCAAAACAAGCAATATATTGGTTTAAATTGTATCTTGAAAAGAGCCGACAATGTGTCAAATTATGTAAAATCCAAAATCCAAAATTGTGCTTTAGGTGTGCCACAAGGATCCATTTTGGGTCCGCTACTTTTCTGCTTATACATAAATGATCTACCAGAAATTTGCAAACATGCTATGTGCCAAATGTTCGCAGATGACACAGTCATTTATGTAGAAGCCGACAACCCTCAACAGGCTTCAGAGCTTTAAAAAACGCACAATTAACTGAGGTATCAAAATGGACTCAAAATAACTGTTTAACATTGAGCTATACAAAAACTGTGTCAATGTGTTTTTCCTTTAAAAATCAGTCATTAGATGAACTTAAAGGTCCAGTGTGTAGGATTCGTGGCGCATAGGTGGATGGTAGCTATTCCACTTCCTCTTTTGGCTAGGGCAGACGTCGAGGGTCACCCGGGCGCGCCGTATCGCGGACAGCTGGCGTACCAGCGCGCACCCGGGCTTTGCGAGCCCTCGCCGACAAAACGCAGTCCCGTTCACTGTTTTTTTTTTTTTTTCGCATGAAAACACACATTCCCGTTCGTGTACCATGACAATCTACATATCAAATGAAACCTTACAGTCTCCTCTTTTTGACTATGCAATTCATTTCCCAGCACAACAATCACTCCCCGAGCACATGGGGCTTTTATACGGAAAAGCACAAAACGAGGTTTGTTACTTAGCTTACCTGTGAAGGCTCTGCACAGGTCAAACTCTGTATTTCACCATAAGCTTGGTCTCAATCTGTCCGTAAGGATCCAGCAAATAAAATCCAGTAAAACAATTTAGTCCAAAAAACGTGTTAGATCCATTACGACGTGTGATCCCGCAGCATGCTTGTGTTGTTTACCCAAAACCACGAGCCTTGCCGAAGGCGAAGGCGGAGCCCAAATGTCCTTCTGCGGCTCTCGTATTGAAAATGGCTGCCTCTATATGGGCAGGATCCCCCTTTTATGTGACTATATCTAAGTTCAAAAGAATACTTTGATTTCATGATGGAAGTGAAAAGGCTTGGAAAACAATGTATTTTTGAATGGGTATCTTCAATTTCAGTAGAGCAGGTAAATGAGTTTAAATATCTAGGTGTGGTTTTAGACACAAAGATCAAATTTGATGGGCACATTAAAAAAATGTCCAAGACGATAAAAACAAACATAAATTGTTTTCGGTTGATTTGGCCATGTTTATCTGTTCAAGCTGCTCGAGTCTTCATGCACGCTATGATCTTGTCTCACATGTCGTATTGTGCCATTGTCTGGGGACTGGCCACAAATTCTGTCATGAAACCATTAGTGCCTTTATATAAACACTTAAAATCTTTGATAGAAAACCCATGAATTATCATTATTGCCTAATCACTATAAAATACAATATGATGAATTTTGAAAATTTTATAAATTTTAAAAAATATTTGTAAGTGTCTGAACGGTCTCATGCGCACTGGCGTCCTCATCTACTCGAAACTATGGCTAAATCTCGGATTACAGGCCACTTTTGACCACACGAAATCGTAGGCTAAGACATCGGGCTTCTATGATTTGAAAAGTGCTAAAGTTTGTGTTATTTGGAGACCGCAAATCAGTGCCCCGAGAACTCACATTATGGAGATCGTAAATCTAAAACATCTCCGGAAGTGCTCCATATGACACTATGGGTGCTATGGGTGAGTAAAACAACTTTTTTTATTACCGGAATAAGGCTCAGATTGTAAAAAACGTTACTTTTCCTTTAATGTGGGTGACCTTTATTTCCTCCTTTTGGGTCCAGGATTTTGACTCTCATAATTTGTAATATTAAATTCAAACAACATAAACAGAAAATGGACAGTTAAAAAGTACAAATATCAACAAATTTTTTCACCCCCAAACCATGTGTCCTCCTTTTTAATAATCTAATCTAGTCACCTTAGAATTATAATATTATTGACATATCGGATACAACATGGTTACACGCACATTGTGAGAGGTAAGTGTTTCATGTTTAAAGATCCCATGACATGGTACTTCTTGATGCTTTTATATGGCGCCTTAATGGTTCCCTAATACTGTAAATGAATCCTTCTTCAAAATCAAGACTCAGTGCATGAGAGAGCCTCATAAAGACAGTTCTATTCATAACTCTCCGTCTCTGAAACGCTTTATTCTGGGCGTTGTTGCTTGAATGCACATGAGGAGGACAGAGACAGGCCAGTGCAGCGGGTGGGGGTGTGGCCAAATACTCCGCTGTTTCCTGGATTAGCGATGTGCGATGGCCCCACTTCCATGTTTTAAGAGTGGAAGAAGATACGAGATGCGTTCCATGAAAAAAAAAAAACACATTTCCACAGAAAATAAAATTAAACCACTGCTGTTTCAGAGGTTGGGAGGACATCCGAGCCTGGAAAGACTCTCACGTGTCTCCAGGCAAATAAAAAAACGCATCTCGCATTTTGTAGCTCGTTTGCGGTCCAAACTCTCTGGGCGTAATTTCCAGAGACAGGGGGTGGACATCCAGACGAGGGGTGGAAACCTTTCCGCGAGTGTGACGTCAGAAAGTTCCCTTGTTCAGAATCGCAGATGCTCAGTTTACACATTTCGCAACTTTTAGCCATGGGGGGGGGGGGGTAAACAGGGTAGGGGAGCTCACATTATCGTTCAAAAACCTCAGAAAGTGAAAATTTCATGCCAAGGGACCTTTTAAAAAGCTTAAAATCATGTGTGAAGTTTCAGTTTGGACGTTTCAGAGGAGACATTATCAGTGAACAGCTCTACACAGGCCCATGCCCTCTTACTCAAATTACAATATCATTAAACTCTAGAATGTGAACGCAACCTATACCATGATACATCTTTATTCACCTCTCTATCTCTCCCTCTTTCCTCCCTTCGCTCTTCCTCCATCACTTCTGTCTTGCCTCCTCTCTCTCTCTCTCTGATCCCGCCCCCCTCTCTTCTCTCTCTCCACCTTTCCTCCTCCCTCGCCCTTCTCTTTCCTCTGCTCCCCCCTCCTCTCCACCTTCTTTCCTCTCCTTTCCCTCTCTTCCTCTCCTCCCTCCCTTCTCGCTCTCAAACCTGCAGACCTCAGCAGAGTTTGTGTCCATCCGTCTCTGACTCTGCTCCAGATGAAGAGATGTGCCCTGCTCCGATTAGCGCCGATCGAGGTCATCTATAACGCCTGTCCGCTGCTTTCTACAAACACACGTCTACTCTCTCTCTTCTACCTCTCCCTCCTCCTTTTGCTCTCTCCTCCTCTCCTCTTTTTTCACTCTCGCCTTCCTGCTCTTCTCCTCCTGTGCTCAACCTCTGCCATCCTCTTTTCCCTCTTCCTCCTCTGCATCTCCCTCCTCATCCTCACCCTTTCATTCCATTATCCCTCTTTCGTCCTCCTGCTCACACTCTCTCACCCTCTCGCTCCTCTCGCTCCTCCTCTCTCTCTGCGTGCACTCAGAGGCAGCAAAGTCAGGGCATCCGGCTTAAACGTGCACATGTTTGAATGATGTCGTGCTTTAATACAGAGATGGACTCACCGGTGACATTGGGGGGATCTGAGGTGGAATTTTTAATGCACTTTCAAATTATAAATACAGAAAAAATTGGATTAGGGTTAGAGGTGGGAGACTGGAAGTTTTTTGATTGATTACATTTTTTATGATTTGATTTAATTTTGTTTTCTTAAAAGCAAAAAAGTATTTATCTTTCACTGTTCATTTCATTTTCTGACCATCAACAATACAGATTTTTGTCAAATTTCTTCATTCAAAGTCTGAACTCTAAACCACACGTTTTCCTGACAGAGGACAGGCTGTCAGTTAGAAGATAAACACCTTAACTGCTTATTGATTATTAGTTGATAAATGGTCACATCTTTATTTAGCTACTGTCACCCGTACAACAAATAAACGCTTCTGTTTTAATGATCAAGACTTTGAAAAATTGCAAAACTGTAAAATCCACGATTATTATAAAACAAGTTTACACCTGAATTTCTTACTTACAAAGACTTTCTGTACAAATGTAATGTAGGTTGGGGTTTACAATTTTTTAAGCAAACAGTAAGAATCAGGGACTGGACAAAATCTCATGCGACAAATTCGTTGCGAGATTGTGCACACATGCTGAAAATTATCCCGTGAGATTTTTCTACATGTTTTCACGTTCGGATTGGATAAAAAGTTAAGTACTGGCGAGATGCATTTTTGAGAAGCTGCAGCGCTACAGCAAAAATATGAAAAAGTCAAATCAAAAAATGGTGAGAAGAAAAATAAGAACTTGAATGGACGATTTAATTACAGTAAATAATGTCAAAATCTCGTCTTGTCTTGTTCTTGTAGATTCGTAGATCTCGTTTTGCGGAAATTGTATCTCGTCTCGCCTGTGGTAAGAATGAAAATATACAGAATTTACGTCATTTGAAAGACGGGAAGTCCCTGCTCTGACTCTCCTTAAAATCGATTAAAATTGTAATCGCCCAGTGTGTGCCAAAAAGAATCGAGGTTTTATTTTTTGTCCATATCGCTCTAAACAAAAGTGAATTTCTTTCCCCACAATAGCTTCAGAAATGGTGCCTTTATTCAGCTTCAAATGGCTGTTGTCAGGTTAAAGACCTTAAATAAAAGATTAACCAAGATTATGGAGCGAAGCGTCGATGTGAAAGTTCATCTATGGAATAGTCTTGACAAAGAAATCAAAGGATAAAGTAAAATAATGGCATTTAAAAATACATAAAATCCAGTGTAATGTGTATGTATGAAAAAGAAACCTAAGTTGCTGCACATAGAAATGAAGCTTTCTGATTAATAATTGTGATTGAAATGGAATGTATTGATGAAACGTTTTATAGTCACTATCGGTGTTAGAGAAGAGGGGCAGATAACATAAGATTACACTTCTTTCTGCTCCCTTTCATTCAGTTTTTGTAATGTTATCACACTGCTGATGTCTTTTTATACTTTATGAATGAAATAATGAATGAAAAAAAGTTATGTCCAAAAAAAAAAAAAGACATGACATGTTTGTGGAGCCAATTAAATAACAAAAAAAAGGACAAATAACGATAACATTTGTGAAATTATTTTTGTCGTTATATCCTCCTGAGGCCCAGCCCACTGATTTGTGTCCTTTATAGTGGACATAGAGTTAACCAGTCTATCTTTTAATTGTTTTGAGACTCTAGTTTGTGGCTGCACTATGATAAAAAATAAATAAATAAATAAAATAAAAAAAGTAAAAATGTAAAAAATAATAATAATAATAAATAAATAAATTATACATAAAAAAATAAATAAATATGTAAATAAATATTCAAATAAAAAAAATAATGTATATAATATATTTTTTAAAAAAATTTAAAAGGGAGGCCACTGTAGAAGCTTGTCAGAGATGTTGGTGATCAAAAAAAAAAATGTTTTTGTTAGGTTGTTAACTTCACGTGGATTTAACACCAAAACGTCCCCAACGTCCATTACAGAGGACAAAATGTAAATGCTAAGGTGTTAATTTCCCTCCAAATAGAAAATTAAAATAATAATAATAATAATTTAGGTACACTTTTTTCCTTCAGGTCCCAGGAGGATATTGTCCCTTAGAGTTATATAGGCCTCATTCTCCATCTGAAATTACGACATCAAACTGTAAAGCGTAAACACGACACATAGGGATTTTTTTCCTTCCCAACAATGGTTATCTCTCTCTCGGTCTGTGGCTGAATCGTTTTGAACTCCCCGTGTCCAAATATCTGCGTGTGTGTATTCAGTGATCGCCACATAAACTCCGCCCCCACCGATGCCCTCTGCGGCGCTGTGACGGGACGTTAACTTGTATTGTCTGTGTTTATTACGGTGCTTACCCATAATCCCTCAGTGCATGTGCTTTGGCTGGAGCGGACAAGGCTGCAGTGATCGCTCGTGGTCTGTGCATCCCACTTAAGTCCACTGCCAACTCATACCAGGAGAGCCTGTTTATGGTGCATGACGTTAATGCTGAATAAAGATGACGAAAATTAATATCAACATTAGCAATTATCTTTAGCATTAGCATGCTGGGACAATCATTTCGGTGAGTCCATAGTTACCGTGTCGACATTTTCTTTGCACTACTGAGTTTTTGGTAATTTTTGGCGATACAATAAGATTTAAAGTCCCATGGCATGAAATTTTCACTTTCTAAGGTTTTTGAATGGTAATGTGAGCTCCCCTACCCTGTTTAGGGCCCCCCCCTATGGCTAAAAGTTGCAAAATGTATAAACTGAGCATTTGTGATCCTTTTCTGCATTTGAAAAAAAGGCAGCCCAAACGAGCAATTCTGAACAAGTGAACTTTCTGACGTCACACTCAGGGAAAAATGCAAATGCAGTTCCACCGCCCGTCTGTGTTTCTTCCCACACTCTCTGGACCTCACGCCCAGAGAGTTTGGACCGCGAACGAGCTACGCAATGCAAGATGCGTTTTTTTATTCGCCATGAGAGAATGAGACAAGATGAGATTTTAACGTAATTCCTACATTTCAAAATGGTTCAAAAATGGTTCAGTTTCCAATTTGGACCTCAGTTTCATTATTTATTTAACTCTCTCTTTTTTTTTTTTGGACCTTTTAAAGAGATATAACTCACCAACGCGTAACGCTTTTTTGTCCGTTCTAAATGTAAACATGTGGAAAAAAAATCTCACAAGATCATTTTTCTCCTGTGTGCACAGTTTTGTCTCACGAGACCTTTTTACTTATAGTGCTTGTATCTTCTGATAGTTATAGTTAGACACCTGTGAATCTTTGTGCTATAATTTTGACATTTTCAATTGCAATATTCATCTAAAACAACAAAATAAAAGAAATAAGTGTGCTGGCACCCGCATTAGAGCTGACGTCGCCGTAAACGTCATCACGACAAAGAGTCTGCATCTCTCATGGATAACTCCAGATCATGGTAAAAAGGAGCATTTTTCAAGTAGCATTTTTTGTTTTCATTCATACAAAAATGACTATGTGACACTGCTGAATCCTACATGTATATGATTAACAAAATAAAACTGGAGAAAAAAGAAAGTAGAGAGCATCGGGTGCGTATCAGTGGCGGTGAAAAAAGGGCCTTGAATACAGGAGAATAAAGATGACTCAAATGTACACAAATCAGTCCAAATACAACTCCGAGGGGAAACAACTACAGCATGGTTAAAAGCTCTGAAAAGTCGATTTTGCATAATAGTTCCGCTTTAATTACACATATATAGATTTACTATTGTTTATGTTATTCCCTGTAAATTGTAATATTGATCTAAAAGAGCTTAAGGGGCCATGTATCTGAGCAACGTTTGTCTTCTCCCAGTACACTATAAGCAGCTCTTGAGGTCAAAAGAAGTCTGCTGCATACTGCCTGCATCCAAGAAAGGATAATCAGGAAGTGCATTATTAGCATGCTACTTGTTGTTATCTTCACTGTCCAAGCAAAACTCCGCTCTGGTCTCTGAGAGTTGTGAAAAGTGCTTAAAAACTCATCCTGGTGAATACTTAGGATGCTCTGAATGCATGAGGTAAATGAAGAATAACTTTGGACCACTGCAAACTGAATTTTAGGGATTTTTAGGGATTTGGGGGGGAAATTTTAAATGTAAATTAATACATTTTGGTATGTGGTTACAAAAAAAAGAAAAAGAAAAAAAAGAAAGTAAAAATCTGAATTTGTCATAATATTTTTTTGTGAGTTTGGCTGTATGTTCTTCAGTGTGTTGCGTTGCCTCTTTAAAGCCCCAGTGTGTAGGATTCGTGGTACATAGGTGGATGGTGCTATTGCACTTTCTGTTTTAGCTACGGCAGACCTCGAGGTCCGCACGCCGCTACTGTATAAATAAAACGCTGTCCCGTTTTTTTTTTCTTTTTTTCTTTTCTCATGAAAACACACATTCCCGATCATGTACCATGACACTCTCTCTACACATCAAATGAAACCTTACAGTCTCCTCTTTTTGACTATGCAATTCATTTCCCTGCACAATAATCACTCCCCGAGCACATGGGGCTTTTATACAGAAAAGCGCAAAACGAGGTTAGCTTACCTTAGAATGCTTTGCACAGGTCAAACTCTGTATTTCACCATAAACTTGGTCTCAATTTGTCCGTAAGGATCCAGCGAATAAAATCCAGTAAAACAATTTAGTCCAAAACACGATAGATCTATTACGACGTCTGATCCGGCAGCATGCTTGTGTTGTTTATCCAAAACCACGAGCCTTGCCAAAGGCGAAGGCGGAGCCCAAATGTCCTTCTGCGGCTCTCGTATTCAAAATGGCTGCCTCTGCATGGGGAAGATCCCCCTTTTATGTGACTATATCTAAGTCCAAAAGAATACTTTGATTTCATGATGAAAGTGAAAAGGCTTGGAAAACAATGTATTTTTGAATGGGTATCTTCAATTTCAGTAATTAACGGGTAAAAATCTTACACACTGTCCCTTTAAGTTCAAGTGTCAATCTGCATCCATGTCATTAAAGAGTCATGATTAACCTTTACACACACACACCACACACATGCACACACATCATACACAGACACATACATCATACACCCACACACACACACCATATAAACACATACACACTCATACATACGTACAGTCTGAGCCTAAACCCTAACCTGCTTTAACCCATATCTAAAGGGAGCACACAGTATAATGGAAACTCAATTTTTCAAATCAAGCATCACAACAGCGGAACAAGCCAAAAATTCAAACTTTTGTTCTTACATGTCGACAGTTCACCTTCTGCAAGTTTTATTTTTTTCCACAAAGCTAAAACCGAAGCCGAAGTTTGTCCGTCAGGTTAAGCTGGAATTGCAATATCAAGACTTTTTCCTCATAAGAAAGGCAGTTCCCCATTGTGTGACGAATACCCGCCCACACACATGTTGAGCCCCCCCCCACCCACTCCTGTTTTCCTGTTTTTGGTGGTTACCGAGGCAACGTGCCGTGTCCCTGAATCCGTTTTGCTGCCACCAGATTCCCCAGACAGAGCCGAGCGGTCCAGAGTCTCCGAGCCAGAAAATCACATCACACTCACAGAATAAATCACTTACTTGTTTTTTTTTTTCTCCCTCTCCCCCTTCCTCTCACTGTCCTCCTCTTTCCATCTTCCTCTTTTCGCCCTCTCCTCTACTTCTCTCTCCCTGCCCCTCTCCTTCTCTGTCATCCCTCTCTCCCTCTCCTTCTTTCCCAATTTGTCTCCCTCTCTCTTTTGCTTCCTCTATCTCTCTCTCCTCCTCTCTCTCCATCCTCCTCTTTAGCCCTCTCCTCTACCTCTTTACCTTTCTCCCCTCTGAGCTCCTTCCTTCTCTTTCCCTGTCTCCCTCCCTATGCTTCCTCTCTCTCCCTCCTTTCCTCTCTCTCTCCCCCTTCCTTCCTCCATCCCTCCCTCCCTTCCTCCCCTCTCTCTCTCTCTTCCCTCTCTCCCTCTCTCATAAATCGGGTGCACACTCACAAATAGCTGCCTCGGCTAACCTGGCCCACTTTAAACATTTGGACAGAAGCAACGCTCCATAAAAGGAAAAGGAGCCGCACCTAAACCACCATTCACACTTAGACCAGGACGTGGGCGATTCTGATCTATGTTATAATGTTGTTTCCTCATTAAAAACATCTCCAAATGTTTGAAACACTCTGTTCACCTTGTGATGTCATGAAATGGTAGTTTTCGAGTTAACACTTTTACCTTTTATTCAGGAGTTATTGATAATTCCAGATCTGAAATCATCTGAATTATTCTAGTGAAGGTGTATGGAGTTTAAAAACACACTGGAGTACTTCCTGTATCACTGCATGACATCACAAGGTGAAACGGAGTGTTTTCCATTTGAGAGAAGAACTCTTTAAGGGATAGTGCTTTTCTTAAAATGTTTATCTGTATGGGTTTCCTTCTAAAAGTTACGTGTGTTGACACCGGCTTACCTCTGACAGTCTCAGCTGATCCCGGTTCAGCTCGCTTTCTGGAGCCCACGTAAGTAGTTCCAGTAACTTCCCTGGAACATGAAATAAAGCTTGTTTTTCTTCTCAAAACAAAACATTTGTTAGAAAGGTGATATATTTGCATCCAAAACAGTTGTCCACGAAACATCCAGCAGCGTATTTCGCATTTGCGTATTGTCTCTCTCCACTCGTATCACTACGCCCATGTTAAAGGGATATGCCACCCCCAGGTCAAATTTGGGCATCTCCCCACAGTCCAGAGACTAAAATAAGTGGTGGAAAGCGTTTTCCTGCTCACCCAGCCATTGTCCGAGCCTGTCGCCACTGACCGCCGCGGTATCTGCAGCTCCTCCGCCTTAGACTGGAGTCTAACGTAGCCAGAGAAAGATTTCGGCCAAAAGGAATTAATTTGCTCGATGCGTTTCCCAATTACTTTGTGTGTAGTGCGCATTCATATCGAGTGCAAATAAATGAGCAAATCAACACGGAGAGCTTGCCTTGGTCATTTTGGGTGGGAACTATTTTCCAGTGCGGAAGAATACAGCCGTATCACGCACCACGTTGTGCAACAGGGGAACTCCCTTCCCGGTGCGTAACTGGGATTCCCCTGGCAGCGTGCTGCGTGATTCGACTGTATTCTTCCGCACTGGAAAATAGTTCCCACCCAAAATGACCAAGTCAAGCTCTCCGTGTTGATTTGCACATTTATTTGCACTCGATATGAATGCGCACTACACATTAATTGGGAAACGCATCGAGCAAATTAATTCCTTTTGGCCGAAATCTTTCTCTGGCGACGTTAGACTCCAGTCTAAGGCGGAGGAGCTGCAGATACCGCGGCGGTCAGTGGCGACAGACTCGGACAATGGCTGGGTGAGCAGGAAAATGCTTTCCACCATTTATTTTAGTCTCTGGACTGTGGGGAGATGCCCAAATTTGCCCTGGGGGTGGCATATCCCTTTAACTCTATCAGCCTGTTCACTTGTAAACTTCGGCGTAGACATCCGCTGAAGGTGAACAGGCTGATAGAGTTAACATGGGCGTAGTAATAGGAGTGGAGAGAGACAATACGCGAATGCAAAATACGCTGTTTCGTGGACAACTGTTTTGGATGCAAATATATCACCTTTCTAACAAATGTTTTGTTTTGAGAAGAAAAACAAGCTTTATTTCATGTTCCAGGGAAGTTACCGGAGCTACTTACGTGGGCTCCAGAAAGCGAGCCGAACCGGGATCAGCTGAGACTGTCAGAGGTAAGCCGGTGTCAGCACATGTAATTTTTAGAAGGAAACCCATACAGATTAACATAAAAAATGCACTATCCCTTTAAATACAGGGAGCACAACTCCAGGTCTGTTTGTGATGAGGACACAACACTGGAACACAGATCAGAACACAGTGTAATATGAGGCCTTTAAAATGATCATTTGCATACCAAAATGTATATCAAGGATCAAGTTTATTCTTTAGTATCAAAATCAAGTTTGACATTTTTGACATTATTAATTATTGATAGATTTCTTTGACAAATCCACTTTGAACTATAACGCTGTGGTCCTTGCTTACTTCTCTCAGGGTCTCCGTGTCATTGATGGACGGGTCAGGGGCTCAGAACACATTTCCATAAGAACAGTGGAGTGAAATTTAACCTTAAGGTCAATGGGTCAAAATCAGGGCTAATGCGTTTGACCCAGACCAGTAAAACAGGAATAAAGCTGCATTGTAGTCCATTATTGAACAAATCAAATGTGACTTTTACCACTACCTTCAAATGACTGGAGAAACACATGGGCTTTGAGGGAGACCAATGTTATTCTTTTTTTTTTTTTTCAACTTTCTTTAATAATAATTTATATAGTATATAAAATAAATAAAAAGAAAAAAAAAATTAATAATAAATAAAAGGGGTGACAAGGACAAGCTTATTGTTGGTGCCAAATAATCAGTAAAATACATGGTAAACAACTTGCCTGGAAGAATCCATGACTCATCGCTGTACCAGCGAGTGAGTCTGGTAACGCTTGATCCACAGAATGCGCTGCAGTTGCGCGTAGACAGACAGCTAAGTGAACCAATCAGAGATTGCGCCATCTTGATTCAAAACTGAGGCGGAACTTCCGCTGCCTAAGAGTGACTTTGCGGGCAAAGGCGGGTGCACTGACGTCACCATCTTTGAACGAATCAGAATCGCGGAGTCCGTTTGGAACCGGAGGAGCGAGAGTGGATGGAGAGTGTCCAAATGGTATCGCGGTGTATAGGAAATACAGAGAGATATCATTTGGCTGGCCAGGTAAGTAAACAGCACTTGCAGTAAAAGAAATGAATACAAATAAAAAATAAATCAATAAATGACTTATATAACAAAGTCCTATTTTAAATAAAGTAGTTAAATAATAATAATAAAATAAAAAACACAAAATAAAGATAAAAAATATATAGATATACACAGATACATAGGTAAAAATAAATAAATAAATAAGAATAAAACTAAAATAAAACCACACAGGTATATGTATACAAAAACGTACAAAATCGTATAAATCCACAATTATATCATTTGACAACATTGTTACAGGGGGTCCTCGGGTTACAACGGTCTCGGGTTACGACATTTCGTGGTTACGAACGCGCCCCCATTAAATATATATATATATTACACGTCATTCCGTCTTACGCGGTTTAGCGTGGTAAGAGATGTAAACAAACGCGAACGGCGCGCGGCGCACGGCGGAAGAATACGCTTTGTTGTGGTTATAGGGAGAAGACGGCCTCGTGTGCGTGCCCAATGTGGGCGGAAGTACCTGATGTGGGCTCTGATCTGCTCCTATGAAAGCGGCAGTGATAACCAAGCAGCGTAGTGGTCTAATTATTGAGATGGAAAGGTTATTGGTGCTTTGGTTGGAAGATCAAAGGCAAAATCCGACTTACGACGAAATTCGGGTTACGACGCGTCTTAAGAACGGATCAACGTCGTAACCCGAGGACCCCCTGTATATTCTTTTTCAGGGGTCTCACTACAAATTCAAATGCTCCAAAATGGGCTTCCAAATGGGTTTACCTTCTGACATTTTTGAGGACACCTCCTACCTCAATCTCTCACTATGCAACACTTCAGACTGAGGTGGAGAATCTGATTTCCACAATTTCAAAATGCATCTCTTAGCTATCACCATGCTCAGGCTGAGTCTGAATCTAAACTCGGGGGCTGTCAAAAATATTGAAAATCAGATACTAATCGATATTCAAAACTAGTATTGAAACAAGATCCTCATTTGAGCAGGTATCAGTACTAAAAAAGTCACATTCACAGGACAGAAATGATCCTTTCCTGAATAGCTTTATTGATCTATTTTTACTTATACAGTGGTACCTCACCTTACGAATGACCCAACAAACGAAAATTTCAAGTTACGAAACGCCTTCACGGTAAATTTTTGTCTCTAGATACGAATGAAATTTCAAGTTACGAAACGCGAAATCTCAAAAATTTAAATAATGCGCGCTCAGCCACACACATTATACGCTTTTCTCAGACTGGATTTAAACTTTTCTAACATTTGTCTCTGTTTAAACACTCAAACTTTCATAGATTTTCAACAAAACGTATCAATATTGAAGTGTGGGGGGAAGCGGGAGGGGGGAGAAAACTGCGCGGTCACGTGTGGGCAGCATGACCCGGAGCGGAGCTGACAGCAGGACTAGACCAAGATCTAAACCTGGACTGGACCAGGACTAGACCAGGTGGATTAAAGCGCCGCGTGCGGGTCTATTTCCTGGTTTCTCACAAGTCACAGCTGAGGCGAGCAGCGAGGAGGAGACCGCAGGCAGTCTGAGCGCAGGTCTAGAGGAGGTCTAGAGGAGCCGCGGTGGTCTGGACTAAACCAGGACTAAACCAGGACTAAACCAGGAGCACTCACATGCGCTCAGACTGCCTGCGAGGTCTCCTCCTCGCTGCTCGCCTCAGCTGTGACTCATGAGAAACCAGGAAATAGACCCCCACGCGGCGCTTTAATCCATCTGGTCTAGTCCTGGTTTAGTCCTGGTTTAGTCCTGGTTTAGTCCTGGTCCAGTCCAGGTTTAGATCTTGGTCTAGACCTGCTGTCAGGTCTGCGCGGGGTCATGCTGCGCTATCACAGCACCCTTCAATATTGATACGTTTTGTTGAAAATCTATGAAAGTTTGAGTGTTTAAACGTGAGACAAACGTGAGAAAAGTTTAAATCCAATCTGAGAAACCAATCAGGACAGAACACATTGTTACACTATAAAAAAAGTTACACTATAAAAAAAAAAAAACTTGGATCGGGGCCTTGGAACGAATCAGGCTTTTTCCATTGAAATAGCTACTCAACTTACGAATTTTTCACATTACGAAACCACTTCTGGGACAAATTAATTTCGTAAGGTGAGGTACCACTGTATTTCTGTTTTATTTGTAAAGCGACGGTATAACAAACAATTAAAATGAAAGCCAGCATGGCTCATTTCCATCTTTAGTCCCTCCGCAGGTTGATGTCAAATCATCCACAGGACAGTGAAAAGTGCAGCAACAATGACACAAAAGTACAAAACACCAGCACACTTACTATGCAAACAATTCATTTCAGACAGTTCATTTGAAGTTCGAAGAAAAAAAGAATCATTTTGGTAAACATGGTGACATATTTGTTGTTGAAAATGCTGCCAGCGTTGAGCGCTCTCGTGTATGAGCTGTTCTGTGTTCCGTGTTTGATCTGCTCAATAAGCAAAAGAGAACTGTCCAAAAGTACTTTTCCAAAACACCACAGAGCATCACCTCTAGAACCTGCTCTTGTATCGATTTGAATTTCTTTTCACAAACCTTTGGAGGAAGTGGAGCAAGACTATTACAAACTTTGAATACAAAAATTAAATCTGTATATTTGATTGTGTTGTCCCAATTAAGAAATGTGTATTTGTCAAGCATTCTGTAGATCATTAGTGGGATTTTTGTCTAATACCTTAAGTGTTTTGTTATAAATAGATTTAGCTAATTTAAGAGTAGTTTTGCTTGTCAGAGACCAACTAGTTATGGAATAATTTAGGTGCAGCAAAATCATTGAAGTTTGTTGTTAGATGATTTCTTCTATGATGAAAATTTGATGTGTTATATTTTATTTTGGACCATGGAGCACTTTGGAACCTACAGGACGGCTGAGGGATTACACAGATATAACGACATGGGAAAAACAAAGTACCACCATTTAATGTTCTACTAGTAAAGGAAAGTGTTTTGTTGAAAGTGAAATGTTGTACATATACTTTGTTCTAAAAAACTCTCTCTTCCAATATTGTGATGTCATGTGGTAATACAGGAAGTGCTCCACTGTGTTTTTAAACTTCATACACCTTCACTAGAATAATTTGGATGTCTGTCAACTTGAAAACCATCATGTCATGACATCGCAAGTTGGAACTGAGCATCTTGAGCTTCAGAGATGTCGACAGACTCAAAATGCAGGATTACTCAAAACATGGGTTAACCAGAATTAAACCAGGACTTAACCAGGATTTAAACAAACTAAACCAGGATTTCAATAGGACTTAACTAGGTCTTAATCAGGACTTAAACAGAACTAAATCAAAACTAAACCAGGCTTTAACCAGGACTTAACCAGGACTTAACCAGGACTTAAACAAGGACATAAACAAAACTAAACTAGGACTTAACTAGGACTTAACCAGGATTTAAACAGAACTAAACCAGGACTTAACTAGTACATAACCAGGACTTAAACCAGGACTTAACCAGGATTTAAACCAGGACTTACACAGAACTAAACCGGGACTTAACTAGGACATAAACAGGACTTAAACCAGGACATAAACAGAACTAAACCAGGACTTAAACCAGGACATAAACAGAACTAAACCGGGACTTAACTAGGACATAAACAGGACTTAAACCAGGACTTAAACCAGGACATAAACAGAACTCAACCAGGACTTAACCAGGACTTAAACAGAACTAAACCAGAACTTAACTAGGACATAACTAGGACTTAAATCAGGATATAAACAGAAGTAAACCAGGACTTAACTAGGACTTAACCAGGACTTAAACAAAACTAAACCAGGACTTAACCAGGACTTAATCAGGACTTAACCAGGATTTAACTATGACTTAAACCTGGTCTAAAGCAGCTCTTGGATAACACATATGAGGGAGCTAACCCAGTGTGGCATTTTAGTTGCAGTTTAAAAAAGGAGTAATTCTTGATTTTTTTTTAGAGTTGCCGCGGGCTGTGGGACCGTCCCTTTAAATGTGATATCAGGAGACAAGCTGCTCCTGAACCAGACCTCTGCGCTCGTGAGGCCCTTTAATGGGTTTTCTGAACAAAATACATTGTTTTAAAGCTTATATTAAATGTCAGCGCACCCTCTAGTCATCAGCCTTTACAGTGTTAACAATTCTGCACTGCATACATGTTGTTTTATCTAAATATTATTCATGTGGTGTGGACTTTCATTTGTTTATTAATTTGGCTTAGAGCAGTGTTTCCCAACCAGGGGTGCAAGTACTCCTAGGGGTACGCGAGCACACTGCAGGGGGTATGACAAAAAGGCTCAGGGGGTACACAAGACAAAAAAGGTTGGGAAACACTGGCTTAGAGAATAAAACCATAATGCAAAGCGTCAGAACCACTAAAACAGGCCTAAAACAGTAAAGCAAGTTTAAAGGTTCATTATGTCACTTTTCTGGTGTGCTTGTCTCCATGGAGATGTTAAAGCATTGTCACTGGAATGTCTATTATTTATTCACATAGTGCATCTTTAAACCACTTGTCAAGTCAAGGCCATGGTGGTGGTGTAGTTAGTGTAGTTTGCACAGCATTGTCCTCACAGTAGAAGGGTCCTGGGTTCAATTCCCTCAAAAATACAGTACCTGCAGAGTCGAATTTGCATGTTCTACTTGTGTGTGTGTGCATGTGTGTGTGTTACTTTAGTTTGCACTCAATGTACAAAATGTATCCAATTAGAAAGCAGAGTATTGTCCACTAATCAGAAAGTGTGTGTGTTAGCATGCTAGTTATTGTCAGTATTACTGCAAAACTCCACTCTGGTCTCTGAAAGTTGAGAAAAGCTCTTATAAACTCATCAGGATGAATAACTAGGATGCTCTGAATGCATAAGGTAAGTGAGGAAGAACTTTGGACCACTGCAAACTGTTTTAATTGATTTTTTTTTTTTTTTTTTTTTTTTACGTTTTTAAGTCAAGATGAGGTACAGCACCTTTAACCCGGGTGTGTGCATTGGTTGACGCTAACAGCACTGTGTGTGTCTCTGTAGTCTCAGTGGGAGTCAGATTAAAGTGGTGTCAGTGAGTTCATGAGTGTGACAGAAGTCTGAGCCTCTAAACACAAAACAACACAAATGTGGAGTTAAAAATGACAACTATCTGCTTGTATTTGAGTAATAATATTTTAAAGTAACAATAAAAAAAGTCAACGTTTTTGGCTGTTAATGGCGATGACCTGGTTTAAAAGTGGCAAATGTTTTATATATTGTATATTTTTTATTTATTTATTTATTTTAAATGATCCTTTATTTATCCCTGTAGGGAAACTGTCCTCTGCATTTGACCCATCCTTTCAGGAGCAGTGGGCAGCTCATCTTTCAGGGGCCAGGGGACCCATCTCCATGATCTTATTGCTAGTCTTGGTCAGATGTTGATGTTTTTGTGTTGATGGGGGAAACCGGAGGACCCGGAGGAAACCCACCCAGACATGGGAAGAACATGCAAACTCCACACACAAAGGCCCGGGCAACCCAGGATCAAACCTTCTTGCTGTGAGGCATGAGTGCTAGCCACCAATATTGTGATTATTGTGATATTTCAAATTGAATCTACCTTGACTTAAAGGTTCAATATTAGACAAAATGGATTCTTGGGAGTTTTAAAGATCCCATGACATGGTACTTCTTGATGCTTTTATATGGCTCCTTAATGGTTCCCTAATACTGTAAATGAATCCTTCTTCAAAATCAACACTCACTGCATGAGAAACGGAGATAAGATGAGAAAGAGTCATAAATGTCACTCTGGAACACTCCATTAAGGGCGTTGTTGCTTGAATGCAAATGAGGAGGACAGAGGTGGCCTATAGTAGGGGGTGGGGGCGTGGCCAAGCTCTCCGCTCCGCTCTGTGACCCACTTCCGTGTTTTTGCACGGGGGGAGAGATGAGAAGCGTTCCATTGAAAAATAAACACATTTCCACAGAAAATAAAATTAAACCACTGCTGTTTCAGATATCCACAGGCTCAGATAAAGGACTTCCGAGCCTAGAAACACTCGGACGTGCCTCCAGGCAAATAAAAAAACGTATTTCGCATTGCCTAGCGCATTCGCAGTCCAAACTCTCTGGGCGTGATTTACAGAGACGCTGAGTACAGACAGACGGGGGTGGAACTGCATTTGCATTTCTTTTTTCGATCTGACGTCAATCAGGTGCCTTGTTCAAAATCGCCCGTTTGAGCTCCGATTTTTTCTAACGCAGAAAAGGATCGCAAATGCTCAGTTTAGACATTTCGCAACTTTTAACCATGGTAGGGGAGCCTCAGACCTCAGAAAGTGAAAATTTCATGCCATGGGACCTTTAAGACATAATGTTGTTACATCCTCAAAAACAGACCTGGAGTTGTGTTTTGTTCATTTGTTTCATTCACACATGTTTGAATAACCCTTTATTATGAATCTGTCTACATCTCCAAAGCTCCAAATGCTCTGTTCCAATTTGTGATGTCATAAAGCTGTAGTTTTCAAGTTAACGGCTCCTTTTACATGTTGTTCAATAGACTGGCAATTCCAGAGCTGAAATTATCCAAATGATTCTTGTGAAGGTGTACGGAGTTTAAAAACACAGTGGAGCATTTCCTGTATTACCACATGACATCATAAGGTGGAACAGAGCCATTTGAGGGAAGAACTAACTAACTAAACATACATGTGAGAATGAAACAAAACGGAACTCCAGGTCTGTTTGTGATGTGGAAAATATGGGCCCTTTAACTTTCTATTTCCATGACGTGCCACCTCCTAAAAGTTACATATTATACCTTTAAAAAAAAAATCATTTTAAGTATTTGAGTACATTGAATTTTGCTGAAAAAAATCAAGTCATTTTCAAACTCTCCGTGCAATGATTACAAAGACAAAAGCAAAATTAGCAACAAACAAATTACAAATGCTAAAATATCTGAAAACAAATCAGTAAAAACCCTCCACCCCAAAGGCAAAGCCCCATCTGCCCACACCCCTCACCCCTCCTCTGCCCTACTGCCCCATTTCCCCCTCCAAACCCGCATTAATAATAACTCATCTCATCTATAACGCCAAACTTATTACGAGGCTCGATCACCGCGGCAACCGTCTACCGAAAACACCAACGCTGGAAGCTCGGAGTTCAAATGGCGTTATATTTGCATTTAAATCCCCTCATAAAACCCCACTGTGTTGAAGAGAAAGGGCCTGATCCGTACGTGTCGCTCTTATAATCGGCCTGTACTGCACTGGCTTGTCAAAAGTATCCAAAATTGGACACAAATCGATATTAAAAACTCGTCTCCATGGAGATATTCTTGCTTTGTCCTTTGCTCTCCAGTATCGTATTAAACATATTTATCTACATGGAGATAAAAAAAAGCGACACCACCGACCGAGCAATGTCAGATCTGCGGAGAGGCGACCCTGCTCGTGTTTTTTAAGCAATGAAAACACCTGTAATTGAAAAATGCAAGATACATAAGTTTAACGCTATTGTGGAACATTTCAGACAGCACAAAAAGTTACACGATGCACCTTTGATGATGAAACTTGCATTCTATTGTCTAAAGAAATAAAGAAATAAAGTGTTTTTTTTATTATGATCTATTATTATTTATTTATATCTAAGAAGGGAAGCCTACTGGATTAATGAACTCGCAACTATTGAACCTGGCGGACTAAATGAAGCACAGGATTTGAGTTGCTTTTTGTAAATAATTGCTTGTTAATATTGCTGGCGGGGTGTGTAAATAGTGTAAATAGTGTCGAAGTACATTCATGTTGTGGTTGTATGTTTGTCCATTCCTGCAGATTCTGCACTGGTCAGCGCGGTGTAAGGTTTACTTGTGTTATTTAAAAACAAAAAAAAATCTATAGATATTATGTACACTGAATGTCTGTTTTCCCACTGTATATATGTAAGATATATTGCATCCAAAAATTATGACTTTAAAGGAAAATTAACGTTTTTTTACAATCTGAGCCTTCTTTCGGCAATAAAACAAGTAGTTTTACTCACCCATAGCAGTTTGGTGTCAATTGGAGCAGTATCACAGAACTTATGTTGAGCCGTTCTGTTCTTCTATGATCCCGTATCCGTTAGCGTGAGTGCTCGGGGCACTGATTTGCGGTGTCCAAATAACACAAACTTTAGCACTTTTCAAATCACAGATGATCGCTGTGTCAGGGTAGAGTTTTAGTAGATTCCAAAACGGCCTGAAACCCGATATCGCAACAGAAAAGTAAAGTTCAGAGCGGTGTTAGCTTCTTTCGGACTAGCTGTGTTTACAAAAACAGCTGAGTTCACGCATGCACACTGTCCTCTCTGATGACGTCATCAAATGAAACTATAGCTGGATATCGGGTTTCAGGCCGTTTTGGAATCCACTAAAAGTCTACGCTGACACAGCGATCTTCTGTGATTTGAAAAGTGCTAAAGTTTGTGTTATTTGGACACCGCAAATCAGTGCCCCGAGCACTCACGCTAACGGATACGGGATCATTAGTAGAACAGAACGGCTCAACATAAGTTCTGCGATACCACTCCAATTGACACCAAACTGCTACGGGTGAGTAAAACTACTTGTTTTATTGCCGAAAGAAGGCTCAGATTGTAAAAAAAAACGTTAATTTTCCTTTAAGTGACTGAACATGTGACCGGATGGTATTTAGTCACACCTGGCACTAATCGGGTGAACCTGATGACGCTGTAAAAGCGAAACGCGTTGTTCGCTCTAAGCCTAATAAAGGAATAAGAGTAAAGTCAAGCAAGTGTGCGGTAAATTTCTTCTTTTCTGGTTTTTATTATTATTGTGATATCGGTATTGAGTATCAAGTCAATTCTTTATAGTATTGAAATGTTAGTACCGTGACAGCACTAGCTTGTACAGTACAGCTGATAAACACCAAACCACTAAGTAGTACCAGATCCAAACCAGAATGAGGGTGTATAAAAAGACTAAACCAAGTCTAAACCAGGGCTACGAAATAGGTTCACGATAAAACTCCATCCATAAGTTTAAACTAGCACCAAACCAAGTAAACCAGGACTAAACCAGATCTTAGGATCAGGTCTGAACTGCGACCACAATGAGATTAGATTTAAAACAGGACCAAACCAGGAATAAGTCTCTGAACCAGGAATAAACCAGATTTTAAGAGTAAATCAGGCCTGAACTTGGACAACAATGAGATTAGAGGACTAGATTTAAGACAGGACCAAACCAGGACTAAAACTTGGACTAAAAACTACTCCAGAAAACGCTTCGAATGAACACTAAGGAGACGCTGGACGTTGATTGGAAATATGGCGTGTCAACAGATGATGAGGATTTTTTTTTTTTTGCGCAAATCACCCCAAAAACAGAAACCATGTCGCTAGAAAAGTTCCGTAATGTGGACATGACAGTGTTATAAATGAGAGTGTGTATTTTTAGATGTGTCATCCTCCCCAGTAGAGCTGCACGATATTGGTTGGAAAAAAAAATATAAAAAACAACGCAAAATGGCTGTTTAGTAAAGTGACATGTATTATTGCGATATCTTTTATTGAATTTTGACGCAATAATTTAAGTTAAAACTAAAACGTGAATTTAGTATTCAAAGAAAAAATAATAAATAAATAACTAACATAAAATCAAGACTAGATCAGGGTTAATATTCAGGTTTAATAAGCAAAATGAATGCATTTATAATGTTTTGTCATATGGAAAACCTTGATGGCATAACGATGTATTTAGTTAGTTGCGACGTCGATTATTACGTTAGCCAACTTTACGGAGCCAATACCTAAGACTAAATCAATGTTAATAATAGATTTAAAACGGAAAAAATGCAATAAACTCGCACGTTTTGATGTTTTAATTCAAAGATCATGCATTTCTGCCAGATAGAGGACCTTGCGTTATAAACATAGTTTGTTGCGACATGATTACTGCGTTAGCCAATATTGCGTTATCGATACTTTGGCAATACTGTGCAGCCCTGGACTCCCAAGGTAATCGAGGTGGGTTGATTTGGGATCGTGAATGCGCATCCGTGCTTTGGTCCGAAAAGATGCTACGTAGACAGAGACGCTTCTTGTTCTCCCTTCGCTCTCACGCGTGCATTCAAATGAGCTCCGCACAGACTCACGCAAAAACCCACCGTCTGCAAACGGGATTACGGGCGAAAAATGAACGGACACCTTACCGTGAGCTTCGCCGAGTCACATCGTGCGTGGATCCAAAATGTGTCGCTCCACGGCGTACGTAAAAGTCCGAGACAAAGCGCAACAACGTGTCTGAAATCCCGCCGTATCCTACTGCAGAGCTACACCGACGGTCTCCTCTCCAGCTCCTCTCCCTCTCTCCTCTCTCTCTCCTCTCTCTCTCCTCTTTCCTCTCTCCTCTCTCTCTCTCTCTCCAGCTCCTCTCTCTCTCTCCCTCTTTCCTCTCTCTCTCTCCAGCTCTCTCTCTCCTCTCTCTCTCTCTCTCTCTCTCTCTCCTCTCTCTCTCTCTCTTTCCTCTCTCTCTCTCCAGCTCCTCTCTCCCTCCCTCTCTCTCTCTCTCTCCTCTCTCTCCTCTCTCTCTCCCTCTCTCTCTCTCCTCTTTCCTCTCTCTCTCTCCAGCTCCTCTCTCCCTCCCTCTCTCTCTCTCTCTCTCTCTCTCCAGCTCCTGTCTCCCTCCCTCTCCCTCTTTCCTCTCTCTCTCTCTCTCCAGCTCCTCTCTCCCTCCCTCCCTCTCTCTCTCTCTCTCTCTCTCTCTCTCTCTCTCTCTCTCTCTCTCTTCTCTCTCTCTCCCCTCTCCCCTCTTTTTCCTCGCGCGCTCTACAGCTCTCACCCCTCCTCTCTTCCTCCTCCTCTTCCTCCTCTCTCTCTCTCTCTTTCCTCCCTCTCTCTGTCCAGCTCCTCTCTCTCTCTCTCCCCAGCTCTCTCTCTCCCTCTCCCCAGCTCCTCTCTCCCTCTCTCTCTCTCTCTCTCTCTCTCTCCTCTCCCCTCGTTTTTCCTTGCACGCTCTGCAGCTCTCACCCCTCCTCTCTTCCTCCTCTTCCTCCCCTCTCTCTCTCTCTTTCCTCTCTCTCTCCTCTCCCTCTCTCTCCTCTCTCTCTCCAGCTCCTCTCTCTCTCTCTCTCTCTCTCCAGCTCCTCTCTCTATCTCTCTATCTCTCTATCTCTCTCCAGCTCCTCTCTCTCTCTCTCTCTCTCCAGCTCCTCTCTCTATCTCTCTATCTCTCTCTCTCTCTCCAGCTCCTCTCTCTCTCTCTCTTTCTCTCTCTCTCCTCTCCCCTTTTTTCCTCGCGCTCTACAGCTCTCACCCCTCCTCCTCTCCTCTTCCTCCTCTCCTCTTCCTCCTCTCTTCCTCCTCTCTCCGCTGCCTCTTGATTGATTGGACCCGCTAATGGGGATAGTCTTCAAAAATCTTCAGGTGTAAAGATGTAGAAGTATGTCCGTGGTTTATCAGCGTACTGTAGCACCGTGTTTCCAAACCAAAAATAACACCGTAAGAAACCCCTTCTTATTGGTGATTTCTCTCAAAGTCTTCATGTTGCAACCTGAAAGCATAGGTTTATTTTATTTTTATTCGTTTTATGCATGTTCATGTACTTTGGATAGTAGTTTAGTTAGCGTCAGTTGGCATTAGTTCGCTAAACACAGGCTGCACAAACCTGAATGTCAGAAGCTTAAATCTTTAGCACCTTTTGCTGATAAAGCATTAACACTGATATCTATCCTACACTTTAAAATGTTCCACAATACATGTCTATTCATAATTCTTAATCCATCATTTTGTAAACAGATATCTGCCCTTATGTTGCCATAGATACCAATTGTGCATAGCCTATTCAGATACCATTGCTTTGTCTTGAATGTTCCACAGTGCTGCATTAACTTATCTCTTGTATCTACAGGTTTTTTAATGCAACAAAAATCTATTTAAAAACATGCATTCTTACTGTGAGTGGGGTCTCCTCTCCAAAGATCCGACCTGTAATTTCACTTAGTTTTATCCCCGCCTTATCTCCATGGAGATCCATAATGCACAACATTCCAGGCCAAAGCACTAACCCCATATCTCCATGGAAACACGCAGGAGAAAAGTTCCACAGCGCACCTTTAGCTTTGACATTGATACCACATCATACATATTGATGTTTTTGTGTGTTTTTGTGTGAGATTTTTCATCCATATGGTCCTGTAATCCCTATAATACGATGATGCTGGTGTTTACAACTTGTTACAGGGAACATTTGCTGCTTGGCCCGTTCCCTTGGCAACTACGGCACACTCCGTCCTTCGTAAGCCCCACCTGTACCCAAGTCTGCTGCCTGTGCTCACTGCAGTAGCCATCTCAGGAGCTCTTGTTATTATAGACTCAGAGTGGGAGCTATAAGGGCAGGTAGGATTAAAACAGGTGTGAACTCGGACTAAACCAGGACTAAACCAGGACTAAACCAGGACTAAACCAGGTCTGAACCAGGACTAAACCAGGACTAAACCAGGACTAAACCAGGACTAAACCAGGACTAAACCAGGTCTGAACCCGGACTAAACCAGGACTAAACCAGGTCTGAACCAGGACTAAACCAGGACTAAACCAGGACTAAACCAGGACTAAACCAGGACTAAACCAGGACTAAACCAGGACTAAACCAGGTCTGAACCAGGACTAAACCAGGACTAAACCAGGACTAAACCAGGACTAAACCAGGACTAAACCAGGTCTGAACCCGGACTAAACCAGGACTAAACCAGGTCTGAACCAGGACTAAACCAGGACTAAACCAGGACTAAACCAGGACTAAACCAGGACTAAACCAGGTCTGAACCCGGACTAAACCAGGACTAAACCAGGTCTGAACCAGGACTAAACCAGGACTAAACCAGGACTAAACCAGGTCTGAACTAGGACTAAACCAGGACTAAACCAGGACTAAACCAGGTCTGAACCAGGACTAAACCAGGACTAAACCAGGTGTGAACCCGGACTAAACCAGGACTAAACCAGGTCTGAACCAGGACTAAACCAGGACTAAACCAGGTCTGAACCCGGACTAAACCAGGACTAAACCAGGTCTGAACCAGGACTAAACCAGGACTAAACCAGGTCTGAACCAGGACTAAACCAGGACTAAACCAGGTCTGAACCTGGACTAAACCAGGACTAAACCAGGTCTGAACCAGGACTAAACCAGGACAAAACCAGGTCTGAACCTGGACTAAACCAGGACTAAACCAGAACTAAACCAGGTCTGAACCCAGACTAAACCAGGACTAAACCAGGTCTGAACCCAGACTAAACCAGGTCTGAACCCGGACTAAACCAGGTCTGAACCAGGACTAAACCAGGTCTGAACCCGGACAAAATCAGGACTAAACCAAGTCTGAACCAGGACTAAACCAGGACTAAACCAGGTCTGAACCAGGACTAAACCAGGACTAAACCAGGACTAAACCAGGTCTGAACCCGGACAAAACCAGGACTAAACCAAGTCTGAACCAGGACTAAACCAGGACTAAACCAGGTCTGAACCAGGACTAAACCAGGTCTGAACCCGGACTAAACCAGGACTAAACCAGGTCTGAACCAGGACTAAACCAGGACTAAACCAGGTCTGAACCCGGACTAAACCAGGTCTGAACCCGGACTAAACCAGGACTAAACCAGGTCTGAACCAGGACTAAACCAGGTCTGAACCCGGACTAAACCAGGACTAAACCAGGTCTGAACCCGGACTAAACCAGGTCTGAACCCGGACTAAACCAGGACTAAACCAAGTCTGAACCAGGACTAAACCAGGTCTGAACCCGGACTAAACCAGGACTAAACCAGGTCTGAACCAGGACTAAACCAGGTCTGAACCAGGACTAAACCAGGACTAAACCAGGTCTGAACCAGGACTAAACCAGGTCTGAACCAGGACTAAACCAGGACTAAACCAGGTCTGAACCAGGACTAAACCAGGTCTGAACCAGGACTAAACCAGGTCTGAACCCGGACTAAACCAGGACTAAACCAGGTCTGAACCAGGACTAAACCAGGTCTGAACCCGGACTAAACCAGGACTAAACCAGGTCTGAACCTGGACTAAACCAGGTCTGAACCAGGACTAAACCAAGACTAAACCAGGTCTGAACCAGGACTAAACCAGGTCTGAACCCGGACTAAACCAGGACTAAACCAGGTCTGAACCAGGACTAAACCAGGTCTGAACCAGGACTAAACCAGGACTAAACCAGGTCTAAACCAGGACTAAACCAGGACTAAACCAGGTCTGAACCAGGACTAAACCAGGACTAAACCAGGTCTGAACCAGGACTAAACCAGGACTAAACCAGGTCTGAACCAGGACTAAACCAGGACTAAACCAGGTCTGAACCAGGACTAAACCAGGACTAAACCAGGTCTGAACCAGGACTAAACCAGGACTAAACCAGGACTAAACCAGGTCTGAACCAGGACTAAACCAGGACTAAACCAGGACTAAACCAGGACTAAACCAGGACTAAACCAGGACTAAACCAGGTCTGAACCAGGACTAAACCAGGTCTGAACCCGGACTAAACCAGGAATAAACAGGTCTGAACCAGGTCTGAACCAGGACTAAACCAGGTCTGAACCCGGACTAAACCAGGACTAAACCAGGTCTGAACCAGGACTAAACCAGGACTAAACCAGGACTAAACCAGGTCTGAACCAGGACTAAACCAGGTCTGAACCCGGACTAAAAGAGGACTAAACCAAGTCTGAACCAGGACTAAACCAGGACTAAACCAGGTCTGAACCAGGACTGAACCAGGTCTGAACCAGGACTAAACCAGGTCTGAACCCAGACTAAACCAGGACTAAACCAGGTCTGAACCCGGACTAAACCAGGTCTGAACCCGGACTAAACCAGGACTAAACCAGGTCTGAACCAGGACTAAACCAGGTCTGAACCAGGACTAAACCAGGTCTGAACCCGGACTAAACCAGGACTAAACCAGGTCTGAACCCGGACTAAACCAGGACTAAACCAGGTCTGAACCAGGACTAAACCAGGTCTGAACCAGGACTAAACCAGGACTAAATCAGGACTAAACCAGGTCTGAACCCGGACTAAACCAGGTCTGAACCCGGACTAAACCAGGACTAAACCAGGTCTGAACCAGGACTAAACCAGGTCTGAACCCGGACTAAACCAGGACTAAACCAGGTCTGAACCAGGACTAAACCAGGTCTGAACCCGGACTAAACCAGGACTAAACCAGGTCTGAACCAGGTCTGAACCAGGACTGAACCAGGACTAAACCAGGTCTGAACCAGGACTAAACCAGGTCTGAACCCGAACTAAACCAGGACTAAACCAGGTGTGAACCAGGACTAAACCGGGTCTGAACCAGGACTAAACCAGGACTAAACCAGGTCTGAACCAGGACTAAACCAGGTCTGAACCAAGACTAAACCAGGTCTGAACCCGGACTAAACCAGGACTAAACCAGGTCTGAACCAGGACTAAACCAGGTCTGAACCAGGACTAAACCAGGACTAAACCAGGTCTGAACCCGGACTAAACCAGGTCTGAACCCGGACTAAACCAGGACTAAACCAGGTCTGAACCAGGACTAAACCAGGTCTGAACCAGGACTAAACCAGGTCTGAACCAGGACTAAACCAGGACTAAACCAGGTCTGAACCAGGTCTGAACCAGGACTAAACCAGGTCTGAACCAGGACTAAACCAGGTCTGAACCAGGACTAAACCAGGACTAAACCAGGTCTGAACCAGGAATATACCTAATATAAGACTGCAGAACAGGTAGAATTAAACCAGGTCTGAACGAGGTCTAAACCAAGTCTGAACCAGAATTTTACCTAATCTAAAATAGGGCTAAACTAGGTCTAAACCAGGTCTAAACCAGGACTATACCTAATCTAAGAGAGCATAACAGGTGGGATTAAATGATTTCAAAGGTTTATGAAGTTTAAAAATGCAGTGGTGCACTTCCTGTATGTGTACAAGTTGGAAGTCAGTGTTTTCTGTTTGACAGAAGAACTCAACCTAAATATACAGGGTTTGTGTGTTAAACATGTGTGACTGAAACAAAACACAACTCCAGGTCTGTTTGTGATGAGGAAACAGTATAACATAGGTCAGAAAATAGTGTATTATGGGCCCTTGAAAGCCCCACCGTGTAACATTTCAGCCAAAGAATAAACAAAATCGAAAGCATGTTTATTTCACTAAAATGCCTGAAGAAAAATGCATCCTAACCATAGGCTGTAGCGTTTGACTCCACTTAAATGAAGCTACGGGCTGAATTTGGAGCCAGGCTCTAGATTATTAATAGGATTTTTTAAATTGACAAAATAGTGGAAAAAAAACAACAGGATCATGTAGAGCAGGTTGATACAAACATTTTAAAAGACCAAAATGACGAGGCTCACAGCAGCATTTACAGAGAGCGGGGCCACAATACAGTGGTCCCTCGCTCTATCACAGTTCACTGTTCACGGCCTCGCTGTTTCGCAGATTTTTTTTTTTTAATAGTGTAAAACTTTTTTTTTTATAGTGTAACATTGTGTTCTGCGTCCTGATTGGCTAAGAGACTGTAGACCTTTGCCGATTGATAGATGGGGGATGCAGGGGGGAAAGGGACTAGGCCAGGACTAGACCAGGACTAGACCAGGACTAGACTAGGACTAAACATGGACTAAACCAGGTCTAGACCAGAACTAAACCAGGATTAAATCAGCCCGTGCGGCTCTTTGCTGGTTTTGTGCGGCTCTTGCGTTCGTTTGTGCGTGTACGGTTTGTGGCTCGGGCTGCAAGGACGCGGTCCTGAGGGGGAGGCATGGTCCGGCCGCCGCGGTTCGATCTCGTGCTCGCAGTCCCGGCCTTGCACTGGTCGTGTCACGGATTTGACCACGATGAGCGGGTCCACGTGTCGCGCACTTCTCCAAGGGGTTGGTGTGCGTCGCGTCCCGGGATATGGCAGTGCCGTTGGATGAGCCGCTCCCCTTGCGCGTCCGGTGGGGCTCCCAGCAGAGCCCCCCCGCTTCGCTATTAATACATTTTGTTGAAAATCTACAAAAGTTTGAGTGTTTAAACAAGAGAGAAATGTGACAAAACGTTAATTCCAGTGTTTTAAGGCGTTTACAGCCTTAAAACATGTATAATAATTGTAAAATATTAAGTTGTCCTACTTCGCGAATTTCAGTCATTACGGGTTATTTCTGGAACCAAACCCCCGCGATAAACGAGGGACCACTGTATTCCAATGTAAGGCTACGTTTATACGGCGACGATCAAAACAGAAGACGCAAAAGTGGCGTCTCGTCTTCAATTTTTTATCTGCATTTATACGAAGACGCAAAAGTGGACGCAAAAGCCAGCGAAGGGAGGAGCTGGACTGAAAAAACAAAACAAAAAACATCACAACAGCGTCAAGTTACATTTCTAACCACGACTGTACTGGAAAAGAGAAACTTCAAAATAAAATGTTCTAGTTGCGTTTTAAATGAGTTAAGTTCCGCTCCAAACATTTCAGTGACTTGTACTTTTGTTTACATGTTTTTGAATATTGTACTGAAAATAGTTACATTACCGGAGGATTACAGTGAATTAGAAAATATAAAATCACATCGGGTTTTACATTTGAAGTGCCTCATGCGGAAGTCGCTTGTCTTGGCATCTGTGTGGCTGTGAGAGTGTGAGAAAGACTTGTACGCCGTAAACGTCTGTGGGTGCGATTTATACAATTGTTGAACATCCGTGGTATCAAGGTATGCCGCATCTATGTGACGTAAACGCGTACCGACGTGAGCAGATCTGACCAGTTTTGCGTCTTGGGCAGTTTACACGGAAACGCTACAGTATTTACAGTATTTACAGTATTTAACTTTTCCACTCTGGAGGGTGGTTTCAGATTTTTGCGTTTTTAGGCCCCAAAAACGCCGTCACCGTGTAAACGAAAGGCACTTCCGATAAAATATTTTGTCGTTTTTACCCTTAAACGTTCTCGTGTAAACAGGCCCTAAGTCAACGGGAGCCAGAGTCAGAGGCGGAAGAGCTGCATACGAACTTCCTATTTGGAACGCGGCGGCTAGCTAGGTCCATTTACATATGATCCTGACACAGAGCGGGCTCGCCTCTTCATAGAACCACCTGCTCATCTCCATGGGGATTTTCTTTGTCATAAGATTCCAAAGAACACCATCAAAATGATCTATCTCCATGGAGAATGTTACAAAGTTTGAGTTTAACTTTCTATCGCCATGGAGATAGAAAGTTAACTCAGATGTTGGGCCCATCACCAGGAATATTACACAGTGCTGCTTTAAATAAATAATTAATAAAATATGACTTCTGACTTCCACAGCATACACTCATTCATGAGTTTCAGCTTCTTGATTATAGGTGACATTCTGAGGCCTTTTCACGATTCAAAAGATATTTGCATAATTATTCTGAAACCTATTAATAAACAAATAATAAGAGAATTAATAAAACTAGCCTTTTTGTTTTGTCTACACTCTCACCTCTGAAGTCTAAGGTTGACTTCAAACTTATTTGCACTAATAATAATAATAATAATAATAAATGGGACTTAACCTGGATTTAACCCTGGACTGGTCCTGGACTAGATCAGAACATGAGCAGTACCAAACTAGGTCTACTGTACATCAGGAAAAACTAAACTGGACTCAAACAGGACCAAACCAGTACAAGAGTGAACACAGAACAACAGGCGTGAAAATAGCAACGATTTGGAAAGTGCTTGATTTCTTGGTATTTAAGGTGTCGAGATTGAATTTCAAGTGCATATAACTGTTTTTGATTATTCTCTAATTTTTCTTAATTTGGTATAAAAAATACCTGTACTTAAATATAAATGATAGTTTTACACCAATCAAGAAGCAATATCTAAAGAAAAATAGAAAATTATACAGAAAATGACAGGAAGTAGAGAGTTCTGGTAGAGGGTCCCATATTCATGGCATCACACTGGGGAGAATTCTATCCAAAATGCTGACACAATTTACACATTTTTTTTTTTTTTTTTTTTTTTAATTTTATGATATTTTCAACATTTCAACACAATAAAGAGGTTTTATTTTAATTTTATTTATCATATTTCTGTGTAGATTAGAAGAGTTTTGACCCAGTGTACAAAATGGTTGAAATTCCCTAGAGTCATGATTTCTAAAAACAAAATCTGGAATTATAATGTTTTTTTTTTTGTTTGTTTGTTTTTTGTAACAATATAATCTAATGATCTTTACTGTGTTTTAGTAAAATGAGTAGTCCAACTTGTCATAGGCACGTTAATATTTTCACCTCTGACCTTGAGTAAATGCTTTTTTAAAACTTTTACTTAAAAGGTAGGTAACATTACCATTTTACCACAAAGATAAAACAGAACTGAATGTAAATGTAAATGTAAACAGGGAGGGCATTCAGTTCATGTCGAAAGGAACATAGGACAGAATACGAGAAGGAAACAGCAAAGAAGTGCACATGAGCAACAAAACACAAAGCGGAACAGGAACAACTCAAATCAGCCATCCTTGATCACTGTAAAAGAGAGAACCACATTATGGACCAGGACGGAGCAAGCATCACTGGGACAGAGGACAACAAACATCGTAACTGGATTAAAGAAGCAATCAAAACATAGAAACGTGCTCACGGGACTATAAACCGGGACGAGGGGGCTTTTTTACTCTCACACACCTCGGAAACTGTCCTGAGGAAGTCGGAGTGCAGATGGCGCTGTCGTCCTGCCTCCACCAGTAGAAAGACAGCACCAAAATCTGTATAAATCAGCTGACCGGACACGTCACAGCAACATCACCTGACCATTCTGAGGAAGACCGCTAGTGAGCAGTTCAAACTGTCAGGTATGAAAACAAACTCTTGGTCTAAAAAAAGAACCTAATAACATATATTTGGGTAACCACATTAGAGAACAAGAATGTTATTTCTGTAGTAATGATTTAGTTACATTTTCACAGGGTTAGAGAGAGGAAGGAGGAGAGGAGAGATGAAGAGGAGAGGGAGATATGGATGAGAGGAGGAGAGGGGGAGATGGAAACAGAGAGGGAGAGGAAGAGGACAGAGAGCAGAAGAGGTGGTCGGTCATTTTGGCTGAAAGGGGGAGTGGAAAAGAGGAAGAGGAGTGAGAATGGGGGAGAAATGGACAGAGGGGGAGCGGAAAAGAGGGAGCAGAGCAAGAGAGAGTAGGAGAGGTGTCTGTCACTTTGTTTTTATTTTTAGTAAAACCTTAAATACTGTATAATGATCTTAAGTGTGTTTTAGTAAAATGAGTACTTGTCATAGGCATTTCTTTAATGATCCCATGACATGGTACTTCTTGATGCTTTTATATGGCTCCTTAATGGTTCCCTAATACTGTAAATGAATCCTTCTCCAAAATCAACACTCAGTGCATGAGAAACAGAGATAAGATGAGAAAGAGTAATTTTTCTCTCTCTGAACCGTCCATAATGGGCGTTGTTGCTTGAATGCAAATGAGGAGGACAGAGATGGCCAATAGTAGAGGGTGGGGGCGTGGCCAAACTCTCCGCTCTCGCTCTGAGCTGTCAGCTGTGCACTCTGATCCATTTCCGTGTTTTTGCACGGGGGGAGAGATTTGAAGCGTTCCATTGAAAAATAAACACATTTCCACAGAAAATAAAATTAAACCACTGCTGTTCAAAGGTCCAGAGGCTCAGATAAAGGACTTCCGAGCCTAGAAACACTCGGACGTGCCTCCAGGCAAATACAAAAACGCATTTCGCATTGCCTAGCGCATTCGCAGTCCAAACTCTCTGGGCGTGATTTACAGGGGGTGGAACTGCTTTTGCATTTTTTTTTTCGATCTGACGTCAATAAGGTGCCTTGTTCAAAATCGCCCGTTTGAGCTCCGATTTTTTGTAACGCAGAAAAGGATCGCAAATGCTCAGTTTAGACATTTCACAACTTTTAACCATGGGGGGGGGGCTAAACAGGGTAGGGGAGCTCACATTAACGTTCAAAAACCTCAGAAAGTGAAAATTTCATGCCATGGGACCTTTAACGTTTTCACCACTGACATTCAATACACTTTTTACTTTTCATTTGAAAATGATTTGAGTAACCACATTAGCGAATGAGAAAGTCATTTTTGTAGTGATGATTTTGTTACAGTTTTAGTTCTGGATATTGATAATTGAGAGGTTAGGACACACTACAGTATAGGCAGGGCTGGTGAACGTTGACACTCTGTGAAACTTAATAATGGAAAGTGTATTTTTGGACTCTGTAAAAGTGGGTTTAAAGAGGCTGGGTTAATGGGCCTATGACAGTGAGGACCACTCACTTGAGTAAAACACCTTTAAAATCTTTTCACAGTTTGATTTTATGTAATGTGGGTAATACTCAATAACATTTAAGATAAGATAAGCCTTTATTGTCTCCCTTGGGAGAAATTTGTCCTCTGCATTTAACCCATCCTGTCATCAGGAGCAGTGGGCTGCACATTACTGCGCCCGGGGACCATCTCCATGATCTTCTTGCTTCGGCTTGGTCAGGACCTCAGCTGGAGAATCCTCCCACAGGTGGCTCACGTCACAACGGGCCTTGGTGTATCTTCTGCCATGGGGGCTACCAGTGTCCGCAGACACTGGGGGCGAGGTGGGGTTAAGTGTCTTGCCCAAGGACACAACGGCAGCGCTCACCTGTGGGAGCTGGGATCACACGCGGTCCACCCGTCAAGAGCGGGATTCGAACCACCAACCCCTGGATCACCAGGCAAGTGCCCTACCAACTACTGCCGCCCCTATTTACTCAGTTTCATTTAAAGGGATATGCCACCCCCAGGTCAAACTTGGGCATCTCCCCACAGTCCAGAGACTAAAATAAGTGGTGGAAAGCGTTTTCCTGCTCACCCAGCCATTGTCCGAGTCTGTCGCCACTGACCGCCGCGGTATCTGCAGCTCCTCCGCCTTAGACTGGAGTCTAACGTCGCCAGAGAAAGATTTCGGCCAAAAGGAATTAATTTGCTCGATGCGTTTCCCAATTTTCTTTGTAGTGCGCATTCATATCGAGTGCAAATAAATGTGCAAATCAACACGGAGAGCTTGCCTTGGTCATTTTGGGTGGGAACTATTTTCCAGTGCGGAAGAATACAGCCGAATCACGCACCACGTTGTGCAACAGGGGAACTCCCTTCCCGGTGCGTAACTTGGATTCCCCTGGCAGCATGCTGCGTGATTCGACTGTATTCTTCCGCACTGGAAAATAGTTCCCACCCAAAATGACCAAGGCAAGCTCTCCGTGTTGATTTGCACATTTATTTGCACTCAATATGAATGCGCACTACACATAAAGTAATTGGGAAACGCATCGAGCAAATTAATTCCTTTTGGCCGAAATCTTTCTCTGGCGACGTTAGACTCCAGTCTAAGGCGGAGGAGCAGCAGATACCGCGGCGGTCAGTGGCGACAGACTCGGACAATGGCTGGGTGAGCAGGAAAACGCTTTCCACCACTTATTTTAGTCTCTGGACTGTGGGGAGATGCCCAAATTTGACCTGGGGGTGGCATATCCCTTTAAAAATTTTCTAATTTACCTGAAAATATCTGATTTATGCATTTACTTTTCAACAGTTTCTCTTACTTGGTGTAGTATTTTTTCCAAATACTTGTTTTCTCTTACTTGTGTATTTTTTGGGCCACTACTTTGTACTTCTACTTGAGTATTATTATTTTTGAAGTAACCACAGACGAAGAAGTGGATTAAAGGCGTGTGACGTCACCCATAGCGCTCGGCTCGGCTAGCACTTACGGGAATTTGGAGTCAGTTTCCATATTAGGAATAGGAATTTAGGAATAGGAATTGATTTAAGGACAAAATAGTGAAATAAAAACAGCAGGATCATGTAGAGTGGGTTAATCCGAACATTTTAAGACCAAAGTTACAGAGAGAGGTGACATCTTTTCAATGTTAAGTCAAGTGGAGCCAGAATCGATGGAGTGAAGTGCCCCTATGCTCACTTCCTGTTTGGAACGCAACGACTAACGGGTTAAAAGTTAAAGTACAGTTAGGACACAATTCTTTTTACTTTATAGGGCAGTGACTTTACCTTGTAGAGTACTGTACCGTGACATATTACTGTATAATATTGTCTTTCATAAAATGTATCCCTGACGTCTTCTTAGTCAGTATAGAGCACCTTCTGATCTCATGAAAATGTCTCGAATCTTCCACTTGGCAAAAGCAATAGCGTCTCCATTGGACCAGGAGGTTTTGGACCAATAGAAAAGTTATATAGTGCATCTTTAATAATTTGGATTTAGAGATGGGTCACCAGGATGGGTCAAATGTGGAGGACACACAGAATTTCACACACATGGACAATGAAATCTACTCTAATAACTGTAACCTTAAAGTGTATATTTGACTCATCATTTCACCAAAAACTTTATGAATTTACTTTACAAATGTTGCCTAGTTCTCATTATGTTATTGTTTTTGTTTTTATTTCTGCAACATTCATATATTTACATTCTGGTTGGACATGGGCAGTAGATTCCATGACCCATTACCATTAGCAACCATAATATGAACAAGGGCCAAAACATGCCCAAATGTTTGCATAATATACAATAGTTATGATTAGATTAGTTAAACAACACCTTTATAGACTCTATTCACGCTGAAAAAGGTTTGGAAACATGCGGATGACGAATTCCTTTGGGCTCTGTTGGTGATAGTAACTCTGACAAAATCTGGGAAAACTGAGAAAATGACCCAGTTTTCATCATCTAGATGTCATTGTAATTCTTTCTTTTTTCCTTTTATAAACGCCTAAATGTCTAACTTCATAACTTCATTGCAGTGTTCCATTATATGAGATCAACAGTTCCAAAAAGCTGCCTGTGAGTGACACTGAAGACGAGATTAGAGTCCCGTCCCCCAGGGAAAGCTTTGGCAGGTTGTGAAGACGCTGCTGCCGAATCCACGGTTAGGGTTAGAGTGGGTAGCTACACCGGAAATCGTCATCCGCATGTTTCCAAACATCTTCAGGTAAGCATGAATAGAGCCTATTGTGTTAAAGTAAGGTTTAAACTGTCAGAAATATGTGTTCTTTGCATATAACTTTTTCCTGGATTTTTGCATAGATGTTATTTTCACTGTTTATTTTATAGGTAGAAAGTTTCTGTTTTTCACACTTTTCCATTAACTGCCACTTACCGACGTAAAATGTAAAATCGTAAAATCATAAATATTTACTACAGGTAAATTTTATGACACGAACATTTCAAATTCGACATCAATACTAAGGAGTAGACTCAATAGGCTGCTCAGTACTGATTCCGATACCACGATGATAATATAAAACAGAGGTCTTCAACAAGGGGGTCGCGACCCCTAGGGGGGTCGCGGAGGTACTGCAGGGGGGTCGCGAAATCTTTTGATTTCACTTTAAAATAATATAATTTTATATTTTAATATTTTTTAAAACAATATATTTTTTCATTTTTCCCCAATCAATTTCTCCCTCTTTGATGTCTTAAAATGCACGTTAATGCATACATGGCGAATGGAGAAATAAATAGGCCTGTGTTATATGCAAGTTGTGTTTAAAAATTGCAGTAGCACATCCACCCCATAGGGCCTATCTGGCCCATCTTTAAAATAAAAAAACATGAAAATACAGTATTAACCTGTGTATTATTTCCTTGTATTGGATGTACCATAACAGAGTAGCAATGACACTAAGCTCAATTTAATATAAAACACAATTCTATGCCGTATATATAGTAGGGGGTCCCTGGCCCAGTTCGCCGTCTGTTTGGGGGTCCCTGACCTGAAAAACGTTGAAGACCCCTGATATAAAACACTTACTTTAGACAAAGTAATGTGATTTTTAGTATTAAATCATAGTACTTTCTTGTATATTCCCATGTGTTCTTCTATCTGTGTACTCCCTCAGTGGTCTAGTAGGTTCCACAGTGGTCCATGGGCATATACTAGTCTATGTGCTCTTATACTTGTTCTGATACAGCTCCAGATCATATGAAAACTATTCAGGAAAGCTTCATTTCTGTTCTGTGAATGGGACTTTTTTAGTATCGATACATGCTCAAATGAGTATCCAGTTTCGATACTAGTTTTAGAATCGATTAGTATCTGAATTTCGATTCTTTTGACAACCCTAATCCCACTAAAAGTACCATGTATAGTAGAGTTTGAATCCACCCTTTTCATAGTAATAAGAACACAGCATGAATCTGTCCTTCTTTGTTAAGCGTCCGTCCATCTCTCCTCCAGTCTGTGTCATTTCATCCATTTCCTGATGTTTTGCTAACGTCCAGAGCACCGCCGCAGCCTAGCAACAGTTGCCGAGTGCGTCTCTATAGCGATAGAGCCTCTCTCGCCCTCGGCTTTGCCCCTGTATTTTCCCCCATCTCGCTCAATGCATCACAGTCATCAGCGCCCATTAACACATCTGCTCAGCGGTGGGTGGCCACGGCGTCCGTCACTACGGCCACAGGGGGAGGGAAGGGGGTGGGGAAGAGAGAGAGGGGGAGAGATGAAGAGGAGAGAGAGGAAGAGGGGGAGATGGGGAGAGAGAGGGGGGGGGGGAGGAGTGAGTGGGGGATAGGTGGTCTGTCACTATGGCCACAGGGGGAGGGGAGGGGGAGGAGGAGGAAGGGGGAGAGATGAAGAGGAGAGAGAGAGAGAGTGGGGAAGAGGTGGTCCTTCACTATGGCCAAGGGCAGGGAGGGGGTGGAAAAGGGACAGGTAGAGGTGGAGGAGGGAGGAAGGGAAGATGAGGGAGGATAGGGAAAGACAGTGGGGAAGAGAGGAAGAGGAAAGAAGAAAGAGTGGGGGAGACGTGATCCATCACTATATCTGGAGGGAGGGTGGGGAATGGGAGAGTAGGAAAGAGAAAGAGAGGAGGAGGAGGAGGAGGAGGGAGGGGAAATGAGGAGAGATGGTTCCTCACTTTGGCTGGAAAGGAGACAGGAGGTGGAGGGGGGTGGTCTGTCACTTTGGTTCGAAAGGAGGGGAGGGAGGAAAGAAAGATGGGGAGATGAGGAGGAGAGGAGAGATAGAAGCAGAGAGTGAGGGAGGAAAAGGAGAGAGAGGAGGGAGAGAGGGTGAGGGAGAGGAGCGAGAGAGTGGGGGAGAGGTGGTCCGTCACTATGGCAAGGGGAGGAGGGGAGAGGGAGAGGGAGAGGGGGAGGAGGAGGAGAGATGAAGAGAGTGAGGAGGAGAGGTATTCGTTGCTGTGGCTGAAGGGGGAGTGGGAGAGAGAAAGGTGGAGATGAGAGGAAAGAGGGAGGAGACATGGAAAAGAGAGTGGGGAAGAGAGAAAGAGAGAGGGAGAGGAAGAGGAGAGAAAAGAGGAGGAGGAGGAGGGGTGGTCTGTCACTTTGGTTAGGGTGTAGGGGGAAAGAGGGGGAGATGGAAAAAAGAGAGGAAGAGATAGAGGAGAGGGAGAGATGGGGAGGAGAGGTGCTCCATCACTTTGGCTAAAGGAGTGGGGGAGAGGGGGAGGAGGAGGAGAGTGGAGAGAAAAGAGAAGGAGCGGAGAGAATAGAAAGAGAGAGTGGGGGAGAGAGAGGAGGAGGAGAGGTTAGGAGGAGTGAGGGGGGAGAGGTGAGAAGGAACATTGTGGATGGGTGGAAGAGGGAAGAGTAAAGAGTAGAGAGAAGGGAGAGAGAAGGCAGAGGAGGGAGAGGAGAAGAGTGAAAGAAAGGAAAGAGGAGGAGGAGAGAAGAGGAGGAGGGAGGAGGCGAGGGAGAGGAAGTGATGAGGAGTGAGGAGGGGAGTGCGAGAGCGAGAGAGAGAGGAGGAGGGAATGTAAAAGGATATAGGAAGAGAGGAGAGATGGCATGGACAAAAGAGGGGAGGATGAACAGGGGGAGAGGAGGAAAAGGGGAGGGGTCTGGGTGATTAGTGCTGGATTGATAAGGTTCTGTATCTGGACAATCTGGTGGTCTGCGCATGTGGACGAGCTGAACACGTGTCCCACTGCACTGTGGGAATCAGACTGCAGCAGCGCCACCTATCTGCTACTGTTGTCATCTAGAGTCATCAACAGATGCTAACTGGAAGCACTGCTCTTTTTGCTCTTTTTTTGACCATGGTCACAAGCTCCTGAAAATGTGTTCCAGACAATACTGAAGATGCACTATGTAACTTTCCATCACCTGCTTGTTTCTATGGATACGTCATTGTTCTGTCTGGAATCTTAAACAGTTCTACTTTACATTTATTCAGTTACAGGAGGTTTTATAGCTCAAAAATACCTAGAAAGGTGGGATCGCCTCTTCACAGATCTGACCTGTAACTTGGTCTGATTTGGTCTCCATGAAGATAAAAAGGTTTAATGCCACACTGTGAAACATTCCAGACAAAGCAATAACATCTCCATGGAGAAAAGCATTTGATGGACCCTCCACCAGAAAAGTTACACAATGCACCTTTAATGTTTTCTTTTTTAACTATAATTAAAACTAAATCCAGTTGTTTTGATTAATTTCATGATAATATCTTATTCTCTTAATTAAGGGCCCATATTACACTGTTTTCTGATCCATGTTCTAATGTCTCATCACAAACAGACCTGGAGTTGTGTTTTGTTTCATTCACACATGTTTGACACACAAACACTGTGTATTTAGGCTGAGCAGCCTGTTCATACTGGTGTTGTGTTCTTGGGCAAGACACTTCACCCACCTGCCCGAGGAGTAAATACCTGATGAAGTGAGGGAGATAGAGGGAGGGAGAAAGAAAGAGAGAGATACAATACCAAAAACACACACAAGCCGGGGTTGTTGGAGAGACTTTGTCAGTACACATGCTTGTATCCACGGAGATGCGTTTACTTTGTATGGAATGCTCATCACTATGGCATTAAACTGTGAAGTTGTGAAGTGAGTGAAAAACTGTTGCTTTTTTGTTGTTGTTGTGTTTTGTGTGTGTCTGGTGGATATTGTTGTTTCACAGTAGAGCAGTTAATGTCCTGCTGTGGAACATTCCATGCAAAAACAAACAAAAAGATACCCAGTGCACCATAAATGCCTTTTAAATCCATGCAAATACATTCTAGAGCATTGTTTGTTGTTGTTAAAAATGCATTATGGAACTTTTCTGGTGGAGGTTGTACTGCTTGTCTCCATGGAGATGTTAATGATTTGTATGGAATGTATATACAGTATTCATGGGCTTCACGCTGTGGCAACGGTCCTTCGTTGTCATAGCAATTACAACATTTAAATCAAATGTGAATGCATTTTTTTTAAATATTTTTTTTAGCAATAAAAACACCCGTATGTGAACAAAGGCAAGATAGACACACTGACCAGAAGGGAGACAAAACACACTGGCAAAAAAAAAAGAAAAGAAAAAAAAGTTAAACTTTTGTCCATCTATCCATCCATTTTCTTTTTTTTTTGTCCATCCATCCATTTTCTTTTTCCTTTCTTCCACTTATCTGGGGCTGGGTTCTGGGGGCAGCAGTCTAAGCAGGGACTCCCAGACTTCCTTCCTACCAGGAGGCATCCGGAACAGATGCCTGAGCCACCTCAGCTGGCTCCCCTTGACGTGGAGGAGGAGCAGCGGCTCTACTCCAAGTCCCTCCCGTGTGACTGAGCTCCTCACCCTATCTCTAAGGGAGCTCCCAGCCACTCTGTGGAGGAAACTCATTTCGGCCGCTTGTATCTGCGATCTCGTCCTTTCGCTCATTACCCAGAGCTCATGACCATAGGTGAGGGGAGGAACGTAGATCGGCAGTAAATCGAGAGCTTTGCCTTTCGGCTCAGCTCCCTCTTCACCACAACAGTCCGGTACAACGACCGCATCACTGCTGAAGCTGCACCGATCCACCTGTCAATCTCACGCTCCATCCTCCCGTCACTCGTGAACAAGACCCCGAGATACTTGAACTCCTCCACTTGAGGCAAGGACTTTCCACCCACCTGGACTTTTGTATTGGGGTATCGTAAAGGTGCATTGTGTAACTGTTTGTTTCTATGGATAAGTCATAGCTCTGCCTTGAATGTTCCACAGTATGGCATTAAACAGCTCTGCTTTACTTTTATCCAACTACAAGTAGTTTTTGTAGCTCAATAACACCAAGAAAAACATATATTCTGACTGTGGGGTTGCCTCTCCACAGATCTGACCTGTATCTTGGTCTGAGAAAATATTCTATCTTTTGAATTGGAAAAGGTCCTCACAATATCCCTAAAATCAGGAAGGAGTAACCCATGAACAGACCTTTTTCCATAGAAACAAGCAGGTGACACCACTAAAGTAAATTTCTTGTCAGATCTCTGGAGAAGGGAGCTCATTTTTAGTACACCTTTTGTTTTTTTCACAATAAAAACACCTGTATGTGAACATATAAGACATACAAGATAAATCCTTTAATGCCTTAAGGCCAAACATTCCAAGTAAGTGGAGTTGTTAATGCTTTGTCTGGAACGTTTCACCAAACCAAGTCACAGATCAGATCTGTGGAGAGGTGACCCCGCTCATAGTCAGAATCCCTGTTTTTGTAGGTATTTTTGAGCCATAAAACCACCTGTAATTGAATAAATGTAAGGTGGGTAAAGGTCCTCACAAAATCCTTCAAATCAGGATGGAATTATTTACCTGAAACCATTAAACAGACCTACGATTTCCATGGAAACAAGTAGCCAAATTTGTCATCAGATCTCTGGAGAAGCAAGCTCACTTTAAAAATACAATAAAACACATGTATCGCAATAAAGACACCAGTTTGTGAGCAGTTTAATGCCGTACTGATAAACATTCCAAGCAGGTGGCAGACCCTCCACTGAAAAAATCCCACAGCGCACCTTCAGTTCCCTAACCCACATATTCTCAGGTTTGTGCTTTGCTTGTGTACATCTCATCTCTCCAACAACCCCGGCTTGTGTCTGTTTTTGGCATTGCGTCTCTCTCCCTCCCTCTCTCTTTCCTCTCCCTCGCCCTCCCTCGCTTCTTCTCCATTAAATTTCCAGTCACACAGCAGTGCAGTGGATATCCCTCCCTCCTCTCCTCCTCCCTCCCTCCCTCGCTCCCTCGCTTCTTGCTCTGTTCCCTCCACACACCTCAATAGTCTCTTGTCATCCTCCTGTCCTTGCCGTCTCCCACCCTCCAAAAAATGACGCCGTTTTCTCTTCCCTCTACGCTTCTTTATACCTCGTCATTATCACCAGGATGCACCCCCTCCCACTGACAGATCGCTCCCCCAGCCGCCTTTCACCGTCCCTGGGTACTGCAGTGTCTAGCCCCCCCCGGGTTTGTTGACAGTTGTGGTGGTGGTCAGCTAGCCGTTAACAGTTAGCACGTTGATGGAGCGTAATAAGGGAAACGCGGGGGTTTGGACTTAAGGGGGCGCTATGGTGCGTGTGTTGTCCTGAACGACCCCGCGATGGGTTAGGTTGAGTTCATAGCTGCTGAAATGGAGTGTTAAAGGTTTACTGTGTAACTTTTCTAGTATAGGGGGTTCAAAAAGATGTTATTGCCTTGACTTGAATGTTCCACAGTATGGCATAAGGTCCTATATTACACAAAATGGACTCTTTGTGAGTTTTTCGCCATGTTATAATGTTGTTACCGCCTCAAAAAGAGACCTGGAGTTGTGTTTTGTTTCATTCCTGTTTGAGTAACTCTTTATTATTAGTCTGTCTGCATCTCCAAAGCTCAAAATGCTCTGTTCCACCTTGTGATGTCATGAAGTGGTAGCAGGCCTGGACTGGTAATCGGGGATACCGGGCATTTTCCCAGTGGACCGATGCTGTTTTTTTTGGGGTTTTTTTTTGTTTTTAACTTAAAGACTAGCCCACAATTTAGAGGAGGCAGCCCATTGGTCCATCTTCAATATAGACAGTGGACTAAACCAATCAGGATATAGAAGCTTACGAGAGCGGTCCCACCCCTTTCTCTGCACTGATCCCCCCCAGTTTCAGTGTTGAGCGTGGAAACATGGAGAAGCGGCAGAAACGTGTTTCAGAGAAGTTGTGGGCTAAAAGATTTTTTTTTTAAATTGCTATAGACGCTGCAAAATGTTCTAAAATAACAGAAATATTGTCTGGAGGGGCTGGAGCCTCTATATCCTCTGCAGCCCAGGTTGTAGGTGGACAGGGAGAGGAGCAGCCAGAGACTGTGGACAGGGAACCTGAGGGACAGAGTGACCAGGGAAGTTAGGACATGCACAGCAGGTAAGCTGGTAGTAACGTTAGGATAATACCGGGACTTTTAGGTGATGGACAGGCATGAAAATCACCTTTCGGTGAAATTTGCTGTTTTGAAGCCAAAACAGGTGAACTTCGTGAATTGTGTAAATTTGATGAGAAAAGTTTTTTTTTTGTTTGTGCAAGATGCATTTTAATAAATAAAAAATTTAAAAATAAAAAAATAAAAAATAAACTGTTGAATGTGTAGTTACTGCGAGTTTGCTGGTGGTTTTTGGGAGCTGGGATTTTTCCTTTAAATGTTGCTCCCTGGTTTCCCCTTGGTCAAGACGTAACAACAGTAAAATACTCTGCTTCGGGGAACACATGTATAAGTTAGTCCGTTGTGCTCCACTAATTATGAGGAGCCAATCTAAGCCAAAAATGCCAGGGACACTTTTTTTGTCCCAGTCCAGCCCTGAGTGGTAGTGTTTTTTGTTTTTTTTTAATCTTTTATTATTAAAGTTACATTTTTTAAAAACCACAATAACATTCACAAAGTACTCAAAGTACACATTGGGGGATGAGGGCATGGGAACAAACACTACTGGGTACAAGGGCTAAGGGACTTGAAGGGGGTGGGTCAGGGCAAGCAGGTACCTGGGGGAAATACAAGGGGGCTGAGAAAAAAGCAGGGGGAGTGAAGAGGTCCAAAGGGATTATCCCAGGTAAAGAAAGGGGGTCTGGGGGAAAACAAGGGCGATGCAGTGTCCAGGGAGAGTCCAGATGACAGGGTCCAGAGGGAACAGCGGAGGAGGGTAGGGGTCAGAAGTCCAACTGAGGGGAACCGGCTCGAGAAATGGAGAAAAGTGTATTGTCTGGGCTGAAGGTGTTGTGAAACTCCGTTTCTCTTGCGGAGTGGAGATGGTGAATGTGGGCGCTAAGGAGCGCTGTGAAGAGGGGCCAGTGCTCTGCTGCGTGGCCGTCATAGAGGTGGTGGTTCCGTGCCACGAAGATGGAATACCTGGCCATGGACAGGATGAGGCGGATGGCATCCCAGTTGACCATGGCAGGTCCGAAGAGGCAGAACCAGGCAGAACCAGGCAGAACCAGAGCTCGGGGCCATCGATTCCATGGGCTGCCGGCAGTGGGAGCCTCAAACGCTACCATTCGTAGAGATTGGCCCTTCTAGGGCTGAAATGATCCAAATGATTCTAGTGAAGGTGTATGACATTTAAAAACACAGTGGAGCACTTCCTGTATTACCACACTACATCACAAGGTGGAAAAGAGTGTTTAAGAGAAGAATGTAGCCTAAACACGCAGGGTTTGTGTGTTAAACGTGTGAATGAAACCAGTGTCTGCGGACATGGCAGAAGAAACATCAAGGCCCGTTGTGACGTGAGCCACCTGTGGGAGGATTCTCCAGCTGAGGTCCTGACCAAGCCGAAGCAAGAAGATCATGGAGATGGTCCCTGGGCGCAGTAATGTGCAGCCCACTGCTCCTGATGACAGCATGGGTTAAATGCAGAGGACAAATTTCTCCCAAGGGAGACAATAAATGCTAATCTTATAATCTTAATCTTAATCTTAAACAAAACACAACTCCAGGCCTGATTGTGATGAGGAAATAACATTATATCAGAAAATTGCCTAATATGGGCCCTTTAGAAGAAGAAGAAGAAGAAGAAGAAGACACCACGCTTTATTCATCCCCGTAGGGAAATTATTTCTCTGCATTTGACCCATCCTTCAGGAGCAGTGGGCAGCTCGTCTTTCAGGCGCCCGGGGACCCATCTCCATGATCTTATTGCTCGGCTTGGTCAGGACCTAAGCTGGAGGATTTTACCTGGAGCATGTTTTGGGTTGATGGGGGAAACTGGAGTGCCCGGAGGAAACCCATCCAGACACGGGCAGAACATGCAAACTCCACACAGGAAAGGCCCAGGCAACCCAGGAATCGAACCCAGACCATGCATGCAAACTCCACACAGAACACACACGGAAAGGCCTGGGCGACCCGGGGATCGAACCCGGAACCTAAAGTCAATCTTACTGGTGTTTTTGTTGCTAATATCTTGAAAACATACATTCATAAATTCCTACTGTGGGTGGCATCTTCTCTCCACAGATATGATCTGTAATGTAGCTTGGTGGCGTCGAAGGCCTGTCTCCCTGGAGATACCTACAGTACATTTAATGCCGAACTGTGGAATGCTTCAGGAAAAAAAGAATAGCTGTGTGGAAGCACCGCTAATGGAGGTGAAATAAATACAATAAATAAAACAAAAATTGTGTCTCCATGGACACAAAAAGGTGATGTACTGTCTACCAGAAAAGTTACACAATGCACCTTTAGGTTTTATTATTTATATTTTTATTATGCTGAATTGTGTTTTAATCTTGGTACTTTTCAAAAACAAACTTGAGTTGTGTTTAGTTCTGGAAAATAAGAACATTCTGAAATCTGTTTCCCTCTGGTAAATATACATCAACTTCATGAACTTCATTCATCAAATCCATGAAGCTCCTCCATGTTTTTAAAATCCATCCATCTTTACAGGACCCATTAATTAAAGGTACCCTGTGTAACTTTTGGGTTGGGGGTTCAGCATCTGTCTCCATGGAGTCGCTTTGTCTAGAATATTCCACAGACTAAAATGCATGGAATTCCATCTCCTTGGAGACACGCAGGTGACAAGACCAGGCTAGTTACAGGTCAGATCTGTGGAGAGGTGACCCTACTCAGTAAGGACGCTTTAGTTTTTCAAGGTCATTTTTAGCAACACAAAATACAGAAATACAGAATTTAATACCATACTTTGGAATATTTCAAATGACCTATAGCATGGCACCATAGCAACAAGCCAGGTCACCCTCCACCAGAAAGGTGACATATTGAACCTTGAATGTAAAAGTTTGAGGAGGTGATTTGACTAGTTTTAGTAAACAAAAGTGTACTTTATAATTTGTACATGATATAATTGAACTCTTTAATGCACACTGGCACATTCATACATATGCGGTGGATGAAATGTGTTGCCTAAAGACACAACAACAGCATCTGTATCAGGGATGAAAGGCCAACCTTCTGTAATCAATTCAGGCCAAATAAACACACTGTAATGCACTGAAATACTGCTCGTCATTATCATTTGACCTATTTCCTCTCCTTTTTATGTCCGAGGTTTCACTTCTCTCTCTCTCCTCTCCCTCTTTTCTATGTTTGTGTATCACTCTTTCTCTCCCCTCTTCATTCACAGACCTCTCGCTCTTTCCTTCCCTCTGATCCTCTCTTCTAATTCCCCCTCTCTCTCTCCCTCCCTCCTTCTCCCACTTTCTCTTCCTCCTTTTCTCTCCCTCCCTCGCTCTCTCTCTGCCTCATTCTCTCTCTTCTCTCCTCCCTCCTCATGGATCCCGTCTTCACTCAAGGTTCTCCTCTCTCCCCTCTCTTCCTTTGATCTCTTCTTTAGACTTCTTTTTCTCTCGCTCTCTCTTCACTCTCCCTCTCTCTCATTCTCATTCTCTGTCTCTCTTTCCTCTCTACCTCTCTCTCTCCCTTCCTTCTCTCTCTCTCCCACTTTCTCTTCCTCCTTTTATCTCCCTCCCTCACCCTCTTTTTGCCACATTCTCTCTCTGTCTCCTCCCCTCCCTCCTCCTCTGATTTCTTCTTCACACAAGGCTCTCCTCTCTCTCGCCCTCCGCTATCGTCCTCTGATTCCTTCTTTAGACAGGGCACTCCTCCCTCTCTCTCCCTCTCTCTCTCTCTCTCTCTCTCTCTCTTTCTCTTTCTCTCCCCCTTTCTCCCTATTCTCCTCCTCTGAACCCTTCATCACACAAGGAACTCCTCTCTCGCTCTCTCCCCCTCTCTCTTTGCCTCCCTCTTCTCCTCCTCTGATCTCTTCCTCCCTCCCTCTTGCGCTCTCCTACTCTCTCTCCTCTGATCCATTCTTCTTCTCTGCTCTGGTGCCTGGAGCTTGTGTATAGACAGCGCTGTAGTCTTCCTCCCGCAGAGAGGAAGAGGAGCCCTTCACAAACACAAGGGTCACCAACCGCGAACTGTGGAGAACCAGCCTGGGACTAAAGTAGGACTAAACCAGAACTAAACCAGGACTAAAACAGGACTGAACCATGACTGAACCAGGACTCCACCAGGACTATACCAGGACTAAACGAGGATTGAACCAGGACTGAACCAGGACTGAACCAGGATTATACCAGGACTAAACCAAGACTAAACGAGGACAGAACCAGGACTGAACCAGGACTGAACCAGGACTGAACCAGGACTATACCAGGACTAAAACAGGACTGAACCATGACTGAACCAGGACTCCACCAGGACTATACCAGGACTAAACGAGGATTGAACCAGGACTGAACCAGGACTGAACCAGGACTGAACCAGGATTATACCAGGACTAAACCAAGACTAAACGAGGACAGAACCAGGACTATACCAGGACTAAACCAGGAATGAACCATGGCTAAACCAGGCCTGAACAAGAACTATACTAGGACTGAACTGGGACTGAACCAGAACTGAACTGAACAAGGGCCAAACCAGGATTAAACCAGGACTAAAACGAGACTAAACCAGGAATCAGGACTAAACCAGGACTAAACCAGGGCTAAACCAGGGCTAAACCAAATCACGGCTCACAGTCTCTGTCTCATTCCCTTTTTCTCGTGACGCTCTGAACTGCCCCGGGACCCAAACATCCGCTGAAACATCACGCCTTTGGTCCTCTGCACAAACAATGTCCCTGTCCGCTCCTGTCCTCTCCCTCGTCCCTGTCCGCTCCTGTCCTCTCCCTCGTCCCTGTCCGCCCTTGTCTCTCCCTCGTCCCTGTCCGCTCCTGTCCTCTCCCTCGTCCCTGTCCGCTCCTGTCCTCTCCCTCGTCCCTGTCCGCTCCTGTCCTCTCCCTCGTCCCTGTCCGCCCTTGTCTCTCCCTCGTCCCTGTCCGCTCCTGTCCTCTCCCTCGTCCCTGTCCCCTCCTGTCCTCTCCCTCGTCCCTGTCCGCTCCTGTCTCTCCCTCGTCCCTGTCCGCCCTTGTCTCTCCCTCGTCCCTGTCCGCTCCTGTCCTCTCCCTCGTCCCTGTCCGCTCCTGTCCTCTCCCTCGCCCCTGTCCGCTCCTGTCCTCTCCCTCGCTCCTGTCCTCTCCCTCGTCCCTGTCCGCTCCTGTCCTGTCTCTTATGAAGTTGTCATGTGGTGAGTTGTGGTGCGTCCCTGAGTTTTACACCGGGCGCCCTGTCGTTATCGGGCGGTGAGTCCAGAGGCTCTTTAATCAATGATCGCTCTGACACGCCACATAAGTCACAGCACACTCATCACCATGGAAGCATAAATACAGCAAAAAAAAGAGAGAGAGTATTAGAGAAAGATGGAGAGAAGGAGTGAACAAAGAGAGAGAGGGAGAGAGAGAACGAGGGAGAGATTGGGATAGAAAGGTGGAGAGAGAGAGAGAGAGAGAGAGAGAGAGAGAGAGAGAGAGAGAGAGAGAGAGAGAGAAAGGGCAAAAAGGTGGAGGGAGAGAGAGGGCAGGCAATGAAAGGAGAGATAGAGCAAGGAAAGACTCAATAATGAAGAGGGGGTGAGAGATGGAGAGAGAGAGAGAGAGAGAGAGAGGAGAGACTCAGTGACTCAATGAGAGAGAGGGGGAGAAAGAGGAGAGAGACAGAGAGAGGGGGACTCAATAATGAAAGAGGGAGAGAGTGAGAGGAGAGACTCAATGAGAGAGAGGGGAGAGGGGGAATAAGAGAGAGAGAGGGAGGGAGATGAAGGGCGAGAAAGACAGAGTGTGTGAGAGAGAGAATGAGAGGAGAGGGCACATGAGATACTCAGTGTTTCAATCACTATTTTCACTTTATAAAATATGAATGAGTGTTAAAGGTGATCCTAGTGAAGGTGTATGGAGTTTGTGTGAAGAATCCCTCAGTCGTCCCGGTAGAATCCATGATAAAAGGAGAAATTCAATTGGAACTGGACAAAGTTTATTTGGTTGAAAACGTTTCGCAGCTCATCCGTGCTGCTTCGTCAGTTCTGGTTAGAGAGAAGGACACTGCTTATATCTCGCTGCAGGGAGGAGCTAACTATACTGAAATTATTCTGAAACTATCTCAACTATTTGTTTTTGAGTTTCTGTCTTTTGTTTTTCCAATTTCTCTGGCGTCTAGTTTAGCATACCTATTCAACCCCCTAACGACTGTTTTCACACCTCTGGCCCCTGACCTGTCTGCCCTATTGTTTCTTTTGTTTGTTTTGACTTCGGTTTGAGAATGGAATTATAAATGGGAGACAAGTTATGTTTAACTCCCCTCTCAAACCCTGGCTAAGATCTGAACCTCACTGTCCTCAAATGAATGGCCCGTGGCTTCTAGGTGGAGATGAAGGTCCAGTCTGTGATGGGCGTGCCAGAGTGGACCGGGTTTGAGAGGGGAGTTAAAGAGGCGATTTTTGTCAAAAAAGAGAATCCTTCTTTAAACAGGAATGGGGGAGTCAGACATAATTTGTCTCCCATTTATAATTCCATTCTCAAACTGAAGTCAAAACAGACAAAAGAAACAATAGGGCAGCCAGGTCAGGTCCAGAGGTGTGAAAACAGTCATTAGGGGGTTGAATAGGTATGCTAAACTAGACGCCAGAGAAATTGGAAAAACAAAAGACAGAAACTCAAAAACAAATAGTTGAGATAGTTTCAGAATAATTTCAGTCTAGTGAGCTCCTCCCTGCAGCGAGATATAAGCAGTGTCTAACCAGCACTCGAACCAGAATTGACGAAGCAGCGTAGATGAGCTGCGAAACGTTTTCGACAAAATAAACCTTGTCCAGTTGACAAATTGAATTTCTCCTTTTATCGTGTATGGAGTTTAAAGGTCCCATGGCATGAAATTTTCACTTTCTGAGGTTTTTGAACGTTATTGTGAGCTCCCCTACCCTGTTTAGCCCCCCCCCCCCCATGGCTAAAATTTGCGAAATGTCTAAACTGAGCATTTGCGGTCCTTTTCTGCATTACACAAAACCAGTGTTGAAACGGGCGAGTTCGGACAAGGCACCTTATTGACGTCAGATCGGCAAATGCAGCTCCAGCCCCTCCCTCTGTCTCCGCTCAGCGTCCCTGTATATCCCGCCCATAGAGTTTGGACTGTGAATGCGCTACGCAATGCGAAATGCGTTTTTTTATTTGCCTGGAGGCACGTCCGAGTGTTTCTAGGCTCGGAAGTCCCTTACCCGACCCTCTGGACCTCTGAAATACCAGTGGTTTAATTTTATTTTCTGTGTAAATATGCTTTTTTTCATTGCAAAGTCTCTCATCTGTCTCTCACGGAAGTGAGCAGACAGAGCCGAGCCGAGCTGCGCTGAGCAGCGGGGGAAACCCGCCCCCCGCTCCTCAGCCAATCTCTCTGTCCTTCTCATTTGCAGTGAAGCAGCAACACCCAGAATAAAGCATTTTAGAGACATATCTAGCCTCATGAAGACTGTCAGAGTCATATCTCATGCAGTGAGTGTTGATTTTGAAGAAGGATTCATTTACAGTACACTGTTAAAAATCTGCAGTGACTTCAACTTAAAAAAATGAGTCAACTTTCTGCATACAGAATTGTGAGTAAACTGAACTTTTCATCTGAAACTCAGATTATCGAGTTCAAACCAAGGGAAACTATAAGTGGACCAAACACATGAAACCCAGCAACTACAACAGATTTTATTGTTGCCAGTACTCAATAATTTGAGTTAATGTAATATTAAAATGTTTGTTCCTGTAATAATAAAATTTAAGTTTGTATGACTTACAAATCTGTTTTGTATTTATTAAAGCTTATCCTTAAGGACAACCTGCTTTCTCATTTTGCATTTGCAGGCATTTTGTAACTTACTGAAGCAACTTACATCATAAAATCTATGAAGCAGTCTAATTTTCTTAACATTTATACATTCTTACAAATGAGAACACTTTTTTAGTCCAAAAATCTGAGTTTTATTTGGACAGTTTTGTGCCTCAGCATACACAGTTCACAGTTAAAGTAGCCAAAAAAAAAAGTAATTCAGCATCTCATCTCAAAAAGTAAAAAAATACTTTATCAAAGGCTACTATGACGTGGTAAGACGGCCTGCCCAAACAAAACACCATAACAAATAGTCAAAATGTGCCATGAACTACACTTTCAATCAAATCGAAATTAATATTTTTCATACCTTTGAATCCACTGTAGTGTACATTAAGCAATGTACTAAGACTCTGAATCATCTGACATATTTTAATAAAAAAAAAAAAACAACTTTTAAGTCACAAGCTATTACGACTAACTTTTACACATAACAATAAGGCACATGACCTTTCATAAAAAATGACACATGACCTTTCATAAAAAAAAAACACACACAAAAAAACAGGTAAGGCAGACCACTTGTAAAATAGTCAAACAATGCCATGAACTACACTTTCAAAATCTGTGAAACGTAAACATTTAATACCTTCAAATCCAGTGTACATTTACTGCAAGAGTTTATTTTTGAAAGACTGAACTCTTGCTGAGCAGTCATCACCAAGACTCAAGAAGACTTTCTGAATCACCTCACATGTATACTTTAACTCTTTAGGGTATTGAAAGTTGAGAGCATACAACAGCCCAAAAAAAAGCGCAAATGCACTCGGAAAATTGTGGATGTTGTGGATGACCACACTTTCCTCCAGAATGATGGCAAAGTCCACTGTGTGTGGTGAAGCAGATGCCCCGCCATCATCTTCCACCACAGTCAGGACAGCCATTTTGACATCCTTTGTGTAACCCTCCTCTGGATCAGTGTTCTGTTGAGCAACAAATCAAACAAAAAATGAAGAGCAAGGGGTGTGTAGCTAATGAAGTTATTTCTGTTCAAGTTGTACAGTAAAAATGTACTTACCAAGCATGTTCTCAGAATCCTCTCGGCTCCATAATCCCTGAGAAAGAGGAGAAGTCCTCTCAGGGCCACCGTCTTTCTATGTGCAGAAATGTCAGATGTCTGGGGGGAAGCAAACAAACACACGAGTCAAGACAGACAGGTCCTCTACATTCATCAGTGAAAGAGGCAAAACTGACTTCCTTATAGTGAGTGTGTGTACATGTCAGTAAGTCAGCCATTGAGAGAAAGTGTGATCGAGAGAGTGAGTGTATGTGTGTGAAAGAATGAATGTGTGTAAGATGGACTGTGTAAGACTGTGTGTGTAAAAGTTAGAGTGTATAAGTGAGAGTATGTTTGAGTGAGTGTGAGAGAAAGTTACACTCACACCCCACTAGACATACTGAACTTCGCATGCACTAAACACCAGAGAGACAGAGACTTATTTTCTAAATGTCTTGCTACTCACCTCCTTATCCAACGAGTCAAGGAGTGTCTGCATCTCTTCACCAAAATGTGCTCTTCTTGTTCTGTACATCTTCAGGATTTTAGGGGTATGACTTTCAAGGGCATTAAGGAATGTTCGTTGCAGGTTAACCATTGTTATCCTCTGAAACTCACAGTTCACCTGTAGGGGGAAAAAGTGACAACATTGAGGTTTGTAGAGGCTTTGTGAATGTGAATGAGTGTGTGTGTGCTCTTGAAAGATGCCTACATAGGAAGTATATCTTCATGTAAACAAGGAGGTGAATTGAAGATTTGGGAAGAAAGAAGCAAAAGATTTAAAGGAAAAGTAAGATTTTTTTTTACAATCTGAGCCTTATTTCGGTAATAAAACAAGTTGTTTTACTCACCCATAGCACTTTGGTGTCATATGGAGCACTTCCTCAGATGGTAAAAAATGTTACTTTTCCTTTAACACGCACACTAACCTGACATTCCATGAAGAGTGCTGGCCATCTATGCTTCACCAGATCAACATGGGGTTCCTGGTCAATTATTTCTTTCCTTCTCAAAGAAAATGTACGATCCATAGCTGAATTAATAAAAGTCATGTTTGGATTTCTTTTTTCCATCTCTACTGATAGTGCCTCTCGATCATTTTCCATATCGACTTCACTTTGTCCAGCAGGGTGGTCAGGAAGGAAATTAACTTCTGCTCTGCTTTTTTAAGACTGGACCTACCCTCTTCACGGCTCCCCCTCTTTTCATTTATTCTAACTTCTTCACAGCCTGCATTCCGCAGCTTCTGGCGGTAATTTCCGATCTTGAATGCAATACTCATTCTCCATCCATTCCACCCATTTCCACTGCCTGGTTCACGTAGACAGGGATGTTTGTTGACCAGAGCCATTGCTACCGAATCCAATTCCAATCTGCCTGGGTATGCAGTCACCTCAAACACAGCTTGTGCAATTTTATCAAGGATTTCACTTTTGATGTCTCTTGTGATGTTGAGCACAGTACCATTGTCCTTGTAGACATCATTTCCCTTTTGAAGACGCAATTCAACATCATAAGAGAAGCTTGGTACAGGAAAAGGTGAAGGCCATGAAGAAGATCGCCTACCAGGTGATGGTCCTACAGATGTTCTGGGTGAGCTTTGAGGTGATGCTGTATCCAATGAAGACAATGACACATCTGATTCCTCATGGTCAGGGCTTGCCTCAAAAATTACTTTCAAGGTAGCTTTCTCAGATGGAATTTCTGAAATATCTGTTAAGTTACATAGCTCGTTTCCAAACTCTGGGTCCTCATACTGAAGAATGAACCCCTCTTTCAGCTGAAGCTGGTCTTCAAGAATTTCTTTTAAACTTTCCACTGAGTGGGGTAAATCTGGCAATCTTAACTTCTTTATGTTGTTTGGCGATATTATTACACGCAGAAGCATTTCCTAAAAATAATAAAGCAGAAAATGTGTTATCATTTGAATGATGAATAATTAAAGTTTGGTGATATTTATGTGTGATAACCAATTGAAATGGTGCAGTTTATACTAGTATTCACGTGGTATAAAAAAACGTGCTCTTGAGTACTACTTTCCGCGATACTGAATTAACCTAAAGGAGACAGTCAAAGAAGGCAGTTTAAGGTGACTGTCAGCTAAACAGTCTGCTTCTCTCTTTTTTTTTAATATCCGTGCAAATTCGTTGAAAGATTTTGGTGTATACATGTATAGTTGTGTTTAGGGTCGCCAACCGTCAGAATCAGAAAACAGAATCGTCCCGTATTCAGAACAAAAGTACGTGTCTCATATTAAACTTCTAACGGTGTGCCCGTGTCTGGAGCCGCGGACCGAGCTAGGGAGTGAGCGCGCTCTTTCGCAACAGCCTGTTGCCTATCCCTGAAGATATTGAAAGTATTTCAAACATATACGTGGACAGAGCAAAGATTATCTATCATAAACTTGAATGAATCGCCACCGCGTCTACTTACCAACGACGTTCCAAAGTGGTGGATTCTTCTGGATTCTCCGGAGCTCTTGGACGTTGCCTCCAACTGAGCATGCGCGGGCATGTTTCAAAAAAGTTGTATGAACTTCGTCCAGCAAGTTCAGCTGATTAAGAGGAGATTACTTACATTTTTTATTTCTCCCAACGCTGAAGCCCAAGTTTTACCAACATTTATAAAAAACAGACGTACAAAACACTACTGTAAGTTAAGCCAACTCCCATGTCATATAAGTCTCTTTCTTAATTAGCTATTCAAGTTAAGGCAACTAATTTCCAACTTAGATTTTTTACAGTGTATTAAGAAAGAAAAGAAAGAAAGCTATGCCTTTATTAGTCCCACAGTGGGGAAATTCCATTTCTGCATTTAACCCATCCTGTTATTAGGAGCAGTGGGCAGCACATTACTGCGCCCGGGGACCATCTCCATGATCTTCTTGCTTCGGTTTGGTCAGGACCTAAGCTGGAGGATTTACCTATGGTGCATGTTTTGGGTTGGTGGGGGAAACCGGAGTGCCCGGAGGAAACCCACCCAGACACGGGAATTAGGGAACCATTAAGGAGCCATATAAAAGCATCAAGAAGTACCATGTCATGGGACCTTTAAAAACACAGTGGAGTGCTTCCTGTACTGCCACATGACATCACAAGGTGTTTTCAACATTATCACATACTAGTGGATCAGAAAAAAAGCCTAATATGGGCCTTTTATGATGATGCATTATAAGACACATTTTAAAAAACATTTCCAGTTAATTTCGCTCTCCCTGGCTGTATCTCTCTTTCTCTCACTCTCACTGGCTCTCTTTCTCTGTTTTTTCTCTTTCTCTTCTTTTGTTTCCATTTGAGCATCATATTTCTCTGCTGTTTCTGACAAACATTCAATTCTGATCCTGCACTGTAATCATGCTTCACTCTCTCCCATTCCCCTCTCTCCTTCCTGTCTTCATCCCTTCTTCTCTCTTTCCATCTCTCACTACCCCTCTCACCCTTTCTTCTCATCTCTCTCCTCCCTTACCAGTCTCTTAATTTCTGTACTCCTCTCGCCCTCCCTTATTCTTACTTTTTTCTCCACCTCCCCTCTCTCGCCTCCTCTCACCTTCTCTCTCTCCTTCTCTCGCCAACCCTTCTTTTACTGCTCCTCTACTCTCTCTATTTCCTCTTCCTCTCTCACATTGGCTTGCCTCCTTTCTCTTTCATATCTCTTCCTCCTCTTTTTTCTCTCTCTTCCTCTCACGTCCACATCTCTATCTCTCCACTCCTCTTTTTTTCCCTCTCTAGATTCCCTTTTCTTTCCCTTTCTGGCCTCTCCTCTCTCTTTTCCCACCCTTTCTGATTTCCTTTTTCTCCTTTTCTCTGTATCCTCCCTCCTTTTCCCCCTCTCCACACTTCTTTCTCTTTCCTGTCTCCCCCATTCTTTGCGTTTCCTCTCACCGCTCTTTTTCCCCCTCTATCACGTCCCCATTTTTCTCTTCCGTCTCTCCATCTCGTCGACTTCTCTCAAAACTCCAGATTTCATGTCTAATTAGAGGAATAATTACAGTTTTGGTGGAGCTCTGAGCCTGTCCGAGTATTTTGGGACACACAGGGCTGCTCCTCCTGCTCCTGTCACTCACTGGAAATCTTTGCCCCGTCTCTGCTCCTGTCCTCCCCCCGTCCCTGTTCTGTCCTCTCCCCCGTCTCTGCTCCTGTCCTCTTTCCCGTCTCTGCTCCTGTCCTCTTTCCCGTCTCTGCTCCTGTCCTCTTTCCCGTCTCTCGTCCTGTCCTCTCCCCCGTCTCTGCTTCTGTCCTCTCCTCTCCCCCGTCCCTGTCCTGTCCTCTCCCCCGTCCCTGTCCTGTCCTCTCCCCCGTCTCTGCTCCTGTGCTCTCCTCTCCCCCGTCCCTGTCCTGTCCTCTCCCCCGTCTCTGCTTCTGTCCTCTCCCCCGTCTCTGCTCCTGTCCTCTTTCTCGTCTCTGCTCCTGTCCTCTCCCCCGTCCCTGTCCTGTCCTCTCCCCTGTCTCTGCTCCTGTCCTCTCCCCTGTCTCTCCTCCTCTCCTCTCCCCCGTCCCTGTCCTGTTCTCTTCCCTGTCTCTGCTCCTGTCCTCTTACCTGTCTCTCCTCCTGTCCTCTCCTCCATCTCTCCTCCTCTCCTCTCCCCCGTCTCTGCTCCTGTCCTCTCCCCTGTCTCTCCTCCTCTCCTCTCCCCCGTCCCTGTCCTGTCCTCTCCTGTCTCTGCTTCTGTCCTCTTCCCTGTCTCTGCTCCTGTCCTCTCCCTCGTCTCTCCTCCTCTCCCCCGTCTCTCCTCCTGTCCTCTCCCCCTGTCTCTGCTCCTGTCCTCTCCCCCGTCCCTGTCCTGTCCTTTCCTCCGTCTCTCCTCCTGTCCTCTCCCTCGTCTCTCCTCCTGTCCTCTCCCCCCGTCTCTGCTCCTGTCCTCTCCCTCGTCAGTGCTCCTGTCTCTTCTCCTGTCTTTTCTTCTGTCTCTGCTCCAGCTGCTCACTCTAAATCTTGGCCCTGTCCCTGTCTTTTGTGTGTCTCTGCATCTGAGACAATGGACTGAGCTCATACAGGTGACTGTCATACAGAGCTGGACACACTTCAAAGTATTGATGAAGCACGTTGTTGCATAAAGACAATCAGATGTTAAAGTAAAGGTGCACTACATCACTTCTCTGGTTACTCACCCGTTCACTCACACATTCACACAACAGTGTCTTGCCCAAGGGCACGACAACAGGAGCTGGAATTGTACTGAGAAGTTTCTGTTTTGTCTAGAATGTCCCACAGTGTGGCATTATTTATGTAGATGGAGACAAGCAGCAGACCCCACCAGGAAAGATTACAGATAAGGTCTGGGGAGAGGCGACCCAGCTCACAATAAGGATACATGATTTCAAGCTATTATATTTAGCAATAAAAACACAGACAATTGAATAAAATGTAAATTGAAAATATGTAACTTTAATGCCATTTTGTGGAAAATTACAGGTAAAGTGATCTCCATGGAGACAGACCTCCCACCAGAAAAATTTCACAGTACACCTTTAACTGTATTTGTTTTGACTCATGCATGGGATAAGAAAATCTTTTCAATCTAAAAAAACATAAGTGAAAAAGTCAGTGTTTTTGTGAGATAAGGAGAGGTGCACTCATATTTTAAACCTTCGGCATAAATACAATTATTCTGCTAAACCACATCACAACAGTCAACTAAAGGGGGCAGGCTTCTTCTTCTCTCTCAGTCTCTCTTTCTCTCTGTCTCTTACTCTCTCTGTCTTTCCCTGTGTCTTACTCTCTCTTTCTCTGCCTCTCTCTCTGTCTCTTACACTCTTCCTCCCTCTCTGTCTCTTACTCTCTTTCTCCCTCTCTCTCTTACTCTCTCTCTCCCTCTCTGTCTCTTACTCTCTCTTTGTCTGCCTCTCTGTCTCTTACTCTCTCTTTCTCTGCCTCTCTGTCTCTTACTCTCTGTCTCTCTTGCTGTCTCCCTCTCTGTCCCTTACTCTCTCTTTATTTCCATGCCTCTTACTCTCTCTTTCTCTGCCTCTGTCTTTTACTCTCTCTTTCTCTGCCTCTCTCTCTGTCTCTTACTTTCTCTTCCTCTTACTCCCTTTCTCCCTCTCTCTCTTACTCTCTCTCTCCCCCTCTGTCCCTTACTTTCTCTTTCTCTCCCTCTCTGTCTCTTACTCTCTCTTTCAGGGACGTGCACAGGAATTTTGAGGGGCAGTTGCTCTGACCTGAAGAAAGGGCAACCCAACCCCCCCACCCGGGGGGAAAAATCACAGGCTATATGAAGCGTCTGGAGGAGACTTGTGGCTGCTCCTCATCTTAAATGTAATGTAATTATGAAAAATTGCCAGTAGTAGGCTAAAATACAGTATGAGTCTGATTAGTTAATCAATTAGCCTACACACATCTTCATCACAATGCAACGCCTCACCTGCTGGTTGGCTTTTTCTTAGAAGAAGAAGAAGAAGTGAACTTTATTGATCTCACACTGGGGAAATTCTTCTCTGCATTTTAACCCATCCTATATATACTGTATATATATATTAGGAGCAGTGAGCAGCACACATTAGGGCGCCCGGGGACCATCTCCATGATCTTCTTGCTTCGGTTTGGTCAGGACCTAAGCTGGAGGATTTTACCTATGGTGCATGTTTTGGGTTGGTGGGGGAAACCGGAGTGCCCGGAGGAAACCCACCCAGACACCCTGCAGTGATGTGCCACCCTGCAGTGATGTGCCAACCCTGCAGTGATGTGCTCCCCTTTGCTGCCTCCCTGAGGGTTTTCTCTCTCTCCTGCAACCACCTCTTTTCCATGGGCATCACTTAACATAACACACATGACCCAAAATAGTGAGAAGATTTAGTCATTTAACCATTTTGAATGAACAAATTCATGTGATGCATTACTTCCATCATTCATTCTGCTGCTAAAACGAAAAGTTAGAAACTGCAGACATGTAGCTTAGTCATTTATTATACATCTCAATCTCACCTTTTACAACCACCGTGACAATCTCTTTCCACATGCAGGCTCGGGTCAGGTGCCAGTCACGTGTATTAGCAGTGGGCACTGATCCCACGGCCCCAGGAAGCGGCGAAATCCGGGTGGGAGGCGCTGTGAAGCACGCAGTTGGGGCGGTGTGCCACCTTCGACTCGAGCCTTTCCTGGCCAACCCAGAGTCGGTCACGACACACCGCCGCGGAGGAAGTGCGCTCGGCGGGGGCTGGCGACACCCAGGGAGAGGTCCGGTGAGGGGATCCTCCCGCAACGGGCGGCTGTCCCTTGCCCACCGAATCCCCTGGGCGGACCGCGTGGACCCCACCTGTTTACCTCTAAACGATTTCACGTCCTCTTGAACTCTCTCTTCAAAGTTCTTTTCAACTTTCCCTTACGGTACTTGTCGACTATCGGTCTCGTGTCGGTATTTAGCCTTAGACAGAGTTTACCATCCGCGTTGGGCTACATTCCCAAAGAATCCGACTCCGAGAAGGACCCCGGCGCGACGGGGGCCGTTACCGGCCTTACACCGTCCACGGGCTGAGCCTCTATCAGAAGGACTCAGGCCCCCGATTGACACCGAGCAAGCGGATTTTTTTGCCTTTATGCGACCTGTATCTGATCTTCTAATGGCAGTCTGAACGACACAGATCCGATTTTTTCAAATGCGATCCATGCCACTTGGATATGTGGTCCTAAAACCGATCATATCCGATCTTTTGACTTGTGAGTGAGGTAGTGATCTCCTCCTGAAGTCCATCACCAGCTCCTTTGTCTTACTGGTGTTCAGGCTCAGGTGGTTGTGCCCACACCAGTCCACAAAGTCTCTGATGACCGAGCGGTACTCCAGCTCGTTCCCCTCAGACACACAGCCCGCAATGGCCGAGTCGTCAGAGAACTTCTGGAGATGGCAGCTGTCCGTGTTGTATGTGAAGTCCGAGGTGTAGATGGTGAAGAGGAAGGGTGAAAGGACAGTTCCCTGGGGGACCCCAGTGCTGCAGACTACCACCTCTGACTCACAGCCGCGCAGCCGCACGTACTGTGGACAGTCAGTGAGGTAGTCGATGGTCCAGGCAGCGAGATGCCCATCAACTTGAAGGCGCTGGAGAAGTCAAAGAACATGACTCTCACAGCACTCCTGGCGGTCTCCAGGTGGGTGAGCGGCTGCTGCAGCAAGTAGAGTTTGTGGAAGTGTTTGATCCAGAAATCATAAGAAAATGCACGTATACAATAATTACATTCAGATTTGTGCATTTAAGTAGAGGTTAGTTTGTTTGTTCAACTTTATTAGTTTGAACCTGCACACTCTCATGCATGAGCGTATGCACTTCCCCAGTGCAGCGTTGGGTCTCCCGTAGTCCACCGTGACCATAGACTTCTACAGACCACAGTCTGTGGCCCAACACAGAGAGAACAAAATGACCGGAACTGAGAGAAATCTCTTCCCTCAGATGGAGCAAAGGAGCGAGGCTTTGGTTTAATTACTATTAATTTGTGAAGTCTCTCCCCACCTCTTCCCAGTGGTTTCACATGTTCACTACCTTCAATGTGAAGGAAAGTGTCGTTGCTATTATGATTTTCCCAAACCTGTCGAGCCATTGGGTAGTCCTGAGGGGTATTCCACGAACGTCGCTAAACATAGCGGCGACTAAGTGCTAAGTCCTCGCCTGACTTAGCCGCAACTTAGACTAAAGCGTGAAGCCGTTCCACTAACGCATTTCAGCTGCGCCTCAGCAGCGCTAAGTTCAGTCAGGCCTAAGTAGGCCGGGCCTCCGCGCGTGCACGGGGTAAATAAGAAGCCCTGAACAAGCGACTGTCGAAAACGCGGTCATGTCGAAGATTCGGGCCGATTATTTCAGCGCATCAGAACAGAAGTTGCTTTTGGAACTCTACAACGCACTTGCAATAACCAAGGCGAGAGACATGGTGTGGCAGAAGATCGCCGAGCACTTAAATACGTAAGTTAAGTCCTATAACAGTGCTGGAGGTTTTTTAAGTATGTTTTTCACCTTTGATGTCAATGCTGATCTGTGGCGCAGATGATGTCTTAATTATTATTTATTTGTATAGCAGTCTTGTTAGTTGTAATTTATTTTTACTGTGTAAAAGTATTTGCTGAGTGTACCGATCAGCGGAGCCCGGATCGGTCCAAATTCACTACGAAAGGTTCGATGCATCGGATATACGGCCAACAATCGGTTTTCTGATTGGCTGAAAAGGGCGCGGCGCCTGATATCTGAGATTTTTTTCCGGGGAGCGAATGGTGGGTGGTTCACTTACCTGGGATTGAAGCTTATTGGCTGGTTAACTGCCAATCATGCGAGCGGCACGGGCTGTATGCGGAAGCGAGCAATGATGTGTCTCGTCAGGACAGCGTAGGACAGATCACCTTGTTTGACAAGGTAGGAAGATTCGACAGAACACCGGTAAGAAACGCTGTTTCCATTTATTGAGCTGTTGTTTAAGTTAATTTGGTGCGCTACCGCTATTTATGGACATGGTTCGTATGCGTGGTTAACTTTTGTGCCAGTGTTGTGTCGCGTTGATATCAGTCTGATGTTTCACTGTCAGCTTGATAGTTTCCATGGCAGCTATAGACCATAACTATTGTATGATACTAGCGTTTTTATTGTCACGGTTAGTGGATTGGGTGATTTATTTAGACAACATTCATGTATTGGCAATGTATATTTGATTTGGGCTAAAATTTACTTGGCTAATTTACTTTTGTGTGGAAAATACAATGTATAATCAGAATTGGTGCATTTCTGTATTTAGATCTACTTATGATTTGTGTGTATAGAAATGTACTTTACACACACAGAGATGATTTTTTGTCTCAAAGGAGACTAAGGAAATGTTATAAGATGGAGAGAAAGTATTAGTTATTCAGTGGATTTAACATGCTAGTGTTTTCTATAACTGTCTAGTAACATCTATCTTCTTGTCAGTGATATGTTACACTTTTATACAGTTACTGAAACTCATGAGTGACTGAAGCACTAATTACTAACTAATTCTGAATCATTCTGATTTTTGAATTTAATAGGCAACTTGCTTGTTTTATAACGTCTTTTTTATTTTTGATATCTAACCTTATTGTTTTGTGTTGCTTGAGGGAAGGAATGTGTTGTAAAATAAACAAATAAACAAACACTAACACTAAATAAACAAAAGGATACTATTTTGAAATTTAATTTCTGTTTCTCTCTTTTTCTTCTCAATAACTTTAAAGCACTTGGGAGTAAAGTTGTCAATTTGTATTGAATCGAAATTAACCGAACCGGATCAGATCGAATCGAATCGTACCGGATCGTTTACTAATTTTATGAATCGAATCGTAGCCTGTGAATCGAGATTCGAATCGAACCATTTTGTGAGTGAAAGATTCACACCCCTAGTAAGTAGGCTAATATTAATATTATTATTCAGTGAAATTAGTAATACTGTTGAAATGGTACCTTAATTTAATTTAAAATTAACAGTAGCTACCAAGCCACAGGAGGTGGGAGCCCCCCTCAAAACCTTTCACCTGCAGAGGAGCTGGCACTGGCCCTAAACCGGGGTCACCCACTGGTGGAGATCAAAGCTCCTTCCTGCGAGTTCTCGTGAAGAGTATATTCAAGGTATTCTCTAGGCTAATGCTTGCCTCAGCTGTGATCCAAGCATTTGTATATTTTAATAGTATGTTTGTGTTGTAGTTACTGAAGATGGCGTACACTTGGACCCTCCTCAGCAGTCCTCCAGCAGTGCCTTGCCTGACCCTCAGCAGTCCTCCAGCAGTGACCTCACACCAGAATGTCATACCTAATGTCTTTTATTGTTTTATGCCTATTGATGGAAATTGATAAATAGGATTTCATTAAAAAGGCTTGCACAGCATCTCTGAAGCAAATTTGTTGAATCATTGAAATGTTGCATCATGGAGTGTGCCTGTTATTTGGCTACATTTTGTTTTAAAAGTAAAGGTTTACCTTTAACTGTATTCTTTGATAGAGATGTTACATAAAATATAAAGTGTCAATGTCGTCACGTGAGAGTGATGTTAGGCCCAGCTGATATAAGTTATGTGATGATAACAATAATTGTAGGTTAAATTAATTTCCATTTCTGTAATATGTTGCAAATATAAATGCGTGAAAATTTAACTCACATTTGACATGGGCATCAATAGGTCAATAGCAGGAATCAAACCCGGGTCGCCCATAAGAGAGACACAGGACATAACCACTCGACCAAAGTCTTTCTCTGAGACACCTCTGGAATTCTATATGTTAATGTCGTAAAGACAGCGGTTCAAAAGCATATTTTTAAATTACCGGAGATTTGTCAAGATCCAAGAACGTAAGGTAATTTGTTTTTTTGCTGATATTGTTTTCGGACAACACAGATACTCATGCGTGAGGTGTGCGGAACTGTTTGTTTGACACTCTGTTTACGTCAGGTACGTATTCTCTGTGACACGGCCTGATTAAGCCGCATGTTTAGCCTGCCCGGTACCAGACTTTCAGCTAAAACCATGTTGCCCCAGTAACTCAGCAGGGACTAAGTTTAGCGAGCGTCGTGGAACCGAACTCTCAATAAAACTAGCGCCAACTGTCGAATAAAGCCGGGCTTTGTGCTTAGTAGCTTTCGTGGAATACCCCTCTGGTTCTTTACTGATTGCATATGTGCTCAGTCAAGCAGTCTCTCATACGTAAAAAAATGCCTTTAGAAAAAATGTCTTTACTTAGTTGAAATCAGGTTTAAAGTATCAGAAAAATGCCTCTTTGCCAGTGATGCAGTGTTCGCTGTCCAGGAGAGGTCCTCAGGAATTTGGTGCTGCTCACCCTCTCTACAGCAGCACCGTTGATGGTCACTGGGGGGTGCTGGGTGGGGCCGCTCCGGAAGTCTATAACAATCTCCATGATGCTCTTTTCAACATAATTCTCCCTATAGTGTGATGTCATCAATAAACGCTCTACTAGTATTCAAAAATTTTTTCAAACGTTCCTTCACAAATTGCTTCTTGATTGGTGTAAAATGATCATTTATATTTAAAACAAATATTTTCTCACCGGATGAAGTCAATACAGGGGGTCCTCGGGTTACGACGTTGAATTTCGTCGTAAGTCGGATTTTGACTTTGAGCTTCCAACCAAAGCACCAATAACCTTTCCATCTCAATAATTAGACCACTACGCTGCTTGGTTATCACTGCCGCTTTCATAGGAGCAGATCAGAGCCCACATCAGGTACTTCCGCCCACACTGGGCACGCACACGAGGCCGTCTTCTTCTCCCTACAACCACAACAGAGCGTATTCTTCCGCTGTGCGCCGTTCGCGTTTGATTACGTCGCTTACCACGCTAAACCGCGTAAGACGGAATGACGCGTAATTTTTTTTTAATGGGGGCGCGTTCGTAACCACGAAACGTCGTAAGTCGAGACCGTCGTAACCCGAGGACCCCCTGTATTAGAGAATCATGAGGACCTGCCACATGTCACACAAACATTAAGAAGGTGGTAAGGAACCCCCGTCCTCTGACCTCCAGAGTTTGTATATGATAGGAGATTCAGACAAGAGTATCATAAAAAATGTATAGTAGGTATTCGCACATCACTGGTGCAAGGCCACTACAGCGAACAGACAATAGAAAGTGAGACAAAGCCTGCACACGCACTCCCAAACTGCATTTAGGGAATGAAAATGTTTGGATCAGTGGATGTTCCTCAGGTCATGGCTCTCTCTGTCCACACAACACAATAGATAACACAATTTACACTGTACATCATAAAACATAAGCCATCACCCAAGTCCATTAATCATAATGTTATAATCGAGCAAGTACATTAAATCCAAAATAAATAAAACATTATAAGAAGTGTTTAATGTCATATTCTTGATTCAGGCCACTTTCTCTTCGTAGGCGCAGCTTGTTAATATCCCCTCCTCTTCTTCTGAGCTTCACCTGATCTTCCTAACATATCTGAGGGAGGGGATGGGTGCTGCACTTCTTTAAAATGGGCAGCTACAGGGTTTCTTAGGTCTCCATTCCTAATATTGCTCCTATGTTCAGATATGTGAGTCTTTAGTGCTCTAGATGTTTTTCCCTACACTGGAGCATTATAAAGGTTAATGACATTTTTGGTGGAGCATGTAATTGTCCCTTTGATTTTCACGTTCTTATATTCTTCCCTGTGGAGTTTGTACATCATGGGGGATTCGTAGGAGAGAACAGTTTGTAGGTCAATGTGAACTTGGCTTGAGGTCAATTTTTTCAGACCCCAATGTTCCCTACACTCCTTCGTGCGCTCTGTGGGCTGAGGGCCAGCTCCAACTTGTCATGCCAAAAATGAGACTCAAAAGCTCAAAAAAACGAGCCTTTTCTATGGCTGGACCCAGATCGTCCCTTCAGTTGATTCTTTTTAAAAATACACTTTTACTCACCGGCTTTTAACACAGCATGAGAACTGCGTGGTCCTCTGACTGCCTTTTATTAATTGATATTTGCTGTTTTTCTATTTGCTAATTTTAGTATTTTTTATGTTTTTTTATTGACTTGCATATTTATTTTATTGAATGTGTTATTTATATTGTGCCTGTTCTGTGGAGACTTTGTGTTGTTAAAATGTGCTGTATAAATAAAGTTGGATTGATTGGATAAATACTTACTACTTCTATAAATCCAAATTGATATTGATATGAAAGTCGAGCAGCTCTATAAAGGATCTTGTCTTGGATCTCCAGCCCTTTAGACTTTGGGGTTGAACATGGGGCTTCCTGGATCAGTGCAGGTCTGTACACAAGTGGCCTACTTTCACTGAAGCGCAGGATTTTCCTTCTTTATCCGGACATGGCTCCCCAATTCTGCTGAGTGGAGGGGAGAAAGGAGAGCAGGACAGAGGAGAAGAGATGAAAAAGAGAGGAGGGGAGGAGAGAAGAGGAAGACAGAGAAGAGGACGGAAAAGAGAGAAGGGGTTAGGAGAGGAGGAGAGAGGAAAGGAGAAGAGAGGAGAAAGGAAAGGAGAAGAGAGGAGAAGAGTGGAGAGGAAAAGAGAGGAGGGGAGAGGAGAGGAAACCAGAGGAGAGGAGAGGAAAGGAGACGAGAGAAGAAGAGGGAAGAGGAGAAGAAAAAGAAGAGAGGAGGAAAAGGGATGGGACAGGAGAGGAGAAGAAAGGAAAGGAGAGGAGGGAATAAGAGAGTAGAGGAAAGAGGAAAGGTGTAGAAGTGTTTGGGGTTTGGAGGTCTCTGGGGTATAAAGAAATGCAGAGAGGTGCACACAGGTGAGGGACTGCTGCAGGACTTCTACACACAAACTCATTTTAGTATTTTAATCACAAGGGACTGAAACACAGGTGGGTGGACATAAAAATAGTACTAAAGTTAGAGGACTGTTACTTAAAGATCCCATGACATGGTACTTCTTGATGCTTTTATATGGCTCCTTAATGGTTCCCTAATACTGTAAATGAATCCTTCTTCAAAATCAAGACTCAGTGCATGAGAAAGACCCATGAACACAGACAGAGTCATAAATATTTCTCTGGAACACTCCATTATGGGCATTGTTGCTTGAATGCAAATGAGGAGGACAGAGACAGGCCAGTTTGGCCACGCCCCCAGCGGGTGGGGGCGTGGCCAAACTCTCCACTCTTTCCTCTTTAGCGGTGCGATGTGCGCTGGCCCCACTTACGCGTTTTTGCGCGGAGGAAGAGATGAGAAGCACATTTCCACAGAAAACAAAATTAAACCACTGGTGTTTCAGAGGTTCGGAGGCTCGGATAAAGGACATCCGAGCCTGGAAACATTCTCACGTGCCTCCAGGCAAATAAAAAAAACGCAACTCGCATTGCGTAGCTCGTTCGCGGTCCAAACTCTCTGGGCGTGATTTACAGAGAGTGTGGGTAGAAACACAGACGCATTTTTTCTTCAATGTGACGTCACATAGTTTCCTTGTTCAGAATCGCCCGTTTGAGCTAGGGTAGGGGAGCTCACATTAACATTGAAAAACCTGAGAAAGTGAAAATTTCATGCCATGGGACCTTTAAGAAGAATATTACTGATGTAGAAGTACAAAGTAGTGTCAAGAAAGAGTTAAAAACGTACTTTGGGGAAACTACTAGACCAGCAGAATATCCATTACACATCCATGCAGTAATTAAAAGTAAAAGTATGGAGGTAGAAAACTGCTTGGGGAAGTACTGTATATATTCTACAACAAAAATATGCAATTGTACTCAGGACTCAAGAAAATGAAATCACATGTTGGGCCCATATTTAACACACAAACCCTGTGTATTTAGGCTGAGCTCTTCTCTCAAACTGTGCCACCTTGTGATGTCATGTGGTGATATGGGAAAGGCTCCACTGTGTTTTTAAACTCCATGTACCTTCACTAGAATCATTTGGATGATTTCAGCTCTGGAATTGCCCATCTCTACTAAACTAAAGGGGAACTGTAGCTGTTAACTTGAAAACTACCACCTCATGACATGAACAGAGCGTTTTGAATTTTGTCAATGTGTAAATGTAAAAATGTGTGGAAAAAAATACAACTCCAGGTATGTTTTTGCCTAATGTAGGACCTTTAATTTTGGCAAAACAGGGGTGAAGAGGAGGAGTTGGAGAAGCTGAGAAGGCTGATGTTCCTGCATTGGTCAAAGCACTGTAACATGTGAATATCAGGGGAGAAAGAGGCACCACTCTACATCCTAAGTTAAAAGTGGAGCTGGTGGAACTGCTTGTCTCCATGGAGTATGGAATTAAACTTCACATTGGAGACAGGTTAATGGTCAAATCTATGGAGAAGTGAGCCTGCACATGGTAAGAATTTGTGGGGGTTTTTTTTTTGGTATTTTTGAGCTATTAAAGGAGAATGAACGTTTTTTACAATCAGAGCCTTATTTCGGTAATAAAACAAGTTGTTTTACTCACCCATAGCACTTTGGTGTCATTTGGAGCATTTCCGGAGATGTTTTAGATTTGCGATCTCCGTAATTTGAGTTCTCGGGGCATATGTTTGCGGTTTCCAAATAACACAAACTTTAGCACTTTTCAAATCATAGAAGCTCGATGTCTTAGTCTACACTTTCGTTTGAGTCAAAAGTGGCCTGTAATCCGAGATTTATCCATAATTTACAGCTTTGCATTTCATGTTTGGGTCCCGGGAGCTGAGAGCGAAATAAGCCGTGACTCCGCACATGCGCACTGGCGTCCTCATCTACTCGAAATATGGGTAAATCTCAGATTACAGGCCACTTTTGACTCAAACGAAAGTGTAGACTAAGTCATTGAGCTTCTATGATTTGAAAAGTGCTAAAGTTTGTGTTATTTGGAGACCGCAAACATGTGCCCCGAGAACTCACGTTACGAATATCGCTAATCTAAAACATCTCCGCAAATGCTCCAAATGACACCAAAGTGCTATGGGTGAGTAAAACAACTTATTTTATTACCAAAATAAGGCTCAGATTGTAAAAAACGTTCATTCTCCTTTAAACACATGTAATTGAACAAAGCAAGGGATATGTTTAATGCCCTACTGTGGAACATCTCCATGGAGACAAGCAAATAACGGACCCTCCACCTTAGAAGTTATGGTGCTCCTTGAAGTAATTGTTGAAAATGTATTGACAGTACCTCACAGAACGTCAAATGTTTCAGTTTTTTCATGTCGTTTAAGTGAATAAATCATGTCTAAAACAAACAAACAAACAAACAAACAAACAAAAGCCCCAATCCCTTAACAGGCCAGGTAAAGGTCAATATGAGTCTGCACTGGGCTCTGACCCCCTCTGCTGGACACTCTGGGGACCAGGAACACAACAGGACATAATGCGTTCAGGTTCAAATAACCTTTGAGAACCAGCTCAGTCGATTTATCTATGAATGACATTATAAAGTCTCTGTGTTTTAACTGTAGCCATAGAATGTTCTGATGTAATACTCAAAGACAGGGCAGGAGACAGCTTTCTCTATTGATTATATTGTATTCTCATTAATAATAGTTACAGGGAAAATTGAACCTGATCTTTTAGCCTATATTAGTGACTAGACTCTATAAATCATCATTTAGCTTCCCCGTTTGCATTAAAATGACTGGGCCTAAAGGATCCCGTGATGTCATCTGAAGGCTAAAAAAAGGGCTTCTAACTGTAATGACCTTGAGGGCCCCTGCAGTGCCTCAGATGTCCACCAGGGGACATGGGGACCACTTGGGGAACCTCTGAGCAAACCAATTAAAGACATTTGAAAGAATACGAGAGTAAGGTGGACTTTCAGATGTGAAATCATAGTCATGGATTATAGGCGTTACTATACGTCATCAGCTTTCCCTGGCGGTGTGGCGCTAACTGTGGGCACTGCTCTGTCTGAAGTTCCGTGACTCAAGTTTGATTTCATTTGAGCTTTGTTTTAAGACAGTCTGACCGGAAAGAACAGCCTTAGTTAGAACTACAACAGGTGAATTACACTCTCACAAGCTACAGTTTTTCAATTAGTCACTCTAACGTTTTAGTTGAAAACTGAACTCCTAAACAGGACCATGAAAACTTGTTTTAATCACAGGCTCTTGAAAATGTGCTGTTTATCCATAATCCGCAATCCATTTTGTATTTTTTCTGGAGCTTTCAGACAATCTTAAATCTTTTTGGTAGTTTTTGCTGTGATGCTACGTTCTTTCATTTTAATGATGTAATTATTTAATGTTGATCCAAAGCAAATGTGATTAGCTAGACTGCATTTAGTTTCATTATTGTATGTATTTTGTATACACAGTGTGGGCATTTTGTCATGTCTTTTCATATGGGTCGTTTATTTTTGGCTTTTGGCTTAAAATGAACCAGGTCTGTCACCAACTCTTCTTCTTCTGCTCCTTACCTGTGTTATATTATTGTATTATGGGATGTCCGATGGTGATGCCGGGGCGGAGCTTGGGTCATACGGGACAGCGTCGGCCTCTTGCTTTGCTTTTCCCCTCCAGAATGGCGGCATGTTTGTGTAGCGCCTTGAAGCATTAGCGCTAATTGGTGAGCGCATAATGCCGTGTGGGAGCTAATCAGGCCAGTGATGATGGGCGCATTAATTAGCCTCCAGTGAGCGCGGCTAACAAGGCCCTGATTCATACAGTGTGTTAGCATGATGTTAGGAGCGGGTCGCTAACACTGGAGGTCACGCCATACAACCAGGAAGTGCGCGACGGTTAAATTCCCCCACTGCACATTTAGGCTGAGTTCTTCTCTCAAACTGAAAACACTCTGTTCCACCTTGTGATATCATGTGGTAATACAGGAAGTGCTCCACTGTGTTTTTAAATTCCATTCAACTTCACTAGAATCATTTGGATGATTTCAGAACTGAAATGTCCAATTTTTACTGAACAAAAGGTAAAATGTGGCTATTAACTTGAAAACTACCACTTCATGACATCACAAAGTGGAAAAGAGCATTTTGAGCTTTGGAGATGTAAACCAGGGGTCTCCAACCTGTAACTCGGGAGCTATCAGTAGCTTTCCACCCCTTTTCAAGTAGCTCGCCAAGGGATTTCTGAATTCTTATTGTGAAAGTAAAATTTCATTAAAGATCCCATGACATGGTACTTCTTGATGCTTTTATATGGCTCCTTAATGGTTCCCTAATACTGTAAATGAATCCTTTTTCAAAATCAACACTCAGTGCATGAGAAACAGAGATAAGCTGAGAAAGAGTAATTTTTCTCACTCTGAACACTCTATAATGGGCGTTGTTGCTTGAATGCAAATGAGGAGAAAAGAGCTGGCCAATAGTAGAGGGTGGGGGCGTGGCCAAACGCTCCGCTCTCGCTCTGAGCACTCAGCTGATCCATTTCCTTGTTTTTGCACGGGGGGAGAGATTTGAAGCGTTCCATTGAAAAATAAACACATTTCCACATGCAATAAAATCAAACCACTGCTGTTCAAAGGTCCAGAGGCTCAGATAAAGGACTTCCGAGCCTAGAAACACTCGGACGTGCCTCCAGGCAAATTAAAAAACGCATTTCGCATTGCCTAGCGCATTCGCAGTCCAAACTCTCTGGGCGTGATTTACAGAGACGCTGAGTACAGACAGACGGGGGTGGAACTGCATTTGCATTTCTTTTTTCGATCTGACGTCAATAAGGTGCCTTGTTCAAAATCGCCCGTTTGAGCTCCGATTTTTTGTAATGCAGAAAAGGATCGCAAATGCTCAGTTTAGACATTTCGCAACTTTTAACCATGGGGGGGTGGGGGGGCTAAACAGGGTAGGGGAGCTCACATTAACGTTCAAAAACCTCAGAAAGTGAAAATTTCATGCCATGGGACCTTTAATTACCATGGTAAATGTATCATTTTAATGCCAACCTTGGCGCAACGATAAATGGATAATGATTTATCTTTATCTCTAAATGTTCCTAATCTAAGGTTTGCCATGGCTCTTATATTTACTTATTAGTTTCTTTGCGACTGCTGAAATTGGTAGCTCTCTGGCATTTTTGGTTTGTTAAGGTAGCTCATGGGATTAAAAAAAAAGAAAAAAAGGTTGGAAATCCCTGATGTAGAGAGACTAATAATGCAGGATTACTCAAACATGTGTGAATGAAACAAAACACAACTCCAGGTCTGTTTTTGAGGAGGCAACAGCATTCTAACAGGGCTAAAAGCTCACAAGGGTTCATTTTGCATAATATAGAATCGTTAAGTATCTCGTCATTGTATTTTATTTTGATTTTTTTTGCAGTGACTCCTTCCCCTGGACCATTCGTGCATTCTCTTTGTACGTCTTTATCGCAATCATAAATTCCTCTGTCCCATAAACGCACCTCGACACAGGGGCCATAATGGATGAGAGCCTGTTTTATAATGCACTCAATGATAGACAAGACTGTTCAGACCAGAGCAGCCTGCACCTCCAGCTCTGAGAACGATTTATTACACATGTCAGGGAGAACAAGAGGAACTACAGGCCCTATTCTAATCAATGTTATTCTTAAAGGTGCACTGTGTAACATTTCTGGTGGAGGGTTCGTCAGATGCTTTTTTTTCCCCCATGCAGATGTTATTGCTTTGTCTGGAATGTTTCACAGTATGGTATTAAACCTATCTATCTTCATGGAGACCAAACCAGACCAAGTTACAGGCCAGATCTGCGGAGAGGCGGCTCCACTCGCAGTGAAAGTGTTTGTTTTTCTAGGCATTTTTGAGCTCTAAAATCACCTGTAATTGCATAAGTGTAAGATAGAGCTGTTTAGTATCATACTGCGGAACATTCCAGGCAGAGAAATGACATATCCATAGAAACAGATAACGGACCCCATCCAAAAAGTTACATAGTCCACCTTTAATGCAAACAGCTGCTGCTGTTTTTGTTTATAATCAGGATCCGATGTGTTGATGCTTGAAGACTCATTTTGCTTTCACTTCTTCCTTCTCTTGAACAACTGAAAGCAGAGAAAAAGACATTGAAAAGATATACAAATTTGAGTTCAATTCCTTTGCCCCAGTACTGATATAATGTGTAAGCAGCTCTTGAGGGCAACATAAGTCCAGTGCGTGGTGTCTTGGGTTTTCAGAAGTATCAAAAATAAGATTCTAATCGATACTAAAATTAGTATCAAAACTAGGTATTCATTTGAGCAGGTATCGATACTAAAAACGTGAACATTCACAGGTTGAAAATTACATTCGACTGTCTAAAGGAAGAGCGTTTTTTTAATCATTATTACTATTTTCCATTATTATTATTATTATTACATATTACTATTTGTATTATTTATTACCGTATTTTTCTGACTATAAGTCGCTGTTTTTTTCATAGTTTAGCCATGGGTGTGACTTATACTCCAGTGCGACTTATATATGTTTTTTTCTTCTTAATTATGCATTTTTTTGGCTTTTTGGATTTGGAGTGAAACTGATAGTTTGGTAAACTTGTTAGCATGTTCTTTATGCTAGAGTTATCTGAATAACTCTTAATATGTTACGTCGTTACTGACATTACCAGGCACGTCTGTCATGTAACGTTAGTATTCCATACACTTATTCAGCCTGTTGTTCTCTATTTTATTTTTATTTTAAAATAAATAAATAAATAAAGATGACATGTATGTTTTTGGTGTTGGATTTTATCAAATAAATTTCCCCCAAAATGCGACTTATACTCCAGTGCGACTTATATATGTTTTTTTCTTCTTAATTATGCATTTTTTGGCTGGTGCGACTTATACTCCAGAGCGACTTATAGTCCGAAAAATACGGTACTTACTTTACCCCCTCCCTGCCTGCATGCACTTTTTCCCTCTTGTCCAAATGTCCTGGAGCTACTGTGGCAAGTAAATTTCTCCTGTGTGAGATCAATAAAGGCTTATCTTATCTTATCTTATCTTATTATCATTATGGTATATGAATGAGCATTGAATACTGAGTCTTAGTATAGAAATCAAGTTTGAAATGTTAGTATCGTGACAACACTAGTGCTATCTTCCTCTAATGCATTTTACTGTCCAATTTGTTGTTACCGTGATGGTAAAACTAAAAAATATATATATATATGCGTGTGTGTGTGTGTGTGTAAAAGCGTTTAGAAACTCATCATGGTGAGTAATGAGGATGCTCTGAATGCGTGGGATAAATGAGGAATAAACTTGGACCACTGTAAACTGTTAAAAATGAACAGTAAAAAAAAAATCAGTTAAAAAATTGCAAAAAATCAGGTACAGCACCTTTAAACGGAGGTTAGCTAACACTGTGGCATTACCTCACCCTACCCCTGTTCAAAATGTAAATCTTTATTCAAATGGGTGAAGGTCAGTAGAGTCTCGGGGGGCTGCACATTGACTGGGTTAAGCTCTAAGTGCAGATGTGTGAATAAGCTGAGACGGAAATGTTCCAGAGGGAGCTTTAGTTAACCCCAGAGCCACACACTGCAGATTAGACTGAACCAGAGGACGTGGTAAAGTGACAGTGTTTGAGGTTAGACTTAAGAACCAAGCGAGGAGATTTTACTCAGAAATAACACTTTTGACACTGGGGCACATCTACTGAACTGAAGCCTTTACTCCTTGTGGTGGGAATCTGTATAATAATATTTAACTTTACAAAATAGCATTTGAAATGAAGGACACATAACAGGCTCTGTGCACAATTGGCTCTATTCACGCTTACCGGAAGACGTTTGGAAACATGCAGATGACAACGTCCGTTGTAGTTATCGACTTACCCCTTCCCCGACTAACCCTAACTCCAACCGTGGATTCAGCAGCAGCATCTTCACAACCTGCTGAAGCTTTTCATAGGGGACGGGACTCTAATCGCATCTTCACATCTACAGTGACATCTTTTTTATTTATTTTTATTACGTTTAACAAATTATAATGTGTGTTATATCATTTATAGCTCAAATTAATAGGGAATTTATGAAAGGAAAAAGGAAAGAATTATAATGACATCTAGATGAAGAAAACCAGGCCATTTTCTCAGTTTTCCCAGATTTTGTCAGCGTTACTATTGCCAACAGAGCCCAAAGGAAATCGTCATCCACATGTTTCCAAAATGTCTGCCGGTTTTGTGACGTAAGAGCCCATAGCACCTGACAATCTCACGGTTCGCATCACTACTTCCTGTCCAGTTTTATGTGTGGGGTTTTTGCTGAGTCGTGCTAAAATGAATAAATATTTAAAGATAAGGCAGTGAACAGGAAGCCGTGGGTGGACGTCACTGATAACATATCAAAAAGTACACAAATAAAATAAATAGTTCAGCGGAGGACGCTTTTGTGTTTAGAAAGGCAGATGTTTGTGTCTCAGTGCTAACGGTAATGCTCATGTTGAGGCATAATAAATATTACAGCAACTCCACAAACTGAAATCTTCTACGTATAAAAATAATTGGGTAGACTTTATTTTAATAGATTTGAATAGACCAGATGTCCCTATTTACCTCCAAGATGCCCCAAAACCACTGATTATCCCAGTTTTATACAAGACATGTATCAGGTGTCCCTGTTACAAACATTGTCATTTGCTTAGGTAAAATACAGAAAAGCTGCTTAAAAATTACCAAAACACAAAGAAAATGCGACTATATTGACTTACATATAAGTCATGAACGGACCGAGTGCAGACCCCAAACAGCACCCCAAACCAAGGGTGTCAAGGGGTGGGGTGAAAAGGTTTTGAAAAGTTTCCCCACTAAAATCTGATATATAATGTAGGTAGATTCATGTAAAATATCCAATCTTCATGAGTCACACTGCACCGATTCTCTGGAGGCTTTAAAACTTTGCTTTGTAGCTTTGTAGTCCATACAGAATTTATTTACCCCATACAAAATAATACAGCCTCGAATGACAATGGTGGCACCCATGGCAACTTCCACAATAAGGTGCAGATTATGAGTTGGCAAAAGTATTTAAAACTTCTTCCATTTTCATGTATTTAGTGCCAAGTGTTGCCAAAGTCATGTTGTTCCATGTGTTTCTACTGTACTGTGACTGTTCGTGGTCTGTATGTCTCGCATCTGTATGTCTCAAATATCAGTTATTTCGGTGATTTGAATGAAGGTAGTTCCTGCAGTTGAGCATTTGTTTACCCATTGCTATGGTGATGTCATGGCGATGGTGCAGGACAGTGATATAGAACAGTGATTTGGCTGTTCCCGGACTACAGTGGTCCCTCGCTGTTTTGCAGATTTATTTTTTTTTTCAATTTTTTTTTATAGCGTAACATTGTGTTCTGTGTCCTGATTGGCTAAGAGACTGTAGTCCTTTGCCGATTGATAGATGGGGGACACGGGGAGGACCGGGACCAGACTGGAACTAGACCAGGACCAGACCGGGACTAGACCGGGACTAGACCAGGACTAAACGTGGACTAAACCAGGTCTAGACCAGAACTAAACCAGGTCTAGACCAGGTCTAAACCTGGACTGGTCCTGGACTAAACCAGGACTGGACCAGGTCTAGACCTGGACTAAACCGGGACTAGACCAGGTCTAAACTAGGATTAAACCACCACATGCCACTCTTTGCTGGTTTCGTGCGGCTGGTTTGTGGCTTGGGCTGAGAGGACGCGCTCCGGGCGATGCGGTTCGGTCTCGTGCTCGCAGCCCCGGTGTACACGCGGCCTCGCGCCGGTCGTGCTGCTCTGTCACGGATTTGACCACGATGAGGGATGCACGTGTCGCGCACTTCTGCAAGGGGTTGGTGCGCGTCGTGTCCCGGGACGTGGCAGTGCCGTTGGATGAGCGCGGTGCTTCCTGCGGATCCAGTGACTCATGTCTCCGCTCCCCTCGTGCGTCTGGCGGGGCTTCCGGAGCCCTGTCTCCCCCCACGCTTCACTTTTAATACATTTTGTTGAAAATCTATGAAAGTTTGAGTTTTTAAATGTGAGAAAAGGTTCATTCCAGTCTGAGAAAAGCGTATAATGTGTGTGGTGAGGCATTTACAGCCTTAAAACATGTAGAATAATTGTAAAACATAAAGTTGTCCTACTTCGCGGATTTCTCTTATTGCGGGTTATTTCTGGAACCTAACCCCCGTGATAAATGAGGGATTACTGTACTTGTGCGTTATGCAGTATTAATACATTGGAATTCTCACTTATCGTGGTATAATACGCTTTAAACACAGATATCTATACGCAATTTAGTATGAATAAAAAAATGATTTAGAGTTTAGTTCCACTTTAATATTCCCACTAACCACTTCTCAATGCAGGTTCCTCATAATTCTCACCTTTGACCTCCAGCTTGCACTCGACCTCGTCCTGGCCCAGGTCATTGATGGCGCGGCAGACATACCTCCCTCCATCGAACAGACTCGGTTTACGGATCCTCAGAGTCAGGACCCCCTGGTTATTCTGCATCAGGAACTTTGGGTCCTCTCCGATAATCATGTTGTTTTTCATCCACACGATCTTTGGCTGAAGGAGAGAAAGAGAGAAGAGCAAAGGGGAAGTTTTATTTCTACGATTTAATTACCATGTAGCTGAAAATGCTCATGCTTATAAACTCATCGCAGTCAAAACTTAGGATGCTGCAAACAGTTTAATTTACGTTTTTATTATTTATGTTTAAAAGTATTAAAAAACACATACAAATAATTCAGTATTTTAAAGATCCTATATTACACAACTGCCCCTTGAGAGCTTTAAGTCATGTTATAATGTTGTTACCTCACCAAAAACATACCTGGAGTTGTGTTTTGTTTCATTCACACATGTTTGAGTAATCCTGCATTATTAGTGTGTCTACATCTCCAAAGCTCAAAATACTCTGTTCCGCCTTTTTACTTTTAGTTCAGTAGAAAGGCGCAATTCCATGGCTGGGATTAGCTAAATGATTTTAGTGGAGGTGTGTATGGAGTTTAGAAACACAGTGGAGCACTTCCTGTATGACCACATGACAGATGACAAGGTGGAAGTTTTCAGTTTGAGAGGAAAAACCCTAACTATGCAGGATTTGCGTGTTGAACATGTGTGAATGGAAAAAAAAACAAACACACAATTCGAGGTATGTTTTTGATGAGGAAACAACATTAAAACATAAAGAAAAAGAGAAAACAAGTCCAAAAATGCTCTACAGACTTTAATAAGACAGAGTATCACTTCCTAGAAAAGAAGGGCATCATGTAATGACATCAGCAGGTGGAATGTTTGAGCTCCAGAGAGTGAGACAAACTGAAAGTGATGGATATAATGGGATGGTATCACATCTCGTAGACATTCTCAGTTAATCTAATGTTAAAACAATGGAGATTTAATACTCAGCAAACAAATAATGGTGGATTTTGCTAATATTGTTTTTGATGTTCAGTCCCAAACTCTATTGAAACTCCTCTAAGTTTTCTATAGACTTAATCCTCCTGAGATCCAGCTGCAGTGGTGTCTGGAGGAAAAAGAATCCAGGTCAGAGCGTGGACCTGACAATGTCTCAGATTTGTGGAAAAAAGAGGAATTTAAAACAGTTCCTGCTGCAAAGCAAGAGAACAGAGAACCACTCTCTGATCATGAAGAAGAACAAAAGCTATAGAGGTATATTCACTTAGTTATGTTTTTACTTACCATACATTAAAGGAATATGCCACCCCCAGGGCAAATTTGGGCATCTCCCCACAGTCCAGAGACTAAAATAAGTGGTGGAAAGCATTTTCCTGCTCACCCAGCCATTGTCCGAGTCTGTCGCCACTGACCGCCGCGGTATCTGCAGCTCCTCCGCCTTAGACTGGAGTCTAACGTCGCCAGAGAAAGATTTCGGCCAAAAGGAATTAATTTGCTCGATGCTTTTCCCAATTACTTTATGTGTAGTGCGCATTCATATCGAGTGTAAATAAATGTGCAAATCAACACGGAGAGTTTGCCTTGGTCATTTTGGGTGGGAACTATTTTCCAGTGCGGAAGAATACAGTTGAATCACGCAGTACGCTGCCAGGGGAATCCCAGTTACGCACCGGGAAGGGAGTTCCCCTGTTGCACAACGTGGTGCGTGATACGGCTGTATTCTTCCGCACTGGAAAATAGTTCCCACCCAAAATGACCAAGTCAAGCTCTCCGTGTTGATTTGCACATTTATTTGCACTCGATATGAATGCGCACTACACATAAAGTAATTGGGAAACGCATCGAGCAAATTAATTCCTTTTGGCCGAAATCTTTCTCTGGCGACGTTAGACTCCAGTCTAAGGCGGAGTAGCTGCAGATACCGCGGCGGTCAGTGGCGACAGACTCGGACAATGGCTGGGTGAGCAGGAAAACGCTTTCCACCACTTATTTTAGTCTCTGGACTGTGGGGAGATGCCCAAATTTGCCCTGGGGGTGGCATATCCCTTTAACATACTTTTACTCCTACTTGAGTAACATTTTCATTAAAGTATAAACAGTAGTCTTCATTTAGATGATTTGAGTTCGTGGAATTGCCAATCTCTACTGAACTCATGGTAAAAGGCAGGCGTTAACTTGAAAACTACCACTACATGACATCACAAGGAGGAACGCAGCATTTGAGTTTAGGAGATGTAAACACACTAATAATAAAGGATTATTCAAATGTGTGAATGAAGCAAAACATAAGGCGGTAATAACATTATAACATGGCTTAAAGTTCACAAGAAGCATTTTTCTTTCTGGAATATAGGACCTTTAAAACTCTTTAAAAGTGACGCATGTGTTTCTTACCCGGGGAAATCCGCGTACTGCGCAGCTGATGGCCGTGGTGTAGCCTGCCACCACAGTCCTGTCCACTAGGCGGGCCGTGAACTTGGGTGAGTGGCTCATGTCCCTCTCTTTGAATGGACGAGGGTTAAACTCCAAACCTGAAACAACACAAGGTCATTTAGTCACTATAATTCAGTTTCATTTATGAGGGTGGCACAGTTAAAGGTGTAACTTTTTGGTTGGGGATTCGTCACCTGCTTGTTTCTATGGATATGTCACAGCTATGCCTGGAATGTTCCAGTTGTTTTATAGCTCAAAAATACCAAGAAAAACAGGCATTCTGACTGGAAGAGGAATTGCCTCTCTGCAGATCTGACCTGTTTGGTCTCCATGACAATAGAAAAGTTTAATACCATACTTTGAAGTAATAACATCTCCATGCAGAAAAGCATTTGATGGACTGTCCAGCACAAAAGTTAGACAATACACCTTTAAAGGTCCCATGGAGGAGGGACCGGGGCGGGGGGGAGCGGGACATTTTTAACGGATTCATGTAAGAGTCTGGTTAATGCACCGGGCCCGCGTCTCACCGCGGGCAGTTCGGCTCTGGGCCGCGCATATTTCGCGCGTAAGCCATCCGGGGGGACACGTTACGCACAGACGGAGACACCGGGACCGGAGTCGGTGCATCTCAGAGGAGACGTGGCACCGGGACTGGGGCTCAGGACGTGCCCGGGGGACGGCGCGTCGGCTCCGGCCTCCGCTCGGACCGTGCGCCCGGAGCAGGGGGAGTTTTTTTCGCTGAAAACGTGCGGAGCCTGCATAAACTAAGCCACACAGACCGATTTTCTGGGCACAAAAAAAAAAGAAAAAAGAAAAAAAAGAAATCAGCGTGAGAAATGCCATGTGTGGCGTGTGAGCGTGTGAACACGTCGAATTGCGTGTGTCACACTCTCAATGCGTGAGACTTGAGAGCCCTGGTAATGGGGTTATTGATATACCGGTTTACATCAAAAACACTAGTATACTGATGTGTTGTTACATTAAAGGAGAATCAACGTTTTTTACAATCTGAGCCTTATTTCGGTAATAAAACAAGTTGTTTTACTCACCCATAGCACTTTGGTGTTATTTGGAGCAGTTTCCTAGATGTTATGTTGTAGCGGGATCTGTGAACGTGAGTGCTCGAGGCATAGGTTTGCGGTCTCCAAATAACACAAACTTTAGCACTTTTCAAATCACAGAAGATCGCTGTGTCAGCGTACACTTTAAGTGGAGTCAAAAGCAACCTGAAACCCGTAGCAACTTGAAACCCGCTATAGTTTCATTTGATGACGTCATCATAGAGGACAGCGCGCATGCAAAGCTCAGATAAAAGACTAACTTGAGCAACAGAGCTTTAAACAGAGCAGTGCCTACAGTTAGCATAGCACACCCAGAGAACATTGACGACATCAGCTGCAAAGTATCAACAAGGAAAAGGTTAATTTAAATAGATTGTTTCATGGTGTTCTCGACAAAATTCACAGTTAAAATCTGACTGTTCACAGCTCTAAGTACCTCGCTAATTGTGCAAATAAATGTCGTATTTGTGCCTCTTTCTCGGCTTCTAAAATAGCTTCTTTCTTTTGCAGATCACCGTTTCATCACAAGGGTAGCTTCGTTTTTTAGAAATCTCTGTTTTAAAAGCCAGACTGGACCAAAAGGCTTCTTGGTCTTCTGCCAGTTTTCGCTACTTGGAGCTCAGACAAAATCAACAAAACCACTGCTGTATTTGGTAGGAAGCAGGTGGTGATTTCTTTCTGTTTTTAAACTCTGGTCCAAGTGAAATAGTTATACAGTATTTACAATTGTAACAACTGTTACATTTATGTTTTCAGTAAAAGGTGAGAATTGCACTTTAATTATGGAAAAATAAATACTTTACAAGGACTGAAAGGGTTCAGCTCAGTTTGTTTATATTGTATTTGGAAGTCTGTTTTATTTTATTGATGCTTTGGAGTGACATTATGCTGGGCGTAATCTGCATGTATGTCTATGGAGGAATGTTCAGTCTATCTAGGATGATGACACAATGCACACATTAGCAAACAAAGCCTGATAAGTTAAAGATAAAATATAAAATAGATGAAAAAGGTGAATGATATCACAAGGTGTAACAGTGTTTTCTGTGTGAAAGAACTCAGCCTAAATATGCAGGTATGTGTGTTAAATATGTGTGAATGAAACAAAACAACTCTGGGTATGTTTGTGATGAGAAAACAACATTATAACATACATCAAAAAATCATGTAATATTGGCAGTGTAATAATAAATTTTGCAAAAATTAGATGGAAATGGCAAAAATGATCGGAAAATTTACTTCAGGAACAACTTTAAAGTTGACGGGACTGTTAAGCTCTATTAGAGGGGTGCCCAATACGTTGATCGCGTTCTACCAGTCGATCGCCAAGGTAATTTGGGTAGATCGTAGTGTTGTAGTACTCGAGACCGGTCTTGGTCTCAAGACGAGTGCGATCATATTTCATTACAGCCGCTGCTGTTGGCAATAAACTTGTTCCAGTGTGTGGCACTGCGCAGGGCTTCACTCATGCAGTTATGCAAGTTACATCAACATACATTGTACATGTGAAGAATTTGCAATATATGTGACGCACCACGGACTTTGAGCCCTCATGCATTACAGATTCCGAGAAAATGCGATTTTTGTATTTTTTTTTTCAAAATTTATGATTTTCATTTTTTTGCAGAATGTGCTAGTTGAGATCATGAAGAAGCCTCTCCATGTTTCAGATAACAGCATTAGTCACATTAAAAACATATAATTTCAAATTGGCTCATTTTTCCAGAAAGAAATGGGGCGTGTATAAATCAACATATTTTGCCAAGCTCACGTGCCAGCCAATCCCGTTGCGAGGAGCGCTGAGGGGGTTTTCCCTGTTCGCCGATCAGCTGTGAAGAGTTCCTGCATATGTAAGCAGCACTGCAGGAAACTAAAGGACATGAAAATTGACTTTTAACTTCTACTTGGAGACATGACACTTTCGGGAGACCTTCGGGACAGGTTCAGGACACGTCCATTTCTCCGGAGCTCGTGTAAAGAGTGCGATTTAACTCCAAAACACACGATACGCGTTTACATGTGGAGATACGCTGAAAACACTGCAACACAGGGTGAGTCATAATTATTATCATATTTCTGCATCAAATGGACTTTATAGATTTTAATACTAATTCAGCTTTCGTGTGGCGATCATCTGTGCTCTGTGCAGACCGCGGCTTCTCACTGCATATTGTGGCACTGCAAATCTCCATTCACAATGCGGCTAAGCTAATGCTAACACTAGCATTGAAACAATGCGGTGAGCGCGATCTTTAGGTTAATTTTCACTCTATTTTTGTTTATATAATAGCCAAACGTTTTGCCATAGGCTATAGCGGTAGAGAAATACTTTATTTTGATTCAATTTGACCCGTTTCAGCAGGTTTGTAACTTTTTTTGACTCGGCGCTTATTTAGCCATGCGGGTTTGATGTGTGTGTGTGTGTGTGTGTGACCGACCGCGGGATTTCAGGACACATTGGCTCCCTGAGGCGTTTTGAGTTATTCACAGATTCTGAAAGTACAGGTTCTAAGCTTTCCAATGATGTCTTACATGTGAAAATCTGACCATATTTGAAAAAGTTGTCGCTATTTAAAAGCAGGCACAGCATATTTTCGAAAGCTCTGAAAAAAGCTCATAAACTTTGCTCTCTTCAGCCCGCCTTGCCTAATTTGCATGACATTAAGATAAACCCTCCCCCATCATGACTATCACTGTGGTGTGGTGATAATGTCCAGGCAGGTCAGAATCTTTGATCTTTCCTTTGATGTTCTGGTCTCCTGATTGTTATTATTATTCTTTATTCCTTTCACCATGGGAGTCTATGGCAACCCCTAGAACCGTCTAGTAAAAAGTTGTGAAATTTGGCATGCACATTCCAGCCAGTCTCCTCATTACCCACAGTGATTTATAGGCCCCCAGCCCCAACCGTCTAGTGGCACCAGCAGGTCAAATTTGCAGAAATTTGTCAATTGCCTAGCAACGCACCTAGCAACCTTTGATATGTCTTTGATGTGTCTGTTCTGACAGGGTTAGACCCTGACCCTGTCAGACCCTGTCAGACTCTGTTAGACCCTGTCAAACGGTGCTTGGCCCCCACATTGCTGCTTGCAGCTATATTTATTTATTGTTATTTATTTATTTAAAGCATAGTATATTATACTATGCTATATTATGTGCAATACGAAATTAATTTGAGCAATATTACCTCCTGTGAAATACTCCTTATTCCTTAAATAGCCTATAGTCTCTTTAGGTTAATTTCCACTCTATTTTTGTTTATATAAAAGCCGAACGTTTTGCCATAGGCTATAGCGGTAGAGTAATACTTTATTTTGATTCAATTTGACCCGTTTCGGCACTTTTGTAACTTTTTTTGACCCGACGCTTATTTAGTCGCTTGGATCGCGCTCACCGCACTGTTTCAATGCTAGCGTTAGCATTAGCTTAGCTGCATTGTGAATGGAGATCCACAGAGCCACAATATGCAGTGAGCAGCCGCGGTCTCGCACAGAGCACAGCGCAAGATGATCGCCCCACGAAAGCTGAATTAGTATTTAAATATGTCCTAAAGACTATAAAGTCCATTTGATGCAGAAATATGATAATAATTATGATTCACCCCATGTTGCAGTGTTTTCGGTGTATCTCCATGTGTAAACGCGTATCGTGTGTTTCGCAGCCAAATCGCACTCTGTACATGAGCTCCGGAGAAACGGACGTGTCCCGAACCTGTCCCGAAGGTCTCCCGAACATGTCATGTGTCCAAGTAGAAGTTAAAAGTCCATTTTCATGTCTCGCAGTGCCGCTTACATATGCAGGAGCTCTTCACAGCTGATCGGCGTACAGGCGAAGTCCCTTCTCGCAACGGGATTGGCGGGCGCGCAAGCGTGGGAAAATTATGTTGATTTATACACACCCCGTTTCTTTCCGCAAAAACAAGCCTGTTTGAAATTAAAAATGTATGTTTTTAACGTCACTAATACTGTTATCTGAAACATGGAGAGGCTTCTTCATGATCTCAACTAGCACATTCTGCAAAAAAAAACGAAAATCACAAATTTTGGAAAAAACCCCCACAAAAAACGCATTTTCTGAGAATCTGTAATGCTGACTTGCGGGCTTGAAGTCCGTGGTGCGTCACATATTTCTAAATAAATAAATGATTCACATTTTTGTAGTAGGTAGATCACTTTGACTTGGACATTTTAAGTGGCTCACATGCTGAAAAAAACCCTATTACATTGTTTTTCTCCTGTTTTGTAAGTATTATTTTGTATGTTTTGGTATGTAACAAAACATACATTTTGGTATGATTTGGTATATTATGTGTTGTGTTCTGTGTTGTGTTTTGTGTTTTCTGTTGTGTTTTAGTATGTTTTAGTATGATTTGTGCTGTGTTTTATTATGTTTTAGTATGTTTTGTGCTGTGTTTAGTATGTTTTATGATGTGTTTTTAGTATGTTTTGATATATTTTGTGTTGTGTTTTAGTATGTTTTGTGTTGTGTTTTAGTATTTCTTTTTTATGTTTTGGTGTGTTTTGGTGCATTTTGTGTTATGTTTGGACCTGATTTGGGGATGACAGCCGTGTTCTTGCTGAATCCCGGCTCCTGGCTCAGTCCACAGATGTTCTCACTGAAGATTCTGAAGGAAAACTCGTTTCCCATCACCAGGTCTGACACTGTACAGCTGGGTCTGCGGTTATGCTCAAACACAGTGAACCACTCCTGAGGTACAGAGGAGGAGAGGGAGCACCAGAAGAGAGACAGAGGGAAAGGAGAGAGAGGAGAGGGGTGATGGGAAAAATGAGAGAGGGGGGAGAAGAATGGGAGAGAGAGAAGAGATGGTAGAGAGAGGAGAGGGATGGGAGATGGGGGAGAGAGGGGCAGAAATGAGAGAGAGAGGAGGAGTAGGGGGTCAGGAGAGAGGGCAACAGAGGAAAAAGGGAGAGATGGAGGGGTTCATGGGAGAGAGGAGGTGGAGAGACAGGAGGAGAGAGGGAAAGATGGGAGACAGAGAGGGAGAGAGAGAGGAAAAGGAGCAAAAGAAAGAGGAAAAAGAGAGTGGAGGAGGAGAGAGATAGAGACAGATGAGGATGAGAGAGGGAGTAGTGGAAGGACAGAGAGGAGAAGGGGGAGAGAGAATGTGAAGAGAGTGGAAGAGGAGTAGGAGAGAAAGAGATGGGAGACAGAGAGAGAGATGAGGAGAGAGAGAGAGAGGAGAAGGGGGAGAGAGAGCGAAAGAGAGGGGAGGAGGAGAGAGATGGGAAACGAGGATGAGAGAGGGAGTGAAGGAGGAGTAGGAGAGAGGAGGAGGAGAGATTGAGAGTTGGTAGAGCGGGAGAATGGGAGAGAAGAAAGAAAGGAAAGTGGGAAAGAGGAGTGAGATAGGAAGGAGCATATTTATGTAATCATGTAGTTAAGTTAATAAGTAAGTTGGTTAAAGGGATAGTGCGTTTTTTATGTTAATCTGTATGGGTTTCCTTCTAAAAGTTACGTGTGTTGACACCGGCTTACCTCTGACAGTCTCAGCTAATCCCGGTTCAGCTCGCTTTCTGGAGCCCACATAAATAGTTCCGGTAACTTCCCTGGAACATGAAATAAAGCTTGTTTTTCTTCTCAAAACAAAACATTTGTTAGAAAGGTGATATATTTGCATCCGAAACAGTTGTCCACGAAACATCCAGCAGCGTATTTCGCATTCGCGTATTGTCTCTCTCCACTCGTATCACTACGCCCATGTTAACTCTATCAGCCTGTTCACTTGTAAACTTCGGCGTAGACATCCGCTGAAGGTGAACAGGTTGATAGAGTTAACATGGGCGTAGTGATACGAGTGGAGAGAGACAATACGCGAATGCGAAATACGCTGCTGGATGTTTCGTGGACAACTGTTTCGGACGCAAATATATCACCTTTCTAACAAATGTTTTGTTTTGAGAAGAAAAACAAGCTTTATTTCATGTTCCAGGGAAGTTACCGGAACTACTTACGTGGGCTCCAGAAAGCGAGCCGAACCGGGATCAGCTGAGACTGTCAGAGGTAAGCCGGTGTCAACACACGTAACTTTTAGAAGGAAACCCATGCAGATTAATATATACTTTAAAAAAAACGCACTATCCCTTTAATAAAGAACTGTATGTATCCTGTATCCTCCTTACAGTGTATAAAAAGATAAAATCACAACTGAACCTGGGCCTAAACCTGCAGAGAAAGGACACTTATTCTCAGTATCTGGACAGGCCATTTCACGGAGTCCAATTCACACTGACGATTTAATATGAGAGCCTTTTTAAATCACAACCTGACAGGTACACTTGTAAAAACCGTATATTAAACCTAATGAAATCTGGGTAATATTCTGTAACCTGCCCCATGTTACAGAGCCTAAAGCAGAGCACAAAATGAAGCACAATACTTTTGTGAGTTTAAGCTGATTAGTGCTTTGGGACCTCACAGTCTGTGCGCTACAGGAGTCAGGTATAACCCGGTCACTCGCAAAGCTTTTTATTTCAGTCATACCATTTTGTCACTATTCGTATGACAATTTACTGTTTGGAAATACATACTTGTAGTTTACAATCAAATAAATCCAATTAGTAAATGTCTGTGTAATCCCTCAGTTGTCCAGGTATGAGCCATGGCAATAGAAAAAATAGGGGCCTGAACAATTATGTTAAATGTGACTCAGGGACAGTCCCCATAGCCAAAAAACACAAACTGTAAACATGTTAGAATGTCCACGCTATTCCCTGCTTAGTGCACTATCAGGGGTCACGCCATTTCAGGGGTATCCGAATGTACAGTGAGTGAAAATATAGAGCACTCAAAATGTCCCATAATGCACCTCGGTGTTCACTAGCGTCGTCAATATAGTGAGATGAGAAAACAACGGCATATAAAAATTCCAGTCCATTTACGTGAAATCCAGCATGAGAAAAGGTATGGTTATTATTAGTCCATTAACACTGTCAGTCTGATCTGATCATTTTGTATGATAGAAATCAAGTTTTATCGGAGTTTAGCCTTTAGACTTTTTTTCACTCAGACGCCGGAGTCGCGTGGCCCCATATTGAGCTGCATGTCCGAATCGCTCTGTGAATGAGTGCACTCTAGAGGGCGCTAAAGAGTGAGGGACTATGTAGTGAATGAGGGGTTAGGGACTAGGGGGGACAGTCGGACACAGCAACAGATGTGTCATTTTCAGTGTTGTTCGCTCGTCCTGTCAGGCAGATATGAGGCAGTGTCCACCAGCAAAGTAATCAGAACTAAAGAAGCAGCTTAGATACTAAACCAGAACTAAACCAGAACTAAACCAGGACTGAGCCAGGTTTAGATGAGGACTAGAGAATAAATGCTTGTGTACCTTAGTCTTCATATCTGCTTTCTGCACTGTGTATCCAATGATCTCACAGTTTCCGTTGTCTTTGGGCGGTTTCCATTCGAGAGAAGCGTTAAAGCCCCAGACGTCAGTGACATGTATGGCCACCGGGGGGCCTGGTAGATCTGTGAGGGGCAGAGACACAGGGGCAAATGAGTGAGAGACCGGGGCAAAACAAGAAGGAAGACTTATATTCCCAGTCTCCAAACACTATAGCCTATACACTGAAAAAAAATTAACATCTGCAATTATTTTAAACGAGAACCGAAAGGAGATGGTATACCCAGAATGTTTCACAGTACGGCATAAAATATATCTATGTTGCATTTATTTACCTGTAACTTGGTCTTGTTGTGTTAGCTACCTACACCATCTCAAGAAATGTGGCATTCCAACAGAGCCTTGTTCGCATCTTGCAACTGTCGAGAACGGTCCAGAAAAGTGCAGTACTAGGAACAGCAAAGATACTGCTCAGAACTCTCAAGCTCCCAGGCCTCTGGTAGAGGACCGTGGAAGGTGAAGAGCACACAAACCTGATGCAATGTAGAGCAGTTTCATAATTGGGTGAATATAGCTTTTTGAAAACAATAAAAACTAGTGAGTAAGTTTTTATTTATATAGCGCTTTTCACAGACATATCTCACAAAGACTCTTTGCAGATCATTATTCATTCACTGCCTACTATTGTTGCCACAGCTGCCCTGGGGCAGACTGAAGGAAGCACGGCTGCCAATCTGTGCCATCGGCCCCATTGACTACCACCATCACTCATGCATACACCACTTTCATACTAGACAATGCGGGTGAAGTGCCTTGCTTAAGGACACAATGACAGTTTTTGTGACTAGCACCTCCTGTGGCACCTAATTTTCCCAGTGGTCTCCCACTGTACCAAGTACTACCCAGGCCCGGCCCTGCTGAGCTTCTGAGGTTTGACGGGATCAGGCTTTGACAAACTGGTATGGCCACAACATGGTGATCTATAGGAAGTTAATACCCCTAGAAGTGTATTACCCCCTCTTTAATTACAAATCACCGGGCAAAATTATTTGGTAAACTTGTTAATTTTTTTGATTTCAGAAACAGAGAAATATTGGCCTCTGCCCTCCATCTGAAATTCAAACGTAATCAAATCCTGTAACATGAGCCATTTAACACTCTGAGCTTATGGGCCGTAATATGATCTGAACCCCGGTAATACGCTATAGGTGATTATGGGAAATGACATTCTAATCCTTACCTAACCTAAATACAGCCCTGACACAACATATAGGAACTGCTCATTACCACGACCACCAAAAAGTGACAGAGTGTCTCTTTAAATCCAGGTCAAATCCCCATGTATGAAACTGTAATCCAGAGGAGCCATGCCGGTATCTCCTGCTGCTCTACGCTCTGCATAAAATGAAAATCTAACAGAAGTCAAACTAGTTGTATAAATGTGTCTTGTTGTGATTAATTTAGCCTATTTTTAAATCATAGACTGTATAAAGAAGCGTCCATGAGGTTCATTTGGTCTTCCGATAATTTATGGTTCTTTTTTCAGACAGTATCCCAGGTGTGTGAGAGTAAAAAAGCCCCCTCGTCCCAGTTTATAGTCCCATGGGCACGTTTCCGTATATTGTTTGCCTCTTTAATCCAGTGATTGTCCAGAGGAAGATGGCTGTCATCCTGCATCCACCAGTAAGAAGACAGTATAAATCAGTCCCACACCACAGCAACATCACGTGACCACTCAGAGGAAGACTGCGAGTGAGCACTCCAAAGTGTCAGCTATGAAAACAAACTCTTGGTCGCACAGCAAGTGGCTTGTTTTTCAGAAAGAATCGAGGCATATCTAAATTACTATCCTACCGCTGCGGACCAATCACGTGACATTAGCGCTCTTTTGTTTTCTTTTTCCACCTATCAGCTGAATATATCATCTATATATATCACCATATATCTGAATATATCACCACATATCATGAATATGTAGCTGCATTTCGTAGGATGCATTTGCATCCGTAACTTAAAAAATCTTAACTTTGACTGTAAATGCTACATAAGAATTAACGGACAATGAGGCAAACAACGAGGCAAGTAAGTGTACCCGATGATGTTTGCAGGAACACATTTACTTTATAGACTTTAGGACATGTTTAAATACTAATTCAGCTTTCATGTGGCAATCATATTTCATTACGGCCGCTGCAGTCGTGTGCGGGACTGCGCTGTGTGGGACCGCGCTGTGCTAAAACCAGGACTAAACCAGGACTAAACCAGGACTAAACCAGGACTAAAACAGGACTAAACCAGGACTAAAACAGGACTAAAACAGACTAAACCAGGACTAAAACAGGACAGGTTTGTGTGTGTGTGTGTGTGTGTGTGTTTTAACTTAATTTAACTTAATTATTAAATTATTGAATGACTATATGGACTTTTTGTTATAAAAGCATTTCCATTTTAACAAAGTATAATTCTGCACTAATTCTGACCTTTCCTGAATGTAAACACCACACCACAGCAATGTCAGTGATGGGGGAGGGCTGAGCTTAATGTCATGCAAATGAGCTCTAAAAGCCTGGAGTTAGAGATCTTTAGAGAAGCTTTTCTCAGCTCATTATTCAAATGGCCACAACTTCTTCAAATGTTCTCAGATTTTCATGTGTAAGACATCATTGGAAAGCTTTGAATCTACACTTTCAGAATCTGTGAATAACTCAAAATGCCCCCAGGATGACCAATTTGAAGATCAAAGTTTTAAAAATAAGAAATATATTAGCTTATTATTATTTAAGTCAGTTTTAATAGTTATTTATCTTAGTCTTTGATTGCATCTTTCTATTCTCCTGCTGGTCTGCTTTCCCCATTGTGACACAAATAAAGGTTTATCTTATTTTGTAATTTACAGTCATTTGAAATGAAATGAAATGAATGAAATGAAAACATAAATACTGCCAAATACAAGGAAATGTATTATAATCTATATTCATCTGCTGCCCATGTCCAATCAGAAAGTAACATTATAAACTTAACTTTAAGGAAAATCTTAAGTATAATAATTATGTGAATTGGGTTTTAGCTAAATGAGTATAGTCATAACCTAAGGATGCACCAATCCATCTTTTTAATTTCCGATAACGATTCCGATATTACAGCCTTAAGTATCCGGCAATACCAGTATTTTCCTTAAAACATAGATTTAAAAAATTAAACAGAACCGATCCAAAGCTTGTTATGTTATGTACCTGTTATTTATCTCTCAAGTAACTACATAGCAGTTTTGTAGAAATAAAAATTCAAATACTTTCTGGACCATATGATTTAAACCTAAATTTGGAAGCTGATATCCGATTCAGCAAATTTTTCTGTATCAAATCGGTGCATCTCTACATGTATACTTTAAAGGAGAATTAACTTTTTTTTTTTTTTTACAATCTGAGCCTTATTTCGGTAATAAAACAAGTTGTTTTACTCACCCATAGCACTTTGGTGTCATATGGAGCACTTCCGGAGATGTTTTAGATTTGCGATCTCCATAATGTGAGTTCTCGGGGCACATGTTTGCGGTCTCCAAATAACACAAACTTTAGCACTTTTTAAATCATAGAAGCTCAATGTCTTACTCTACGCTTTCGTTTGAGTCAAAAGTGTCCTGTAATCCGAGATTTAGCCATAGTTTTGAGTAGATGAGGACGCCAGTGCGCATGTGCAGAGTCACAGTTTATTTCACTCTCAGCTCCCGAAAGTGTAGACTAAGACATTGAGCTTCTATGATTTGAAAAGTGCTAAAGTTTGGGTTATTTGGAGACCGCTTGGGGCATATATTACATGCTCGCTTTACGGATATCGCTAATCTAAAACATCTCCGGAAGTGCTCCAAATGACACCAAAGTGCTATGGGTGAGTAAAACAACTTGTTTTATTACCGAAATAAGGCTCAGATTGTAAAAAGCGTTAATTCTCCTTTAAACCTGTGTAAAGAAATATTTCGTTATGCTGTGCAGCCCTGTGAGTCTTATGGGACAGGGATCAAGGCAATCAAAGCTGCAAGAGTCCAACCACACACCCAGGAATTACACCGTGCCATCTGAGAGAGCAGACCACACATCCAGGAATTAGACTGTTCCGTTTGAGGGAGAATTAGACTTATCCTCTTTTCCAAATTAGGAGTGAGGAGAGAAGCACCGCTCACAGTATCTCATCTTTAAAAACCGCTCACACAAACATCTAGACCTGTCCTTAATCTGAAACTAGGCACTAAATACTCACTGGATTAAGGTTTTTCTTTGGAAGGAAAATCACCTATTCACAATATATACATCAAACAGGCAGAATATTAAAGGTCAAATTAGGGCTGGGCGATATGGCTGAAATCTGTATCACGATATAAGTGTTTCATAATGGTTGATATCAATAATTATTGAAACATTGTATGGCCTATTTAAAATAAGGACCAGGAGGGAAAAATACTAAACATTTTTATTTTAAACTTTTCCTTACTCTGACAGGCAATAAGCAATTGTTGTGGTGGCACTCATCTTTTCTTCACTACGCTGTTTCTGGAAAAAACACGACTATGAGACAATGAGATGGCGCGACCAAATGTGATACTGTTACATGACTGGCTATTAGTGTGTGTCTCCCCATACGTTACTCGGCACCAGAGGATGAGTGCCTTTGCTTATGCAACTAAGCTTTTCGCAACAAAAATGTAAAATGGAGCTAAACCAGAGAGGGTTCTGGCTAAACTCACGCTGGTTTCTTAAAGCCCCAGTGTGTAGGATTCGTGGCACATAGGTGGATAGTCGCTATTGCACTTTCTGTTTTAGACCTCAAGGGACCCGTGCGCCGCGCGGTCCCGTTTTTTTTTTTTTCCTTTTCTCATGAAAACACACATTCCCGATCATGTACCATGACACTCTACACATCAAATGAAACCTTACAGTCTCCTCTTTTTGACTATGCAATTAATTTCCCTGCACAACAATCACTCCCCGAGCACATGGGGCTTTTATACGGAAAAGCACAAAACGAGGTTAGCGTACCTTAGAATGCTTTGCACAGGTCAAACTCTGTATTTCACCATAGACTTGCTCTCAATTTGTCCGTAAGGATCCAGCGAATAAAATCCAGTAAAACAATTTAGTCCAAAACACGTGTTAGATCCATTACGAGTCTGATCCGGCAACATGCTTGTGTTGTTTACCCAAAACCACGAGCCTTGCCAAAGGCGAAGGCGGAGCCCAAATGTCCTTCTGCGGCTCTCGTAATCAAAATGGCTGCCTCTGCATGGGGAAGATCCCCCTTTTATGTGACTATATCTAAGTCCATAAGAATACTTTGATTTCATGATGGAAGTGAAAAGGCTTGGAAAACAATGTAATTTTGAACGGGTATCTTCAATTTCAGCAATTAACGGGTAAAAATCTTACACACTGTCCCTTTAAAAAAAAAAAATTATATCGAAATTTAAAAAATTTATATCGAACACATTTTGTATTGATATCGAGTATGTGTTTAACAAGATACATATCATTATCGTTTTATCGCCCAGCCCTAGGTCAAATTGATACTTTTAAGTGACATCACGGTGGAGGTGTTCTGCATGTTTATCTATGGCGGAATGTTCATCAGTTACCATGGGGACAATGAAAAGATGAGCAAAACAGTGAAGAAACAAGCTGTAGTGTTCCATGTATCTGAGAGGGACTTGTTTAACATCATCTCCCCTGCTTGTGTTCAAACCAAACTCAGAGGCTCAGACAGAGCAGTGCCGACAGTTAGCATCATGACATCAGCTGCAAAGTATCAATACACATTTGAAGGTGCACTATGTAACTTTTCTGATGGAGAGTATACTACTTGCTTTTGGAAAGTGAATAATTAAATTATTAAAGGGTCCCTATTACAATATTTTCTAATTTATGTTGTTTCCTCATCACAAACAAAGCTGGGGTTGTGTTTTGTTTCATTCACATATTTTTTTTAACACAAATCCTGCATATTTAGGCTGAGATTTTCTCTCAAAGATGCAAGCCCGGTCTAGGATTATGATACAGTACGTGTTGGCTAAAAAGTTACGGTGGGACTTTACCCTCCACTTTACCCTCCACTCTGTAACCACATGTCCCTGTTGCATTTTGACCATGAAAGTAGAGTGAGATGGCATCGTATTGTTTTCAATGGCCCCAAGATATGTACTTTCTCATGCTACCTGAATACTGGCCTGGCCCCGCCCATCGTGTGACATCAGAAACCCTAACCCAATTAGAGTCGTAGCTGCTAGAGCGGAGTGGGGCTAGGTTCAATCTTATGATGACGAGTAACAAAAGTTCATACAAAATGCACAGGAATCCTATAGAGCTGGGTGGTAAAAAATTGACCAAAAATTGATATCACGGTATTTTTCAAAATTTTATCGGTATCACAGTATTTGATGTTTTTTTTTTTTTCATGCATGACTTGGTGTTAACCTCATTTCCTAATCATTTAGAGAATAAATACTGCAGTAAATTTGACTTGGTAAAACATATCTGGATCCAGTGCTTTAATCATCTCTCTGAAGCACCTTTCTCAACAGGACTAAGTGGTTCCATGTCTTTGGCGAAGTGGATAGTAATAGGATTATTAGCAATATTGTTCCACCGTTTGCTTTTCTTGTCGTAGGCGGTCCCCTTAGCAAACGCGTCTTTGAGTGACGTCTGAGTCGCTACAACTTTAGCCCGACAACATTTACAGAATATGTTTGTTTGATCAGCGCCAGATTTTTTAAAGCCGAAGTACTTCCACACAACTGACACGGTCTTTTTGGTATAAGTTCCTCTGTTTCTAACAACAACGTCTATGTTGTTCACCGCTCAACACACACTGTAGCCATGTCCCAATTCGAGGGTTATTGATCCGTGTGCGGAATTTGCGTGGTGCGTGTTGTTAGCATTAGCATTAGCAGCGTGTCTGGGCGCTGCAAGCGGCTCCGTGGATTTTGCAGCCTTCGGAGCTGCCGAAAAAGCAGCGGAGGCTGCAGCCCTCGAATTGGGACACAGCTTATGCTTCCACCGCTCTCATGCCACTGCAAAACAGTTCCCAAGCGCCACGTTCCGTCACGACATTCCGCCGCTCTGTGTTCCCGACGTTTTGTATGCACACACTCACCAGTATTGCGGTAAATGAAAAATTAATATCATTAAAAAAACACCGGTATTCGGTATGAACCGGTACCCAGCCCCTGAACCCAGCCCTAGAATCCTACAAACCCAACCTTTGTGAAAATGTGGATGCTTTCTTATCCAGCTCTTATTATAGATCCATGATTTTGACCTGAGTGAGAGCCAGACTGACCTACGACCTGGATGTGAATGTTAGCGTTGTCTTCCATGTTATCGATCTTCACGTTGAGGGTGTAAATCCCAGAGTGGTCTCTCTCAGAGGTGCGGATGAAAAGGATGGAGTCCACCTCACTGGTCCTGATCCCCACAGACCGGTCCTCCAGAGGGACTCCATCTTTGAACCAGGTCACCACAGGACGAGGCTTACCCTACAGAGAGAACGACAGAGGGAGAGGGTGGTCACATAACAGCAGCGCACTTCATTTTGTTACTTAATGCTGCACTGTGTAATTTTCCTGGGGGAAGGTCTGTCAAATGCTTTTCTCCATGGTTGTGTTATTGCTTTGTCTGGAATGTTCCACAATATAGTGTTAGACTCGTTCTCATAGATCCGATCTCGCATCTTGTCTTATCTTATGGTCTTATGGAAATTATATCTCGTTCCACCCCTAGACACCACCAGGCAAAGTTACGGGCCAGATCTATGGAGATGTGACCCCACTCACGGTAAGAATGTATGTATTTCAAGGTATTTGGTAGTAATCATCACAGAGAAAAGCAGGTGAAAGGTACATAATACACCTTTAGTAAGTACCTTAATGGGATATGCCACCCCCAGGTCAAACTTGGGCATCTCCCCACAGTCCAGAGACTAAAATAAGTGGTGGAAAGCGTTTTCCTGGTCACCCAGCCATTGTCCGAGTCTGTCGCCACTGACCTGCACAACTGCAGCTACTCCGCGTTAGACTGGAGTCTAACGTCGCCAGAGAAAGATTTCGGCCAAAAGGAATTAATTTGCTCGATGCTTTTCCCAATTACTTTCTGTGTAGTGCGCATTCATATCGAGTGCAAATAAATGTGCAAATCAACACGGAGAGCTTGACTTGGTCATTTTGGGGTGGGAACTATTTTACAGTGCGGAAAAACACAGCCGAAGCACACAGGGGAATCCCTGTTACGCACCACGTTGGGAGTTCCCCTGTTACGCAGCGTGCTGTGTGCTTCGGCTCTGTTTTTCCGTAGTAGTAGCAGTAGTAGTAGTAGTAGTGGCAGTAGTATTAGTAGTAGTAGCAGTAGTAGTAGTAGTAGCAGTAGTAGTAGTAGTAGTAGTAGTAGTAGTAGTAGTAGATTCAGTAGTGGCAGTAGTAGTAGTAGTAGTAGTAGTAGTAGCAGTACTGACAGCAGCAGTAGTAGTAGTAGTAGTAGTAGTAGTAGTAGTAGTAGCGTCAGTAGTGGCAGTAGTAGTAGTAGTAGCAGCAGTAGTAGCAGTAGTAGCGTCAGTAGTGGCAGTAGTAGTAGTAGTAGCAGCAGTAGTAGTAGTAGTAGTACAATACATGAGGTCTTTGCAATAATGTTGCAGATTTGGCAGATGTTTGGCCTTTGTTGCTTCTTGCCTTTGTAATCTCCTATTTTAAAAGTGGCTCAAAACTAGTCTGCACTAGCTCGTCTATCGAGGATGTATTAAAAGCACAAATAGTTTTTGTTTTAACTTCTATATTAGCCATCCCGGATCCTTAAAACCAGTCTTTAAACCAGTCTTTAAAGTTGTAGAAGATTGAGTCTGCTCTATTCTCTGTAGGTTTAGTCCACTTGTTAGATCACAGAGAGTTTTGCCCCTGTCCCATGAGACTGCCCTGCCCTCCTCCTCCTCTTCCAACTCCTCCACTTCCTCCTCCTCTCCCCTCCAGCGATGTTTCTTCTTCAAAAGACAAGATGGCCGCAGCTCCCTTTGGCCTGTCTGCTCTTATTTAGCTCCCTCTGTACGGCCTGTTTAACGCCATTATTCAGACGTCAGTGTGAGTGTGGTGAGCCTCTGTGTTCCCTTTGAGATGAACCACAACACACGAAGCAAAAACCAGTATAAACCTTGGTTTAGACCTTTGCAGTTGGGTTTAAATGATTAGTTCCTATGGCAACAGTCCAAATTTCTCATCATTCTTAAACCAATGGATAGTTTGGGTTAGTGTGTATAGCCTATATCAAATATCAAAAGTAGTAACCAAAGAAAAAACACGGAATGAGATGGCTCCGCCGTAGCGTTTTCGTCTACACTGCCCAAGATGCAAATCTCTAGTCAAATCTGCTGACGTCGCGTACGTGTTTACATTGCATCGGCCCATACATCAGTGTACACACAATTTTTTTTTGCTACCGGTAGCCATGTTTTGTTTTGCTTTTCGCGGCGCAGATGAGAAGAGGGAAGATTCTACGCATGCCCGCGGACATAGTAATAATGTATCACAGCACCACCTAGCCGCCTGGCATGCATACCCAATCCAATTCCACACACTTTTGCGTCACCGTATGCACGCAGATTTCCTCCTGAAAACGCTCGTCTAAACGCGGAATAAAAAGTGAAGATGCGACACCACTTTTGCGTCTTCTGTTCAGACCGTTATCATATAAACGTTGCAAAGACTACAGCGGGATATGGCTGCAGACCACAGACTACCAAACTGTGAGATTGTGTCAGCTGTTTCCTATCTACGTACAGTAAAACCACCTGCTTTGAGACTCTTAATTGATCAGAGCATTGTACTTATAGCTAATCTGCAGCTTCAGCCCAATCTGCTCGCTGCATGGATGCAAACAGACACATGTGAGGAGCTACTCTGGCCTTTTTACTTTCAAAACATGCCTCAAACTGGATTAACAGCGCTGTTCTGCGGACTGTGGCACAGGACAAATCTACTGATAATGTGGATGAGATGCTGCACTTTAAATGTCGGCTACATCTTTACGAGAGGCGAGTAATAAAGTCTACTCGTTATTTATGCTATTTCCTGAGTTTGTATCTTGTCCTTGACCTCTGTGCCCGTCACTCCTCTGCCCCTGACGCTTTGTTTTATTGGCTGTTACCATAGATACAGTCGATGTTTGCTGGTTACGATCTGAAAGAGCAGCTCGGAGTCACACACGAGGAGCACAGCAGCTTCAAAATCTCACACGAACACATGAAGTCAGGTCACACCTTCCCAAACTCTGGGAGAAGCAAATTGCAGCCTAAATCGGGCAAATTCTCCCGTAATGTGTGTCAGCCTTTAGTTTAGTCTTAGCTCTAGTGAAGAATGAGTTTACACAAAGCCCAAATGTGGCTTTTCTTTTTAACAATGTCAGTCCACATTGGATTTGGATTATAAAGCCTTACGTAATCTACCTGAAACAGAATCTTTTCAAATCACTTTCAAACACAATCTTAACAATTGCGTTCTGAAACTTCTCTTGGTTTAAAGGTGCACTGCGTATCTTTTTCGTTGCTTGTTATCATTGCTCTGCCTGGAATGTTCCACAGTATGACATTAAACAGCTCTACCTTACACCTTATTCAATTACAGATGGTTTTATAGCTCAAAAATACCTAGAAAAACAGGCATTCTGACTGTGAGCGGGGTCGCCTCTCCACAGACCTGACCTGTAACTTGGTCTTATTTAGTCTCCATGACGATAGGAAGGTTTAATACCACACTGTGAAACATTCCAGACAAAGCAATAACATCTCTGAAAAGTATTTGGCAAAGTTACACAATCCACCTTTAAGACATGTATGTGAAAGAAGATATTCACAGATAAATAAAAACAACTTTCAAACACAAACTTCAGATTCGCATTCAGAGCCTTCTCTTGGTTTAAAGTACAGAGGGGTGAGTTTTGAGGATTTGGTCCCTGAAGTGCTCCTATTGACTTGAGTTCAGATTTTACATCATTTTTTTATCTGCTCAGTGGGGCTCGTTCTACAAATCCACTTAAGTTTTCCTCTTTGGAGACTTGAAACAAGCTGGAATCCCAGTCCCATAGAGATTTGTGCAAAGAAAAGAAACCTGGAGAGGAGCTGTGAGGGTCCACTGTCAAACACTGACTCACGATAGAGGCATTATTTATTCAGAAGGTCTTTAGACGATTGACACCAATGCTCTTTATGTAATGTTACCATAACCTGCTGGTACTGCATCCTCAAGTCTATACCTAAACATAAGGCATTTATAATATATTTATGAGATCTAAGACCTAATGAGGTCACCATTTTCATGTTCATTTTTGTTCCAGACCTGGGCCAGGATCTAGCTGAAGCTATTTTTTAAAACTAAGAACAAGAACCAAGCAAACACATTTAGTTTAATTTTTTTTTTTTTCATTTTTCAGGATCATGATGAAGAGTATCTATCTGAAGAACGAATCAATTGTTAAAGTTTTAGTTTAGTCTTTATTATCCCCAATTTGTCCTCTGCATTTGCATCCTTCAATACCCACACCCGGGACCCATCTCCCAGGATCTTGAGCTAGTCTTGGTCAGAACTACCTTGGCTGGATTTACCTATGGTGGCATGTTTTGGGCTCTGCATTTTTTAAGTTCAGAACAAGAAGCCAGAAACAGGGAGAACATGCAAACTCCACATCCACACAACAGGGAATTGAACCCACAACTTCCCCACTATGAGAATCAAGTCAAGAATCCTGATCACTACACCACCACGCTGATTTTTATTACCACACTGTATTACCTCACTCTGACAGTGTTCCTGTGTTCTCCCTCTGTGTGTCTGGTTGTTGCGTATCTGATTGTAATGTGTCTGGTTGTTGTGTATCTGATTGTAATGTGTCTGGTTGTTGTGTATGTGTTTGTTGTGTATCTGATTGTAATGTATCTGGTACTTGTGTATCTGATTGTAATGTATCTGGTTGTTGCGTATCTGATCTTAATGTGTCTGGTTGTTGTGTATGTGTTTGTTGTGTATCTGATTGTTGCGTATCTGATTGTAATGTGTCTGGTTGTTGCGTATCTGATTGTCATGTGTCTGGTTGTTGTGTATGTGTTTGTTGTGTATCTGATTGTAATGTGTCTGGTTGTTGTGTATCTGATTGTAATGTGTCTGGTTGTTGTGTATGTGTTTGTTGTGTATCTGATTGTTGCATATCTGATTGTAATGTGTCTGGTTGTTGCGTATCTGATTGTAATGTGTCTGGTACTTGTGTATCTGATTTTAATGTGTCTGGTTGTTGCGTATCTGATTGTCATGTGTCTGGTTGTTGTGTATGTGTTTGTTGTGTATCTGATTGTAATGTGTCTGGTTGTTGTGTATGTGTTTGTTGCGTATCTGATTGTAATGTGTCTGATTGTTGTGTATCTGATTGTAATGTGTGGTTGTGTATCTGATTGTAATGTGTCTGATTGTTGTGTATCTGATTGTAATGTGTCTGGTTGCTGTGTATCTGATTGTAATGTGTCTGGTTGTTGTGTATCTGATTGTAATGTGTCTGGTTGTTTTGTATGTGTTTGTTGTGTATCTGATTGTAATGTGTCTGGTTGTTGCATATCTGATTGTAATCTGCCTGATTGTTGTTTATCTGATTGTAATGTGTCTGGTTGTTGCGTATCTGATTCTAATGTGTCTGGTTGTTGCGTATCTGATTGTTGTCTGGTTGTTCTGTATGTGTTTGTTGTGTATCTGATTGTTGTGTATCTGATTGTCATGTGTCTGGTTGTTGCGTATCTGATTGTTGTCTGGTTGTTCTGTATGTGTTTGTTGTGTATCCGATTGTTGTGTATCTGATTGTCATGTGTCTGGTTGTTGCGTATCTGATTGTTGTCTGGTTGTTCTGTATGTGTTTGTTGTGTATCTGATTGTTGTGTATCTGATTGTCATGTGTCTGGTTGTTGCGTATCTGATTGTTGTCTGGTTGTTCTGTATGTGTTTGTTGTGTATCTGATTGTTGCGTATCTGATTGTAATGTGTCTGGTTGTTGTGTATCTGATTGTAATGTGTCTGGTTGTTGTGTATGTGTTTGTTGTGTATCTGATTGTTGCGTATCTGATTGTAATGTCTGGTTGTTGTTTATCTGATTGTAATGTGTCTGGTTGTTGTGTATCTGATTGTAATGTGTCTGGTTGTTGTGTATGTGTTTGTTGTGTATCTGATTGTAATGTGTCTGATTGTTGCATATCTGATTCTAATGTATCTGATTGTTGCGTATCTGATTGTTGTGTATCTGATTCTAATGTATCTGATTGTTGTGTATCTGATTGTCATGTGTCTGGTTCTTGCATATCTGATTGTAATGTGTCTGCGTGTTGTGTATTGATCCTGCAGCAGACAGAGCCACTCACCTGGAAGGGGATGACGATGTTGACCTTCTCCCCGACTCGAGTGATGAGTTTGGAGCGAAGATGACGAGGAAGGCGGATCTTTGGCGTCTCTGAACCAAACGTATAAACACAGGAGTGAGATGATGGTTTGTGGAGGAAGAGGAGCAGAGAATACACAGAAATCTGTTGTGTGTGAGGTCGAGACAAGAGAGAGAAAGAATTCATTATATGTTATAACAGTGACCATATTGCCTGTCATCCAGAATACACATTTCTGCAGTACTTTACGATAACGTGAGTCTGGTCACCGGTGTATGGCAAGCCATTTTAACATTTAAACACTAAGTTTGACTATCCAGAATTAACATAGTCAATATCAACATCTTTCTAACTAGGCATAATTTAATTTTGGATAGTGAGAATTGTCATTTGAGATATCTGTAACGTAATTTTGACTAGACGAAATGACAGTTAGAGATATCTGCAATTCAGTTTTAACTAGGCAAAACAGAATTACACATATCTGCAATTACGTCATTGAAAACGACATTCTTTTCGTCACATCATAAATGACTATTGGAGATATCTTTCAATCAGTTTTGACTTGGGAGAATGAAAGTTAAAGATGTCTCAAACATCATTATGACATCATGATACAGGAAGCACCACGTTGTCTCGAGCTACGAGCAGCGCACCAATCCATCCAAAATGCCATTTTGTCCCTAAATCTAATCAACCGTCAGTGTTAAAATGAGTTTTTGTTGTTAATATCATTTTCATCAAATGTTCCATGAGTGCATAAACAAAAAGACCCTAAGATGCATTTTGGCTATCTTATTGAGAAATTAACTTTCCATTAACAGCCGACGGGAGCCATGTAGAAATCCGCCGCTCCCACCTAAAGTGGGATCATTTGCATACAGATATCTGCGATGTCATTTTGCCGGGTCAAAACTCCAGTTCAAGATATTTGTAATTATATTTGTGACTAGGCAGAATGAACGTTACATATATCTCCAATTTAAGATATCTCTAATCAAAATTCATTTCAAGATATCTAAAACTTGATAATAGATATCTACAATTACATTATGACTATCCCAAACTCCTGTTTGAGATATCTACAGCATCATTTTGACTAGTCAAAACTTAATTTAAGACATCCGAAAAGGAACAAAAGATATCTTGAATTGAGGTGAATTAAAGATATCTTGAACTGGCGTAATGACTAGTCAAAAACAAATTGTAGATATCTTAAACTGGAATTACTGATATCTGTAATTCAGTTGCGGATATCTGTAATTCCTGTAGTGGATAACTGGAACTGAATTGTGGATATCCGTAATGATGAACCCCATACAAATGAATGGCAAAAGTGACGTCATTTGCCCTGGGAAGAATTTCTTTGTGGATATCTGAAATGACAGTTACGGATAGTAAGAATGTTAAAACATGTTTGAATTATTTTTATTCTAAATGGCAATTTTTTATATTTTTATACTCAGCACAAATATTTTCAAGCCCTCAAATTCAAAAGTCAAAATTCAAAGTGTAATATTTGCAGTGAAAAATTTTGCATCAAAGATCCAAGATGCCATGGCAAAAGCAATTGATCCAAAGTGATCCGATCTAACTTAGTAACATGCAAAAAATTATGCAGTAAACCAGTTTGATTGGTCAGAATTAGTCATCTCTTATTTATTTATTTTAAGTATAAACTCCGCCCACAGATGAGAACGGCCAGTAGGAAACAGCCTCTGTCCTCCTCACTCACACATGATCATTGGTTCTGCCTTAACATCTAGGATCGGTGTTATCTCTGAATTCTGACACCTGAATTTGAGGACTTGAAAATATATGTGCTGAATATTTAAAAGGTGAAATTTTTCTACTATTTTAAATGTCAGCAACTCAAATTCAGAATAAAAATAATTCAAACATGTTTTTTCAGAGTTAAAAAATTCAAAGTGAGAAATTCAGCGGCATTTAAAATTCAAAATCGGATGAAACAAATGACCTTCCATAGAACTGTACACTCAGAGCAAAGGTGCTGGAACTAGATGGTGGTTACCGCAGCGTATCTCTACTCTTATTACTCATTTGGTTCATTGTTCTTGCTGGTTTAGATTAAAGGCTCTACTTTCGTACGTAAACAGATCTGTCCGTTTTATACTTCCAACAGTGGGCACTAAAAGTCAGTTGGAGAACTGACAAAAACAGACAAAATACCCACTGCAGTTTGTAGATCACATCTGTTGGAAAAGAGTCAAGAAAAATCGAGCTGTGTTAACTACTGCCCCCAGTGGTTAACTCGTGTACAGCTCTGTTGCTAAAATTCCACAGGTTCTGAGGAGACGGACCAAATGATGGACAGAACAATGCAGAGGACAGAAAGAAGCCTAGAATGTGGAGCAAGTTTCTTTCTGCTAACTTCCACAGCTTTATATTTTAACATGTAGCATCTGAAATCATTCTTGCCACAGGTTAACCAGAGAAATCATATAAACTTGTGTGGTATAATAATAATAATAATAATACATTTTATTTATTAGGCTCCTTTCTGGACACTCAAGGTTGCCTTACAACAAGTATAAGTTAAAATACAAACAGTTAAAAACAAACAGTTAAACAGTAAAACATTTAAAACATTTAAAAGGACAGTGCAGTTATAGTTGAGGTGAATAGGCCAGTCTGAACAGATGAGTTTTGAGTTTTGTTTTGAAGTTTGGGAGTGTGTCAGTGTTGCGGAGGTCAGGAGGGAGAGAGTTCCAGAGCTGGGGAGCAGAGCGGCTGAACGCCCAGCTCCCCATAGTGACCAGACGGGCAGAGGGGACAGAGAGCTGGAGAGAGGAGGAGGAGCGCAGAGAGCGAGCTGGTGTGGAGATATGGAGGAGGTCAGAGAGATATGGAGGTGCGAGGTTGTGGAAGACTTTGAATGTGTGGAGCAGTATTTTGTAGTGAATGCAGTGTGTGATGGGGAGCCAGTGGAGCTGTTGTAGGATGGGTGTGATGTGGTTGATGGAGGGTGTATGTGTGATGATGCGAGCGGCTGAATTCTGAACCAGTTGAAGTTTATGGAGAGTTTTTTGCGGGAGACCAAACAGAAGAGAGTTGCAATAATCCAGGCCGGAAGTGACGAGGCTGTGTATGAGTACGGCAGTGGACTGAGGAGTAAGGGAGGGCCGGAGACGATGTATGTTGCGGAGGTGGAAGTAGGCAGTGCGGGTGATGTTGTTTATGTGAGAGGTGAAGGAGAGGGTGCTATCGAGGATGACGGCCAGACTCTTAACCTGAGGGGAGGGAGAGATGGAGGAGCCGTCGATATGAATGGAGAAATGATTGATCTTGCTTAGGGTGGATTTGGTGCCTAGAAGAAGAAGTTCAGTTTTATTGCTATTGAGTTTGAGAATGTTGGAGGTGAACCAGGATTTGACTTCGTTGATACAGGAGACAAGGGCTGATGGTGGGAGTGTGGGGTTTGGTTTGGTGGAGAGGTAGAGCTGGGTGTCATCCGCGTAGCAGTGGAAGTGTCTGTGGTGTTTCCAGAAAATATGGCCGAGGGGGAGAAGATAGATGATGAAAAGGAGGGGACCAAGGACTGAACCCTGGGGAACACCTGTGGAGATGGAGGCAGAATGAGACGTGAAGGATTTTAGTTGGATGAACTCAGTGCGGTCGGAAAGATAGGAATGAAACCAGGTGAGGACAGTGCCAGAGATGCCGATAGAAGAAAGTCTATTGAGGAGGATGGAATGAGAAATGGTGTCGAAGGCCGAACTGAGATCAAGCAGAAGGAGAATGGATAATAAACCAGAGTCAGCGGAAAGGAGAAGATCATGAGATGTGATTCTAAGAAGGGCCGTTTCAGTGCTATGGAGGGGACGGAAGCCAGATTGAAAATGTTCATATAGATTATTAGAAGACAGATGAGCGTGGAGTTGGGAAGAAACTGTTTTTTCAAGAATTTTTGAGATGAATGGAAGGTTGGAGATGGGACGGAAATTATTGAGGTCAGTGGGATCTGAGCCAGGTTTTTTGAGGATGGGAGTAACAGCAGCAGTTGTCAGAGGAGAGGGGACAGTACCAGAAGTGAGAGAAGCGTGAATTATATTAGTGATTAGAGGAGCTAGAGAAGGAAGTGTGGCTTTGACAAGAGCGGTGGGGAGTGGGTCGAGTTGACATGAGGAGGTTTTGGATTTAAGATAAGATAAGATAATACTTCATTGATCTCACACAGGAGAAATGTACTTTTATTTATTGATAAGTTTGGGAATTTGATTGACAGAAGGAAGGGTAAATGAGGAGAAAGGGGTGTCAGATAGAGGAAATGGAATGGCAGGTATGGGTAGTGCAGAAGAGGGAGTAAGCTGTTGGTGTATATGTTGGATTTTTGTGGTGAAGTGTGAGGCCAGGATATTGCAGAAATCAGATGAATAGAGGTGTGATGGGAGAGAATCAGAAGGATTGGTTATGTTAGATATGAGTGAGAAAGGGGTCTTGGAATTTCCTTCGTTGGAACTGATTAAACTAGAGTAATATGAGGATTTGGTATTTGGTATGTCTCACCCATGATCTCCCTGATGGTGACGGCTTGGCTCAGGACGGCTGGAGGGCTGCGTCCTGCCATGTTCACCGCCACCACACGAAACAGCATCTTCTCCCCCACTGGAAGTCCCTTCACCCGGTACTGAGTCTTCTCCACTGGGACCTCGTTCGCCTGCACCCACTGGTCAGCTGGGGGGGAAGGGTGAGGAAGAAAGAGAGACAGAGTGGATGAGGGGGAGAGGGATGAAGGAGAGGAAACAGAGGAGAAAAAGGGGAGAGGGATAGAGTGAGAGGAGGAGAACAGATAGCAGGTGAGAAATGGAGGAAAAGAAAGTGAGCAAGAGAGAGAAAGAAAGAGAATTAGGGAGAGAAAATGGGAGAAAAAGTGAGAGACACACAGGGAGTAAGATGGAGAGATAAGGGAAGAAAGATAGAGAGAGAGAAAAAGAGAGACGGGTGAGAGAGGACAAAGGGAAGGAAAAGAGAGAGAGGGGAGAGAAAGGGAGAGAGAGAAGAAGAGAGGTGGGGTGAGGGAGAGAAAGAGAAGGGGGGGGAAGAGAGGAGGAGAAAAGAGGAAGAGAGAGGGAAAGAGAGAGACCAGGAGAACAGAGAGGAGGTGGTAAATGGAAGAAACGAAAGAGAGCAAGAAAGACAATAAGGGAGAAGAAATGGGAGAAAGAGTAGGAGACATTTATGAAGTAAGATGGAGGGATAGGGAAAGAAAGGAAGAAAGAGATAGAGAGAGAAAAAAGAGAGATGGGTGAAGGGAAGGGAAAGAGAGAGAGGGAAGACAGCGATAGAGAAAGAGAGAGAGAGAAGCAAAGGGAAGGGAAAGAGGGAGGTGAGAGTAGAAGGTATTTTTAGACCAGGAGTCGTGCAGTCTGGTCGAGGCTCTCCAGGTTTTATTATAATTTTATGTTCTCTTATTTTGCATTATTCAGGAATTCTGAATGACTTTTTGGACACACTTAAGTCTCAGTAATTCACATTTTACAGCTTAAAGGTCCCATGGCATGAAATTTTCACTTTCTGAGGTTTTTGAACGTTAATGTGAGCTCCCCTACCCTGTTTAGCCCCCCCCCCCCCCCCCCCCATGGCTAAAAGTTGTGAAATGTGTAAACTGAGCATTTGCGATCCTTTTCCGTGTTTGAAAAAACACGGAAAACAAGGGGACTTTCTGATGTCACACTTGTGGAAAGGTTTCCCCCGCCTGGATGTCCACCCCGTCTCTGGAAATCACGCCCTGAGAGTTTGGACCGCGAATGAGCTACGCAATGCGAGATGCGTTTTTTTATTTGCCTGGAGACACGTGAGAGTGTTTCCACTGCTGTTTCAGAGGTTCAGAGGCTCGGAAAAAGGACATCCGAGCCTCCGAACCTCTGAAACAGCAGTGGTTTAATTTTATTTTCTGTGGAAATGTGTTGTTTTAATGGAAATCGTCTCATCTCTTCCTCCGCGCTTACACACGCGGAAGTGGAGCCAGCGCACAGCGCACCGCTAAACGAGGAAAGAGCGGAGATTTTGGCCACACCCCCACCCGCTGCACTGGCCTGTCTCTGTCCTCCTCATTTGCATTCAAGCAACAACGCCCAGAATAAAGTGTTTCAGAGACATATGACTCTGACTGTGTTCATGAGGCTATCTCATGCACTAAGGCCTGATTTTGAAAAAGGATTCATTTACAGTATTAGGGAACCATTAAGGCGCCATATAAAAGCATCAAGAAGTACCATGTCATGGGATCTTTAAAATAATAGACAGGGGAAACAGAACAATTAATTCAGCCTTATTTCTGAACATATAAAGAGATAACTATGTGAAGCAAACTGAATGGGGTTTACAACAATAGCTGTTAGCGTCAAGGTTAAGATGTAAGAGGCCAGTGGAGTACTGAAATGATCTGGGTGAGTAAAAAAGTGTATGACCACAGAGGAGCACCTAATGACATTACGAGGTGGAATAATATAATCAAGAGGCCTGAACTGCAACAAATAAACAGCAGAATAAAGCAAGAATGAGCCACAAAATGTATTTATTCAACCTTCTACAAATCAATATAGTATTTGTGACAGGCCTATGTGTGCTGTCTGGCTCTAATTAGAAGGCATTTTATTGTCTGATAATCAGGATGTGCACAGTTGCATGCTAGTTATTGTTGTTGCTTTAATATCACTGCAAAACTCAGCTCTGGTTAGCTTATGAAGTCATTACTGTGAATAATTTAAGATGCTCTGTATGCATAATGTAAATGAGGAATAATTTTGGACCTCTGCAAACAGTTTGAAATGAACTAGTTCTGTTTTTATACATTTTTAAGTCAGGTGCAGGGCCTTTAAAGTGGCTGTAGGGCTTGGGACCTTTGCCTCCCCTCCCCATTGCAGTGTAGCAGGATATGACAAAAGTACACAGACGTACTTCCTTCCACGCAGTACTCAATGATGTACCCCTGGAGGCCTCCTGCTCCGATCTTCTCCGGCTGGCGCCACTTCAGGGCACAGGTGGAGTCAGTGACATCATCCACCTGCAGACGAGTCGGCTCACTGGTGGGGGCTGAGCAGGGGACAAACTACAATGAGACTGTGGTTTATACTGTGTTTACTGTACAGGTATATCTCAGGTCGTTTTCACACCAGGAAAGTCCGATAGTTCACTTGCTTTGGTCCGGACCAATTTAAAAAAAAATAAAATTATTTTGGTGCGGTTCGCTTTCACACTGCACTTTTTTTGTAAGTGGACCAACATCTGCAAACAAAACCACGCGTGCTGAGGTCGCTCAGCCATTGGACAGAAATGAGTTGTGTCACAACGCTGTGTCCAAACACGTGAAGGAGGAGAATCATGGTGTTACGTGCTGTTTTCAATCTAGCCTTAGCGATATGGTTTGCACAGTTTTTACAGTTCGCAAAATGTTTGAGCAGCATCGTGAGGTTTACACTATTTTACAATCAATTTCCAAACGACGAAGACCCAAGACGACTACGGAGAACAGCGCTCATGTGCACGCATCAAGTTCTGACTCTTGCTCTTCACACAAAACATGAGTAAGCCTCGTAAGTTTCGTTTCGTTTCGTCAGCCTCGGTTTCCCATAATGCTTGACATACGACGGGAGATTAAGATTAAGATTAAGATTAAGATTAAGCCTTTATTGGTCTCACACAATGGCACACAGTGACACACAGGAGAAATTTGACTTCTGCATTTGACCCACCCTTTTCAGGAGCAGTGAGCAGCCATCTTTTTCGGCGCCCGGGGGGCAGTACCGTGAAGGGTCTTGCCCAAGGACCCACACTGGTTAGCTCATTGCCTGGGGGGATTTGAACCCACAACCCCCGGGGAGAAAGTCAGTGACTTACCAGTTGAGCTAACCAGCCGGTTGCTTGTTAAGTACAAAAAGCCAACTTGTGTCGGATCGAGTCCAGTCTGCATTCTCACCTCAAACCAACCGCACCAGGATTCGAATGGAACCGTGTCGAGAACGAGCTTTTTAGGTGGTCTCGGTTCACTTGTTTGCTCTGGATTGAGATTTTTGGTTTTTATTCACACCAGCCCAAAAGGTCCGAATCAAAGGAGCAAACGAACTCTGGTTCGTTTTAAACGAACCAAACAAGGCAGGTATGAAGACGACCTCAGAAAATTAGAATATCATGAAAAACTTCAATATTTTTTTTTTCCCCATGTTATTAGGTTTTTGTTTTTTTCAGACCAAGGGTTTGTTTTCATATCTGACAGTTTGGACTGCTCACTAGCGGTCTTCCTCAGAGTGGTCCTGTGGAAGTCAGACTGCAGATGGCGCTGTCCACTGGTAGGAAGACAGCGCCAAAATCTGTATAAATCAGCTGATCAGACACAGCAACATCACGTGACCACTCTGAGGAAGACCGCTAGTGAGCACTCCAAACTGTCAGGTATGAAAACAAACTCTTGGTCTGAAAAAAGAACATAAGTTATGTTCTTTTGACAAAAAATACTGAATAGTCCAATGAGGTTCATTTGGTCTACACCAAATGAACCTCATTGGACTATTCAGTATTTTTTGTCACTCATTTCAGAAAGTTATAGGTTCTAATTTTTTAAGATGTACCTGTATTCATTATTATACCCTGTAAAAATCAATGTGATTTAGAACGCGGCGACATGAGGGTTTGCTATGTTCGTTTATTTATTACAATCAGGCACAGTGTATTTCACTTAAGAGGCAGCTCTATCGCTGAATGTTACATAGTTCTGCTTTAAAGGTCCTATATTACACTAAATTGACTCTTGTGAGCTTTAAGCCATGTTATAATGTTGTTGGCTCATCAAAAACAGACCTGGAGTTGTGTTTTGTGTTTTGCGTCTGTGAATGGGTCATTGGTTCCTTGTTGTAAAGCGCTTTGGGTGCCTTGAAGGTGGAAAAGCGCTATATAAAGATGTGACCATTTTGTTTCATACACACATTTGAATAATCCTTTAGTCTGTCTATATCTCCAAAGCTCAAAATGTTCTGTTCCACTTTGTGATGTCAAGTAGTGGTAGTTTTCAAGTGAACAGCTCCTTTTCACCTTTAGTTCAGTAGAGATTGGCTATTCCAGGTCTGAAATCACTCAAATGATTCTAGTGAAGGTGTTTGGAGTTTAAAAACACAGTGGAGCACTCCCTGTATTACCACATGATCACAAGGTGGAACAGAGTGTTGTCTGTCAGAACTTAAGCTTAAATATGCAGGGTTTCTGTGTTAAACATGTGTGAATGAAACAAAACACAACTCCAGGTCTGTTTGTGATGAGGAAACAACATAGATCAGAAAATAGCGTCATATTATAATAGCGTCAGATTTAATGTGTGGTGCGGTACCGATGGGCATGAAGGGTTTGGAGGTGGCGCTGGGCTGGGAGACTCCAATCCCGTTGACGGCATACACTCTCATCTCGTACAGAACGCCGTCGATCATCTTCCTGGCCTCGTATGTCGTCGACTCGAGAACGTCAAAGTTCAGTTTGGTCCAACGCGAAGAGCCCACCTTCTTCCTCTCCATCAGATAACCTGGGACACAGAATATAAGGAGAAAAGTCATTGCCAGTTTTCATTGTTCCCGTGTATTTGAGGAAAATTGTCCCAGTAAGCAGCTCTTGAGGTCAAAATAAGTCTGCTGTGTTGGCTCCAGTCAAATGAAGCTAATGACACTAGCAATTATGGGGCCAGTTTGGAGCCAAGTTCGACATTTGAAATGCTGACTGTGAATGTTATAACAACCAAAACAGCCAGTGTTGCCAACTTAGCGACTTTGTCGCTATTTTTAGCTACTTTTTGGACCCCCCTAGTGAGAAAATTAGACAAAAGTGACTAGCGACAAATCTAGCGACTTTTTTTGGTGATCAGAGGCTCCAAGATCGCGGGAGGGGGAAAAAAATAATTGCGCCATTTTCTCTCTTTCCCGTTCAAAGAGACAGAGAGGGGCAGTGGAAGAGAGACACAGGCAGAGAGGGGCGAGGGCGGAGTTGAGAACAGCGTGGACTGTTGTGGACTGTCGCTTCCTTGTTTTTTTTCCTCACTCACTCACAGGCAGACAGACACACTCACCAGTCTCTCCTCTGCTCCCTCCCATCTCGTCAGATCGCCTCGGAGTCTGGTCATTCCTCTGCCATAGGCTCTGATTCTCAATAAGTGTATGCCTATGCGCTCTGATTTGTTTTCTTTTTCTTTTTGGCGACACAAAGTCACAAGTAGCACTGCTTAAAAAGCTAGTTGTACAGCACAGAAAAGTTTTAATAAGCTAGTTCTTTAGCACCAAAAAAAAAAGAAAAAGAAAAAGCTATAGTTTTCCCACTATAGCACAACAAAATAAAATAAATAAATAAAAAGCTTTAGTTAAACTACAGCACAAAAAAAAAAAAAAACACAAAATAAAAAAGCAAGCTATAGATCCGGGCTGCTCATATCTTGCTCATATCTTAATTTACAGGCAAAATAATGAAATAAAAACTCCAGGGTTATCTAGAGCTGGTTAATATGAACATTTAAAGACCAAAATGACGAGGCTCACAGCAGCAATTACAGAAAGAGGGGTGACAGTCCGATTGTGTTTTAGCATGCTAGTTATTTGTAGCAGTGATGTGAGGACAAAACTTCACACTGGCTTCTGAAAGGTGTGAAAAGCACTTATATACTCAAAAAATAAACTCAGCAACAACAAATAAATCTAAAAATAGGCATTAACATAATGCATAACATACTGTAATATTGCTTCAAAGTGTGCTGGAGCTTGGGTAAGGACTGGGAGAAGTCTCATTAGTGCTTTAAGGACATTTGTTTATCATGTTTAAAGAGTAGAGCTTTGCAGCAGAGCCTCAGGTGTTGTACCTTTAACAGGGACGCCTCCATCGTACGGAGGGGCGTCCCATGTGATCACCGCAAAGTCCTCCCCCAGTGAAGAACAACGCACGTTCTCTGGAGGCTCTGGAACATCTGCAGAGAGAGAGAAAGAGAGAGACACAGGGAGAAAAGGAGAGGAGATAGAGGAGAGGAAGGAGAGGAGACAGAGAGGGACAGAGGAGGGTGCATAGAGGAGAGTAGGAGGGAGGGACAAGACAGAGGTGAGGGAGAGGACGAGAGGAGAGCCAGAGAGGAGACAGTGGAGGAGAGAAGGAGAGAGAGGAGAGGAGGAAAGGACAAGATGGAGTAGAGGAATGAAATGAGAGGAGACGTTGGAGAAGATAAAGAGGAGAGAGAGAGAGAGGACATGCAACATGGAACAGAGGAAGAGAGGAGACAGAGGAGAGGAAACATAAAGGAGGAAAGAAGACAAAGGAAAAAGAGAAGATGTGAGACGGGGACAGAGAGAGGGGGGGGTGGTTTGAGGATACAACAATCTGGGTAAAAGCATTGGTAGACTGTTAGAGTAAAAGCTCCATACAATGTTCCACAGAAATCTGTGACATTTGATTAAATAAAAATTAAAATGACTTGAATTCTTACTGCACGATTTAAGTCATTCAGATGTTTGCTTTATTTCTGTTTACATTATGTCCATTGTTTTATTAAGTATGATTGTATTTCTTACTTCAGCTTTAACTCCACTTAAAGAAAGTTTTCCAATGAGAAAAAATAATCCAAACGTGATCACGATCATTTCAGATGAGAAATATGAGTGTTCCATACAAGTCAAAATGAATATTCAGATCATGTCAAATATTTTTTTTTTATCATTTAAAGATACACTATGTAACTTTTCAACAGTGGGTTTCACAGTATGGCATTAAACCGGAGTATGCCTTCCTACACTAAGCAGGCTCACCTCTCCATAAATCTGACCTGTAACTTGCCACCTGTAAAGTGATGTCACCTGCTTATCTCTATGGGGATAATATGGAGTACCCTTCTTTAGAAAAGTTACATAGTGCTCCTTTGATATGATAACATATTGTATGAATTTGTTTGGTGAGGTCATGTTTTCTGCAACAACACATCCTTTTAAAGGAGAATTAACGTTTTTTACAGTCTGAGCCTTATTTCGGTAATAAAACAAGTTGTTTTACTCACCCATAGCACTTTGGTGTCATATGGAGCACTTCCAGAGATGTTTTAGATTTGTGATAGCTGTAGTGCAAGTTCTCGGGGCATATAATATATGCCCCGAGCATTTAATATATGCCCAGTGCAGTCTCCAAATAACACAAATTTTAGCACTTTTCAAATCATAGAAGCTCGATGTCTTAGTCTACACTTTTGTTTGAGTCAAAAGTGGCCTGTAATCCGAGATTTATCCATAGTTTCGAGTAGATGAGGACGCCAGTGCGCATGTGCGGAGTCACAGCTTATTTCACACTCAGCTCCCGGGACCCAAACATGAAACACAAAGCTGTAAATTATGGATAAATTTCGGATTACAGACCACTTTTGACTCAAACAAAAGTGTAGACTAAGACATTGAGCTTCTATGATTTGAAAAGTGCTAAAGTTTGTGTTATTTGGAGACCGCACGGGGCATATATTACATAGCGCGAGTACTCGGGGCATATAATATATGCCCCGAGAACTCGCGCTACGGCTATCGCTAATCTAAAACATCTCTGGAAGTGCTCCATATGACACCAAAGAGCTATGGGTGAGTAAAACAACTTTTTATTACAACGTTTTATTACCGAAATAAGGCTCAGATTGTAAAAAAAAAAGTTAATTCTCCTTTAATTATATATCAAAGTCCAAAGAAACATTTTGCCCTAATGTTTTCACGATCAAAATATTTATTGTTCTGTTGACTTGACTTAACTGAAAAAGTAGTTGAATCCATTTGAAAATCACATACAAATATTCTGACTGACCTACGACCTTGACGAAGAGCTCAGCGTGGTCTTCTCCGGCCGGGTTGGTCACAGTGATGGCGTACGGCCCCTCATCGCTCTTCTCCGCTGCCTCTATCACAAAACTGCACAGCCCCTTCGTCTTCTCCACACGTACTCTGCCCTCAGTGTCCGAGACGTCCTGGACCAGAGAGGGACGGCACAGAGATGAAGAGGAATCCAACTGAAACTCACCACAAGTTTGAGACGGCGTAATCCTTCAAGTGGAGTGATGTGAATACTTTGAAAATGTATTTGGTTACCGAATACTGAATACCTGCATTAAAGGGCCCATATTTCATAATTTTATGATCTGTTCTAATGTTGTTTCCTCGTCACAAACAAGCCTGGAGTTGCGTTTTGTTTCATTCACACATGCTTAACTCACAAACCCTGCAGATTTAGGCTGAGTTCTTCTCTCAAACAGAAAACACTCTGTTCCACCTTATGATGTCATGTGACAATACAGGAAGTGCTCCACATCATACACCTTCACTAGAATCATTTGGATAATGTCAGCCCTGGAATTTCCAATCTCTACTGAACTAAAGGTAAAAGGAGCGGTTAACTTGAAAATTACTGCTTCATGACATCACAAGGTGGATCAGAGCATTTTGAGGTTTGGAGATGTAGACAGACTAATAATAAAGGATTACTCAAACGTGGGTGATTGACAGAAACTGTATGTTTTTTGAGGAGGGAACAACATTATAACATGGCTTAAAGATCCCATGACATGGTACTTCTTGATGCTTTTATATGGCTCCTTAATGGTTCCCTAACACTGTAAATGAATCCTTCTTCAAAATCAACACTCAGTGCATGAGAAACAGAGATAAGATGAGAAAGAGTAATTTTTCTCTCTCTGAACACTATAATGGGCGTTGTTGCTTGAATGCAAATGAGGAGAAAAGAGCTGGCCAATAGTAGAGGGTGGGGGCGTGGCCAAACGCTCCGCTCTCGCTCTGTGCGCTCTCTGATCCATTTCCTTGTTTTTGCACGGGGGGAGAGATTTGAAGCATTCCATTGAAAAATAAACACATTTCCACATAAAATAAAATTAAACCACTGCTGTTCAAAGGTCCAGAGGCTCAGATAGAGGACTTCCGAGCCTAGAAACACTCGGACGTGCCTCCAGGCAAATAAAAAAACACATTTCACATTGCCTAGCGCATTCGCAGTCCAAACTCTCTGGGCGTGATTTACAGACGCTGAGTACAGACAGACGGGGGTGGAACTGCATTTGCATTTCTTTTTTCGATCTGACGTCAATAAGGGGCCTTGTTCAAACTCGCCCGTTTGAGCTCCGATTTTTTGTAACGCAGAAAAGGATCGCAAATGCTCAGTTTAGACATTTCCCAACTTTTAACCATGGGGGGGGGCTAAACAGGGTAGGGGAGCTCACATTAACGTTCAAAAACCTCAGAAAGTGAAAATTTCATGCCATGGGACCTTTAAAGCTCACAAGAATCAATTGTGAGTAAAATAGGTAGTATCTGGTAGTAAAATTTAACTACCAGATTGTAGATTTGTTGACCTGGTTTATGGTTAATTTCTCTGTAATTACCGGGCCTATCCACATGAAAAACTGGCCCAAAGTTAAAGGTCTCCTTGGTCAGCAAAAATAAACAAAGAGACACTAGAAGACAGCAGTTTTGTTTGTGAAGATAGTCCCAAACATAATGATAAGGCATATGACAATATTTGCAGTTTGGATATTTCTTTCTTCTCCTCTGTCTGCGTAAGGGAGGCCAGGTTGGAATTCAGGATTTGGGGGGAAAAAGAGAGGAGAAAATTGGGACTATATAACCTATTCAAACAAAAGAACCATGTGGAAACAACAGTCTGACAATCACACATCTCATAGTTCAACATTAGTGTAAAAAAAAAAACTGGACAGGACTAAAGCTTGTATTCTGAAACATGTTCTTCACTCATTGTTCATAATCTGGTACAGGCCCTTTATTGCGTCTTGTTGCCCCTGGTTACAGTGAGCTCCCATGATGCCCCTGACCTGCTCTTTCCTCTTCCAGCAGACAGTGGGCTCTGGCTCTCCACTGATCTCCACGTCCAGCCTCAGCTTGTTCCCAGCCACAACAGTGATGGAGTTCTTGTTTCCTCCGCTGCTTGTGTCCAGGTGGATCTTTGGAGGGTCTAAATAACAAACAAGAGCGAGAATGAAGGTTTGGGAAATAAACATACATATGTTTACAGGTGGGTGACGTGCCTTGCCCAAGGACACACCAGTACTGTAACTGGGATTGGCCGATCACAGAGTATGTATATTATGCAAAATATTATGCAAAACTCTTGTGAGCGAGGATGCTGTCATCACAAACAGACCTGGAGTTGTGTTTTGTTTCGTTCACTTTTGAGTAAAATCCTGCATTATTAGTCCAAATGCTCTGTTCCACCTTGTGATGTCATGTAGAGATAGTTTTCAAATTAATCGCTACCTTTTTAACTTTTGTTTAGTAGAGTTTGGCAATTCCAGGGCTGAATTTACCCAAATAATTCTAGTGAAGGTGCATGGAGTTGCACTTTTGCTCCACTTTCTGTTTGAGAGAAAAACTCAGTCTAAATATGTATGATTTCTATGTTAACATTGTGTGAATGAAAGAAAATGCAACTCCAGGTATATTTTGATGACAAAACATTATAATCAGAAAATAGCATAGCATAACACGGGCGCTTTAAAAGTTTTTATCTGAACTATTGCACCACTTTTCACAAATAATAATAAAACCAATTTGATTTGCATCTATACTAGAAGTGCAATGCTCTGACCTTTTGCTCACTTTAGAGTCATTTTACTGTAGTCTTTACCCTCACAAGGTGGAACAGAGTGATTTCTGTTTGAGAGAAGAATTCAGCCTAAACATGTAGGTTTGTGTGTTAAACGTGTGAATGAAACAAAACACAACTCCAGGTGTGTTTGTGATGAGGAAACATTAGAACATTGTAGATCATAAAATAGTGCCCTTTAAGACCAAAAATCCTGTTCCTAAACACAGAGACTAATTTAGTTTTTAAATATAATAACATCTATACTAAATATTCGCATTAGTTCGTACACTGAGTCTCTTGTAATGTTGTCACTTCAGAACACGTCAATAGACAAGCATGATTCATTCTCCTGATAAGATATGAACTGTTTTGCAAAATGTGTAACAATTTTACAGATAAACGAAGATGAATGTAGAGAATTGAGACATGTGGACTGACAGCTGCTGACAGAGCCTAGTGGAGCTGTTTCTGGTTGAGCAGTAAATACAAAGTGTGCCTATAATTCACTGTAACTCTGTGATATTAAACAGGCCCAGAGGGAAATCACAATATTAATATTGTGCATGTTTAAACAAATGGACCGGCTTATGTGGATTCAGTGAAACAAAACACAGCAAGCAGGAGAAAATACTGCAATAAACTTAATTGTATATATAAAATAATAATAATAATAATAATAATAATAATAATAATTATTATTATTATTATTATTATTATTATTATTATTATTATTATTATTATTTTATAATAATAATAATAATAATAATAATAATAATAATAATAATAATAATAATAATAAGTATTATTATTATTATTATTAGGCCTGATCGCTAAAGCGTAAGGCCTATTGTTCTGTTTTTTCTTCTTATTGATTGATTATTATTATTTCTTCTTATTATTATTATTTTCCTCCCCCCCTTTTTGCAGGTTTCGGGTACTTCCCACCGACGAAAACTCACGAAATTTTGCACAAAATTCAAGAATGTCAAAAAAGGAATTTACAAATAATCTGTATTAAAAAAATCTTTAAAAACGGCTCGACAGCGCCACCTGGAAAATCAAAATATATTGAGCCTATGGCTATACCTGTGTTGCCATGGCAACAGGCCAAACATCTGTCCTCGCCAATGGGACGCCCAGCAAAAGCGTTTTCACGGAAACACCGTTCACTCTTTTAGAACGTTTTTAATAACTTTTAATGTCCCACTTGTCAAGATGATCCAGCACGATTCTGGTGAGTCTGGGTCAAAAACCTGAGGAGGAGTTTGTTAAAATACGAGGACAGGAAAATTTGCCTTCAGCGCCGGGTCACGTGCTCGGTCCAATATGGCTGACTTCCTGTTGGTCGCCTAGCAACGGTGTTTCTGTGTACCAAATTTGGTTTGGCTACGACAAAGTTTTTGCCGGGCGTCCCACTGGTGAGGACAAGCAAGCGAGGGCCGATCATCGCCGCTTGCGGCTATATTTATCATTATTATTATTAGTTGGACACTCAAAGACGCTTTACAAATAAATAGGAAGCAACGCTATACAAAACAGGGGTAATCATGGGGGGAATGCCAGGCTGAACAGGTGAGTTTTTAGCAGTGATTTGAAGTGCTGCAGAGAAGTGCTGCAGAGAGCCCGAGTTCCTGATGGACTGCGGGAGTGAGTTCCTGGGGAGGGGGCAGCAGTAGTGAAGGCTTGGTCCCCCAAGGTCCGGTGCTTTGTCCTGATGAGGGAAGTGAGCGACGTAGGGAGGGCAGGTTATGGAGGGACTTGTAGGTGATGAGGAGGACCTTGTATTGACCTTGTACTGAATGCCGATCTGTACACTATCAAAGTTTTGGAAAATTTATGATAACTTTGGGATCTTTGAAGGTGCGCTGTGGAAGTTTTTTTGGTGGAGGGTCTGACACAACTGCTTGTCACCATGGAAATGTTTTTGCTCTGCCTGGAATGTTCCACGGTATGACATTAATCTCATCTATCCTGCATTTATTTCATTACAGGTGTTTAAAGGGCCCATATTACACTATTTTCTGATCTATTCTAATGTTGTTTCCTCATCACAAACATATGGAGGTGTGTTTTGTTTCATTTACACATGTTTAACACACAAACCCTGCATATTTAGGCGGTTTAGGAGTTCTTATCTCAAATGGAAAACACTCTAATCCACCTTGTGATGTCATGTGGTACAGGAAGTGCTTCATTGTGTTTTAAACTCCACACACTTTTACTAGAATCATTTAGATAATTTCAGCCCTGGAATTTCCTATCTTTACTGAACTAAAGGAAAAAGGAGGAGGTAAAAGGAGCTGTTAACTTGAAAATTACAGCTTTGTGACATCACAAGGTGGAACAGTGTAGACAGACTAATAATAAAGGATTAATCAAACATATATGAATGAAACAAAACACTCCGGGTATGTTTTTGATGAAGTAACAACATGGAGTAAAGTTCGCAAGAGTCAATTTTGCGCAATATAGGACCTTTAAATACAAGAATTCTTACTATGGGTTGCCTCTCCACAGATATGACCTGTAACTTGTCCTGGAGGCATCGTTGCATGAGGATAGATAAGTTTAATGTAATACTATGTAACATTCCAGGCACAGAAATAACATCTCCAAGGAGACAAGCAGACGGTGGAAAGGTTAGACAGTGCAACTTTATAAAACATATCTTAAAGCTGCATTATGTAACTTTCTGGTTGGGGGTCACCTTCTTGTTTCTATGGATATGTCTTTTCACAGATCTGACTTGTAACTTGGTATGGTCTCCATGAAGATAGAAAGGCTTAATTCCATACATTTCAGACAAAGTAATTAACCAGAAAAGTTACACAAGGCACCTTTACTTTAACTTTAACTCACCTTGTCTCGGTTTGTAGTCAATCTTGATTTCTGGCAAAAATAAGGAATAATTGATTATAATTTTGAAGTATTCAAAACATAATGCTAAAAGACTTCTCCTCTTACCTAAGAAGTTGAGTTTGGCTGAGAGCGTGAGCGCGTGTCCATCGGGAACAAAAGTGTAATCGCCAGCGTCACCGGGTTTCACGTCATCGATGGTGAGCTTGTGCATCCTAGAGAAAAATACACAAATCTTACTGTACCAATGACTAATTATGTAAAAAAAAAAATCCCCCGGGCAACCGGCAGCAGGAGGGAGGAAAGCTGAATTATAATATTTAAAATTTAAATATTATAATATATTATATATTATTTATATATATATATATATATATATATATATATATATATATATATATATATATATAATGTACTTTTTTTTTAAACATTGCAGACAATAACACAATTATATATGATTACACACGGGATAAGAGTAAAGGGTGTGCTATCTATAGTACAAATGAACGGGTGGGTTTGAGATGTGAGATCCAATAAACCAGGTCTAAACAAGGACTAAACCAGGTCTAAACAAGGAGTGAGCCAGGTCTAACTGAGCACTAAACCAGGTCTAAACCAAAGGTCTAAACAAGAAATAAACAAGGTCTAACCAAGGACAAAAATAGGTCTAACCAAGGACTAAACCAGGTCTGACTGAGAACTAAAACCGGCCTAAACAAGGACTAAACCAGATTTAACTGAGGACTAAAGAAGGTCTAAACAAGGACTAAAACAGAATTAACCAAGGACTAATCTATGTCTAAAGAAAGACTAAAACAGGTCTAAACAAGGACTAAAACAGGTCTAAACAAGGAGTAAACCAGGTGTAACCAAGGACTAAACCAGGTCTAACTGATGACAAAAGCAGGTCTAACTGAGGACTAAAAGTGGCCTAAACAAGGAATAAACCAGATCTAACTGAGGACTAAAGAAGGTCTAAACAAAGACTAAAACAAATCTAACCAAGGAATAAACCACGTCGAAACAAGGACTAAAACAGGCCTAAACAAAAACTAAACCAGGTGTAAACAAGGAATAAACAAGGTCTAAACAAGGAGTAAACCAGGTTTAAATGGGGACTAAAACCGGCCTAAACTAGGACTAAACCAGATCTAACTGAGGTCTAAAGAAGGTCTAAACAAGGACTAAAACAGATTTAACCAAGGACTAAACTATGTCTAAAGAAGGACTAAAACAGGTCTAAACAAGGACTAAAACAGGTCTAAACAAGGAGTAAACCAGGTCTAACTGAGGACTTAACCAGGTCTAAAAAGGGACTTAAACCAGGTCTAAACAAGAAATAAACAAGGTCTAACCAAGGACAAAAACAGGTCTAACTGAGGACTAAACCAGGTCTAACTGATGACAAAAGCAGGTCTAACTGAGAGCTAAAACTGGCCTAAACAAGGACTAAACCAGATCTAACTAAGGACTAAAGAAGGTCTAAACAAGGACTAAAACAAATCTAACTAAGGACTAACCACCTCTAAACAAGGACTAAAACAGGTCTAAACAAGGACTAAAACACATCTAAACAAAGACTAAACCAGGTGTAAACAAGGATTAAACCAGGTCTAAACAAGGAGTAAACCAGGTCTAACTGAGGACTAAACCAGGTCTAAATGGGGACTAAAATGGGCATAAACAAGGACTAAACCAGATCTAACTAAGGACTAAAGAAGGTCTAAACAAAGACTAAAACAAATCTAACTAAGGACTAACCACGTCTAAACAAGGACTAAAACACGTCTAAACAAAGACTAAACCAGGTCTAAACAAGGAGTAAACCAGGTCTAAATGAGGACTAAACTCATTGCCCCCCGGGCAATGAGCTAACCAGTGTGGGTCCTTGGGCAAGACCCTTCACGGTACTGCCCCCCGGGCGCCGAAAAAGATGGCTGCTCACTGCTCCTGAAAAGGATGGGTCAAATGCAGAAGTCAAATTTCTCCCGTGTGTCACTGTGTGTCATTGTGTGTGAGACCAATAAAAGCCTAAGCCTAAGCCTAAACTAGGTCTAAATGGGGACTAAAATGGGCGTAAACAAGGACTAAACCAGATCTAACTAAGGACTAAAGAAGGTCTAAACAAGGACTAAAACAGATCTAATCAAGTGCTAAACCAGGTCTAACTGAGGACTAATGCAGGTCTAACCCAGGGCAAAGTCAAGTCTACAGGTCTCTTTGACCTCTGCCGACTAGGAACATCCCACAAGTGCTGACCTAAACTATTGCTAAACCAGGAATAACCTGGGCTAATCTAGAGTTAAAGCAACCATATCTAACTCAAAACTAAAATATAAACAGGACAGGTGCAAAGCCAGAGGAGCTGAAAGGAGCTGACAGGTGCAGACAGGTGCTGAGTACCTGCCGATGTGTGATATCTTGATGCGGTTGCTGGGCTGCACCTCTACTCCATCTTTGAACCACTTTCCGGTCACTTTCTCGTCTGAAACTTCACACCTGAATACAGCCTGCTCCGAGGATTTCACTGTGAGGTCCGCGATGCTCTGGAGGACCTTCAACTCTACCTCTGAAAACAAAACAAAAGGAGGGGAAGGAAAGGTACACTTTAGTTTATTTTATTTATTTTACTATTTTACTACTACTACTATTTTATTTTACTATTATTCAAGTTTGTCCTGTGCATTTGACCATCCTTCAATGCCACCAAGGTAACCTTTCAGGAGTAAGTGCAGTACCCAGATCTTGAGCTAGTTTTGGTCAGGAGGACTTCCATAGCTGGGGGATATTTACCTATTGTACATGTTCTGGGTTGGAAGAAAGGAAACATGGGACTTTAAAGGTCCTATATTACGCAAAATGAATGCTTGTGACCTTTAAGCCATGTTATAATGTTGTTTACTTTCCTCAAAATAGCATAATATGAGCACTTTAAGGTCACAATTCTCACAATTCTCTACAAATATTTTCTGTTGAGCTACATCATGCAGGCCTGGACTGGCCATCTGGCATACCGGGCATTTACCCGGTGGGCAATTTAAAGGAGGCAGCCCATTGGTCCATCTTCAATATAAACAGTGGACTAAACCAATCAGGATATAGAGAGCGGTCCCACCCCTTTCTCTGCACTGATCCCTGCCAGTTTCATAATCGTACTATTGAACGAATGAGCGGGCAAACACGGAAACGCGCAAGAAAGGAGGTGCGGATTTAGCGGCCGAAAAGATTAAAAAGCCTCACTCTGGAGGAGCTACTGGAGCCTCCACGTCCTCTGCAGACCAGGCTGAAGGTGGACAGGGAGAGGAGCAGCCAGAGACTGTGGACAGGGAACCCGAGGGAACGCGAGGGAACGTGAGGGAGAGGAGGAGCAGCCAGAGACTGTGGACAGGACACCCGAGGGACAGAGACAGTAACCAGGGAGGTGTATCACAGCAGGTAAGCAGGTAGTAATGTTAGGATAATACCGGGACTTTTAGGTGATGGACAGGCATGCCGTATGGATAGAAAATGGCGAATTTTCGGCAAAGTTCGCTGTTTTGAAGCCAAAATAGGTGACTTATGTGAATGTAGATTCAATGAGAAAAACGCTTCGTTTCCGCAGGGCTAAATCCAAGTGCTAGGTGAATTTCGCCTGGAGGTGTGGTCGCAAAAACGGCATGAATAATAACTGAATGTTGCTATCCTGTGGTAGCAAGTGGTTGCGATGCAGCAACCCAGGGCCGGCCCAAGGCATAAGCGAACTAAGCGGCCGCTTAGGACCCCAAGACCAGTTGGGTCCAACCCCCCCGGTCCTCGGGATAAAATAGTCACTCGCAAATCAAATTCTGCTTAGGGCCCTATAAAGGCTTGGGCTGGCCCTGCAGTAGCCGGTCAGTTAGCGCTAAAGTTTGAGTACTTAAAATATCTGCAGTGGGGTACTAGCCCGGACTATGTTGTAAAAGCTCTAGTGATTATTTGCCTCCACTAAGAACATAATTCATATTAACAAGAATCCATGTTCATGGTTACAAGGTCACCCTAAATCATTTAATCATTTATTGTTTCCCTCATGATATTAGCCCACTTCAGCACACAGTAAATGAATTGGAAATGTAGTTAACTAGCTAGTGGGCAGCTAACTAAAAAAAAAAAAAAAAATGTTTAGATGGCAATCTAGAGTGGACTAATTGCTTGATTATATTTACATTGAGTCTAAACAACAAACCATGTTGATTGAATAGATAATACTCCCTACAACTGTATACAGCTGGTACTGTACATCATATTTGATACTGTATTTTGTATTTGACTACTACTTTTCTATTTAAATCTGATTGTACATATATATTTATTATCATTATCTTATGTATATAATCGTGTCTCATCTGACACTGGTCTATTGCTCTTTGGTTGCTTTTCCATCTATTTTTCTTTTTGTTCTTTTACCCTTTGTTATATATCATATATTATATTTGATGAGTGAGCTACTGTACTCAAAACAATTTCCCTTATGGATCAATAAAGTTTGTCTAAGTCTAAGAATACACTTTAGGTTAACAAGAAACCTTTTAATCATGTAAATGTTTCCACACTACTGACACACTGGTGGCATCCATATTGGTCAGACTTTTTTTTTGATAAACAACAAATTACATACAAATCATACATTGAATAGGCCGATTTAAGAGCATTGTTTCCGGTCAGCCATCTTGCCTTGTCTCGTGCTGCCTTAATTTGAGATTTATGTGATCATTATCAAAAATAAAAATGTAACCTAAAGATACTAAATGTTTTGATGGTTTAGATCGTTTCCAGGTAGTTCCCAATATTTTTATTTTTAATTTAGGTTTTCTATTTATCACTTAATAAACTGTAATAATCTGTCCCTCTTCCTGTCTAGTCAAGCCAAGCTGTTGAGGAGAGAGAAGAGAGAGTAGACTACATTTCCCATCCAGAGCCTGTTAGAATGTAAGAATTTTTAAATCACCACCCAAAGCAAGATGCTACAAACCCTGTAGTGAAGAAGGTGTTTCCCCTCAGCCAAGACGCAACAATAGTAAAATACATTACTTTGGGGAACACATACATAAATTGTCTGTTGTGCTCCGCTAATTATGAGGAGCCGTTCTGAGCCAAAAATGCCGGGGCCGTTTTTTTGTCCCAGTCCAGCCCTGGCTACATGTGAATATCCTGTACCAAACCAAACGAATCAACTTACACACAGAAATTTCGAGATAACATGAAAACAAGCCAAACGTTATCAGTGTCATGTTTCATCCCTCGGTCCTTTTCACCAATTATGCAAAATGTGTTTCCAAGAACTACAGTAATTACTCCATGTTTGGATCGGGTGCCTCCCCGTCTCCACTGCTGTCCCGGTTTCACGATGGCGAGCAGCCAAAGCGGCGATCTGGGAGGCGCTACGTAAAATTACCATGACGATACAAGGCTGCAATGGACGAATATTAATTAGGACACACGTAATGAGTAATTGATTGCTTTTTTATGCTTGTCAAATACGGAAAACATCAACAGCTCGAGTGCAAATGCGTTTAGGAGGTAATTGGAAAGTATGCGCAATGTGTAGGGGCCAGATGATGGATGGGGAAATGTACAGTGTAGAGATATGAGCCATTATATTATGACGAGTGACAGGTGAGGAGATTAACATGGATCTAACGTGGCACCTGTTAGTGGTGGAATATAATGGAGCTTAAAGGTGCACTGTGTAACTTTTCTGGTGGGGTGTGTCATTTGCTTGTCTCCAATTACAATTATTTATTAGTAAAAATACCTAGAAAACACGCTTTCTGATTGTCAGCGAGGTCCCCATTACATAAATCTGACGTATAACTAGGCTTGGTATTTCTATGTAATTCATTATCGTAATGGTAATGGTAAACATTATTTTTATATTATTTTGATTATTGCGTATGAAAGGAACAGGATCAAAAAGCAGAAGTATTGTTATTATAATTTGAGCTCTGCTGAAATGGTTAAAAGCCATAGCACACCTGTAGTTTGAGCAAACAAAAGTATACAAATGAAAACAGTGAGAAAAATTTTATTCCAAATGTTTCTAATGAACAAAATTCAGCACAACTCTTTATCAAAATCACTAAATTTGAAGCTTTAGTAGACTTTAAAATCTGTACTTTATACTTTTATGTTAAGTATATTTTTAAACAGGTGCATTAATACTTTTATGGCAAAAGGAGAAATTCAATTGGTCAAATGGACAAAAGTTTATTTGGTCGAACACATTTCGCAGCTCATCCAAGCTGCTTCTTCAGTTCTGGTCAGACGCTGGTGGACACTGCCTATATCTGCCTGAAGGGGGAGCTAACTACAGTGAAATTACTCTGAGACTAACACACCTATTTGTTTACAGCTTCTGTTAGTTAGGTAAACCTATTCAATATGCAGTTGGAGTGGAGTGTGGGATCTTGTTAGCAGAACCATTCAGGGCCATAATGGTGTTTTCACACCTCTGGACCTGACCTGCTGCCCTATTGTTTTTTTTGTTTTGTTTTTTTTGTTTTGTTTTTTGTTTTTGTTTTTTTAGGTTTGAGGATAGAGTTATAGATTGGAGACAAATGATGTCTGAGACCTCCATTTCTGTTCAAGGAAGGATTCTCTTTCTTGACAAAAATAGCCTCTTTATTAATACTTTTACTTAAGTAGATTTTTTCATGTGATACTTTTACTTTTCCGGTATCTGTACTTTTATTTAAGTAACAAAAAGTGAGTACTTCTTCCACCACTTAGTATGAGTTACCTTCGACCTCCAGCTCTGCCTTAGACTCCCCTCCGTTGGTAAAGGCGTAGTATGTCCCGATGTCTTCCTTCGTGGCTTCATTGATGATCAGGATGTGTCTCTTTCCGTCTTTCTTAAACCTGTATTTGGACCCAGCCATTTCCTTGTTCAGCTCCACTCCGTCTTTCATCCTGAAAATGAAATGTCGTCAAACGTTTTGGACTCTTGTGAGCTTTTAGCCATGTTAAAAAGTTGTTACCTCATGAAAAACAATACCTGGAGTTGTATTTTGTTTCATTCACATGTTTGAGTAAACCTTTATTATTAGTCCGTCTGCATTGCCAAAGCTTACATGCACATACTGGACAGATGGTTGTGCTTTTGTCTCCTCACCATTTGACGTTCGCTCCCTCCTCAGACACCTCCACCTCAAACTCCACCTTCTCTCCAACCACAGTGTGTACATCGTCCAGCAGCTTTGTGATGGTCACTGGGGGCTCTGGGGACAGATAATAATAATAATAATAATAATAATTTTATATATATATATATTATTATATATATATATATATATATATATATATATATATATATATATATATATATATATATATATATATATATATACATGTTATATTTACATACTTAATAATGACTTTTTAGTTCCAGTTCAAAATGCATATGAGGTTAGACAGTTCACCAAAAGATAAAAAAGATAAAAGATAAAAAGATATTACTAAAATATCAGTCTAGTTTTTCAGGTTTGTAACTTTGAAGTCTATCTACTATTACTACTATCTACTTTTCACTTGATGTGACATATGTACGTATTTCCGTAAGTGTTACTTACGAAGTAGAATGTTCAAGTGCATTTTTTTTCAAGTGCATTATTATTATTATTACTTTGTTTGGTTAGATAATGCCTTTGGTAAATATTTATGATAGTTTTACATCAGTTAAGAGAGTATGTACTTTTATTATAATTTTGAAGCTGCACCCTCCTCAGAGGGTTGGAGCTGTACTCTACTGAGGTTGTACCCTCCTGGGACAGAGGACTTGTACCTTCTTCCTCAGAGGGCGGAGCTGCACCCCTCCCCTATAGGAGATATACCCCCTCCTCTGCAGGGGGGAATTGTACCTTTGACGAAGAGTTCGGTGAAGCTCTTCTCATCGTCCACCACACACTCGTACGCTGCGTCATCTGACAAGTTACACTTGTTTATGGTCAAACTCCGAACATTTCCCACACTCTCCATTACATACCTGCAAAAAGATACACCATTAGTCCTGGTCTAGTCCTTGCCTGGTTTTACACCAGACCATCACAAGTGATATATGGTCTGGGAGCTACATACTAAATATCTCGTAGAGGAGGTGTGGTTTACCATTGCCAACGGCCGTTTATTGGGCGTTACGAATGTCTATCATTTGGCGTATACGTAGCCCATAGCCAGTCATGTCAGTTGTCAGTTCAAACTACAAGTTTCCGTTTGTCGCAGAGTACGCGTCACCGTCTTTCCACCCCTCCTCGCTCCAAAATCAGGAGAGCTCACTTAGCCTAGTTCCCAGGCTGTCTTTTAGATCGGAACAAACGAAAGCAGCCTGGGATTTCCCAGGTTAGTCTAGTCCTGGTCTAGTATTAACATGTTTTACAAGTTTTACTTTTGTTTCTGATGCTCTGAGTCTCCCCTCCCTTTGCTGTCCACACTAAATCACTCCCCCTTCAGAGCACTATCACAACACAATCAGCATGCATCCTGCTAATGAAACGACTGCACATCACATCAGGTTTTTCAAGTTGCCGTGTCCAGTTTTGTATCATGTTTTTGTATATTCAGGAGAATTGTCATGTGGGTGTATGGGTGGCTTGTGGGTGAAGCACTGTAGAGAATCTTACAGCTCACTGTAAAGAGGGTTTGAACATGCATGGATGATATCTAAAACCTCTTCAGGCATGTTTTTGATGAAGGAACATTATAACATTGTAGAACGCTAAAACAACAGCATTGATTTTGCATGCTACCCCCTTTTTCAGTAGTTAGTTCATGTATTATTAAGACATGAATAAGTTCTTTCATTATATTATAGTGTTACCAACTCTTTTTCCATCTCTTTTTAATCCTGAGACAGACTTGATTTAGACTCATTTAACTGGACTCTTATAAAGAGAGGACTTTCTGAAGTGGTCCCTGAAGTGAGTCAGTTATGTTTGCATATATTTACTGTAGAAGAGCTCAGAGCAGCAGGTATAAGAGTGAACTACGCACTACAGTGATGACAATACAGGCCTGAAGGATCACTGCTGATGGCACAGCATAATAGTCTTTCATGTCAAGGCGATGCACACAGTGTGGGATGTGAAGAGCCAAGGTGAAAATCTACACAAGGTGAAATGACTGAAAAAACTCCTAGAAGGTTAGCTAACAGATATTCAGTCTGATTTGGATAGAAAGATGTTCAGATGGAGAGCTCTTGTCCCTTAAAGGTCCTATATTACACAAAATTGACTCTCTTATAATGACTTAGTGAGCTTCAACGCGTGTTATAATGTCTTAGAGACAGACAGAGAGATAAAGAGAGACAGAGAGAGAGGGAGAGAGAGACAGAGAAAGCGAGAAAGATAGAGTGACAGAGAGTGAGATACAGAGAGAGAGATTGAGAGAGAAAGGGAGAAAGAGAGAGGAGCAGAAACAGAGACAGAGAGAAAGATAGACAGAGAGAGAGAGAGAGAGAGAGAGAAACCGAGAAAGATAGAGATAGAGAGACAGAGACAATCAGGGACAGAGAGAGACAGAGAATGACAGATACAGAGAAAGACAGAGAGAAATATAGAGGGATAGAGAGAGACAGAGAGAGAGAGAAAGATAAAGGCAGAAAGATGGAGAGATACAGAGAGATAGAGAGAGACAGAGAGAAAGATAGCTAGAGAGAGAGACAGACAAAGAGAAAGCAAGAAAGATAGAGTGACAGAGTGAGATACAGAGAGAGAGAGAGATTGAGAGAGAAAGGGAGAAAGAGAGAGGGGCAGAAACAGAGACAGAGAGACAGAGAAAGATAGACACAGAGAGAGAGAGAGACAGAGAAACAGGGAAAGATAGAGATAGAGAGACAGAGACAATCACGGACAGAGAGAGACAGAGAATGACAGATACAGAGAAAGACAGAGAGAAATATAGAGGGATAGAGAGACAGAGAGAGAGAGAAAGATAAAGGCAGAAAGATGGAGAAATACAGAGAGATAGAGAGGGACAGAGAGAGAGAGGAAAGATAAAGGCAGAAAGATGGAGAGATACAGAGATAGAGAGAGACAGAGAGAAAGATAGATAAATAGATAGATAGATAGAGAAACACAGAGAGAGAGAGAGAGAGGGAGAGAGAGAAAAAGAAAACGAGAAAGATAGAGTGACAGAGAGTGAGATACAGAGAGAGAGAGCTTGAGAGAGAAAAGGAGAAAGAGAGAGGGGCAGAGACAGAGAGACAGAGAAAGATAGACAGAGAGAGAGACAGAGAAACCGAGAAAGATAGAGATAGAGAGACAGAGACAATCAGGGACAGAGAGAGAGACAGAGAATGACAGCTACAGAGAAAGACAGAGAGAAATATAAAGGGATAGAGAGAGACAGAGAGAGAGAGAAAGATAAAGGCAGAAAGATGGAGAAATACAGAGAGATAGAGAGAGACAGAGAGAGAGAGAGGAAAGATAAAGGCAGAAAGATGGAGAGATACAGAGAGATAGAGAGAGACAGAGAGAAAGATAGATAGAGAAAGACAGAGAGAGCGAGAGAGGGATAGAGAGAGACAGACTCACTTGGCCGATGGTTTGATTTCCTGTCCGTTCTTGAGCCACTTGACGGTCGCGTTGGGATCGGCCACTTCCACAGACATGGTCATCCTCTTCCCTTTGTCCACAGAGTACGCAGAGTCCAGTTTCTTCAGGAAGGCTGACACCACAGAAAGAGGGAGAGAAAGAGAGAGGGTTTCAATTCAATTTTGAAAAACTCCAAATGACAACAACAGTCAACTTGTATGGCTGAGCTTTAAGCCGTGTTGGAATGTTTCACAGTATGGCATTAAAGCTTTCTGTCTTCATGGAGACCAAACCAGACCAAGTTACAGGTCAGATCTGTGGGGAGACGACCCCACTCACAGTCAGAATGCCTGTTTTTCTAGGTATTTTGAGCTATAAAACCACCTGTAATTGAATAAATGTAAGGTAGAGCTGTTTAAAGTCATACTGTGGAACATTCCAGGCAGAGCAATGACATAACCACAGAAACAAGCAGGTGATGGACCCTCCACCAGAAAAGTTACACAATCCACCTTTAAGAGAAGAGCAGTAGTAATGTGGAGCTCTCACCATCACTCTTGGTAATCTCCACCTTCTTCATAGCCTTGAGTCTCTTCAGCATCCCCCTAAGGTCTGTGATGCCGTACTGGAACGCGATCTTCTCATAGTCACATGGTTTTGCCTTTTTCAAAATCTCCCAAACATCCACCTCGTCACCTTCAGACACCCTCTGCTTTTTCTCCCTGATTTCAACAGATAGGTTAAGACAATATTAAAAGAAAATGAAAAATGAAAAATGATCCACAATTATTCAAGGTAGGTTGCTTAAAGTGTGTATGACTAAAGTGGCTTTGGTGAGTCTCTAATTTGTACTTAATTTAGTTATAAATGATAGTTTTACACCAATCAAGAAGCAATTTGTGAAGAAAAGTTGAAAAATATGTTGAACATTACAGGCAGTAGAGTATTTTAAACCTAAAATATGGCCAAACTGTGGAAGAAAATGTCAAATTCTTATTCTAATTCTTAAATCTTAAATGTAAGGATCTTTGCTTTAGTAAAATGAATGGTCCAACCTGTCACTTTAAAATAATTTATGTCATATGCACCTTTTCTTAAGCAGCACACTGAAGTCCAACTCTCCAGCGTCTTCATCGGCCCCTCCACTGGAAAAAACAACAAAATATTGATAAATTTCAAACTTGATTTCAATACTAAGGAAAACACTTGATACACTCAATACACTCAAATTCTGATACCACAATAATAATAATAATAATAATAATAATAATAATAATAATAATAATAATAATAATAATAATAATAAATATAGCCACAAGTGGCAATGATTGGCCCTCACTTGCACTTGCCAGTTGGCCTGTGGTGTGTTGTCACGCGCAAACTGTGGGCAGCGTTATTTTGTCCATAATAAATTTATGTGTCTCTACATTTTTAATCAGTTGGTGGCGCCAACGTGCCTTTTTGAAGAAAAAGAAGAAGTGACTTTATTGATCTCACGCAGGAGAAATTCTTCTCTGCATTTAACCCATCCTGTTATTAGGAGGAGTGGGCAGCATATTACTGCACCCGGGGACCATCTCCATGATCTTCTTTGCTTCGGTTTGGTCAGGACCTCAGCTGGAGGATTTTACCTGGTGCATGTTTTGGATGTTTTGGTTGATGGGGGAAACCGGAGTGCCCGGAGGAAACTCATTCAGACACGGGGAGAACATGCAAACTCCACACAGAACACACACAGAAAGGCCTGGGCGACCCGGGGATCGAACCCAGAACCTTCTTGCTGTGATGTACCCACATTTGAGATTGTCGCTGTTGTTTTAAAAGTTTCAAAAATGAAAATACGGCAGAATTAGATGACTACAAAGGATTACATTATGACATTTGTCACATAATTAATCCAAGATGGCGAATTTAGTCAAAATATATTTTTGTTCCTCTTCCCTTGATGCATATGTGTACCAAATTTGGTTTGACTACGCCAAAGTTTTTGCCGGGCATCCTATTGGCAAGGACAGATGTTTGGCCTGTTGCCAGGTGGGACATGGCATGTGGGCGTCATTGACTTTTTTCATTGACAACATGCCACGAATGTGTGTACCAAATCTTGTATGTCTACGACAAAGTAAAATTTTGCAATTCTGTGCAATTGCCCTAGGGGGCGCTATCGTGGCCATTTTAGATTTTCTTATATCAATCTGTTCAAGGCCAGGGTGTCCACCAACGAATAAAGTTTGAGTATTAGCGTCGTCGAAGTTTGACAGGAAATCACATGGTCTGACTCTATCCAATATGGCTGGTTGGTTGCCTAGCAATGGCATAATATACTTTTTTGTTCCTATTCCCATCTCTGTACCAAATTTGGTGTGGTTATGCCAAAGTTTTTGCCGGGCATCCTAATGGTGGGGACAGATGTTTGGCCGTTGCCATGGCAACACGATAGGAGATGGCATAGAGGTGCCACTGAATTTTTTGATCGAGACCATGTCACAAAGATGTGGACCAAATTTTGTATGTCTATTGCAAACTAAAATTTTTCTGTTCCATGCAATTACCCTAGGGAGCACTATTGCGGCCATTTTAGATTTTCTCATATCAATATGTTCAAGGCTGGGGTGTCCACCAACGACTAAAGTTTGAGTGAAATCTAATCTATATATAGTGCCAGCTATGGTGGCACTATATATAGACACTGGAAAGGGCTCACGTCCAGTAACACACCCGTGGGGTCCATTTTCAATGACGAGCGCAACCTCATCGATTACTCACTTGCCCAATACACATTTTTGGCATTTACGATGGTTAAAAATTACAATTATGCCGCTGTCATGGCAAAGGGCAGTGCCAGTCTGTACTATTGGCTGGCATGAGTGTCACTATAGGAGTGGCAATGAGTGTTTGCAAAGGGGAGAGCGCTTCGCGGGTTCAGCAGTGCTGCTTCGCACTGCTGAACAGTTACAATAGACCCTACACTTTGGCGCTCGGGCCTAATAACAATCTTTCTTTAGACAATGGAATATGATTTTCAGCAGTAAATCATAGAACCTTCTGGTCTTATATCTGTGTAATCCAGGTAGGTTCCATAGTGGTCCATACTAGTTTACATTATAGTATTGATACCTGCTCAAATGCACATAGTTTCGATACTCGTTCGATACTGATTTTCTATACTTTTGGCAACTCTATTCACATGTATGCTTGCATTAAAGGTGCGCTATGTTACTTTTCTGGTGGAGGGTCCATGCTTGCACTTTTTCTGTTACTGTTTTTATATGATGTTGTATACTGTTTTTAAGTGTTGAAAAAAATATCTAGAAAAACAGGCATGCTTACTGTGAGCAGGGTTGCCTCTCCACAGATCTGACCTGTAACTTGGCCTGGCGTTGTCACGGTTACGATAGATGTTTAATGTAAATAATAGAGCCTAGTAATAATCTATCACAACAGAGGATTATATTATAGGATGCTTGATCACGGGTGTGTGTATGTCACTAACTGTTAGCTTAACCTAGCCTACCTTCTTACCTCAACCTTGTACACCTTTGTTACACTTAAAACCTTGTTATTGTTTAACAGCTACAATCTCTTTTTAACAAGAGATGTGCACTTGGGCCCGAAGTGGCATTACAGTTAATAACCCTACAGCAAGAAGCAGGTGATGAACGCTCCACCAGAAAAGTGACATAATGCGCCTTTAAATCAGATTAAAATTGCATGCGACAACTCGTAATTGGATAACTGACTGTGGCCCCTAATTAGCCCCCAAATCCCAGTCCATTCTAACTGTCTACATGCGTTTTACAGCTATGATTTCTACCGGCCGCGATCACTCGACAATGAGCATGAGAGGGCCCCCCAGTGGCTCTTTGGGGTTCATGTTTCAGCCTCTTTACCACAGTTAAATGTCTAATACCCTGAGTCTGGAGCTTTATACAGACTGCAGGCCTATGGATCAGGTGGCACGGCTGTTGGCACTCACTTTATGTGGATTAAAGCGTCGAAACCAGAGGAACTGATGTGAAACCTACGCCGCGCTGAAATGCAACTACTATGTCCTGGGCTAAAATGGATGACTACAACATGTTTTATGCCTATAGGGAAGCTAAGAGTTAAAGGGCCCACATTAGGCTGGTTGTTGATCTACTGTGTGTTATAATATTGTTTCCTCATTATTAAAAACATGTATGGAGTTGTGTTTTGGTTCATTCACACGTTTAACACACAAGTTCTGCATATTTTGGCTGAGTTCTTCTCTCAAATGGAAAACACTCCTTTCCACCCTTTCATGTCATGTGGTGATTAACGAAAGGCTCCACTGTGTTTTTAAACTCCACACACCTTCATTAGAATCATTTGGATCATTTCTGCCCTAGAATGGCCAATCTCTACTGAACTAAAGGTAAAAGCCACAGAACATTTTGAGCTTTGGAGGTGTAGACAGACAAACAATAAACGATTACTCAAACACATGTGAATGAAACAAAACATAGCCCCGGGTATGGCAAAGGAAGAATTCAAGTTGTCAAGGGGCAAAAGTTTATTTTGGTCGAATACGATTTGCAGCTCATCCAAGCTGCTTCTTCACTTGTGGTCAGCCGCTGGTGGCTTTAAGCTCAAAAGAGTCAGTTTTGTGTAATACAGTGGTACCTCACCTTACGAAATTAATTCGTTCCAGAAGTGGTTTCGTAACGTGAATTTTTCGTAAGTTGAGTAGCTATTTCAATGGAAAAAGCCTGATTCGTTGTTTTTTTTTATAGTGTAACATTTTTTTATAGTGTAACGCGTAGAGACTGTAGACCCAGGTCTAAACGTGGACTATACCAGTCTAGACCAAGGTCTAAACCTGGACTGGACCAGGTCTAGACCTGGACTAAACCAGGACTGGACCAGGACTAAACCAGGTGGATTAAAGCGCCGCGTGCGGGTCTATTTCCTGGTTTCGTTTCGAGTCACGGCTGAGGCGAGCAGCGAGGAGGGGAGGGGATGTGCCTCGGGACCGCACGCAGTCTGAGCACATGAACGAACGCATGCAAGAGCCGTGGTGGTCTAATCCTGGTTTAGACCTGGTTCAGACCTGGTTCAGACCTGGTTTAGACCTGGTTCAGACCTGGTTCAGACCTGGTTCAGACCTGGTTTAGACCTGGTTTAGACCTGGCACGGTTTGAGCACGGGTCTCGTGCTCGCGCCCCGCGCCGAGTCATGCTGCGCTATCACACACGTGTCCATGCGCACACACACCTCCCTCCCCCTTCCCCCCACGCTTCACTATTAATACATTTTGTTGAAAATCTATGAAAGTTTGAGTGTTTAAACAAGAGATAAATGTGACAAAAGTTTAAATCCAGTCTAAGAAAAGCGTATAATGTGTGTGGCTGAGCGCGCATTATTTGAATTTTTGAGATTTCGCGTTTCGTAACTTGAATTTTCTTTCGTATCTAAAGACCAAAATTTAACGTGAAGGCGTTTCGTAACTTGAAATTTTCGTTTGTTGGGTCTTTCGTAAGGTGAGGTACCACTGTATAGGACCTTTAACTTCAAATTATAAATCAGATGCTACGTCCCAACAGTTACTTTCACTTGAGAAACTACTTTTTTACTCTTACTTAAGTTATTTCTTTGATCACTATTTGAGTTAATTTTTGGATTGTACTGTACTTCTACTTGAGTAATATTATACTGAAGTAACAGTGATCAAGAGAGAGTGCTGTCAACACAATTTTCCAATAAAGTTGAGGTAACCTGATTTGAAGTCTATGACCAAGACTGACAGGAATAGATTCTGCAGCAACCAGACCCATATGAACATGGCTGCTAACTAGCCTCTTTACATGACAGTTTTAGGAGATGTGTCTGCACTAAATCAGGAACAGTGACACCAGAGAAGATTCCAGGGATGGGACCTGGACTTTGAAGGACAGACTCACGATCTCTTGAAGGCCTCCAAAATGTTGTCTTGCGTGTCCGTTTGAACAGCTGTAATCAGAGAAGGAAAATTACAAACCTTTAGAAGTGTTAACTAATTAAAGAATACTTATTTTGAGTTTGACTTATTATCTTCAAAGATCTAACGAGTGTTGTAGTCTAATACTAAAGATTATTTTACCACGCATTTAAAACTAAACTACAACATATCCTTAATTGATATTTGTTAAATGTAAATGCGATAATTATTGATCTAAAATACTTAATAATAAATACTGGCTTCTTGTTCAAAACTACAAAACTGAGATGGTAATTTCATAGAGACATTTTAACTTGGCAAAGCAGTCGATTTCACTGTTGAAAAATGGCAATGTAATTTTTTTATTTATTTTTTTTTGACCCGGAGTCTGACTTTCTTGAATAATTTTAAGTCTTTAAGTCTGGTTTAAACCCTGGTCTGGACTCACCCTGGACTGCGACATTGAAGTAGCTGCAGTCATTCTTGTCTTTGGAGCCGATTTCACAGCGGTATGCTCCAGCATCTCCATCCTTCACTTTGATAATACTCATCTCAAACGTGTAAACCTGGCACAAAAACAAACACATAAATAAAACTCAACATTCACTTAAACTTAGACTGAGACTTACAGTATATACTGTATATTATATTTTTACTCTTTCTATGTCTATAATATCAAAGAAAAATATACATGATAATAACAAAGTCTAAGTAAATAGCAAACATAGGAAGAAACTGGTGCAAAATAAGGCATAATTATATAAACATGTATATGTACAAGTCAAAATAAAACATTGTGGAGGTCGTGAGGAGAAACAATGCAAAGATGAAAAATGATTGACAGGACATATGGCTATCTGTTGTTCTGAACTGCATGTAGTGCTTTACACAGAGAATTTAACCATTTTTACTGTACTATACAACAGAATTTCTAGTTTCTCAAATGCCAAATTACATGATGATTAAAAGCATTTAATTCATTTGCTAAATGAGATGTTTCCTAAAAAATAGTAAAGGAGCTTCCAAAAGCTGTAATTATCTATAGTCCTGACTGTTAGAGTGCATTTTAATGTCCACACTATTCCCTGTAGTGGACCCATTTTGTAATAGTGCTCTTCCTCAAACTGAAAACACTCTGTTCCAACTTGTGATGTCATGTGGTAATACAGGAAGTGCTCCACTGTGTTTTTATATCTTCATTAAAATCATCTGGATCATCTCAGTCCAGGTATGCTTTCGAGGAAGTAACAGCATTATAACATTGCTTAAAATTGTTTTGTGTAATTTTTTGGCTGGGCGTCCATCACCTTCTTGTTTCCATGCATAATTATGTCATTGCTCTGCCTGGAATGTTCCACAGTATGACATTAAACAGCTCTACCTTACATTTATTCTTAGCTCAAAAATACCTAGAAAAACAGGCATTCTGACACTGAACGGGGTCGTCTCTCCACAGGTCTGACCTGTAACTTGGTCTGGTTTGGTCTCCATGAAGATATCAAGTTTTAATGCCATACTGTGAAACATTCCAGACAAAGCAATAACATTTCCATGGAGAAAAGCATTTGACTGACACTCCACCAGAAAAGTTACCACAATGCAAGATCACACGTGTCAATTTTGCGCAATATAGGACCTTTAAGTAACAAAACTGAGTACTTGACCCAGCCCTGTCCATATATACCTTGGTGTTGCGGTCATACGTCTCTTTGAACTGCAGATGTTTTCCTGCTTTGCTTTGCAGATCCAGCCACTTCCCTTTGAACCATTTCAGCACTGGTTTCCGTGGGAGACTGCTCGCATCCACTTTGGCCACAAACGTGATATCCTTTCCTAAAAACAACACAAGTGACCACAAATATAGGACTTATAAGTCATAATAGGTTAGGGAGTTATATTAAAAGGGCTGTGTCTGATTTTTACTGTTTTAAAGGGCCCATGTTATAATGCTTGTTATAATGTTGTTTCCTCATCACAAACATAGCTGGAGTTGTGTTTTGTTTCATTCACAAGTTTGAGTAATCCTGCATTAGTCTGTCTACATCTCCAAAGCTCAAAATGCTCTGTTCCACCTTGTGATGTCATGCAGTGGTAGTTTTCAAGTTAACAGCTTATTTTACATTTAGTTCAGTAGAGATAGGCCATTCCAGGTTTGAAATTATCCAAATGATTCAAGTGAAAGTGTAACTGCAGCACTTCCTGCTTTACCACATGACATCACAAGGTGGATCAGAGTGTTTTCTGTTTGAGAGAACAACATTATAACATAGATCAGAAAACAGTGTAATATGGGACCTTTAATAGAAGAAGTAGCAGAAATATAAGTACAACACTAGTAAAAAATTATAGTAAGCAATTTATTTCTTGATTCATTCATATTTGTGTGGGTTTTTTAAGTGAACCTTTAATTGCTGTGGCGCTCTCTGGCCTCTGGATGAAAATACTGTTTTCCAAATGCTGGTGTTCGCCACCGGGGGCAGAGTCTAGAGAAATGTAATCGAGAAATTTATTAGACAATAGAAATGAACATCATGTGCTTGCATATAGTACACTTTTAGCCTTACTGTGCAATATTCAAAGCCAAGCACCACCAGAAAGTTATAGCTCCCCTTTAAATGATAGTTTTATTATTTATTTATGATGTAATCCTTATTATATTTCCATTTTCTGTTTAGACAGTTGTGATGCAACTTCACACTGACATATAGTTTTGGAAAGATTCAGTACAAGGTAGAAAATGCACATTATTATTATTATTATTATTATTATTATTATTATTATTGTTTTGTTATTGTATTATTTTAGATCTACAAATAAGGTCACAGAACGTCTATTGGTCCTCCAAATCTTTGCCTTTCCACATCATTTTTACAAGGAAAAAGGGGACTGAAAAATACAGCCAATTCCAGTATAATCAATGAGCAACGCACTAGAGTCTTTGTTCAAAATGATAGATGACCAATGAGCTTCTTCATTTTCATTTCACATGGGCCACTGATATAAACAAATCTGATTGGAGGGCCATGTTTGAGCCTGAGACGCGACACAGGGAGCGGTGACCAGACTGACATCCAATCTACAGCACATTTAACAAAACTGTATCCAAAATGCGGCACAATACAGATAAAACATAACCAATAGAAATATAAATTAAAGCTCTATTTAACTCTACTAGTCCTCGTGAAGACAATGAAACTAGTCAAATCAAATAAGAACAAGAACACCAATAAATGTTAAAAAGGTGAAAAAAATATATTAAAAATAAATAAATAAATAAATAAAATACACAGAGAATCACACAACTCATGTGGTGTTAAAAGCCAGAGAGTAAAAGTGCGTCTTAAAGGTTGTATGGGGGATTTTATTTTTATTTTTTTATTCAAATTGTTAATGAAAGTTCAGACACAATATTTGAAAAAGGACAAACAGTTGGTGGATTTCACTTTCCTTGGAAAATCCTATGTACAACATTTAAGGCGACACAAACCCTCCTCTATGGGGGCTGAACAGAGGAGGGGGGGGGGGGGGGCAGAGCATTCCAGAGCCACAGAGAAGGCCCTGTTGCCCCTGGTTTTAAGTCTTGTCTTAGGCACCACGAGCTGGAGCTGGCTCTCGGACCTTGGACTTCAGAACGTGCGCAAGGAATTTGGATGAGATCCGAGATATAACATGGGGCCAGTCCATTCAAAGCTTTAAAAACAAACAATAAAATCTTAAAATCAACTCTCTAACTCCTTTCCCTCTGTGCTTCCCTCAAGCACAGAGGGAGAGAAAGAACAAGAACATGTGCAGAAAGCCCTCTCTGTTTGTGGATATTCTAAATGGGCTTTCAATAAAACTAAGAGAGACACAAAACAAAACAACAAAGAATCAGAACCCAGAAGAAAGGGTTTAACTATTCCTTAACTGGCTGGTGTTCTTGAAAAACTACAGAGGATTTTCAGACAACAAGAAATCCCAGTCTATTTCAAACCCACAAACACTTTAAGACAGAAATTGGTCCACCCAAAGGACAAAACACTGAGCCACAAACAAAGAAGAAGTGACTTTATTGATCTCACACAGGAGAAATTATTTTCTTCATTTAACCCATCCTGTTATTAGGAGCAGTGGGCAGCACATGACTGTGCCCGGGGACCATCTCCATGATCTTCTTGCTTCGGTTTGGTCAGGACCCACCCAGACACGGGAACAACATCCAAACACACAGAAAGGCCTGGGCGACCTGGGGATCGAACCCGGAACCTTCTTGCTGTGAAGCATGAGTGCTAGCCACTCTTCCACCATCCCGCCAGTGTGTCTTTTACACCACAAACAATCGTATGTTTTCACTCTAGCAGCAGCTGGAGCCATCATCTGGGACCCACTGTCAAATACTGTACTACACCCCCTGCTAACTCAAAGCCTCATGGGAGAAAGGCTGCTTACATCAAAACTAAGGACTTCCATAAGGGTTACTATCTCAAATAAACACTAGACTACATTTAAATGACTATTATTTGACTTGAACACATAAAACTATCTACCAGTGGAACAAAACAAAACAAAATTGACTCTTGTGAGCTTTCAGCCATGTTAGAATGCTGTTACGTCATGAAAAACATACCTGTTGTGTTTTGTTTCATTCACACATGTTTGAGTAACCCTAAATTATGAGTATGCTTACATCTCCGAAGCTTAAAATGCTCTGTTCCACCTCATGATGTCATGTAGTGTAGTGTTTTAAAGTTAACATCTATCTTTTACCTTTAGCTGTGGGGTCTCCAACCTGGAGCTCCGGAACTACTGGTAACTCTTCACCCCCTTTCAAGTAGCTCACCAAAGGATTTCTGAATTATACATTGTTCTGAATAAGTAAAAATCATTGTAAATGTATAATTTTGATGCCTAAATTTGTACAGTAATACAGTGAACCCTCGTTTATCGCGGGGGTTAGGTTCCAGAAATAGCCCGCAATAAGTGAAATCCGCGAAGTAGGACAATTTTATATTTTACAATTATTCTACATGTTTTAAGGCTGAAAACGCTTCACCAGACACATTATACACCTTTCTGAGACTGGTATTAACATTTTCTCACATTTTTCTCTTGTTTAAACACTCAAACTTTTGTAGATTTTCATTAAAATATATTAATAGTGGGGCGGGGGCACGTGACACGCGGGCACGTGCGCGCGGGCACGTGCGCGCGGACACGTGTGTTTGTTTTGGTACCACATATCCATGCCATGTGCGAAAGTCGAGTGGAAAGCGACCTGGATATCATTTTGGGCAAGACTCAAGCCAATGCTAACAGTGCCAAACCGCTAACAGACGCCTTTGAGCACCACAAGACCAGGTAAGACCAACCTGCGCTCACAAGAGTTGGTTGCATTTCACCCCGGCTCCAAAATCAGTCCGCTATCAATGCGTCGCCAATACTCCACAGAGCTGTGGAGTATTGTGGAGTATTGGGTTCGTCCTCTCGTCCTCTCACGGGGAAGAGCCACTGTCTCCTCTGTGCGCGCGAGTGTCCTCTCCCCGCTGCGGCTCCCCCGGACGCTCCATGTTGATTCTTGGAAGAGTCCATGTTGATTCTTGGCTCTTCCATGGTCCGGCTCGCACTCTCTTCCATGGCTCGTGCAAGTAAACAAAGGCCACACCTCCTGTCACCCAGGCGCTCTCGTGAAGGACATCAGAGACTCTGTCCCTACCATCCCTGGTCTAGACCTGGTTTAGTCCTGGTTTAGACCTGGTTTAGTCCTGGTTTAGACCTGCTTTAGACCTGGTTTAGTCCTGGTCTAGTCTCTTAGCTAATCAGGGCGCAGGACAGAATGTTACACTGTAAAAAAAAAGTTACACTATAAAAAAAATTGAAAAAAAAAAAAAAAAAAAATTGGAAAAAAAAATCCGCGAAACAGCGAGGCCGCGAAGAGTGAACCGCGATACAGCGAGGGTTCACTGTACACAAATTTTTATTTTTTTGTGTGTTTGTTTTATAGACATCTAACTGTACCCTATCTAAGGCTTGCCATGGCTTTTATATTTACTCAATTTCTTGTGACTGCTACAAATAGTAGGTCTCTGGCATTTTCATTTTGTAAAAGTAGCTCACTGGAAGAAAAAGTTTGAGACCTCTGCTTTAGCTCAATAGAGATGGGCAATTCCAATTCTGAATGATTCTAGTGAAGGTGTCTGGAGTTTAAAAACACAGTGGAGCACTTCCTGTATTACCATATAACATCACAAGGTGGAACAGAGTGTTTTCAGAACATGGTTTAAATATGCAGGGTTTGTGCATCAAACATGTGTGACTGAAAGAAAACACATTTTGTAATATGAGCTCTAACAGTAAAATAAATCTTATGTTGCTTGGCTTGCTTTATTGTTCCACAGTATGGCATTAAACGTATCTATCTCCAGGGAGTCAAGCAGGTGACGCCAGCAGGCCAAGTTACAGGTCAGATCCGTGAGGAGGTGAGCCCGTACACAGTAATAATGCAGGTTATTCCAAGGTAACACTTGTATCCTTGTGTTTGACCTAAATATGTCTTACCCAAGTACAGATATATTGTATAAGCATCTCTTGAGGTCAAAATAAGTAGGAAATGCGTGTTAGTATGCTAGTTGTTGTTAGCTTTAAAGAGAAAAGCACTTATAAACTCATCAGGGTGAGTATTAGAATGCTCTGAATGCATAAGGTAAATGAGGAATAACTTCGAACCACTGTTTGCAAACTATTTAAAATAGGTGAGTAAAAATCAAATACAGAGCTTTTAATACCATACTGTGGAACACTGCAGGCAAAGCAATAACATCAGTTGTTTTTGCATTCATATTTGGTCATGTCCACAAATATCTAATGTATTTTTATTTCAAGACCCATCCGATTTTTTGGTTTTATGAGTTAGATCAGTGTCCAGCGTCCTCTATTTCTCTTTTATGGCTCAGATTTTAATTTGATCTCTTAATTAACCCCTCCACCCCTCCCCCGTCCTCCCGGAGGACAGATCGGGTCAGGTTTAAAAAGGCCAGACTTTGGGATGCAAATGAGCAAACGTGATCCTGGAACAGCACCCTTGGGAGACTTCTTGGGTGCCCACACATGATTCTGTTACTCTGCATTTGGAAGAAAGGCTTACAATGAAATGAATCTGCTGTTGTCTTTGGCCTCCACTCTTGTTGGAGGAAACACGCCCAGGTCGGATGAATGTGACCTGGCCGTTCAGACTGAAGTCGCATGCCAAAAGATCGGATATGTATCGGATTTAGGACCACATATCTTGGGCTACGTTCACACTGCAGCCTGAAGTGACCCAAATCTGATTGTTTCGCCCCTATGCGATTGGGTATTGGTAGATCTCAGCACACCATCAACCTCAAAAGTAAATCCCGGTTAAAAAAAGGTTGAGCACCCCTGGTGTGGATGATGTTTTAATCTATCTTCTGCAGCGGGCTTGCTCTCACCTGGATAGTGTTAAGGGCTCTGTGAGGATAATGTTATTTAACACAATCCAGCCCTTTCTGATGAGTGAGAAGCTGCTCAGGATGGGTGCCAGCTCCTCCAATGTCTCCTGAATTACTGACTACCTGTCAGGCAGGCCTCAGTATGTGTGACTATGTGAACAGCAGGCTGGACTGGAGGGACAACTGTAATGCTGTCTACAAGAAGAGCATGAGCAGACTCTACTTCCTGAGAAAGCTCAGGTCTTTCAATGTGTGCAGTAAGCTCAGTTGGTAGAGCGTTTGTCCACTGATCCAAAGGTTGGCAGTTCAAATCCCACTCTTGACATAAGAAACATCAGTGGTTCAGCAGTTAGATCCACTGACCCACAGGTTGGTTGGTACGATTCCAGCTCCCACAGATGAATGCTGCTGTTGTGTCCTTGGGCAAGACACTTAACCCACCTCGCCCCCAGTGTCTGCGTACACTGGTGTATGAATGTGTGTGTGAATGGGTGAGTGGTTCCTTGTTGTAAAGTGCTTTGGGTGCCTTGAAGGTGGAAAAGCGCTATATAAAGATGTGACCATTTACCATTTCTACCAGTCTGTGGTGGCCAGCAGTGGCACCAGGCGTACGGCCGTACGCACTAGGTGTATCTTGGAGAGATTTTTTTTTTTTTTTAATTCCTGGTTGGCACTTTTGCAAGACAACATTAAGCGAATAAAAACGCATTTTTATAGAAATCGAATGTTTTAATATAAATAGAATGTGTGAGATGGAGAGCCCAAGCGAACTGGCTCTGATCAGACTGAAAGTGCGATAAGCACCAAGTTCACAGTCCTACAGCACACTCCTCACGCCCCCCCACAAAAATTATACATCCAACATTCCATCGCACAACATTCCCATATACACACAACGAAGTTTGAGTCCTCTTTACTGAAATAGTGATATTGCTCGAATTCAACAATATGTTTGGCTGGAAAGACATAATTAAAGTGTTGCAAATGCGATATTAAACTGTAGCCTACGACGTCCATGGACTAGCAGACAACGGATCAAACTTAAGGTAAGCCAGGGGTGCGCGCTCTTTGCTGTGCTTACGGATGTGTGGCCCATGTAGGCTACTGTGAGTTTTAAAATATGTTCCAATGTTTACTGTTCGTGTGTTGTTCACATATTACGTTCATATTGTTCACATTGTTCAATTTCAAGTTCTTTTGTTGTACAGACGCTCCTCAACTTACGAACGAGTTATGTTCCCGACACCCGTTCGTTAGTTGAATTTGTTCTTAAGTTGTTATTATATGTCTAAGGCTTGTATAAGTTATCTCTATGGATTTGTACTGCATTTAAATAACACTAATATCACTAATAACACAATAACACTAATAAATAACACTAAATAATACTATGCTTATGCTTTTTAAAAATATGGAAAACTGATGAGATTAAAAAAGAAGAGAGGGACACAGAGGCAAACGCAGTCAGCTGAGAGAGAGAGAGAGAGCGCGTGTGTGTGAATGTATGTGTGAGACTGTCTGTGTGTGTATTTACCTCCTATTTTCCTTGAGCTCTTGGGGAAAGATCTTAAAACGTGCAAACCAGCCATGTCTGGCAGAAAAGGTTTTTTCTGCAGCACTTTCTCCTGCCTTAGCCTTAAGGTCATTAAAAAGCGATATGGCCTTCTCACTGATCAGCATAAGGCTCAAAGGAACACGCCGCTGCCGCTGATTTTCGAGCCAAATACCAAGAAGTTTCTCCATCTCTTCCATGAGTTTCCCTCTCTTCTTGCTTATGATGGTGGATTGCATACCCGCTGCACTTTTCACATGCTCCATAATGCGTTCCTTTTGTTTATATATCGTACCAATTGTCGAACGGTTCACGTTGTACGCGTGTGCCATATTCACCATGTTCTCACCAGCATCAAGTTTCTTTATTATCACCACCTTCTTTTCAAATGAGATGGCTTGCTGCTTTTTCACAGAAGCTTCACTAGAAGCTTTTCGCTTTTCACCAACCATATTGGATTACTGTACGCATGCAAGAACAACAACAAAGTTCATAACACCGCACCGTAGTAACACCATAGTACGCCCACTCAGTTGAAGTTCTGAACACTTCTACTGAGTGGGCGTGACGCTTGGGGGGATGCTCCGCAGCGCCCTGCCTGTGCGTCAGCGGCGGAAATACGCACTACGTACTGTACCCGGAAGTCGGAATAGGCGCTAAATACAAAAACTCAAACATTTAACTTTTTTTTTTTAATTTTCGACCCTGTTTGTAACTCCGAATGTTCGTAAATCGAATGTTCGTATGTCGAGGAGCGCCTGTATTGTAGCCTACAGCTTACATTTCAATCCTGCAGGCGCCCCTGGTGGCCAGCACCCTGTACTTTGCTGTGGTCTACTGGGGGAGCTGCACCAGTAAAAGGGACATTGGGCGGATTGACAAACTGATCTGTAAAGCTGGTTATGTGATTGGCTGTGAGCTGGAAACATTTGTCACAGTGAGGGACAGGAGGACACTGGACAAACTGCTCTCCATCATGGACACTCCTGCTCACCCACTGCATCAGACCACAGAGGGACAGAGGAGCTCATTCTCCAACAGGCTCCTACAGCTCCGCTCAAACAGTGAGAGATACAGGACTACATTCATACCATACTCCATATAAGTGTACAAATACTCACCCTTATGTAACAGATAATACTCCCTACAACTGTACAACAACTCAGTCTTAAGTAACGGACAACCATATGCCCTGTCAATCAGTATATCATTGCACTGCCATTTTTGTCTCCTGTATACAGCTGTGATTTTATATTTTATTTTATTACTTATTTTTCTATTTTATTTTGATTTGTACATATACATTTATTTTTATAATTATGTCTTATTTGACACCTGTCTCTTGCTATCTTTTTTGCCATAGCATTTATTTTTGTTACTCTCTGTTATTATATTATATTGTGATGAGTGAGCTACTGTATCCAAATAATTTCCCTTATGGATCAATAAAGTTTTTCTAAGTCTAAGCCTAAAAGAGCTGTACCTGAGACTCTGTCTTAAAACGTGAAAAACAAGATCACTGCAAATCATTTAACATTAACAAATTCTACTTTTCACATTTTTAAGACAGTAAAAATGTAAAAGTAACTAACTACTCAAACCATTTTAACATGCATGTATTTATTTTACTGCAAAGTCTGTGAATGGAAGATTTACTTCTGGAGCTTTGATTTGGGTGGTCACTGTTGAGTTCCATTGGGGACATCAAAATAGTACTACATTTCAGATAAATGAATAAAACATGGCACAGTGCTTCAGACTATTGTACAATATTTCACACTTATGACTTATTCAGATGGTCTTTAATTAGTAATGGGACCAGACAGACAGCAGCTCCTCAGTCACAATGAAGTCTATATATCTCGGATTGTGTTGTAAGACCCCCATTATTTCTATGGGCTCTCTGCATTTGACCCATTTTTACATGTCACCAGGCGGTGTGACACAGATCTGAGCCATGGGGATATAGCTTAGGAATAGCTTCATTTATATTGTAGGAGTGTGCTCGCTTCTCCACGGATCTAACATCTTTGAGTGTCTCTGTGGAGATAGACAAGTTTAATGGAATGGAGGAATGGAACAATGCAGTAAAACGATAACGTACATTGAATATATATATATATATATATATATATATATATATATATATATATATATATATATATATATATATATATATATATATATATATATATACATATATATCTCCACCAAGGCTGGAGACTGAAAGGTACTGGAAAGGCATATGGGAAAGGGAGGCATCACATAACACCGATGCACAGTGACTGGTGGCTCTGAGGAAAGACCACAGCAACCTCCCTGAACAAGATCCAGTCACCATCACAGTGGCAGACATTCAGGAAAGAGTCTCAGGCATGAAAAATTGGACAGAACCGGGCCCTGACATGATCCACGCATACTGGCTAAAGAAAGGGATGGGACTCACCCTGAATGGCTAATCCAAGGGCGTACGATCCTGATCCTGAAGGATCCCTCGAAGGGTACAGTCCCATCCAACTATCGGCCAATAACCTGTCTCTCCACAACATGGAAGCTCATGTCAGGCATCATGGCGGCTAAGATAAGCGGGCACATGGATCAGTACATGAGCACAGCACAGAAGGGCATCGGCAAAAACTCCAGGGGAGCCAATCACCAACTCCTGGTTGACCGAACAGTCGCCCGTGATTGCAGAACCCATCAGACCAACCTGTGCACTGCCTGGATTGATTACAAGAAAGCCTATGACTCAATGCCACACACATGGATCACTGAGTGCTTGGAGCTGTACAATATCAATAAGACTCTAAGGGCATTCATTGCAAACTTGATGCGGTTGTGGACATCCACCCTTGAAGCCAATGGCAAGCCACTTGCACTTGTCCATCAAATGTGGCATATACCAAGGAGACGCACTGTTCCCACTGCTGTTCTGCATAGGTCTGAACCCCCTCAGCCAAATCATCGAAAGCACTGGCTACGGAAATGACTCAGAAATGGGGCCACCATCAGTCACCTCCTCTACATGGATGACATCAAGCTGTACGTGAAGAGTGAGCGAGACATCGACTCACTGATCCACACCACCAGGATCTACAGCACAGACATTGGAATGTCATTCGGGCTTGAGAAATGTAGTAGGATGGTGACCAAGAGAGGGAAGGTAGTCCACACAGAGGGGGTCTCACTCCCAGAGGGAACAATAACAGACATTGAGGACAGTTACAAGTACCTTGGTATCCCGCAAGCAAATGGCAACCTTAAAGAGGCAACAAGGAAAGCGGCTACGGCCAAATATCTGCAATGAGTAAGGCAAGTCCTAAGAAGTCAGCTCAATGGCAAGAACAAGGCCCAGGCAATAAACAGCTACACCCTGCCAGTGATCAGATACCCAGCAGGAATCATAAGCTGGCCAAAGGAGGAGATACAGACCACAGACGTTAAGACACGAAAGCTCCTGACCATGCATGGAGGTTCCATCCCAAATCCAGCACCCTGAGACTGTACACGAGCCGGAAGGAAGGAAGCCGAGGACTAGTAAGTGTGGGAACCACTGTCCAGGATGAAACATCCAAAATCCATAAGTACATCAAGGACAAGGCCCCGACAGATGATGTGCTCAAGGAATGCCTCAGACAGTGGAGTGCAGAGGAAGAGGTGCTGGAGGGACCATCATGGCAGGACAAACCCCTACATGGGGCGTACCACCGAAACATAACTGAAGTGGCTGATATCAAGAAATCCTACCAATGGCTGGAGAGGGCTGGTCTGAAGGACAGCACAGAGGCCCTCATCCTGGCTGCACAGGAGCAGGCCTTGAGCACCCGAGCAATAGAGGCCCAGATCTACCACACCAGACAAGACCCAAGGTGTAGGCTGTGCAAAGAGGCTCCTGAGACAGTCCAGCACATAACTGCAGGGTGTAAGATGCTGGCAGGGAAAGCATACATGGAACAACACAACCAAGTGGCGGGCATAATGTACAGAAACATCTGTGCAGAGTACGGGCTGGAGACCCCAAGGTCAAGGTGGGAAACACCTCCGAAAGTTACGGAGAATGACCGAGCCAAGATCCTGTAGGACTTCCAGATACAGACTGACAGAATGGTGATGGCGAACCAACCAGACATAGTGGTGGTGGATAAGCAACAGAACAAAGCCGTGGTGGTGGACATTGCAATACCAAGTGATGGTAACATCAGGAAAAAGGAACACACTAGGAACACAAACTAGAGAAATACCAGGGGCTCAAGGAAGAGCTCGGGGGCTGTAACCCCCAAACTGGAGGAGTGGCTACAACAGATCCCAGGAAAAACATCAGACATCTCAGTCCAGAAAAGTGCAGTACTAGGAACAGCAACGATACTGCGCAGAACTCTCAAGCTCTCAGGCCTCTGGTAGAGGACCCGAGCTGGATGAGAGTGAAAGACCAACCACACACACACACACACAGCTCTGGAAAAAAGACCACTGCATTTTTTTAAAAATCAGCATCTCTAAATTTATTACAGCCATTCCATTCCAGCATCTGTTGAATTCAACACAAACACAAAGCTGAGCTGAGCTGAGGAGTGGAATAAAGTCACCCAAGAACAATGTGAAAGACTTGTGGAGAGCATGCCAATACACATGAAAGCTGTGATTAAAAATAAGGGTTATTGCACCAAATAATGATTTCTGAACTCTTCTTAAGTGTAAACATTAGTATTATGTTGTTTTAAAATGAATTTGAATTTGATCTTGTTTCTTTGCATTGTTTGAGGTCTGAAAACATGTATGTTTTTTGTTATTTTGACCATTTGTCATTTTCTGCAAATAAATGCTCTAAACGATATTTTATTTGGAATATGGGGGAAATGTTGTCAGCAGTTTATAGACTCAAACAAAATGTTCCTTTAGCCCAAACACATACCTATAAGAAAAATTGATAATGCTGCCGTGGTCTCTTATTTTTTTCCAGAGCTGTATATACAGTATATTGTATGTAGAATCTGCAAACTGAAATGCCCTTTGGGATTAATAAAGTTATTGATTGATTGATTCTATATTTATATTTTGCAGCTGATGTCATCAACATTCCCTGGGGGTGTGATGCTAGCTAAAGGCACTACTCTGTCAGAAGCTCTGTTAGACAAGCTTCATCTCAGCTCAATCTGACCTTAAACTTCGTTGGAACTACAACAGTTTTCTGATTTGTGCTGTTAAATAACTCTCTAAGCCTGTGTTCAGACCTTCAGGGCCTCAAGTTTAAATGAAGTCTATTGTGGGCGAGCGTCTGGGCCAGCCTAGCATTCGACATGGCGGGTCAACCAATCAAGGATTACGCTCCAGTGACGTAGCAACGTCATTACCAGAGCTGCATACGTGCGTACTTTTAAAAGCTTCAATTTACACCAGCAGATCTGCAGAGCTGCTCCTGTGACGCCAACCTCTGTGGATTCTCACAGTTAAACACTAAACTTTTCACATTGCTTATGTAGTCATTGTTGATTGGATGAATTGTGTTTTAAATCACAAAGCAAACGTTGACAACAAGAGAGACGATGCTTGTAGTGATAACGAGCCGTATCTGAAGCTGCTCACTATTTCACTTTGGTTGTCTGCTCCACACGCCTTTTCCTTCAGAAGTTCTTCTTGTAAGGTTGCTGTCTGATGCAGTGAAGTGTTTTAGGTTTATCCTCCACAGCTTAGTTGGAACTTTCGTTGGACTTTTCATGGTCCATCACAAGTCATTCCCCGAGGTGATGTGACGCATGATGTTTACGCGACTGTAGTGGTTTATCGGAATGTCGGAAGTTTATTTTGACACCACGTGCCCATTTCCTGACTTTCACCTGCTAAAAAGCCTGGAGACGCTCCGCTGAATAATAATAATATATATAGGCCAGTGCAGAATGCAAACAATGTAACTAAGAAGCTGAGGCTAATTCGGTTTTGCCAATCTCCTGAAATATGGCGTCTAAGTAGGTTAAATAGATCTGTGCAGTTCTTCTCATGTCAGATTATATGTTGTTTTTCTCAGATGAACAAAAACAAACAAACAGACATGAAACAGGCTCAGAAATGCGAAGGCGGATTAGAGCAGAGACAATTAAAGCCTCGATCTCCCACAATGCCCCTTGTCTCATCAAACTGAGGACGTGTGAATGAAGGAAAATCTATACAACAAAGATCAGATTAAACGTAATTATGCCTCAGATGCATGCACTGCAAAAAATAAATGGGAGAGTGGTATTCTGAATATTTTGAGGAGGTTTTTTTTAGTTGTTTATTAAATTATTACTTTGTATTTTTCCCAAGCGTTTGCTGACTATGAAGTTGACTTCTTAATATAATAACATCAAGCTAAAAACCATTTTAAAGGTTCTAAAGTAGGCCGTAGAATCTTTTTTATCAGACCTTTGCATGGAAATCCACAATGAAATGTAACAGCAGCAGAGGATGCAAGGACTTCACCAGCTGGTTATCGCCATTTAAAAGGATTTGACCTGATTTTGTTTTGTTAGCAGCTCTTATAGGGTCAAAATGAAACCACTGTGTGCTCTCTGCATCTATTTAGAAAGCATTTTTATTGTCCGCAAACCAGGAAGTAATGGTGGTTCTCGCTGTTTTTAGAAGTATGGTGATTGTCAAAGCCTGCTCTTTTTTCTAAAAGTTAAGAAATACACTTAACACATCCTGGTGAGTAATTAAGACGTTCTGAATGCATAAGGTAAGTGTGGAAGAAGTTTGGACCATAAACCTGGAGTTGTGTTTTGTTTCATTTACACATGTTTAACACACAAACCCTGCAGATTTAGGCTGTGTTCTTCTCTCAAACAGAAAACACTTTGTTCCACCTTGTGATGTCATGTGGTAATACCGGAAGTGGTCCATTCTGTTTAAACTCCATACTCCTTCAGTAGAATCATTTGGATGACCTGAAATTGTCTGAACAAAAAGTAAAAGGCAGCTGATAACTTATAAACTACCACTTCATGACATCACAAGGTGGAACAGAACATTTTGAGCTTTGGAGATATAGAGACACTAATAATATGGATTATTCAAACGTGTGAATGAAACAAAACACAACTCCAGGTCTGTTTTTAAGGTGGTAACAGCATTCTCAAATGGCTTAAAGATCACAAGAGTCAAACCAGACCAGGATACAGGTCAGATCTGTGGAGAGGCTCACAGTCACATCTCCACAGAAACAAGCAAGTGACGGACCCTCCACCAGAAAAGTTACACAATGCACCTTTAAAGAGTTGTACCTGATTTTTTTACTGTCTTAAAAATGTGAAAAACAGAACTTATTTAAATTGATTGCAGAGGCTCTGGAAAATAAAATGCATTATATTCAGATGCAGACAGCAGACATCAATCTCACTTTCACCTGTTTTTACAATATATCTGCACTGGGGCAAAGCAGAGTTTACGTATGTCATTATATGGGGGGGGGGGGATAGGTACAGCTGTTAAAGGGCCCATATTACACTATTTTCTGATTTATTTTATAATGTTTCCTCATCACAAACAGACCTGGAGTTGTGTTTTGTTTCACTCACACATGTTTAATGCAGAAACCCTGTTTAGTTCTCTCAAACAGAACACACTCTGTTCCACCTTGTGACGTCATGAGGTAATACAGGAAGTGCTCCACTGTGCTTTTAAACTCCACACACCTTCACTAGAATCATTTGGATGAGTTCAGACCTGGAACAAAAGATAAAAGGTAGCAGTTCACTTGAAAACTACCGCTACATGACATCACAAGGTGGAACAGAGCGTTTTGAGGTTTGGAGATTTAGACAGACTAATAATAAAGGATTAGTTAAACGTGTGAATGAAACAAAACACAATTCCAGGTACAGTGGTACCTCACCTTACGAATGACCCAACAAACGAAAATTTCAAGTTACGAAACGCCTTCACGGTAAATTTTTGTCTCTAGATACGAATAAAATTTCAAGTTACGAAACGCAAAATCTCAAAAATTCAAATAATGCGCGCTCAGTCACACATTATACGCTTTTCTCAGACTGGATTTAAACTTTTCTCACATTTGTCTCTCGTTTAAACACTCAAATTTTCATAGATTTTCAACAGGATTGTTGGTGGTGAGGCGTGTGGGGGGAAGGAGGAGGGGGAAGAGGAGTGCGCTCTGGCACATGTCCCGGCGCGGACCCGGCGCGGAGCTGACAGCGGGTCTAGACTAGGGTCTGGACCGGGTCTGGACCAGGGTCTAAACCAGGACTAGACCGGGACTGAACCGGGACTGGACCAGGACTGGCCCGGGTGGATTGAGGTGCCGCGCGTGGGTCTGTTTCCTGGTTCCGGCGCGGAGCTGGCAGCGGGTCTGGACCAGGGTCTAGACCAGGGTCTAGACCGGGACTGAACCAGGACTAAACCAGGACTAAACCAGGACTGGACCAGGACTAGCCCAGGTGGATTAAAGCGCCGCGCGTGGGTCTATTTCCTGGTTTTGTTTCGAGTCACAGCTGAGGCGAGCCGCTGCTCGCCTGCAAGAGCCGCGGTCTAGACCTGCTCTCCAGGGCCCCTCCAGGCACGGAGCCCCAGACATCCAGGGACCCAGGGGAACACTGCCAGCCCGCCTTAAGAGCTCCCTAAGCGGGCATGGGTCCGGGGATTGTCCCGGTCACCGGCCTGGAGGTCTTGAAGAGGCCGACCTCACGGTTCTGTCCATGCCGCTCTGTGAGCACCTTACGCGGGCAGGTCTAGAGCAGCGGCTCGCCTCAGCTGTGACTCGAAACGAAACCAGGAAATAGACCCACGCGCGGCGCTTTAATCCACCTGGGCTAGTCCTGGTCTAGTCCTGGTTTGGTCCTGGTTTGGACCTTGGTCTGGACCTGGTTTGGACCTTGGTCTGGACCTGCTGTCGGCTCCGCGCCGGGTCCGCGCCGGGACACGTGTCAGAGCGTACTCTTCTCCCCCCTCCTCCTTCCCCCCCCCCCCCCACGCATCACTATTGATAGTTTTGTTGAAAATCTATGAAAGTTTGAGTGTTTAAACGAGAGTCAAATGTGAGAAAAGGACGCAGGATGCAGAACACAATGTTACACTATAAAAAAAGTTACACTATTAAAAAAAAAAACTTGGATCGGGGCCTTGGAACGAATCAGGCTTTTTCCATTGAAATAGCTACTCAACTTACGAATTTTTCACGTTACGAAACCACTTCTGGAACGAATTATTTTCGTAAGGTGAGGTACCACTGTATGTTTAACATGACTAAAAGTTCACAAGAATCAATTTTGTGCAATAAAAGACTTTTAAACTAATGTAAGAATCCTGTGAATGTTTATAGAGATCTAAACTGGCAAAAGGAGCAATTCAATTTGTCAATTGGACAAAGCTCATCCAAGCTGCTTCTTCAGTTCTTGTAGAAGCAGCTTGGATGAGCTGCGAAATGTATTTGACCAAATAAACTTTTGTCCAGTTGACAAATTGGATTTCTGCTTTTGCCATGGATTCTACCTGGACGACTGAGGGATTCTACACACAGAGATCTAAACTGATTTTCTAGGTATTTTTAGATTTTTTAAAAAGCCACCTATAATTTAACAAATGTAAGGTAGATCTGTTTAATTTCATACTGTGGAACATTCCAAGAAGAGTAATGACATATCCATAGAAGCAAACAGGTGACGGACCCCCAACCAAAAAGTTCACCTTAAAATCAAAAACAGGTGCAGGTGACAGCCTTTTATCTAAAAACAACATTGCATTTGGAATTTCATAATGATAATAAAAAACTTAAACTGCATTTTTTTTTTTTTTGATTGTGACATGTGGTTCAGCCCCAGCAGCAGAATCGGCGCCATCCTCACGACTGCTGGCCTTCCTTATTGTACCTGCTCAGGTTTACAGAGATGTTCATCTGAGTTGGCAGTTATGGTACACACATGTAGCCACACGCTCACATACTCAAGTTTGATCTATTACTGGAGATGACGTCTAATCTGCGCAGCTCTGTGAATACAAAAGTGATTTATTCTCTCTGGGGAACAGAGCAGCCATGTTCAGACTCAGAGTTACAGCTCATAATGTCATAATGTCATACTCTGGAGAATACCTGTTTTTTTGTACAGACAATGATAAAAACAGAGTCAAATTGTATGTGAAAAATGTTAAGTTTTCTTAGTGTTGGCAAGATACTAAAATGTCAATCCTGAGGAAAAGGACTAATTTACGGTATAATGTTTCCTCACCACAAACAAACCTGGAGTTGTGTTTTATTTCATTCACCCGTTTAACACACAAACCCTGAATATTTAGGCTGTCCTTCCCTGAAACAGAAAGCATTGTTCCACCTTCTGATGTCGTGGTAATAGAGGAAGGGCTCCACTGTGTTTTTAAAGTCCATGCACCTTCATTAGAATCATTTGGATCATTTCAGTCCAGTTGCCAATCTCTACTAAACTAAATGTAAACTTGAAACTTGAAAACAAAACAACATTTTTAGTTTTGGAGATGTAGACTGAAATTAAAGAACGAAACAAAACACAACTCTAGGTATATTTTTGGGGAGGTAACAATATTATAACATGGCTTAAAGCTCACAAGAGTCAATTTTGCATAATATAGTAGCTCTAAAACTAGAATTAATATGATTAACTTAGATTGAGGAGCTGGACCACGCCTCAACCTCCTCACCAGCCAACCAGAGCATCTTGACCACGATTCAATTACCCAGAAGCCCTATTTATACGGCCTATCCCGACAACACTGTCCATGTCAGCTCTCTCGACCCCCTCCCTCCCACCCCGTGTCTCTCGTCCATCATTCAGCCTGAAGACATAATCTTTAAAGCCCCAGTGTGTAAGATTCGTGGCGCATAGGTGGATGGTGCTATTGCACTTTCTGTTTTAGCTACGGTAGACCTCGAGGGTCACCCGGGCGCACGCACGAGCCACGTGCTGCTACTGTATAAATAAAATGTGGTCCCGTTTTTGTTTTTTTTTCTCATGAAAACACACATTCCCGATCATGTACCATGACACTCTACACATCAAATGAAACCTTACAGTCTCCTCTTTTTGACTATGCAATTCATTTCCCGGCACAACAATCACTCCCCGAGCACATGGGGCTTTTATACGGAAAAGCACAAAACGAGGTTAGCTTACCTTAGAATGCTTTGCACAGGTCAAACTCTGTATTTCACCATAAACTTGCTCTCAATTTGTCCGTAAGGATCCAGCGAATAAAATCCAGTAAAACAATTTAGTCCAAAACACGTGTTAGATCCATTACGATGTCTGATCCGGCAGCATGCTTGTGTTGTGTATCCAAAACCACGAGCCTTGCCGAAGGCGAAGGCGGAGCCGGAGCCCAAATGTCCTTCTGCGGCTCTCGTATTCAAAATGGCTGCCTCTACATGGGGTCAATCCCCCTTTTATGTGACTATATCTAAGTCCAAAAGAATACTTTGATTTCATGATGGAAGTGAAAAGGCTTGGAAAACAATGTATTTTTGAATGGGTATCTTCAATTTCAGTAATTAACGGGTAAAAATCTTACACACTGTCCCTTTAAGGAGAGTGGGTTCTGAATCAGCGGGGTAACCATTTTGGATTGGAGATGGAGCCCCCACCTTGAGTCTCTCCCCAGCCACCACGTCTACCTACCGTCAATCGTCAATAAATATCTTTATTGTATTTCATTGTTGTGGTGTGGTCCTTGCTAGGGAAAGGTCAAATATGTGTGTGATTTTTTTTAGTATCGATACTTACAAAAGGAAACTGAGTGTGCATTTTTGATACTAGTTTTAGTATTGATTCGTACCTGATATTCTATACTTTTGAGAAATGTAAAATTTACTCCAATTCTCTAGGCTAATGCTCTATATAAAAAAAAACCCTGCATTTCGTCTGGGGGCGGGGCTTAGGGTTCTGTGCCAATCAAATTGAACTAACTGCTGTGTGCTGTACTTTCATTTCATAATCGGTTCATGTAACTACAGCAAATTGCTCATTAGGGTTCAAATATATATAATTTATCCAGACGCAAACATTAGGAACTGAATAAATGCAAGAACTTTAGTGTGTACAGTGGAACATTCCAGGTAGTGCAATAACATCGCCATGGAGACTCAGTTGGCAGACCTTTCAGCAGAAATGTTACACAGTGCATTTTTAAAGGCGTCTCCATGAAGATAGAAAGATTTGATGCCATACTGTGAAACATTCCAGACAAAGCAGTAACATCTCCATGGAGAAAAGCATCTGACGGACCCACTGCCAGAAAAGTTACACGGTGCGACTTTAATTTGATCTAAAAAACTGCGGTCAAACACTCAATACAGTTTCACAGGCACAAGCGAGACACCTCCTTTGCACTGTTTTATTAAATTCTCAGTACGAGTCGAAAATAGCTCCGACAATCAAAAGTGTGAGTTCATGCATGTGCAGCCATCGCCACAGAGGCACTTCTGTGTCTGTTTAGTCCTCACATACAGATATTTGTTTAAACATGGATTTTATTACAAGTATCAGAGTTTAAGACCATTTTATTTGTTGTGAGGAAATAAAGCGTTTCTGATCACTAGGTCAGGTTTAAAGGTGCACTGTGTAACTTCCAACTGTCACCTGCTAGTCACCATGGAGATTTTACTACTTTGTTACTGCCTTGAATATTTCAGTATATGGCATTAAACAAAATTTCTCCATAGAGCCAAGCAAGAGATGCTGCTCGGCCAATTTACAGGTCATATCTGTGGAAATGAGACCTTGCTCATAAAGGAGTGTGTGTTTTTAAAGATTTGACTACACACACCCATGATAAAAGTTTAAGTTTAAAGTTTAAAACGTTTAATATCACCCATGGAAACTCATTAAACTTTGCAATAACATGTTCATGGTAGCATACATCCCACCAGAAAAGTTACATAGTGCACCTTTAAATTGATTGTAGTTATAAAAGAATCTTTCCGTGCACCTTCACAAATTAACCCAAGCAGGTTCATTTGTGAAGCCTTGGCCCACAAATGCCTTCAAACGTAAGCTGTGTATTAAAGGAGCTGTATGTAGCCTGTGCTTTTACAATTTAAACAATGTATTAAAATCATAACAGGACACGTACAAGTTTGTCTCATTCTCAGTTTATGGACAGGCCTCATGTCCTCCAGAATTCATTCCCTGAGCTGCAGAGGCTGCACTAGCACTGATTCATGACTAGACCATGTTTACCTCCTATCTGGGGACATAGTCAAATCATGTTTATGGAATTTTAAATAGAACATGTTACATACAGTTCCTTTTATATAATACCTTTTAATTTCTAAGTTGATTATTTGTTAAAAATAATCTCTGTATAATAGCAGTACTTATATAATTCATCTGCCCCACAAAATGAAACTTCTGCAGGAGTTAAAATGACTTCAATTTAGAATATTAATTTTACTGTAACAGAGATCTTTTCCTTGTGCACTTTTGGACATGACATTACTTTGCCTGAACTGTCCCTCAGTATGGCATTAAATGTATATTTTTGACTCCATGGAGACAGATAAGCTTAATGCCATGCTTTGGAACATCCCAGGGAAAACAATTCCATCTCCATGGAGACACACAGCTGGCCACCCCTCCATCTGAAAAGTCACGGTGTTTAATATGTGATCAATTGAAGTCATGTTAGCTGATGCAGATCTTCATTTTGGCCTTGTGTTCTGATGCAGTCTTACCCTCCTCATCTGACATCTCTACACGTGGGGAAAACAATGAGGAATATTGGGTTACAGAGTTCTTGTGATGGAGCAAATTCAGTTTTCTTACCAGGTTTATCTGAAAAACACATAAATGACACATATTAAAGAAGACAGAGTGCTTGTGCCTGCTGTAGATTGATCCATGATCCATGGATCATTACCCTATAATTTGGACATTTCAAATCACAATGTTGATGTAAAATTATTTCATTTAAAAAAAGTTCTGTGTTAGAAAACTGTGATGGCACCATACCTTGTATATTTTTTTGTTTTGTTATTTTGCCACTATTAATTTGTCTGTCTTTAAATTATTACTATCATCATTTTTTGTTTTTTGTTTGTTTGTTTGTTTGTTTGTTTGTTTGTTTGTTTGTTGGGGTGATTGCAAAAGGAAAAAACATTGAATTTGAATTGAATTTCTCCTTTTGCCATGGATTCTACCTGGACGACTGAGGGATTCTACACACTGTTGGGGTGATTGTTGGGGGGGGCATAGCTATGATGAACATACAGTGTAACTTGCTGCTGAAATGTATAAATAAACTGTTTTGTTTTTATTTGAACCAAAATGACTACACTACGCTGCCAAATCCTGTGTGTATCATCGATTAAGAAAATTAAATTGGTTGTGGTGAAATTGTGGGTTGATAGGAGCGTTGATGTCTTGAATACAGGAGAATAAAGACTACTCAAACATCCACAAATCACTTTGAATACAACTTTGAGAGAGTAAATGAGAAGTGGAAACAACTACAACACGGATAAAAGCTCTGAAAAGTCGATTTTGCAGAATAAGTCCTTTTTAAAGGTCCTATATTATGCAATATTGACTCGTGAGCTTTTGTGTCATGTTAAAATCAATCAAACAAACGTTATTTATAAAGCGCTTTTCATACAAAAAAATGTAACACAAAGCGCCTTGTTACCTCATCCGAAACGTACCTGGAGTTGTGTTTTGTTTGAGTTTGATTGGCAATTCCATGCCTGAAATCATCCAAATAATTCTGGTGAAGGCGTATAGAGTGTGGAGCACTTCCTGTATTACCACATAACATCTGCAGGGTTTGTACGTTAAACATGTGTGAATGAAACAAAACACAACTCCAGGTCTGTTTGTGATGAAGAAACAATATTATGATATAGATCAGAAAACAGAGTAATATGGGCTCTTTAAATACTGGTAAACTCATCATTTAGGCTGATTGAGTTCATTTGTACAGCTCATTGCAGAGAGCAGAGTAAATTAAATGTAAAACTGTCTCAGGATCAGATGTGGTGAAGGCTCTTACCAGAAGGGGCTGAGGCCGCCTTATCGTCTTTGGCTTCTGCAATTAAAAACACAATTATGGAAATCCATTTGTGAACGTTTTTTTTTTATTTCATTTCATATCGTGCGGCTGCAGTGGGAAGAACAGTGAAAAGCAGGGCCTTGTTACACACTGGAGATGTGGCAGAAATACATGAATGAGACTCAAAGATAAAAGCAAAAAAATAAAAGTCTATATACACGAGTTAAAGGTAACTTATCTGGTGGAGGTAAAGCAGTAAACATATCTTATCTCCATGGAGACAAGATCCATGGAGAGGCAAGCCTGCTTACAGTGTGAATGCATATTTTTCATTGTATTTTTATAGCAATTAAAAATAACGACATTCTGTGGAACATCCCACAAGCAATAACATCAGAAAAGTTACAAAGTGCACCTTTAAATATACTTGTATAGACTCGAGTATAGATTCCTTTGTTTCCATTGCGTCGATTTATTTGTACTACCAAATACTACCAAAATTATTTAACTGTAATTTTAGTTTGAATGTGTGCATTGTGTCACCATGGTAACTGAACTGAATGCCACAATTTATTTATTATAATTCATATTAAAATCTGGCCTTGTCTCGATCTGGGGGATCTTATCTCGTGTCTAGTCTCGTATTAGAGATACAGGTAGAACACCCCCAAAGTAATGTTACTGCAAAGTATCAACTGATTACCTTGTACTAAACCATGAAATATCCAAAAGGTAAATTCACAAATGTTCAACCTGGTCATTTCTATTAGGGACTAGACTCAAGAACTGACATATGACAACAGAAAATATATATTTTTGCAATATTAATTTAAGCTTCCTCCATGTGTATTAAATGGCTTATAGAATGTTGTGACATCATCAATACTATATTTAAGGTTGAATTCTAGTTTCTAGGTTACCATTTCCACAAATCAGAATAATTGGGTATAAGCATTGGAACGCTAACAGCTAGGGTGTGCTGTTCTGACCGTGACAGAGAGCGGACGTGTTTTCTCTTTCCTCCTCCTTATCTATTGCTCCGTTGTCTGTGTGCCTCTCTTGTTTTTCGTCATTTTCTCGCTTTTTGGAGCAGATTTTCCAAATTCCTAAAATATGGATGTGATCAGCTGGACCCTCAGCACGATTGATACTCTTTTTTCACGGAGGAGTGCCGCTCCGGGTATACTCCGGGTGTATTCGGCTGGCACTTTTGCTGCTGGATATGCGAGGGATTCGTATCGTGCGTGGCAAGTCGTATGTTTGACACCAATGTACCTGGAGGATGTGGAGGATATTTACGTATTTGGATTTCTGATAGCTGGACATCTGTTAATTGGCCTGGGATTGTCCATGATCTATCGCAAAATTTGTAAGCTGGCAGCAAGTAAAGAGTCCCCCAAGCTGTCTGCAGCAATTTCGAGCCATTGTGAAGCCGTGGGGGATCTCGTGAAAGGATTACATCCAGAAAGTGGGTCAGGTTGAGGACCTTTTGGAAGGATTTCAACCGAAGGAAACATCTCGACTTTGGATATCATCACGGGCATGGTTACAGAACTATGTAAAGCCAACGCAGCACAGTCTGTGCGCCAAGAGGCACTAATGAGATCTCTCATGAATCTTCATGGCGATATGAAGATGGGGGTCTGGCAAAACCCAAGCTCGATCTAAATTGTTCACCTGGGTCTCTAAAAATGTATTTTATCATGCTAAATTAATCCCTTTGCAAATTATGTCTCCCTGTGAAAATCTGTCTCCAACAGTTATCTGTGTTTTGACTTCGCCTCCCTGCAAGAACACTCCAAGGCCACAGATGTGGTTTGTTATCATGGACTCTACTTAACATGGCACACACTATTTGGCACACTGACACTGACATGAATGAGTAAAATGTTCCCTGTCTTTTAGAAAGGTCTGATCTCTGCTCTCGGTTCAATCAATTTAATTGATTTCCAATCTGATCCCCCCACACCTCTTCCTTATGTTGCCTAAGAAAAAGATCACTGTATGTTGTATCTCCAATTGTTTTTCTGTCATTACATGTTGTAAAATTGTCACTGATTGTATTGCATCTTTTCTACTCTGCATCTCTGCATCAGTCGGCGGCGCCCGCATGCGCAGCGGCCCCTCCCCTAGCCACTCTATCACTGTCCTGCCTGGTTAGTGGGGAAATGAAATTTCAAACTCACTCTATGTACATGTACATGATTGTTTTCGACAATAAAGCAAACTATGACTACTATGACTACTATGACTAGGGTTGCCAAAAGTATTGAAAATCAAATACGAATCAATACTATAGTATCTGTAGTATCGAAACTATATACTCATTTGAGCTGATACTAATAAAAAAAAATCACATTCACAGGACAGAAATGAACCTTTTCGAATGATCTTGAGCTGTATCAGAATCATGGATCTATAATAAGAACCTGATAAGACACACCCCCTCTGTCCGAGAGCAAGACTAGTGGCCACTCCAAGTACTGCAGCTCCAGGGAGAAAAGAATTCCGAAAGAATTGTCCCATAATGTGCAATGCATTTTTTGTGAAATCAAACTGCCCATGTTCAGCTGACAGGGCATTGACAGCTTTTATAAGATTTTGTAGGGATTCTTTTGAACGTTTTACAATTTTAAAATCATCAAAGCCCCTAAAAGTCAGCTTTGTAAGAGTTGGCCTAGCCCCGCTCTGAGCCCACGCTGGCTCCTCTCTAATTGGTCAGAACTGCACGTTTCGGACATCACAAGTTTTTTGGCGTAAGTCCAGTGTTAAAATCTTTTTGGTGCTATGCGCCAATGAGCACCATTTTGGATTCAACTTCCAGATTTTATTATTTCATCATCAGAACAAGTATAAGAGCACGTAGACTAGTATACACCCATGGACCACTGTGGAACCTACAGGACTACTGAGGGAGTACACAGATATAAGAACACATGGGAATAGAAAAGAAAGTTCTATGATTTACTGTTGAAAATCACATTCTATTCTCTAAAAAACATTGTTATTATTATCATCATGGTATTGGAAACAGTATTGAGTAGTGAAATTGAATTTGAAAATTTTGTATCGTGGCAACACTACTAAAAGCTCTTGTTTGCTCCCTCATTTTTCTTCATTTATGCTAATCTTTCTGCTAGCGTGAATTAAAAACAGCCAAACCATGCCCAACATTTTCACAAATATACAAAACATACAACGCATTTTTAAATCATCATATTCCAAACATAAATACATGTTTGGATGAGATTCCTGACAGGCTGGCCCACAGCTGGATGCAAGAGCTTGGATTTTCCGATGTGGGAATTGTGTCATATACAAATTAGGCTTGGTTTACAAAAACACACAAGCTCCTGGGTGGATATAAACGTATTTTTCCCAGATCAAGACGGATAATTGAGCTTGAAATGCAGTCGGAAAAGGCTAGGCCCGGAGACAAACCGGCAGTGGTAGGATAAGGACTTCAAAGTTGTGCTGTTGTGGGGATGTGGTTTAGCGACGCGGATCAGGCGAGCTAATGAGATGGAGATTAGCGATGGCGTGTTCTTCCAGACTCCAGCCTACACTAATGCTGCGAGTTTGGCTGCTGTACATGCACTGATTCTGGTGATTATGGAGGTTTAAGATGCTTTTTATTATGTTGATAGAGGAAAGAGGAGAAAAATGCACACTGAGTTTTTGCTGTTTTATTTTTTCTTTTCAGCAGGGTTATGCCAGGTGCCCTTCCTTTCTCAGCTGGTGCCCATTTACTGTGCATAGAATAGGCAATTAGTGGGTTTATTTTAGTTACATCCCTCTAGCTAAAGAGTAAATGCTTAGAAATTAGACAGTAGAAATAAGGTGTCTGAAACAGTGGATTTGCTTTTCTAGTCCTAGGGGTAAAATTAAAATGTTTTTCACTATAGACATTTGGTCAAAAAGTGAAAAAACAAAAAGAAATAACTGAGCATCTTAGAATTTAATGTGGGACTAAACAGCGAAACAACCACAATTCAAAGAAGCTGTTAAAAGGAAGGAGCGGAATGATGTCTGTGCTTTTCTCGACTTGTTACACTGTTGGGACGCTTCGACCAGTCAGATTCAAATATTCGTCATGACGCTCCGCCTTTTCCCCGTTCCAGATTGATGCACGGAACTCATCTCACACATATCAAGCCAGTGTGAGCCAGGTTTGCAATAAAATGGAATTTTTTTTTAAAAGAAACTAAAACCAACCCCATGTTCAACGCTTTGTTTAAACAAGAGAATAGTGTTTAGTCCCACTTTAAACATACATTATGTAACTTTTTGGGGTTCCGTCATTTCATTGCTCTGCCTAGAATGTTCCACAGTATAACATTAAACAGCTCTACCTTACATTTATTCAATTACAGGTGGTTTTAGAGCTCAAAAATACATAGAAAAACAGACATTCTGACTGTGAGCGGGGCTGCCTCTCCACAGATTTGACTTGTAACTTGGTCTGGTTTGGTCTCCATGAAGATAGAAAGGTTTAATGCCATACTGTGAAATATTCCAGACAATGGAGAAAAGCATTTGACGGACCCTCTACCAGAAATGTTATACAGTGCTCTCTGTAATTTATGACCAAACACAGCCTATAACTTAATTCCAAATTCAATCCTCTCTGTAAAGCATTTAACCGCTAATGAGTCTATGGGAAATACACATTGAAACGGAGGTTGGCAGACAGTTTGTAATTAAAATCACATTATGTCTTTATGGCTCCTAAAATACTGCACAATAACAGTATAAAGACAATTTGTTACAATTAATGAAGCCCCTGTAGACCAACTCTAATGTAAAACAAAACGGCGAATATGAATGAGCCTTTTTCAGCATTTTCTCAGAATTAGCAAGTCTAATGGTTCTGTGGTTCTGTGGGTCCAGGTCTGGAGCAGAGTTACATCAGGGTTTCCTCATCTGCTCTGACAACTCTGATCTGGAGCCTGCACCATCACATCTCTGCTTCTACAGTACAGGCTCATTATAAACACTATTCAAATGAGACGCAAGAATGGTTCACACTGATTCTGTGTTCACTCTAGTCCTGGTTTAGTCCTGGTTTGATCCGGGTTTAGTCCTGATGTGGTCTTTGTTTGGTTTTTGTTCTACACTATTGCCTAAATGTGGTCTCCAAAGAATGAGCCAAGTTATTTCACATTGAACTAATAAGAAAGTTATTTATGTTTAGGGAAGACGATTTTAATCTATTAACTAATCAGTTATTGAGATTATTGTCAGTGACGCCAAAGATGAGGCCAAACCTCCTCCTCAAAGCCTGATCCATCAGATGTTCCAAATAGTAAGTTCACATGTGTCTCTTCCGGCTCCTTCTGACCCTGGCTCCTATTGACTTAACATTGGAGTATTGTGGCCCCTCTCTCTGTGACTGCTGCTGTGAGACTTGTCATTTTTCTTCTTCTTAAAATGTTCTTATTAACCTGCTCTACATGATCCTGGTGTGTGTATTTGGTCCGTTTAAAATGTGCAATTCCTAATATAGAGCCTGTCTCCAAATTTGATCTTTCAAGCTTCAGTGAGTGGTGCTGAACACTACGGGTGATGTCACTTCTTTAGTCAGTCCACTTCCTTATAAAGTTATGGGCAAAACACTTCACCCATATTGTAGTGTGAGTGTGTGCATGTGCGTCTGCGTGTATGTTGGTGGTGGTCGGATGGAGTGATGCTGCAGATTAAGATAAGATAAGACTTTATTGATCTCACACAGGAGAAATTTACTTGCCACAGTAGCTCCGGGACAGTTGGCAGATTGGCAGCCTCGCTTCCATCAGTCTGTCCCAGGGCAGCTGTGGCTACAATAGTGTACCACCACCGAGTGTGGAGTGAATGAATACTGCTCTGTAGAGCTTGTTGGGTGTCTTGAAAACCCAACACACACATCAGTGTTGGGCACGTTACTTTGAAAAAGTAATTAGTTACAGTTACTAGTTACTAACCCAAAAAAGTAACCTTTAAGAGTTATTAACTGAGTTACTACACTATAAAAGTAACTAGTTACCTAGGAAAGTAACTAATGCGTTACTTTTTTTTTTGTTAAAAAAATGTCAAATAATTTGGATTTTTTTTTTTTTTTTTTTTTTACAGTGCATTATACAGCTTCTGCTGCTTGGCTGGCGTGGCTCCGTCACCGTGGCCTTCATTGTTAACGGCACCTAGCATGTGATTATCATCATGGGGCCTGCTGGGGGCCACTAGTTTAACAGAAGCGTGCGCCGTCGAGAGATGCTTCATTAAATTCGAGTTGCTTATATTGGACGTGGCCAAAGTCTTTGGTCTTTGACACAATGTGCATGTAACATGTACGTTTTTACCTTTTACCTCGACGAGGTTAAAATACTGCCTATACTTCCACCTTTAAAACGATGTCTTCGACTCTGGACTCGCCATCTGACACGGGGTGTGTGTATTGTGTGTGCGCTACTACTGTGTGCTGGGATTGTGTGTAGAACCCGCCCACCGCCCACTGGGTGTCTCTGGTTGGCTCAACATGAAATCTTACTCTGCTTTAGCCAATCATCATTACTTATCCCGCCCTTACCAAAGGGAGAAAAAAATTCCCCTGCGCCTATGCGAGTCACGCACATGATGCCAGTTTCAAAAATGAGTAGGTTCAGTAACGCGCGGTAACGGCGTGTTGGTGCCGGTAACGGCGTTATAACAATAGATAAAGTAACTCGTTAGATTACCCGTTACTGAAAAAAGTAACGCTGTTAGTAACAGCGTTTATTTTAACGCCGTTATTCCCATCACTGGTTATTATCCAGATAATGCTCATATCTCCTTGTATCAGAGATGTTACTTTTCCAGGAATGTTTCACAGGATGAAATTAAACTTTGCCTTGCATTAATACAATTATGGAAAGCTTTATTGTCATTGTAAACAAGGAGGACCTTGTAAACAACGAGATGATATTTAACAATTTTTACTCCATAGATCTGACCTGTAACTTGGCCAGGTGGCTTACCCTCTTGTCTCCATAGAGATGTAGAGAGGTTTAACGCCATATGAATATTCCAGAGAAAACAGGTGGATACCAGCAGGTGCCTGATCCTTTACCAGAAATATTCCATAATGCAGCTTTAATGCTAACCAGCTTGCAGTCTTATCACGGCTTAGTTACTGCTAATATTGTCCGTTTATATCCATTCAAATGCTCTGACAGTGCCTGAGATTTGAGGAGCTTCTGCTCATTCCCAGGTGTAAATCTTTATGCAAACTACCGTGAAAAGGAGGAAAAAATGCAAATTCAACTTGAAAAATCCCACACAGCGAGAATATTTAAGGCAGTTCAAGAAGCATTTTATATGTCACCAGCTCTAAGCGACAGCTCCACACGAGAGACAGGAGCCAGGAACGAAATCACATTTGAATATCCAGAAATAGGAAGCAGCAAGAAGCAGTATTATGATGTAAAATGCACAGAAGAGCACTTAAATTCACAAAAGGGACACAGTGAGACAAAGGAGGCAGGGCAAATAGTCTCTCTGTAAGAACATGAAAAGCTTTGTTGAGACACTTCCCTGAAAAGAGAGTAAAATAATTCTGTTAACAGTTATAGCACATGATTAATTGAAGATTACACCTTATTTTTTTATTTTTTATTTTATTTTTTTTGGTGCCAGGTTTGAAAATGATCAGAGAAGGCTGCAGAAATTAATTTGGGAAGTGTACACAAAATGTACTTTTTAGTTATTTTTACTCATACAATTCCGGATTTTTCTATGAAAATGTTACATGACGACAAGCTCGTGATAGATTTCTTACATTTACGTAAGTAAACTACAGGAGAAGTCTCTAAATGTTAGATTTTTGTTCTATCCACCTGCAGTGTGTCACCTTCAGGGATGAAAGAGTTCTGTTTTTTAGCGGATCTCCGCTTTTTTTTTCAGCTGTGGGGTAATTTTTATTTTTATTTTTTGTGCAAATTCGTTGAGAAAGATTTTGGGTGTATATATATATGTATATGTGTATAGTTGTGTTTAGGGTCGCCAACAGTCTCTTGAAAAACAGAATCGTCCCGTATTCTGAACAAAAGTACTTGTGTCTCGTATTAAACTTTGTATTAAACTGCGGGCTGCGCGAGCCCGTGTCTGGAGCCGCGGACCGAGCGAGCGAGCGCAGCTCTTTCGTAACAGCCTGTACCATTGCGTGTACACAGGTTAAACTTTATAAAACATCCTATATACCTCATCCTACCTGCCCGTGCCTCACTTAACGCGTCGCTCCTCGCTTTTTCACCTGCGCCTTTTAGTGCGCATAAGCTCCTCCTCAATGCCTCTGATTAGACGAAGTGCAAAGCAAAAACAAATCCAATATATACTACTAGTAGGCCTACCTGTTAATAAAATGTGTTTTTTTTTGTACTTTTATGTACAGTTTTACTTTATTGCTAACATATAGCATATAGAAATCAAAATTTCAGAAATTAAAAATTTTCCAGCGGGGTGGGGGCTTTCCGCTTTTTTCATGTTTGGCCACTTTCATCCCTGCACCTTAAACGTCCTATATTACACAAATTTAACTCTTGTGAGCTTTAAGTCATGTCTGAATACTGTTAGCTCATCAAAAACATACCTGGAGTTACTCACTCTTAATTACTTAAGTATACTTTGCCAGTACTCAAAAGATACACTGAAAAAATTGTCAGAGAGGGGTTGCTGAAATTGCAGACACAAATTTGACAACAATAACGGGGCTTTTTTTTTTTTTTACAATTGTGTGACCAGCATGTTTAAGTCTTACAAATGTTGACTTAATTGTGGCCGATGTTAGACCTGCATGTTTTAATCAGGCTGAGGAAATATGACTTTGTTCTCATTTCTGATGAAGCTCCGCCCTCTGGAATTCCCCTCCCAGCACATGGTGAGTATTGTTTCTACATGTACAACTCTAATGTTCATGTGATTCTGTTCTGATCCAGTATTGTATTAGAGAGTAATAGGTACTTTAAGTCTATTTAAACTTGTACAACACTGAGTAGCTCATCATAAAGTGCTCATCATGTGTTATTCCTGTGTCCACAGGCAGAGACCAGAGTGTCTTCACTGGAATAAATCTTCATACTCTCCAGCTCCAAATAGGCTGATCACAGGTACAGAGATCACAGGGCTCTGTACCTGTTCATTTTCATGATAAGGTAACATAAGATAAATATGCGTAATTTTCATGATAAGGTAACATAAAATAAATATGCGTATTCAGCATGATTTGATCACATTTCATCTACATGAAAAAGTGACGTTCATGCTCTGAGAAAAATATGTGTAGAGGGGATCGAAATAAGTTTCAAAGCCTAAACATAATTTTATTGCATGCAATACGCAAATCTGGCGACCTTTTTTTTTTTAAATAACATTTGCAATCATACATTTTCTCAAGTCAAATTCATTGCGAGATTATTGTAGGGACTCATATCTTCCAGTAGAATACATGGGCTCTTCTCAATAAAATGTTTCAAAATAATTCAACTTTGTTTATTAAATATCCTATATTACACAAAATTGATTCTTGTGAGCTTTAAGCCATGTTATAATGCTATCATGCTAATGCTACCTCATCAAAAACACACCTGGAGTTGTGTTTTGTCTCATTCACACATTTTAGTAACTCTTTATTATTAGTCTGTCTACATCTCTAAAGCTGAAAATGCTCTGTTCCACCTTGTGATGTCATGAAGTGGTAATTTTTAAAGGTCCCATGGCATGAAATTTTCACTTTCTGAGGTTTTTGAACATTAATGTGAGCTCCCCTACCCTGTTTAGGCCCCCCCATGGTTAAAAGTTGCGAAATGTCTAAACTGAGCATTTACGATCCTTTTCTGCGTTACAAAAAATCGGAGCTCAAACGGGCAATTTTGAACAAGGCACCTTATTGACGTCAGATCGAAAAAAGAAATGCAAATGCAGTTCCACCCCCGTCTGTCTGTACTCAGCGTCTCTGTAAATCACGCCCAGAGAGTTTGGACTGCGAATGCGCTAGGCAATGCAAAATGCGTTTTTTTTTATTTGCCTGGAGGCACGTCCGAGTGTTTCTAGGCTCGGAAGTCCTTTATCTGAGCCTCTGGACCTTTGAACAGCAGTGGTTTGATTTTATTTTATGCGGAAATGTGTTTATTTTTCAATGGAACGCTTCAAATCTCTCCCCCCGTGCAAAAACATGGAAATGGATCAGCTGAGAGCGAGAGCGGAGAGTTTGGCCACGCCCCCACACTCTACTATTGGCCAGCTCTTTTCTCCTCATTTGCATTCAAGCAACAACGCCCATAATGGCCTGTTCAGAGAGAGAAAAAAATACTCTTTCTCATCTTATCTCTGTTTCTCATGCACTGAGTGTTGATTTTGAAGAAGGATTCATTTACAGTATTAGGGAATCATTAAGGAGCCATATAAAAGCATCAAGAAGTACCATGTCATGGGATCTTTAAGTTAACAGCTACATTTTAGCTTTATTTCAGTAGAGATCGGCAGGGTTGAAAAGATCCAAATGATTCTTGTGAAGGTATATGGAGTGTAAAAACATAGTGCAGCACTTCCTGTATTACCACATGAATGACATCACAAGGTGGAACAGAGTATTTTTAGGTTTTAGAGAAGAACTCAACCTAAATATGCAGGGTTCGTGTATAGTGTGGCCCTCTAACAGCTGATAATAGTGAGTTTTACAGAATATTTCACCTTTACAGTACGTCATTAGGTCAGACATAATCTCCTGATCTAAATGAGCCTCGTGTGCACTGATGTGATGGGAGATAACGGACTCCTTACACAGCGTTCTGGGGCTAATTACTACTGTTCACCACTTAACTATCACCATGGAGATGAGAAAGTGACAACACCGAAGTTACAGGTCAGATCTGTGGAGAGTGAGTCTTTAGCCAAAAAAACACCTGCAATTGAACAAAAGATTAATAACTTTAATGCTACACTATGGAACATTCCCAGCAAAGCAATAACATGTCCATGGAGACAAGAAGACAATGTCAAAAGGCAAAGTTATGAGTTAGATCTATGGAGAGGCGAGTTTGCTCTTTAGTAATAAAACACCTGTATCTGTCTTGTACCGTATATTACACGTAATGCCATGCTGCGAAACATTCCAAGCAAAGCAATATTATCTCCATGGAGACAAGAAGACAATGCCACAAGCCCAAGTTACAGGTTAGATTTGTGGAAAGGTGAGTGTTTTGTTTGTTTTTTTGCTATAAAACACATGTAACTTTAATAACTTTAATGTTACACTGTGGATCATTTGAAGGAAACAAATAAAATCTCCATGGAGACAAGAAAACCATACCACGGCCCAGTTAGAGGTCAGATCGGAGACAAGAAGGCGATGTAACAAGGCCAAGTTATGAGTCAAATCTGTGGTGAGGTGAGTCTACTCTTTTGCAATTAAACACCTATAATTTATATGACGTTAATGCCATACTGTGGAAGACTCCAAACAAAGCAAAAATACCTCCATAGAGACAAGCCCTACCAGAGTATATATAGAGCACATTTAGGATTACATGGTGGTTTTAATATGCACCCTTGCGTGAAAAGTCCCTCAGTCGTCCAGGTAGAATCCATGATCAAAAGAGAAGTTCAATTTGTCAACTGGACAAAGTTTGCCGCTCATCCGAGAGGCTTCGTCAGCTCTGAGCTGACGAAGCCTCTCGGATGAGCGACGAAACGTTTTCAACCAAACATACTTTGTCCAGTTGACAAATTGAACTTGTCCTTTGATCAATATGCACCCTTGTTTCCTGGAAATTAATATTTCACATAACCCGTTGCGTCAATATTTTGCTTGAAACCAGCGTTGAAACCAGTCCGACATATACTGAAATAAGTCAGATCATCTGAAAAATCATTTACCGGGACAGATTTTTATGTAATTAAGTAAAATATGTCCCCAGTACAGATACATGGTATAAATAGCTCTTGAGGTCAAAATATAGTCAATCTGCTGTGTACCATCTGCATCTAATTATAAAGTGTTTAAGTCATCCGTAAAGCAGGAAGTGCACCATTAGCAGGATAGTTATTTTTTAGCATTATTACTGTGACAGCAAAACTCCACTCCGGTGCTCATTATAGTGAATAATTAGGATACTCTTAATGCATAAGGTAAGTGAGGAGTTTAAAGGGCCTATATTACACAAAATTGCCTCTTGTGAGCTTAAAACCGTATGTTATGGCCTCATCAAAAACATACCTTTTGTGTTTTGTTTCATTCAGGCATCCTTTATTATTAGTCTGTCTACATCTTCAAAGCTTAAAATGCTCTGTTCCTCCTTGTGACATCATCAAGCTGTATTTTTCAGGTTAACCACAACCTTTTACCTTTAGTTCAGTAGAGATTGGAAATTCCAGGGTTGAAATTGTCCAGATGATTCTAATAAATGTGTATGGAGTTTTAAAGCACAGTGGGGCACTTCCTTCCTGTATCACCACATGACATCACAAGGTGGAACAGTTTTTCGGTTTGCGAGAAGAACTCAGCTTAAATATCCAGGGTTTGTGTGTTAAACATGTGTGAATGAAACAAAACACACCTTCAGGTCTGTTTGTGATAAGGAAACAACATTATAGCATAGATCAGAAAATATATAATAACATGGACCCTTTAAAATGAACTAGTCATGTTTTTAAAGGTGCACTGTGTAACATTTCAAGAGGTGGGTTCGCCATCTGCTTGTCTTCATGGAGATGTTATTGCTTTTTCTGGAATGTTTCACGATAGAGCTTAAAGGAAAAGTAACATTTTTTACCCTTTGAGCCTTATTTCGGTAATAAAACAAGTTGTTTTACTCACCCATAGCACTTTGGTGTCATATGGAGGATTTCCTGAGATGTTTTAGATTAGCGTTAGGCTAACGCCGTTAGCCTAGCACGACTTATAGCCATAGCTCGGGGCATTCCCCGAGCATGTAATATGCCCCGTGCAGGCTCCAAATAACACAAACTTTAGCACTTTTCAAATCATAGAAGCTCGATGACTTACTCTACAATTTTGTTTGAGTCAAAAGTGGCCTGTAATCCGAGATTTATCCATAGTTTACAGCTTTGCGTTCCATGTTTGGGTCCCGGGAGCTGAGAGCACAGTCCGCACATGCGCACTGGCGTCCTCATCTACTCGAAACTATGGCTAAATCTCAGATTACAGGCCACTTTTGACCAAACGAAATTGTAGACTAAAGACATCGAGCTTCTATTATTTGAAAAGTGCTAAAGTGTGTGTTATTTGGAGCCTGCACGGGGCATATTACATGCTCGGGGAATGCCCCAAGCTATGGCTATAAGTCGCGCTAGGCTAACGGCGTTAGCCTAACGCTAATCTAAAACATCTCCGGAAATCCTCCATATGACACCAAAGTGCTATGGGTGAGTAAAACAACTTGTTTTATTACCGAAATAAGGCTCAAATTGTAAAAAAAAAACGTTACTTTTCCTTTAACCTATAGCTACCTCAAGTGAGACAACTATAGGCTACATTACAGGTCAGATCTGTGGACCGGCGTTCCTGTTCACGGAGAGAATTACTGTATTTTTGAGCAACAGAAACACCCATAATGATTCAATGATAGATTGTCTCAACAAATTTAGATAAAGCACTTGTATAGCCTTGTATAGTATATCACGTTTAATGCCATACTGCAGGACTTTCTAAGCAAAAGGAATAACATCTCCATGGAGACAAGCAGGTAACAGACCCTCCACCAGAAAAGCTGTGTGATGTACCTTTAAGATAGTAAAAGTCACGTCCAACACCTTCAAACTATAAAGCCGAGTTATCCTGAGTGCACCCGGTGACCTTGAGGGCCATGTTATTGTATGGGTGACACCGGATATGCCTGTTGGGTGAGTGCTGACGGAACGGCAGAGACGCACTGACAGATGTGTAGCTGCTAATGGGACAGCAGCCACACGCACTCTGGGCCAGAGTATTCCAGTCTCCTACATCTGCTTCAGACAATGAACGTGACCTGAAAAGTCACAGCGGAGTCGCCCTGGGTCACGGCGCTGCTCTGATGTTGTTTGTAATGAACACAGCTAACGGGAATATCTACACGACAAGAGGAGGGGCGCAGTTTAGCTCATTTTCAAAGTGCACAGTGTAACTTTTGGGCTGGGGGTCTGTTACCTGCTTGTTTCTATGGATATGTCATCGCTTTGCCTGGAAGGTTCCACAGTATGACATTAAACAGCTCTACTTTACATTTATTCAGTTACAGGTGGTTTTATAGCTCAAAAGTATAAACAGTGATTCTGACTGTGAGTGGGGTCACCTCTCCACAGATCTGTTCTGTACCTTGGTCTGGTTTGGTCTCCGTGAAGATAGAAAGGTTTAATGCCATATTGTGATACATTCCAGACAAAGCAATAACATCTTCATGAAGAAAAGCATTTGATGGACCAGAAAGATTACATACACAATGCACCTTTAAAGAGGATCACAATGACATCACACTGGGGGGGTTCTACATGTATGTCTGGTAGAATGGCAGAACGTTTAAAGATCCCATGACATGGTACTTCTTGATGCTTTTATATGGCTCCTTAATGGTTCCCTAATACTGTAAATGAATCCTTTTTCAAAATCAACACTCACTGCATGAGAAACAGAGATAAGATGAGAAAGAGTATTTTTTTCTCTCTCTCTCTCTGAGAAGGCCATAATGGGCGTTGTTGCTTGAATGCAAATGAGGAGAAAAGAGATGACCAATAGTAGAGGGTGGGGGCGTGGCCAAACGCTCCGCTCTCCTGCTCTAGCTCTCAGCTGATCCATTTCCGTGTTTTTGCACAAGGGGAGAGATTTGAAGCATTCCATTGAAAAATAAACACATTTCCACAGAAAATAAAATGAAACCACTGCTGTTCAAAGGTCCAGAGGCTCAGATAAAGGACTTCCGAGCCTAGAAACACTCGGACGTGCCTCCAGGCAAATAAAAAAACGCATTTCGCATTGCCTAGCGCATTCACAGTCCAAACTCTCTGGGCGTGATTTACAGAGACGCTGAGTTCAGACAGACGGGGGTGGAACTGCATTTGCATTTCTTTTTTCGATCTGACGTCAATAAGGTGCCTTGTTCAAAATCGCCCGTTTGAGCTCCGATTTTTTGTAACGCAGAAAAGGATCGCAAATGCTCAGTTTAGACATTTCGCAACTTTTAACCAAGGAGGGGTGGGGCCTAAACAGGGTAGGGGAGCTCACATTAACGTTCAAAAACCTCAGAAAGTGAAAATTTCATGCCATGGGACCTTTAACAATTACCATGGTGACACAATGCACATGTTAGCAAAAACTGTGAAAAATGTTTTAATATAGTCTGAAAACTCAAGAAAAAACACAAAATGGATTTAAACGGCACATTTTCAGGAGCCTGTGATCTATACGAGAGTTAATGATCCTGTTTAGGCATTTGATTTTCAATAAAAGGGTGAGAGTGAGGCGGGAACTAAAAAACACATATCAGCTCAACTGTTGTAGTTCAGATTGTGTTAAAATACAGCTCAGATTGAAGACTTGATTTAAACACTTGAGTAACAGAGCTTCTAACAGAGCAGTGCTTTCTGTTAGCATCGCACCCCTAGGGCATGTTGATGACATCAGCTGCAAAGTATCAGTAAGTCTAGCACTTTTGGGACACTCAAAAACGTTGTCCAATTTCATTCATTATTTATTCTTCGCATATTCATATTGTAGCTGATCTGCCCCTCTGACCACCACACAGGCTACATGGTTGAAGTGTCCTGCCTAAGGACACAACGACAGAAGGTTTGTTTTGATGAAGAAACAAGATTATAACATAGAACGGAAAATAGCGTAAACAGTTTTGGGGATTTCCAAAGTTATTCCTACCTTTTTCAATCCAGGTTTTCAGAGACTAGAGAGTTTCTAGTCATGGTAAAGCTAACAGCAAGCATGCTAACTGTGCACTTCCTGATTCTCAGACAATAAAATGATTTATAATTTAATGCAGACAAGTTATTTCGACCTCAAGCTTCTTAAACAATATATCTATGCTGGAGCAAGTCCAAATTTGCTCAGGGATGTAACAATAACAGAAATATTGTCACATCGTATCGCAATAATATCATGGACCATGACAATATATGGAATTACAAGTCTCTTTGCTTAAATTAATAGTAATATGGTGCAGTAACAGCTAAAAAAAACAAAGGGAATTGCATAGACCATGACCCTTTGTGCCGTGTCAGTGCAGACTACATGAACAAATAACTGTTCTAAGCACTTTGAAATCGTAGTTCATTGAATTAAGTCTTGTCAAGGCATTTTAAGAGGAAAAACAAGCAAATTCACAGTTTTGTTAGCCACCAAATATCGTACAGAGAGATTTGGCTATTGTTAAATTCCTAAAACACAGGGACTCTGGTAAAGTGACTCTTTTAAGGGAAATAAATCACAGAATAAGACAGAACAGCCCCCTCAGCAGCTTAGGTGTGAAGCTGACCTTGCGTGAACCTTGACGCTGTCCTCACTCTCCTCATGTCCCTTTAACTCATGAAAAAAGCCCTTCAGCTTCACTGTTCAACCTGCCTCAGCACTTTGAGTCCTGCATCACTGCCCTACTTCCACCACAAAGAAGAGAAGTACAGGAAGGAGAGCCAACTCACAGCAGAAACTGGACTGTAAAATGCATCCAGCCTATTGATACTGTGCAGCTGAGGTCATCAATATTCCCTGAGGTGTGACGCTAAATGTAGGCGATGCTCTGTTTGAGGTTTTAGACTTTAAACTGATCTTTGTTTTAACACAAGCTGACCATAATAACTGACTTAGCTTTAACTACAACAGGTGAGCTGAATGATGCTGTTAAACACAAACTGTTTAAAACAAACACTGTTAAAAAATCAAACACCGAAAAAAAGAACCTGAAATGTGTTGTTTAAATCCATTCTGATAGTTATTGTAAGCATTATTACTGTGACAGCAAAACTCCACTCTGGCCTCTGAAAGTTGTGAAAAGCACTCATTATAGTGAATAATTAGGATACTCTGAATGGATAAAGGTAAGTGAGGAGTTTAAAGGCCCCATATTACACAAAATTGTCTCTTGTGAGTTTAAAGCCGTGTTAGAATGTTATTACCTCATCAAAAACGTACCTTTTGTGTTTTGTTTCAAATACATTCTGTATTGTTTTAGTTTCATCTTATCTGTCTTAAAACGTATTTTGTCTGTGTTTGCTGACGTGTGCATTTAGTCACCTGCTGAACATTCTGCCACAGACATTCATGCAGAAAACCCCCAGCAGGATGTCATTGCAAGATATTCATTTAAAGAGACGTTCATTTAAACCCTGGAATTCTGGATCGACTTCAGGAGAAGACCACTACCTCACTCACCGATGAACATCCAGGGGCAGGACATAGGTCTCTAGTTTCAAGTAATAATAATAATAATAATAATAATAATAATAATAATAATAATAATAATAATTTTATTTATAAAGCGCTTTTCAAGACACTCAAAGACGCTGTACAGAAGGTAAAATCAATAATAAAACAAGTAATAAAACAATAAACAATCAGACAAACATTAAACATTAAGAAACATTAAAAGCAGTTTTAAAAAGGTGAGTCTTGAGCAGTTTTTTGAAGGTGGGGAGGTCAGAGCAGTCACGGATAGGTCGTGGGAGTGAGTTTCAGAGGGTGGGGGCAGGCTTGAAGCTTGGTCCTGTAGGGGAGGGACAGGAGGTTGGCGTCGGAGTAACGGAGGGAGCGGGATGGGGTGTGGCGGTGCAGGAGGTCAGAGAGGTATGACGGAGCCAGGTTATGGAGGGCTTTGTGGGTCATGAGGAGGACTTTGAATTGGATGGGGAGCCAGTGGAGATTTTGGAGGACAGGAGTGATGTGGTCTCGGGAGCGGTTGTGTGTGAGGAGGCGGGCAGCAGAGTTTTGGATGTATTGGAGTTTGTTGAGAGTTTTGGAGGGTAGACCATAGAAAAAGTACCTGGGTGTTCACCTCAACAATAAACTGGACTGGTCCCACAACACCGACGCCCTGTACAAGAAGGGCCAAAGTCGCCTCCACCTCCTGAGGAGACTGAGGTCCTTTGGAGTGTGCAGGCCTCTGCTCAAGACTTTTTATGACTCTGTGGTGGCCTCTGCTCTCCTCTACGCTGTCGTCCGCTGGGCCCCGAGCAACATTGAGCAGGACAGAAAAAGACCTAATAAGCTGGTCAGGAGGGCCAGCTCTGTCCTGGGCTGTCCTCTGGACTCTGTAGAGGAGGTGGCTGAGAGGAAGGTGCTGGCCAAACTTATGTCCATCATGGACGACACCTCTCACCCTCTGCACCAGACTGTAGAGGAGCTGAGCAGCTCCTTCAGCAGCCGACTGAGGCACCCCCAGTGCAAGAAGGAACACTACCCCAGATCCTTCATCCCCACCGCCATCAGACTGTATAACTCCACTGTATAGTCCAGACGTGAAATATTTTCTATATTCTGTTATTTACTTATTTTTTACTATTACAGTGGTACCTCACCTTACGAAATTAATTTGTTCCAGAAGTGGTTTCGTAACGTGAAAAATTCGTAAGTTGAGTAGCTATTTCAATGGAAAAAGCCTGATCCGTTCCAAGGTGTTTTTTTTTATAGTGTAACATTTTTTTTTATAGTGTAACGTTGTGTTCCTGACGGGCTAAGAGACTAGACCAGGACTAAAAGAACATGGAATAAACCAGGTCTGGCCAGAACTAAACCTAGATTGGACCTCTTATTATTATAACATGGCAGTGCCGTTGGATGAGAGCGTTGCTCGTGTCTGCGCTCCTTGCGCGTTCCGCGCTAGAGCTAAAAGGCCGAGAAAGACGCTCTTTCAGCGGGAATAAGAGCGGGGCGGGGCGGGGTTCTATCTGACCTCCAGAGCCGGGGCGCTGACACTGTGAGCTAACAGGCCGAGAAAGGTGCTCTATCGGCGGGCAAGACCGCGGGGTCTCGCTCGGGGCGGGCTCTGCTTCTATGTGACTTCCAGAGCCGGGGGGCTGACACTGTGAGCTGTGAGCCGCGCGGGCTCCATCGGTGTAGCGCGGCCTTGCGCCGTATGGACGTTTTGATCCTTCGATGTCGGCTCTTCCTATCATTGTGAAGCAGAATTCACCAAGCGTTGGATTGTTCACTCACTAAGGGAACGTGAGCTGGGTTTAGACCGTCGTGAGACAGGTGAGTTTTACCATACTGATGATGTGTTGTTGTGTCTCCGCTCCCATCGCACGTTCGGCGCTATATTGAGCCGTGTCCCCCCCAACACATTCCATTGAAAATCTATGAAAGTTCGAGTGTTTAAACGAGAGAGAAATGCGAGAAAAGCCCAACTCCAGTCTGAGAAAAGCGTAGAATGTGTGTGGTGAGGCATTTACAGCCCTAAAACATATAGAACAATTGCAAAATATAAAATTGTCCTACCTCGTGGACCTCTCCCACCGCGGGCCACCTCTGGAACCTAACCCCGTGTGTGTTGATAAAGTGTATGTACGTTTCGGGACGTGCATCTGAGCGCGCATTAATTGAATTTTTGAGATTTGTTGTTTTTAAAGTGCTTTATAAAAAAGTTGGATTGGATTGGAGATTTCGCGTTTCGTAACTTGAAATTTCATTCGTATCTAGAGACCAAAATTTGACGTGACGGCGTTTCGTAACTTGAAATTTTCGTTTGTTGGGTCATTCGTAAGGTGAGGTATCACTGTATTACTATTTGTCTGCATGCACTTTCTGTTCAAACTTTCTTCTGCACTAAACTGCCTGGAGCTAATGTGGCAAGTGAATTTCTCCTGTGTGAGATCAATAAAGTTTTATCAGTCAAAGTTTTATCTTATCTTATCTTAATTGCCAATCATTACTGAAATAAAAGTAAAAAGTAGCTGTTAACTTGAAATCTACCACTCTATGACATCACAAGGTGGAACAGAGTATTTTCAGTTTTTGAGATGTAGACAGACTGATAATAAAGGATTACTCAAAGATGAACGAAACAAAACACAACTCCAGGCATGTTTTAGATGAGGTAACAGCATTTTAACATAACTTTAAGCTCACGGGAGTAAATTTTGTGTAATATAGCACTTTAAATAGCAAAAAATAAAAGTATGAAGAAATTCATATTAAAAGTAATTTTATTTTAATGATAGAAAATGAATTCAAAATCAGGATCAAGCATCATGAGAAAAGAATGTTGCTTTTCACTACCTTTCATTGGCCTATAACGATCAAATATCAAGGTCATCTACAGAACAGTTGTTGCTTTTCACTCGAGCAAACTTTTGGCTTCAACTCATCCATTTCGTGGCAAATGACCAACTCCAGCCCTGTCAGGAGGCCTGATGTGTTCCTCATGAATGCCATGGTGAACAGTAGAAGAAGAGGCCTGAGGCCACAGGGTCACAGCAGCCGTGATATCAAAGAGAGACTCGTACAAATGTGGATCATGTGAGGAGCTGGGCAAAAGATGGGCTCGGTTCGATTTTCACTGATGTGTCAAATCTTTAAAATACTCCAGCACTCGATCCAAGTGAATCTCCAAACTCAGCCATTTTATTTATAAAAGATTAACACTTATGTCACTGAGGGAATTCAAGAAAAGATTTAGTCAGAAATAGAGAGGTGTACAAGGAGACTATGCATATAACTTGACAACATAAAAATAACATGTATTTTATAAGTTTGAAGGACACATTTTGTTTTACTTTGTTTTACCATAACTGTTTTCTCTCGTCATTAAAGGTCCTATATTACACAAAATTGACTCTTGTGACCTTTAAGCCATGTTAGAATGTTCTTATCTCATTAAAAACATAGCTGGAGTTGTGTTTTGTTTCATTCACACATTTGAGTAAATCTGAATTATTAGTCTGTCTACATCTCCAAAGCTCAAAATGGTTTGGTCCACCTTGTGATGTCATGGAGTGGTAGTTTTCAAGCTCCTTTTACCTTTAGTTCAGTAGAGATCGGCAGGCAATTCCGTGTTTGAAATCATCCAAACGATTATATTTGAAGTGATATAGGCATGTTAGAGTAATCTTTATTGTGAATTTGAAGCACCAATGCACGAACAGCCCTGTTTCCCCCTAATTATATGTAAACTTAGACAAAACTTTCAGTCCACAAGGGAAATTACTTGGACGCAGTAGCTCTCACAATACAATTTAATAACAAAAAGCAAACGCATACAGATAATAATAAATAAAGATAATAAAGATAATTAAAGTGGCAAAAATAATGTGAATTAGGCAGTCAGGATGTAACAATAACCGAAATATTGTGATCCATATCATCAAAAATCTCACAATAATATCGTGGGCCATCACAGGATATGTGATATAGAATCACATTGTTTTGGTGCAACAACAGCTAAAAAACAGAAGGAACTACATAGACCATGATCCTTTGGTGTTGTCAGTCCAGACTTCATGAAGAAACAAGTGTTATCAAGCACTTTTAAACAGTAGCAAAGGCTTTTTCAAGTCTTTTAAAAGGAAAAAGTAGCATATTCACAATTTTTAGTCATCAGCATGGTCCCGTTGTTGAGATTTGAACTCGTGGGGGGGCTCGTGGTTTTGGGTAAACAACAAGCATGCTGCTGTATCACACGTCGTAATGGATCTAACACGTGTTTTGGACTAAATTGTTTTACTGGATTTTATTCGCTGGATCCTTACGGACAGATTGATACCAAGCTTGTGGTGAAATACAGAGTTTGACCTGTGCAAGGCCTTCAAAGGTAAGCTAAGTAACAAACCTCGTTTTGTGCTTTTCTGTATAAAAGCCCCATGTGCTCGGGGAGTGATTGTTGTGCAGGGAAATGAATTACATAGTCAAAAAGAGGAGACTGTAAGGTTTCATTTGATATGTAGATTGTCATGGTACACGGTCGGGAATGTGTGTTTTCATGCGAAAAGAAAAACAGTGAACGGGAGACCGCGTTTTATTAATACCGTTGTTGTCGGCCGGGTGCGCGCCGGGTGCGCGCGGGTACACGCGCAGGTACGCGAGCTGTCCGCTACGGCGCGTCCGGGTGACCCTCGAGGTTTGCCGTAGCTAAAACAGGAAGTGCCATAGCCACTATCCACCTATGCGCCATGAATCCTACACACTGGACCTTTAAACAACAATGGTTGTCTTGGTGATTTCATATTTCCCTGAGATCAGCATACACACCTTTCCAATACTTTATGAAGATGTGAGTCTGGTCACTGGTGAATATCCCCGAGTTCAGATGGGTGTGATTGACAGGTGGATTAGTCAATAAGGGACATGCATGGTGTGTTCGTATCAAAGCAAATATGGCTGTTTACGAGGGGGGGAAATCACAAGGGACTGAATCAATGAGTGAACCACTAAACTAACACTAATCTGAGGTGAGAGAAGTTTTGTTTTGTTTGTAAATGATAGATGATGAATGAGCTCCTGTCATTGAAAAAAGCAAAACTGATTGGATGGCCATGTATGGTTCTGGCTCAAAACGCAGTGAAGGAAATCTGGACCAAACTAGGATTCATTATTTTAAAAAATTATAAATACATAGATATATCAGACAGGCGAGGCAGGTGTGCTTGCATGGTTTCAGATAGTGATTTTGATTTGATTAATGTCCAAGAATGCTCTCCTAGTCATGTCTCTGGTATGTCTTCTATGAGCAGCAGAGTCTGGACTTGGCCTGGGAGCTATGAGCCTAATCTCTGTGACATTTCCTTGATGTTCATCTGCGGGGTCCGGCTCTGTTCTGAGAAAATACAAGGTCAAAACTCACACTCAACACAACCCTTGTCTGGATACACTCTAAAGGAATAAAAGAACGGACCCTTTCAAAAAATGTTCAAAACTCTGGAATGGAGGCGACTGGAGGTGAAGTGAAGCCATGATGATCTAAATGTGAATGTTTTAATGACATTATAACAAAAAATAAACAACAATTTAGAATTTCCACAGTACACATATTATTTAATTTGCTTCCCTGTTAGAACGTTCTCATCAAAAACATACCTGGAGTTGTGTTTTGTTTTATTCACATATTTGGGTAATCCTTTTATTAATCTGTCTACATCTCCAAAGCTCAAAATGCTCTGATCCACCTTGTGATGTCATGTAGTGGTAGTTTTCAAGTTAAAGGCTCCTTTTACCTTTAGTTCAGTAGATATTGGAAATTCCAGGGATGAAATTATCCAAATGATTCTAGTGTACAGAGTTTAAAAACACAGTGGAGCAATTCCTGTATTACCACATGCCATCACAAGATGGAACAGAATGTTTTCAGTTTAAGAGAAGAGCTCAGCCTAAATATGCAGCATTTGTATCTTAAACATAGGTATGTTTGTGATGAGGAAAGTACATTAGAACAGATCAGAATATAGAGTAATAATCCTTTAAGAAGGATGGGAATATGCAATTTTCTAACCTCAAAATTGTATTTGAGCTTCACAAAAAAGTATAATCTAAGATGAAATGTGTAATAGCTCTGTAGATAAAGTGAAAAACTGTAGTGGGCTCATCTTTCTGTAAGGATTTGTACAGTAAAACATAAAAACACTGATTTTTCCTTTGTCAGAAGTGCTTAGTGTCTATCGTAATCTCTTCTTAAAGAGCCCATATTACACTATTTTATGATCTGTTCTGATGATCTGTTCTAATGTTTCCTCATCACAAACTGGAGTTGTGTCACACGTGTTTGACACACAAAGCCTGCAGATTTAGACCAAGTTCTTGTACACAGTGATATGGAGCTTTCTTGAATGGCTTTGACAAGTGAAGTCTTCAGATATGGGGCGTACTTTGTTAGAAGGTTGTTTTTATTTTGAGATACTCCTTCTGAGCCAAGATGCACTGTGGCTTTTCTGGTGAAGGGTCTGATTTAGTAGCTGTTTATTATTAGGACCCCCGTTAGCTGAGCTTAACAGCGACTCTTCCTGGGATCTGTCGCCACTCTCATGTAATTGCTTTGTCTGGAATGTTCCACAGTATGGCATTAAACTTCTTGTGACTAAGTATTACCTCTTTCGTCGAGGAGTGATTTAAAGTTTTCAACAGTCGTCATCTGGACTCAAGACATTTGGGACATTTTCAGTTTGATGGGACTAACTTGGAGCTTTATCCTGAGTTAACAAGTTTGTCACACATCAAATTACAGTCAAATTAGTACCATTCGCCAACTTTTTTTTCAGTTATTTTCACCTTTTTGTTGAAAGTCAAACACCTAAACAGGACCATGAACTCTCCTAAAAATGTGTTGCTAAAATCCATTTTGTTTTGTTTTTGTTTTTTTCTTGAGATTTCAATCAATCAATCAATCAAACAATATTTATAAGGCGCTTTTCATACAAAATTGTAACACAAAGCGCCTTACAGTGGTCAAGGATTAGAAGATTGACCTTATTTGATCTCGCACAGGAGAAGTTGTTTCTATATTTGACCCGGGGACCATCCCCATGATTTTGTTTTGTTATTTAGGCTTTGGTCAGGCCCTAAGCTGGAGGATTTTACCTATGGCGCATGTTTAGGTTGGTGGGGGAAACCGGAGTACCCGGAGGAAACCCACCCAGACACGGGGAGAACATTTCAGACCAGATCTTAAAACTTTTTGTCAGTGTTTGCTAATGTGTGCATTGTGTCACCATAGTAAGACAGGCAGAACACCCCCAACGTGATGTCACTGCAAAGTATCACTTGTGTGTGGCTGTCTCACCTTCAGCCTTGTTAAGTACCTGATTAGCGTTTGATTGGCTTGTGTTTTTTCTACACATTCAAAATGCTTCTGTAAACAGTCCACCGTTCCTGTTCAGAGAAGATTCTTTCTTCACATAAATAGCTTCCTTTACTCCTCTTGTAAACCAATGATTTTTATTTGCTTAAAATTTGCACCTCACTGTCTTCAAATGAAAAAAGTGAAAAGTGATTTGTGGTTTTAAAGATCCCATGACTTGGTACTTCTTGATGCTTTTATATGGCTCCTTAATGGTTCCCTAATACTGTAAATGAATCCTTCTTCAAAATCAACACTCATGCATGAGAACCAGAGATAAGATGAGAAAGAGTAATTTTTCTCTCTCTGAACCGTCCATAATGGGCGTTGTTGCTTGAATGCAAATGAGGAGGACAGAGATGGCCAATAGTAGAGGGTGGGGGCGTGGCCAAACTCTCCGCTCTCGGCTCTGAGCTGTCAGCTGTCCGCTCTGATCCATTTCCGTGTTTTTGCACCGGGGGAGAGATTTGAAGCGTTCCATTGAAAAATAAACACATTTCCACAGAAAATAAAATTAAACCACTGCTGTTCAAAGGTCCAGAGGCTCAGATAAAGGACTTTCGAGCCTAGAAACACTCGGACGTGCCTCCAGGCAAATAAAAAAACGCATTTCGCATTGCCTAGCGCATTCGCAGTCCAAACTCTCTGGGCGTGATTTACAGAGACGCTGAGTACAGACGGGGGTGGAACTGCATTTGCATTGCTTTTTTCGATCTGACGTCAATCAGGTGCCTTGTTCAAAATCGCCCGTTTGAGCTCCGATTTTTTGTAACGCAGAAAAGGATCGCAAATGCTCAGTTTAGACATTTCGCAACTTTTAACCATGGGGATGGGGGGGGGGGCCTAAACAGGGTAGGGGAGCTCACATTAACGTTCAAAAACCTCAGAGAGTGAAAATTTCATGCCATGGGACCTTTAAAGATCCCATGACATGGTACTTCTTAATGCTTTTATATGGTGCCTTAGTGGTTCCCTAATGTTGTATGTGAAGCCTCCTTCTCCAAATCATGCCTTTGTGCATGGTATAGCCTCTTGGAGACAGCCCTATGGAGAATGTGGCTTTTAACGAGCCATTCTGGGCGTGTCACTTGAATGCAAATGAGGAGGACGGAGATGGGCCAGTATATGCGGGTGGGGGTGTGGCCAAATACAGTCACTGTTTCCGTGTTTAGCGCTGTTAATGTTTACAGCCGTTTCCCAATTCAGCGAGTGCACGGTTCGGAGCGTGCTTGGAGGGGGATGTGCGTCATATCCGGCGCGACAACTGCTGTTCCATTTCGTTTTTGTCCCATGCACAGTTAAGATGCGGTCCGAACAGCGCAGTCGTTTCCATGGAAATCGGGGCGTGGACCAAGCGTGCAAACATGCACGCTTTGCACACTCAAAAGCCCCAGCATGCACAGCGCGGCAGGATATATGACTACGAAGATGGACTCGCCAGCAACATCGCCATGTGATAGTTGCGACTTCACTATAAAATGTGTGTACTGGTTCACCTCACCTACAACTATGCTGCATGAAACTCTTCATAAACTACGCTAAACATGATAACAGGAGAAGTTCAATTTGTCAACTGGACAAAGTTTGTTTGGTTGAAAACGTTTCGCCGCTCATCCGAGAGGCTTCGTCAGCTCTAATAAGAATACTGGTAAGACACTTGCTTATATCTTGCTGTGGGGAGGAGCTACCTAGCTAACTACTTTCCGGAACTATCTCATTGGTTTCCGTCTTTTGTTTCTCTGGCGTCTAGCTAACGATCCCTATTCATCCCTACACGCCTGTTTTTCACACCTCTGGCCCTGACCTGGCTAGCCCTATTGTTTCCCTGTTTGCTTGATCTAGGCTTAACAATGGAATTGTAGATGGGATGCAAATTATGTCTGACTCCACCATTTCTGTTCAGAGAAGGATTCTCTTTTTGACAAAAATAGCCTCTTTAACTCCCCTCTCAAACCAATTCTTTTCCCTGGCTAAGATCTGAACCTCACTGTCCTCAAATGAATGACACGGCAGAAGACGGTCCACTCTGGCACGCCCGTCTGTGTTGGTACATCCTCTTGTGAAGTGGCTGCTTGGTTTCTCCAATATAGCGCTCACTGCAGTCTTCACTACACTGAATGGAGTAGACCACATTGCTTTGTTTGTGGCTCGGTGTTTTGTCCTTTGGGTGGACGAGTTTTTGTCTTAAAGTGTTTGTGGGTTTGAAATAAACTGGGATTTCAAATTGTCTGAAAATCCATGTGTGACGGTAGCCGTAACGGCATAGTTCACGGCACCTGCATTACCGTTCACATGCTTTTTCCCTTACACTTCTATATTTCCTTTGCTGTTGTAATGCTGGACATTCTACAGTATATGTCCCAATTCGAAGTATTAGTAGTCGCAATAGAATAATATTTTTGTCTTTAGGGAACAAGGAACAGACCACCCGGCTCATTGAGCTGAGGCGGGACCTGTTCCATTTCACAGACGGCCATGCGGTCCACGGATTGCACTCAGGGCTGAGCGAGTATGCACTGCCTCGACTGCAGGCTGAGATCACGCTCTGAACCGTGCACTCGCTGAATTGGGAAACGACTATCGTGTCTGTAGCCACGGAAAGTGGAGAAGCAATCGTAAAAAAATTTCAGTATGACCCCAAGTCTGATCCCGAAGGCGAAGAAGTTGCAACTCAGCGGTTTCAGCATTACGTCACTGAAAGGTTAGTTTGAAATGCGTGAAAAGTCCCTCAGTCGTCCAGGTAGAATCCATGATAACAGGAGAAGTTCAATTTGTCAACTGGACAAAGTTTGTTTGGTTGAAAACGTTTCGCCGCTCATCCGAGAGGCTTCGTCAAACGAAGCCTCTCGAAATTGAACTTCTCCTGTTATCGTTAGTTTGAAATGTTATGTCTGGAAACAATACTTTCGTTAGCTTGTTTATGTTTACTGTTACGGTTAGTATGTAGCCAGTATAGCCTATGTTGTTAGCTTTTCATGTTGCTCTGATTTGCTATGTAAGGAAGAACACCTGTCATGCTATTAAATACGGAATTCATCAACGTTGGCGGGTTAATAACTTGACTATGTGACTGTGTTTACATGCACTTAATATCCCAAATATAATGCTTATCCCGGTTTTGATCAAATTTGGGATACAGTGTTTACATAAACATAGAATAATGGGGTTAATATTAATATCCCGATCATATTTTGGATATTGAAGTGCATGTAAATATGTATGTGGCACTTCAGAATTGTGCACCTACCCCCGCACTATGTTATAGATGTATGTAAATAATCTACATACATGTCTGCACTGGAGAATGGGCTGCTTTTAATCTCATTGTACATATGTACAGTAATAATAGAAGGCATTCTAACCTATTCTATGACTATTCTGGCTCATATTTAATGATAAAGTTCTCTATGCTCAAATATATTGACGTCATGTTAACCCATGACTTCTGAAGGTTTACCATCATCACATCTGTCTGTAAGAAGATTTACCGGAATTTACGGAAGATTTACCACTGTTCTACCTATATTTTTTGATAGGTGCCACTGTGGAAATTGTGCTACCATGCCCGCAGAAGCTGAGAACATTTGCTGCTTGGATATCTCAGGTAACACTCTAAATTGAAAACAACTTTGTATCTTCATTTGACAACTACTTATGCCTAGAATTGACACTTACCATTTCTAACCCTAATTAGGTTACTAGAAGACTACGACAGGTTGAGGGACAGCTCACATGTGTGGTGGACCATCCTGGATTGGAGCCTGTCTGCCTCAACGTGTACTCTATGCAAAATGCTGGCAAAATATGTATAGTTCATTACGTTCTTGGCTGCAATTAACAATGCAGTTCCCTCAAATTGAAAATGGCTTCTCAGAAATGTTTTGATCGCTAAAACGATGTCCAGAAGATCACAGATGAAAACGTCTCTACTGGTCTGTATCTTGCATAATTTATTTAATAATATGTGTTTTAATGCTCAAAAGAATCTTGAAATTCTAATGAAATCAATTCTAATCCATTCTAATGGGCCGATTCCACATCACATCAGTTTTAGGGCAACTCTATGTACTAGGCCCAATCTCATCTGATCCCGAAAATAAGCAAGGTTCGGCCTGGTTCGTGCTTGGATGGGAGACAGCTGGGAATGTTAGTTCTACAGAAGGGGGTCCAGTGGAAATTGTCATTATGCACTTAGGCAAGACACTTCACTTCAAGATCCACACTTCTGCCTATCATCTGAGACATATCTTTCTGGAGTTTGCCAATTAACCAGATCCAGGACAGGCAACAAAAGGTGGAACCATCAAATTGGCTCTGTACACATTAGAGCACAGTTATTTCAAGTCGCTAAATGTTGATATTTCTCATAAAAACACCATAACCAAGGAGAAAAGCTGCATTACATCACTGTTTGTTTTTTCCGTGTTCATGGAGACTGAACTCGAGGCTAGCTAAGGAGCTCACTATGGACATTTGAGAGGCTTTTTACACCATACGTGGCAGCAAATGTGGCAGAAGACCTTCCAGAGGAAATACATTGAAGGAATGAACCATTTCACCACCAACTGAAACACCAGAGCAGAGTAAGAGCTAGGCCTTTCCTGTTATGTTCACCTGGCGCCCCCCTGGAGGCTGCTGTGATGCTGCAGGACACAGAGAAGAAACAGTTTTGGCTCTTCTTCACCTCAAACAGCCCTGACACAGATCTGCTGACCCTCCCTGACCAGTTCTCTTGTTAAACCTCACTCACACCTTTGACTGAGACAAAGATGGCATGTTGCTGCAGCAAAAAATTTTCCCTTGGGGTTAATAAAGTATCTTTGTTTCTCTTTCTCTCTATCTCTGTGTCTCTCAGCTGTTACATAATATTTTCTGTATTTTCATTCTCCAAACCTCATGTAAACTGGTCCACTGTATTACGTCGTACGTGTTTTGTGACTACTGTCATTGGTTGTATCTGCATTTTCCATTCTGTTAAGGTGGCGCTGCTTTGCTGGCGACACGGAGAAGGGCTCTGGTTGCATGTCTCTCTGTCTGTACTGCAACCTTCCCTTGCCTCTAAGTCAAATTTCTCCCTTGTGGAGACTAATAAAGAAACCTTGAACTTTGAACCTCTCTCTGTCGGTCTCTCTCTCTCTCTAACTCTGTCTCTCTTTCTCTCATTCTGTAATCTGAAAACCCGGAGCACATCTTGGTTTCTTCTTCTTCGTGTTTAAGACCTGCAGTGCCTCAGTATCTGTCTGTGACTATATGAGACCAGACGTGTTCCAGACGTGTTAACTGCTGTCTAGTCCTGGTTTAGATCTGGTCCATTTCTGGTCCAGTCTTAGTCCAGTCCTGACCCTGCGTGTGGTATCATGGTCCTATAGCTCACAGTCAGTTAATACCAGTGCTACTCTCCCTCTCCATTAAACCCCACAACCCCCCCCCCCCCCCCCCCCAAACTGAGAAAGTGCATGGTTGATTTTCAATATGATGATAAGAATTAAAAAAAAAAAAAAATGTATAGAACTTTCTAACTTCAACCTACTCCTTTCAGGCAGGGTTAGGGTATACACAATTACCAAATTCACTGAGAAGAGGAGAGGAAAGAAGGGAGAAGAGAGGAAAGGGGAGAGAGGAGGGGAGAGGGAAAGAAAGAGGAAAGAGAGGGAAGAGGAGAGGAGAGTGGATATACAGGGGATGATAGGAGACAGTATAGGGGAGAGGAGACAGGAGAGGATAGGGGAGAAAGGAGGAGACGGGAGAGAAGAGGGGAGGAGAGGAGAGAGGAAAGAGAAGAGGACAGAGGAGAGAGAGGAGAGGAGAGATGAAAAAGAAGAGGGGAGAGAAAAGAAGAGGACAGGGGGACAGAGAGAAATCATTGGATAGTTAATTACATTAATTTGCATTTACATGCATCAAGTGTCTCGCCCAAGAGTAGCTCATAGTTACTGAAAACAAAACAGAAAAACTCTTTCAATGGAGGACCAAACTGGCCTATGTATCTGCTTATGTATTTACACTGTGATCGTATGTTAGTCTTATATATTTAGTAGCGTAAAAATATTAAAAATATTAATCGTATTTGCTGTAAAAATACATGGTAGAAAATACATGATAAACTCCGCCTACTATGACTCCTACTATGACTCCTGCAGGCTCCAGCTCTGTCTCTACTGATCTCTACTATAATAATATCCCTTTCATTTTAAATTATATGTCCTTTTAACCAATTCACCATAAATCCCCTGATGCCCTGAAACATCGTAATCCTGCTTCAGGTCTGAGCCATGGGCCATTGTACAACGTTCCAATACACACACGTTCAAATGCATTTGGCACAAGCTACAAACAACAGATTAAAATTCAAAGTATCTATTTATAACACGGAGGATGGTATATTTGGTTTGGGGTTGTGGTGCTATTTTAAAGGGCCCACATTACACAAAACTAGGGATGGGCATTCGGTGAAGTTTTCTTCATCGATTATCGGGAGAATTAATGAGTAATAATCGGTTAATCGTTAACATATTTTGTATTAAAAAGACAACAACCATTCACTCATGTGTGTCCGCTTTTACTATGTCTGCCGAGGCTGTGGGAACAGGCGCTTCTCCACGGGAAAGTAAATCTGCAAATCAACATGCGTAGAGGTGGATTAAAGCGAGGCGACACGCATCCTGCAGCCTCTGCTAGCGCGCTCGGAGTTAGCCGCTTTGGGATCCGAGCTAACCGCTGCTAGCCCGCTGTCTCTGTCCTACCTCCTCCACACAACCCAGCCGTATCTGCAGCAATATGTTAAGTCGTGAAAACCTTTGCCCTCCACAGCACTGATGGGGAGCATGTCTGTTTCGATCATCTTCGCTATCAGTTCGGTGACCTTCTCTGCTCGTTGAGCACTGCAGCTCCTCCTGGTCCGTGCTAGCGCAGAGTCCAGGCTAGCCTGTGATAGAGATAATGAACCGCTGCCACCTTCTTTTACCAGACTTGGATGCGCGGTGTTCAAATGATAAATCATTGTGTTGTCGATGAGGTATATTTGTATGCTGCATTTCAGTGCTTGCAGTGCGCTTGGTCATTTTCTAAATGAAAGTGGTCCCACACAACACTTCGCCGCGACCTCTTCATGTTTTGGCAATTGACCTACAGAAGCTCGCATATATCAACTGAGGCGCGCCAACTGAGGCGACTGTTGTTTCATTCACACATGTTTGAGTAACTCTTTATTATTAGTTTGTCTGAATCTCCAAAGCTCAAAATGTTCTGTTCCACCTTGTGATGTCATGTAGTGGTAGTTTTCAAGTTAACATAGCTACCTTTTACCTTTAGTTCAGTAGAGATGAACAGTTCCAGGTCTGAAATAATCCAAATTATTCTAGCTAACAACAACTAGCATGCTATCAGCACACTTCCTGCTCCTCTGAGGATAAAATTAATTATATTAAGACACAGACAGCACACAGTTATTACTTTTCCTGTGTTGTGTGGTGTATGTTCCACAGTATGGCATTCCCTATATATAAAACATATTTATTTTGCAATCCAGAAAAGAAATAACATCTCCATGGAGACAAGCAGGCAGCTCAAACAGAAAACAATCTGTTCCACCTTGTGATGTCATGTGGTAAATACACTGTGTTTTAAACTCCATACACCTTCACTAGAATCATTTGTATAATTTTAGCCCTGTAACTGTCAACTAAAGGTAAAAGATAGCTGTGCAGTGTGTCCCTTTTCTGATGAAGGGTCCTCCACTTATTTGTCTAATTGAGAGGTTATAGCTTTGCCCAGAATGTTCCACAGTATGGCATTAAAGTAATTTATCGCTTGCATTAATTCAATTACAGGTGTTTATAGCTTAGAAATACCTTGAAAAGTACGTATTTGCACTGTGAATAGACTCGACTCTCCACTGAAATGACCTGTAACTTGGCCTGGTGGTGTCAACATGGAACATTTTTGACAACTAGTGCTTCATGACATTACAAGCTTCAACAGAGCATTCTGAGCTTTGGTGTCATGTAGACAGATTAGTAATGCAGGATTACTCAAACATGTAAATGAAACAAAACACAACTCCAGGTCAGGTTTTTGATGAGGTCACATTCTAACACGGCTAAAAGCTCACAAGAATCCATTCTGCGTAATATAGAACCTTTAAGCTACTACATAAGTTTTCCAAAACCTAAAATTCAATCATAATCATTTCTAACTTTCTTTAATCTTGTATCTGTAACTGTTTTGACCTGGACCTCTGTGTAACTGCTGCTGTTGATCAGAGTCTATTTTTAGCATCACTATTTTAAAAGCCCTGATCAGGAGCAGGAGCTGTGCGAATGAAACTGATCCACTTTTCATTTTGGATCTAAAGGTACAATTAAAGAAAAGGAGCAGAGCCAAGAATGCTTCAGTGTCTAATCAGCTCGTTATGATTCATTATATTACGAAGAAATAAAATATATGTTTGTTAGTGAATAATGTCAGGAAGATGCTCATAAAAAGAAAATAGTTTTAGTCAAGGTGTTGTCATCTGTGTTAATTCAGGTTAATACAAAGTAGTCTATGTGAAATTAAGGGGACAGTAAGATTTTAAACTAAAATCTAGTTTACCTAAACTTGATCTATCTATGTCCTCAGATCTGCAATAAAACCATCCACAATAGACTTTTGACTAAAATGTTACACAGTGGGGCATTATACGTAAATACCTTCCATCCATCTACCACACATTATTTTGTCTGAAAAATACTGCTATCACTGCTGCTGCTGCTACTGCTACGACTCCCAACTCCGACTACGACTACGACTACTGGTCACTCCCTAAACCCCAGCTCCTGCAGCCAGTCATGAGTCAGTGCTAGTGCAGCCTCTGCAGCTCAGGGAGGGAATTCTGGAGGTTCTGAGCTTCACATGAGGCCTGTCCATATACTGAGAATGAGACAAACTTGTGCATGTCCTTTATCCAGACCCCCCAGGATTTCGCGGGTATTTTTTGTGATTGTTGCGGGCTAAAATGCCTGAATTTGCGGGAGCTTTTCCAAAAAGTTGTGATGAAAGTTGCGGTGCTTTTAAGGTTTTTGTTGCGATTTTGTTGCGGAAGGAAGTGAAAGTTGCGATAAATAGTTGCGATTTTCCGTTTTTGTAATTAAAATTGAGTAATATTTTGAATACTGAGTTATTACTGACAAAGAATAATACAAAGACACAGAGATCACAGATATGGTCCTAAAACAACCTTACCAACATCGAAAATAAATTACTACTAGGAGGGGAACTGTTTCGCGCGGTCTTTTGCTGTTATTTTTGTGGGCAAATGCAAATGGCTGGACGCAAACATGTTTCTTTGCCATTAGAAGCCGTGTCCCAATTCCCAGAGTGCACAGTTCGGAGCGTGGTTTGAAGGGCATGTGCGTCATTTCTTTTTTTGTCCCATGCGCAGTTAACACGTGGTCTGAAGACCGCAGTCGTTTCCATGGAAATCGGGGCGTGGACCAAGCGCGTGAAAATACACGCTTCGCACACTCATATATCCCAGCATGCACCGCGCGCTACTTCTTCTACGGGAGAAAATGGAGTCAGCGGCTGCTTCCCGTAGTTGCGAGACCTGTCGCATTTCGCAGACGGCCATGCGGTCCGCGGACTGCAGTCTGAGCCCCCTTCAAACCACACTCCGAACTGGGGACACGGCCGCAGTTTCGTTTCGTCACACGGAAGTAAGGCAGAAGGAAGTTGGTCGACGTGAGTTCAATACGTTGCCGATGACTGGTCAAAATTGGTAAAATTTGCGGGAAAGTTGCGATGATTAGTCAAAATTGCAACACCGCCCTGAATTCACGGGGATTGGCTGAAGTTGCGTTGAAGTTGCAAATCGCAACATCGCGAATTCCTGGAGGGTCTGAATTTATCTGCAGGTTTGTATCAACTAGTATCAAAGCTAGTTACTCATTTGAGCAGGTGTCTATACTAAAAAAGTCACATTCACAGGACAGAATGAACCTTTCCTGAATGTCTTTAGAATGATCTGGAGCTGCATCAAAACAAGTATAAGAGCACATAGACTTGTATACACCCATGGACCACTGAGAGAGTACACAGATATAAGAACACATGGGAATAGAAAAGAAAGTACTACCATTTAAGGTTGAAAATCACATTCTATTGTCTAAATAAAGACTATGTTTTAGCTATAAATCATCATGGTATTGAAATCTGTACTGAGTATCAATCACTTAATATCGAAATGAAGTTTGAAATTTCACGATGATGGCAATTCTAAAGAGCACAGGCTACATTACATTTTTAAGATTTATGAAAGTAGTGACAGAGGACATGAGGCTAGTTTGTGATACGAGAATCCAAATGATCCACCATCACCGCTCTATTTTTACCTTTAATTCTCACTATAATGACATCGGCCCCTACTACTCACATGCCTCTACTACATGTGGTGGCAACGCTGTAGTCAAAATACTCATTGTAGTTGGCGTGGTCTGTCGTAGTCCTCCGAAGAGCAGCTGTCTCGTCGTGGAGTAAGGGCACCATCATCTCCAGACTAAGGGCAGACTGGGCTAAGGCCTTGTCACCTCATGCCCCCTCAGGAACCCCCTTTAAATGCCCCTCCACGCACGCCTCCATACCAGCGCTGTCGGCACAAAGCCGGATAAAAAAATGGAGTGATGGATGAAGGACAGATGGAAGTAGAGGAAATAAACACAACACAGAGATATAGACCAGTGATAAAGAGTTTATATTGCACTGAATACTACTCTATTGTTTTTATAGCCTTCATTAAGATGTAGTAAAGGTCCTATACGACACAAAATATTTAAATTATTTTAAGCCATTATTTATCATCTTGTTTTATTGCATGCTACATTTTCCTGCTGTTCTTGATCTGTGCGTTGCAACACTGGATCCTCCCCACTGGGGGACTAATAAAGGCATATCTTATCTTATCTTATCTTATCTTATCTTATCTTATCTTAAAATTGACTTTTGTGAGCTTTATGCCATGTTAGAATGTTGAAGTCTCCTCAAAAACATACTTGGAATTGTGTATTGTTTCATTCACACATGAGTACACGAGTTTGAGTAATCCTGCATTATTAGTCTGTCTAGTCTGTCTGTCTTCTTGTGAAATTATGAAGAAGTAGTTTTCAAGTTAACAGCTCCTTTTACCTTCCGTTCAGTAGAGATCGGAAATTCCAAGGCGGAATTTATCCAAATCATTCTAGTGAAGGTTTCTGAAGTTTATAAACACAGTGGAACAACATGGTATAGCACACCACATGACATTACAAGGAGGTATATTTAATTTTTTTTATTATTTTTTTTTTTTTATAGTGTAACATTGTGTTCTGCGTCCTGATTGGCTAAGAGACCAGACCAGGACTAAATGTGGACTAAACCAGGTCTAGACCATAACTAAACCAGGTCTAAACCAGGTCTAAACCTGGACTGGCCCTGGACTAAACTAGGACTGGACCAGGTCTAGACCTGGACTAAACCAGGATTAAATCACTCCGTGCGGCTCTTGCGTTCGTTTGTGCGTGTTCGGTTTGTGGCTCGGGCTGAGAGCACGCGGTCCTGGCGCCGTGGTTCTATCTCGTGCTCGCAGCCCCGGTGTACGCGCGACAAGTGCTGCTCTGTTGCACTGTTTTAAGATTTTAGACCGTAGACTTTAGTTTTAACTTAGATCTCTGTCTTAGATAGTTTTTGTTGTGTTTTGTCTTCATATTGTATTTTGTACACTGTCTTTTTGCACTACCTGGCCAGAGAGAAACGAAATTTCGATTCACTGTATGTTGAACACATATGGCAGAATTGACAATAAAGCTGACTTTGAACTTTGAACTTGAACTTCTGTCACGGATTTGTCCACGATGAACCCCTCATCGTGCTGCTCTGTCACTGATTTGTCCACGATCATAGACAAATCCGTGACAGAGCAGCACGTGTCGCGCACTTCTCCAAGGGGTTGGTGCACGTCACGTCCGCGCGTCCGGCAGGGCTCCCGGAGCCGTGTCTCCCCCCGTGTCTCCCCCCAGAGCCCTGATAGTGACTATCAGGGCTCTCAAGTCTCACGCATTGAGAGTGTGACACACACAATTCGACGCCACACATGGCATTTCTCACACTGATTTTTTTTTTTTTGGTGCCCAGAAAATCGGTCTGTGTGGCTCAGTTTATGCAGGCACCGCGCGTTTTCAGCGAAAAAAACTCTCCCCCTCCTCCCCGCCCCACTCCCCGGAAAAAAATCAGCCAATCAGAAAATAGATTGTTCTGTTGTTGGGCAGACTGTAGAGTGTAGTTCCAGCTGCTAAGCGCACACTGCGGTGATGATAAAACAAACTGAGAACCATCAGGTAATAACTTAATTTATATAACTCTCATTAAGTTGCTTTGTAGTTTAAGTTTGCTCTTTAGACAAACATTTACAGCAGGGCTCTCAAGTGTCACGCATTGAGAGAGACCATTCGACGCGTTCACACGCTCACACGGCATTTCTCACGCAATTCAAGCCACCCACCTCCCACCCCCCCGCACAATCCCGCTCAAAACTTGAGAGCCCTGCACTATTAATACATTTTGTTGAAAATCTATGAAAGTTTGAGTGTTTAAACTAGAGACAAATGTGAGAAAATGTTAATACCAGTCTGAGAAAAGCGTAGAATGTGTGTGGTGAGGCATTTACAGCCTTAAAATATGTATAATAATTGTAAAGTATAAAATTGTCCTACTTTGCGGATTTCTCTTATTGCGGGCTATTTCTGGAACCTAACCCCCGTGATAAACGAGGGATTACTGTATCTTATTTTAAAGCAATGTAAGTTCCTGGAGGTGGCATTTCACCTGATTCTATGGAAATGCAAAGTTAAAACCATACTTCGGAACATTCTCCATACAGATACAGTGGTACCTCACCTTACGAAATTAATTCGTTCCAGAAGTGGTTTCGTAACGTGAATTTTTCGTAAGTTGAGTAGCTATTTCAATGGAAAAGGCCTGATTCGTTCCAAGGTTGTTTTTTTTTCATAGTGTAACATTTTTTTTATAGTGTAACTTTGTGTTCTGCGTCCTGTTTGGCTAAGAGACTGTAAGAGGTCTAGGTCTAGACCAGAACTAAACCAGGTCTAGACCATTTCTAAACCAGGTCTAAACCTGGACTGGACCTGGACTAAACCAGGATTAAACCACCACGTGCCGCTCTTTGCTGGTTTCGTGCGGCTGGTTTGTGGCTCGGGCGCCGCGGTTCTATCTCGTGCTCACAGACCCGGTGCCGGTCGTGCAGACCAGGACTAGGGGTGCTCCTCGCGCGGCGCGGTGAGGTGCTCCTCGCGCGGCGCGGGGCTTCCGGAGCCGTGTCTCCCCCTACGCTTCACTATTTAATACATTTTGTTGAAAATCTATGAAAGTTTGAGTGTTTAAACGAGAGAGAAATGTGAGAAAAGTTTAATTCCAGTCTGAGAAAAGTGTATAATGTGTGTGGTGAGGCATTTAGAGCCTTAAAACATGTAGAATAATTGTAAAATATAAAGTTCTTCTACTTCAGGGATTTCTCTTATTGCTGGAACCTAATTTCTGGAACCTAACCCCGTGTGTGTTGATAAAGTGTATTTACGTTTCGGGGCGTGCATCTGAGCGCGCATTATTTGAATTTTTGAGATGTCAAGTTTCGTAACTTCAATTTTCTTTCGTATCTAGAGACCAAAATTTAACATGAAGGCGTTTCGTAACTTGGAATTTTCGTTACTTTCGTAAGGTGAGGTACCACTCTAGATATGTTTTATGTAATACTGTGTAATGTCATAACCAAAGAAACAACACTGAAACAAAGAAACAGCACAATGGAAAACCAGCAGGTGGAGGCCCTCCTCTAGGCCAAATAAGTGTCAGGTTTATGGAGATGCAAGCCTGCTCACACTAAGGACATACACTATATCACCAAAACTATTCACTCACCCATCAAAGTAATCAAATTCAGGTGTTCCAATCTCTTCCATGGCCACAGGTGAATAAAATCAAGCACCTAGGCCTGCAGACTGTTTCTACAAACATTTGTGAAAGAATGGGTCGCTCTCAGGAGCTCAGGGAATTCCAGCATGGTACTGTCCATGTCCTGTCGTGAAATGTCCTCGCTCCTAAATATTCCATAGTTAACTGTCAGCGGTATTATAACAGTGGAAGTGATTGGGAACGACAATCCACATAAACTGACAGGGCGGGGTTAGAGGATGCAGAGGCGCATAGTACGCAGATGTAGCCAATTTTCTGCAGAGTCAATCGCTACAGACCTCCAAACTTCATGTGGCCTTCAGATTAGCTCAAGAACAGTGCATAGAGGGCTTCATGGAATGGGTTTCCATGGCCGAGCTGCTGCATCCAAGCTATATATCACCAAGAGCAATGCAGAGTAAGCCACCCCTGGACTCTACAGCAGTGGAGACGTGTTTTCTGGAGTGATGAATCGAGGGTCTCCATTTGGCAATCTGATAGGAGTCTGGGTTTGGTGGTTGCCAGGAGAACAGTACTGACTGCATTGTGTGTCAAGTTTGGTGGAGGGGGGATTATGGTGTGGGGTTGTTTTTCAGGAGCTGAGCTTGGCCCTTAGCGCCAATGAAAGGAACTCTGAATGCTTCAGCATACCAAGACGTTTTGGAAAATTCCAGGCTCCCAACTTTGTGGGAACAGTTCGGAGATGGCTCCTTCCTCTTCAATATGACTTTGCACCAGTGCACAAAGCAAGGTCCATAAAGACATGGGTGAGAGAGTTTGGTGTGGATGAACTTGACTGGCCTGCACAGAGTCCTGACCTCAACCCGATAGAACACCTTTGGGATGAATTAGAGTGGAGACTGAGAGCCAGGCCTTCTTGTCCAACATCAGTGTATGACCTCACAAATGCTCTTCTGGAAGAGTGGTCAAAAATTCCCATAAACACACTCCTAAACCTTGTGGACACCCTCCCCAGAAGAGCTGAAGCTGTTATAGCTGCAAAGGGTGGACTGATGTCATATTAAACCCTATGGATTAAGAATGGGATGTCAAGCTTGTCAAGCTTGTCAAGGCAGGTGAGTGAATACTTTTGGCAATATAGTGTATGTTTTACTGTTTTTTCAGTGCAATAAAAACATCAAAAAAGTAAAATTTTGCTAAAATGTTACACAGTGGGGCTTTCTGTGTAAATGCCTTACATTGACCTACCACGTGGATTATTTTTGCCTGAAAAACAGAAATGTCAGCAGCTTTTTGAAAAAACTTTCAGGCCAATAAATACAAATAACTACTGCCACTACTAGAACTTCTGCCTGCTATTAGTACTACAAAAAATATGAATAAAGTAGAATAAAGTTAAACCAGAATCATGCACAATTCATTCCACTTTAAATGAAAAAGCCCTCTGATTGGTCAAAATCACCTCCTATTCACAGAACAGCCCCAGAGAGCCCAAGAAGTGAATGAAAAGACATGTGACAGATTTAAACAGTGTTGGAGGCTGCCATTGTTTAGCCTCAGCCCCATTTCTCATCTGCAAATTAGCCAAGACTTCTGTGATTGTCTCCCCCTCTGAGCGGACCTATAATCACCATTCACTCAAAGCATCCGTCACATACACAGACTCCGAGAAGCCTTTATGCCCGTTCCAGACCCATTACCAGATACTTCCAGCAGCAGCCAAGAGCATAAATCTACTGAGAACACGAAAGAGGGGAGGAGAGAGGAGAGGAGAGAGGAAAGAGGAAAAGAGAGGAGCGGAGAGAGGGGAGAGAGGAGGGGCAAAGGAAACTAAAGAGGCAGTACCTTATGCAGTCATAACCTGCACAACTGTTTGAGAGCTGTGTTTCATTTAAACGCTACAGTCATGTTTCAAGTGCTTGAAAACATGAAAAGGTACTTCAAATCCTGCTTCAGTCAGTTCTTGTGTCATTTAGTTATGATTACGATTATAATCTTTGGCAAGACACTTCACAAACTCACAAGTCCATCTCTGTTTGCCATAGTGACCGCTTTATGCATTTCTGTGCTTTTCTCTCAAATGGATTGAACAAAAGCTTGATTTGTTGTCTTATTTGTGGTTGTGACGCTTTAATCTGATTCAAATAATCACTGTGTTTACCAACAGTACAGTGGGATTCTTTGGCAGTCTGAAATATACTTTGGAAAATCTCATGTTTGCATAATAGTCATTCTGGAAACACGGTAAATACAGGCCTATCAGCTACCTTCACTGAAGACCTCTTATACACTCCCTTTCTAGTCAATTTGATTGTCTTTCCCATGAACATTCACAGAGCCAGAGCTGGGTGTGTGTGTCCTACTGGAGCTGTGGGGGCCCTCTCACTGACTGTGGTCTGTCAACTTTACACTGATGTCTTGTGTTTGGCCCCTGGAGCAAATGTGTTAAAATGCCACCTGTGCCTGTTCTAGAGCTCCAGGGGGTTTGTTTGTTTGTTTGTTTTTTTGTTTTTATTTGTTTGTTGTTACTGGATGTCCAGAGAGTGAGGTGGTACGGGAGGAGGGAGCAGAGATTAATGAGATTATTTGGAGTTATTCTGGGAAGTATTGGAGTATTTATTATGGGGATTTTTGTCTTAGTAGTACTGAACTAGAATAGGAGCTGTTTGAATATAGAGAGTAGAAGTAGAAATAGAAACTGTTTGTCATTTCTATGACTCATTATAGATACAAACGTCTATACCTATTGCTCATGCTTTTTTAAGTAGGGCTGTAGTCAACTAAATAATTTCTTGGTTAACTAAAGACATACACTGCCGATTGAAAAAAGTGGGCATTGCAAAACTCCCAAACTTTTAAATATCTCTATAATATGACCATGCATCTGACCCAAACTGCACTTACAAGATTACAACTACACAGGAGTTCATACAAAAACAACTATTTATGAAAAAAATATATATATGAGGAAACTGTTATTTATATGAAACAATGCAGATTAAACTCATGATTCACTTCCAAGTCTTCAACAAACTCACTACATAACCTGCTGTAGCTGCTGTTCCATATAAATAATTATAATCTAAATAACATGAGTACGGGAAAAATTTTACAAATTTTGGTACATTGTGTAACTTTTCTGGTGGAGAGTATGTCAAATGCTTTTCTGCATGGAGATGTTATTGGTTTGTCTAGAATATTTCACAGTATAGTATTAAACCTTTCTATTTTTATGGAGACCAAACCAGACTAAGTTACCGGTCAGATCTATGGAGAGGCGACCCCGCTCACAGTTAGAATACCTGTTTATCTAGGGGTTTTTTTGTTTTTTTTTAGCTAAAAAAAAACACCTGTAATTCAATAAATGTAACATAGATCTGTTTAAAGATCCCATGACATGGTACTTCTTGATGCTTTTATATGGCTCCTTAATGGTTCCCTAATACTGTAAATGAATCCTTCTTCAAAATCAACACTCAGTGCATGAGAAACAGAGATAAGATGAGAAAGAGTATTTTTTCTCTCTCTGGAACACTCCATAATGGGCTTTGTTGCTTGAATGCAAATGAGGAGAAAAGAGATGGCCAATAGTAGAAGGTGGGGGCGTGGCCAAACGCTCCGCTCTCCCTCTGAGCGCTCAGCTGATCCATTTCCTTGTTTTTGCACGGGGGGAGAGATTTGAAGCGTTCCATTGAAAAATAAACACATTTCCACATAAAATAAAATTAAACCACTGCTGTTCAAAGGTCCAGAGGCTCAGATAAAGGACTTCCGAGCCTAGAAACACTCGGACGTGCCTCCAGGCAAATAAAAAAACGCATTTCGCATTGCCTAGCGCATTCGCGGTCCAAACTCTCTGGGCGTGATTTACAGAGACGCTGAGTTCAGACAGACGGGGGTGGAACTGCATTTGCATTTCTTTTTTCGATCTGACGTCAATAAGGTGCCTTGTTCAAAATCGCCCGTTTGAGCTCCGATTTTTTGTAACGCAGAAAAGGATCGCAAATGCTCAGTTTAGACATTTCACAACTTTTAACCATGGGGGGGGGGGGGGGCCTAAACAGGGTAGGGGAGCTCACATTAATGTTCAAAAACCTCAGAAAGTGAAAATTTCATGCCATGAGACCTTTAATGTCATACTTGACATTGTCAAGGCTGTGTTCTCTTAAAAAACCAACAGAGGGCGCTAAAAATCAGTTTGCAAATTGACCAAAACGGACGAAATAGAGCAACAAATTTCACGCTTCAAAATTGGTTATGGTGTCAGGCCTAGGTATGGGACAGGAGGAGGTAAGGGAGGGGAGGAGCAAGAGGAGGGTATGGGAGGGAGGGGGGGCAGAGAGGGTGTAAGCAGCCATGACTGGATGAGGTGTAATTAAAACTGGGCTTGTTATTTCAGTGGTGGAGCGGAGTCCTGGAGCAGAGCCAGAGCGCTGACAGTGTTACAGCTACAACCATCAACAGCAGTGCTACAGGGTAATTAATGGAAAGATACAACACAAGCTCTCATCAACAGGAAGAGGGCCAAAAAAGAAGGGATTAGGGACTACCTCCTTTTGGTACAGGACTGTCACTATGGAACGGTAAAGGAAATATGATATAGAGTCATCAAAGGTCTCATAATAATATCATGGACCATCATAATACTTTGAATTACAAGTCTCTTCGCTTAAACGCTCATTGTGTAACTATTCTGGTGGGGTGAGGGTCCGTCAAATGCTTTTCTCCATGGAGATGTTGCTTTGTCTACAGGTCAGATCTGTGGAGAAGCAACCCTGCTCAAAGACAGAATGCTTGTTTTTCTGAGAGTTTTTTTTTTTTTAGGTTTAAAACCACCTGCAATTGAATAAATGTAAGGCAGAGCTGTTTAATGTTATACTGTGGAATATTCCAGACAGAACAATGAAATATCTATAGAAACAAACAGGTGACGGACCCCCAACCAAGAAGTTACACAGTGCACCTTTGAACCACAAAAAAGTGTCCTCAACAAAAAAAAAAACACTGGTGTAAGGATACTGAGTTAGATCTGTACACAGGAAGCCGACAGGAAGACCAAAGAGAAGATTTATGGAGCAGTGAAAGATTGTTGGTGCAGAGAGGAGGTGGATTAAACAGAGGGTGAGTCTTTGTCATAGCAATAATGCATTAGATTTAAACAGGACTTAACTAAATGTCATTCATTCTCATCACACACTCACTGACACTGTCACCGCAGATGCCCCCTGACGCCAACTGTCCGGACTCTACCAGAGATTTATTTTGAGGAAGTTGAAAACCCTGTATATCCAACTAACTAGTGTGACAGCTAACTTTTAGGCCTTCATAAATGCTTGTTGTCCTGCTGACCAATTTTTGTTTTTTGTTAGTTTTCAAGCCTAGAAGTTTTGATTCAATAGGACAAAATGATGTGTGACTTCTTTAATACCACAGTTCCGTAATTCCATATCTGAACTTGTTTCAAGAACAATTTTGTTTGCCTTGGATCCAGAATAGACACTTTTTCAATATTTTATGAAAATGTGAGTCTTGCATGGTCCGTCCATATCAAAACAAATATGGCTGGTAGTGAAAAACATCGCCCTCTCTCTGTAACCACTGCTGTCAGGCTCCTCAGTTCAGTCTTAAAGTATTCATTTTAACCTGCTCTATATGATTCTGGTTTTTATTTAGCTATTTTGTCCCTAAATCGAGAAGAAGCAATGACTGAAGCACTAAACTTTGTTAATTTGAGATGAGAAAAATGTCTTCTATGGAATATGATGGGTGACCATTGAGCTCCTATGTTTCAAATGCATCAGTGAAACTTTTTTGAAAAAGCAGAAAACCATATAGCTAATTGATAAAAGGAGAAGTTCAATTTGTCAACTGGACAAAGTTTGTTTGGTTGAAAACGTTTCGCCGCTCATCCGAGAGGCTTCGTGAGCTGACGAAGCCTCTTGGAGCGGCGAAACGTTTTCAACCAAACAAACTTTGTCCAGTTGACAAATTGAACTTCTCCTTTTATCATGGATTCTACCTGGACGACTGAGGGACTTTTCACGCATATAGCTAATTAATTAGCAACCTAGCAATTAGCAGTGTAGTTGTAGTTAGCGGTTTACTGTATAGATGTCCTATGCTGTAGCAAAGAGTTCCTAGCAATAACCTGTGCTAACCATAGCCCATAAGAAACCTGAGCTATCACCAAGTTAATTCACTTTGACTCTTGTGCTCTGGGAGAGTTCAAGGTCGTCAGGTTAGCTCCAGACTTCAGGGAACATAACTCGGCCACATTTCTGACAAACTTTGATTTGATTTGCGAATTATCTTAATTATGTTTTGTTTTTGTTTTTTTAATAAGATTCTGTTCACATTTTTAAACACGTCCAGAAGAACTGACAAAAAGACTGAAACCTGATGTGGCAAACTAATACAAGAATCACATTTCAGAACATGCTTATACAGATCTAAACTACAGGATTAGCAGTTTTATGCAGAATAAAACATAATGAGACCATGTAAACTGTTTTGAAATGTTTTGTGTGAGGAAAAGCCCAACCAGGAAGAGCAGTTAAGAATTAGCACTGGCTATACACTATATGCGTCGCTTCAGCTATATCCTCTGCCTGTGACTGTATATGTTTGACTGCACTGGCCCTGTCAAATAAATAAAATTAATAAACTGTCTGTTGTTTGTGGAAAAGTCTGGATACCACTTTAAACAATGCACTTAAAGATTGCAGCAGGAACTTTATATTGTATATTTTTTGACTAAATTATGTTTTAACGGTGCCTTTGACTCATGTTTATATTTTGTGGTATGTGGTTTTAATATTTTAATGTGTCTGTTTGAATGGGTATATGCATATTGTGCACTCTGGACTTCTTGCACCACTGAAATGAACTGAACTGAACTAAAGGCACCCATTCAAATCACAGTTTCGGTTCAACTGTGATGAAGCTTGCCGCCTTATATGACCTTAGATTTCTATATCACTCAACATTATTCATTCCTTTCCGACACAAGGACTCTGTGGCCACAGCTGGACCCTGAGATCTGTTCTCTCTACCACTAACGTATTTGCACACCACACAGATACAGACATGGGTCAAGTGTCTTGCCCAAGGGCACAAAAAGGTCAGTACAGGAGTAGAAGAGCCAACCTTCCAGTGATACAAGAAGTCAGCTACCACCTGAGCTACTTTCTGAGTAATAGCTTAATGAAAACTGACCCGGTTCTGATCCAGCGTGTAATCCCACATTATAGCAATGCAATAAAAATATTCTGAGGTCACACTGATGTTTCTGACCCAGGGATATTGATACTTTGCAGTTGTATCACACTAGGGTATCACACATGTTGGAATGTTGCATGTTGGAATGCTCAGCAATTACCATGGTAACACCAGTTAGCATCATAAATTATGCCAATATGCCCTTATTCATCATGAGTGTGAGAATGTGAATAGGCAGCGTGCATTTATTGGCCCTATCTTCGCTGATACAGTAATTATAGATACATATCTCTCTGGTCTCAACAGTAGTCCCAGTGTCAGCCTGCAGCTGTTGGACTGTCTCAGGGCAGGTCTCGGTTTAGTCCGGTTCTAGTCTCAGAGTCTCAGTGTCTTAGTAAACCCCCCTCTGCTTCAGTCCTTCAGTCCAAACCCAGTCTTCTCTTCATGGCTTCACGCAGTGTTATCTCCAGTCCAGGCCTATTCTTAAAACTGTTTATGCAGGCACGTGCTCAGAGCTGATCTTCTGCTCCATCAAACCCATGTCCCCTCTCCTCTTGTGCAGTGGTAAATCAAGTACGAAAGAGTTTTAAACACTTCAGATCAGAAAATATATGTTAATATTGAGATTCTCTTCAGATTTATTTCATACATTTAATTTTACTTTAATTTGAAAGATTTTTGGTATTCATGCCTAAAAAGTGTTGCCTGGAGAAATCAAAACTCATCGCTGTACCAGCGGCTGATCTGTATGGATATGGATCTGTATAACAAATACAGAGAGATATCCTGGATTTCCAGGCAATAAAAATAAATAAATAAAATAAATAAGAAAAGAATTATTTCAAGAACAATTTTGATGTGAGTCTGGTCACTGGTGAATCTCTGTGAATTCAGATGGCCATGATTGACAGGTGGATTAGCCAATCAGGGATACAGAAATCAGTCATAGGGAAAAACATTGCACATTTCTGTAGAATCAATCACCAAAGTACTAAACTGGAAGTGAAAGAAGTTTGAGTTTGCTCAAAATTGTAGATGAACAGTGAGCTCCTTTGTTTTACATGAGCCACTGAGATAAATCCATCAGATTGGACAGTACTGTCTGAATCAGGCTTGAGGTACAATGGAGGGACTGACCAACAGACTCATATCAGTCTGCATTAAGAAAAATCTTGTGAGCTTTAAGACCTCATCAAAAACATATCTGGAGTTGTGTTTTGTTTCATTCACACATTCATGAGTAATCCTGGTTTATTAGTCTGTTTACATCCCTACAGCTCAAAACGCTCTGTTTCACCCTGTGATGTCATGAAGCTGTGTTTTTTAAAGTTAACAGCTAGCTAGCTTTTGATGGCAATTCTAGACCTGACATTTTTCAAATTATTTTAGTGAAGTTGTATGAAGTTTAAAACACAGTGGAGCTCTTTTTGACGTCACAAGGCTATGATATAATGTTGTTTCTTTGACAGAAACAACATTATATCATAGATGAGGGAAAACAGGGTAATGTGGACCATTTAAATAACACTCACTGGCTGATAATTTTGCATTTAAATAATAAACCAAATGAAACCAATTAGTCGTAACAAGTAAACAGACCAAAACTACTCAAGATCATCATTCTCAAGCTTTCTGCAGAGGAGAGCTGAAGGCCTGGTCACAGAGGAGGATCCCAAGATGACAGAGACTGGAGACACAACAAAATCCAGACATTCTAAAGAAGTAAAGAATAGTGGAATAGGAAAGTGGACACTGGGTTCAGGAGGGGGGCAGAGGGTTTGGGTGGGTGTGTGCGGGTGGAGGGTGGAGGCGGTAATGTGGTGTGAGGAAGATGATCTGCAGGAGGTGAGGTCAGGAGAATGCACTGGTCTCAAACAGAAACCCAGGGTAGAATTACAACACGATGGAGTTAAAAACAGAACAGATTTAAGAAGGGGTTTCAATGTTTTTAACACTACCAACCGAGAGGTCCAGTCCCCACACACCTGTGTCCAGTGACAGTGACACCCAGTTAGGCCAGCAAGTTTAGTAATAATGTCATTTCTTCACTGCAAATTAAAACTGGTAACACTTTATAATACTTATACATGAAATATCTATAATAAAGCATCAAAGAACATCCAGGGCAGCTTTTCTCAAAGATAGACCCATCCATATCGTTGAAGCTGATCATGATGAAGGTCACAGACGAGCTGTGGGATGAGTTTGAGATGTCACTTATGATGGAAAAAGCAACTATAGAAACTTGAAGCCCAGCTTTTAGTGATGCCCTGACCAGAAACCTGGTGGTACACAACTCAGTGACCAGGAGAGTCTTTCTGGACCTTGGTGCTGCAGAGGCCAACAAGACCCCAGACTAGACCAGGAACAAGACATACTGTGGTTTGTCCAGGTTTAGTCCTGGGCTAGACCTGGTTTAGTCTTGGGTTAGGGTCTCAGATTTAGTCCTGGGTTAGTTCTGGACTAGACATGGTTTAATCTGGTCACAAGGGTTGTGTTATCACTACTTATGGTTTAAATTGTTTTAGTTTTGTTTTAATCCTAGTCTAGTCCTAGTCCATAAGAAACTTGAGCTATCCCCTAGTTAGCGCACATTAGTTCCAAACTCAGTTTGACTGTTCATGCTCTGGAGAGTTCAAGGTCGCAGTCATCAGCTTAACACTATATCTCCAGACTTCTGTGAACTGAACTGTTTGGATCTCAGGAGCTCAGTGTGATCAGTGCTATTAGCGCGGCCGGGTCTAGAAGTGGGCAGGGGTAGGCAATGCCCACCCAAAATGTTCTACTGCCCACCCAATTTTTGCCCCTTGGTCCGCTCCGCATCCGGCTGTCTGCATGAACACGCGCGCGGCGCGCTCCTCCGCAGCCGCGAAGCAGGCTCCATGTGAAAGCGCAGTGGAAGCAGCCCGCTGTCCACCCGTGTGCTCCGGTTCTCGGTGTGTGTGTGTGTGTGCCACTGTGCGTGTGTGTGAGTGAAATGTTTTCCCCGATCAATTCATTTTTTTATCATTTCATATCACGGAGCTCTGCGTCAAGCCGCATGTACCACGCATCGCACGCACATCTGCCTCCACAATAAAAGCACGAATTTTGTTTTTCCAATATAAAATGTGTTTTTTATTCTGTCTCATTCTCTGGAGTCTGAATCATCTCCACAAGTCACATCCACAAATGTTTTCCCTGATCAGTTCATTTTTTTATCATTTCATTTTAATTTCATCATCACTCCAAGGTCCAAGGTCCTGGTTATTTGGTATTTGTAATGTTACTGATGTCATATAGAATGCTGGGCATAGTAATTGGTTAGTCGTAATAGCCTGGCCATACCTTTTGATAGGTTAATGCTCTGCTGGCCATACATTAGAACGGCTTCTTAACCACAGGGCCGCGGCCCAAACTTAGGCCGTAAGTGCCACCTTGAGGGCTGCAAAAAACATTCTGTTTTGCACTAGTGGGCTGCGAGGGCCGCGGGACTGTGTATCAACTGACCACACCAGAGATAGGCTATGGTCAATCTAAAATGCACTAGAATGCAGGAAATTGCATCTAAGAAATCCAAGTTTTTCTGGGCTAAGCCCCATATGTTCACAGCCTCTCCCTCCACCTCTGATACACCATTAATACTTAATGGGCCCCAAGCCGCTCTGCACTGGAAAACTGGGCCTCAACGTCAAAAAGGTTAAGAACCCCTGAATTAGAAGAAAAATTTTCCACATGAAACTCCACACTCTGCCCCAACAAAATTTTGAAATGCCCCCCCCAATCTGTGCAGTCTAGATCCGGGCCTGGCTATCAGGAAGCTGCTAAATGTTAGCACATAGAGGCTGGTTTCACAGCTCTGCAGCTCATGTACAAGAGGGATAATTACAGACAGTGACAGGAGTAGGAGAGACATGCCTGACCAGCCAGTCTCTTCTACATTCTGTTTGAATCCATTAGGGTCTTGACTTGGACCATAGAAAGTGAAAATTTGAGATGGTCCAATCACAGCTGCTAATTTGTATCATGTCTCTCAAATGCAAAAAACATTCTCGTATAATTCAGAACAAAATATATAACTACTTTTTTTTTTTTTTAATAAATCTTTGGTGCTTTGAATGTTGATTCTGCAAAAATCTGCGCTGTTTCTCAGTCCTTATTTTGGTTTTCCCCCTTTTTATGTGTAAGCAGCCATGTTTGTGTTTGACATGAAATGAGCATTGATTGGTTAATCTGCCTGTCACTCATGTCTTCTGAAATCAGAGAGACAGGACACAGCTCCAATCCACTTGTCTCTGTAAGGTTTTGTCAAAGCGTGTGGTTCTGGCTGATCTTGTAAGTTTCTCGTGAGCTTCAAGCCATGTTATAATGTTGTTACCTCCTCAAAAACATACCTGGAGTTGTGTTCATTAGTCGGTCTACATCTTCAATGCTCAAAATGCTCTGTTTCACCTTGTGATCTCATGTAGTGGTAGTTTTCAAGTTAACAGATACCTTTTGTAGAGAGTCAGTAGAGATTGTCAATTTCAGGGCTGCAATTATTTAAATGATTCTAGTGAAAGTTTGTGGAATCACATCACAAGGTGAGGCTTATATACAGGGTTTGTGTGTTAAACATGTGAAGGAAACAAAACAACTCGGGTATGTTTGTGATGAGGAAAAAACATTATATCATATATCAGAAAATAGTGTAATATTAGCCCTTTAAACTTAAATGCATCAATATAAAGTCAAGAGTATTGCTGGTACACTTGACTTTCCTAAAGACACATGCTTATATGTGTAAACCTGTACCAGTAAATTTGTCTGGTACATTTTGAATTTCCAGCATAAGTCCATCATAGTCATGTATATAGCTTTAGAAATTAGCGACCTTGTTTTTTTTTAGTACTTCTGCAGGTGAGAAGTGAGACTAAAGCCCTGCACAGACAGACGAGAGTGTGGTGAGTGACGCAGATTAGGCATGTGAGGAGAGACGACAGCAGCAGTTACACCTGAGTTAGCAGCCCTGTCGGCTCCTGCCTGATCCGTAACGCGCCGTCATGATTTGTGCAACTGCAGGGTCAATGTTGACAAAGACACTGGGCATATCCAAGAGGAAGCTGGGGACTGAGGTTGCAAAAGAAAGTCTAAGATACCTTCAATAGCTCTTTACTCATTTATTTATTAATTTATAAACAATGCTTTTTTGGTATTGAGTATCATCATTTGATTTAGTGTAAAATATTTCAAATTGATTACCACTAAATAGAATTCCAGTGTATTTTTTATGTTAATTGTCAAAGCGTTTTTACCACTATGGCACTACACAAACACTTTAAGACAAAAACTCGTCCACCCAAAGGACAAAACACCGAGCCACAAACAAAGCAATGTGGTCTACTCCATTCAGTGTAGTGAAGACTGCAGTGAGCGCTACATTGGGGAAACAAAACAGCCACTTCACAAGAGGATGTACCAACACAGACGGGCGTGCCAGAGTGGACCGTCATCTGCCGTACATCTTCACCTAGAAGCCACGGGCCATTCATTTGAGGACAGTGAGGTTCAGATCTTAGCCAGGGAAAAGAACTGGTTTGAGAGGGGAGTTAAAGAGGCAATTTTTGTCAAAAAAGAGAATCCGTCGTTAAACAGAAATGGGGGAGTTAGACATAACTTGTCTCCCATTTATAATTCGATTCTCAAACCAAGTCAAAAACAGACAAAGAAACAGGCAAGCCAGGGCAGAGGGGTGGAGAGGGTCGTTAGGCTTGAATAGGGAGGCTAAACTAGACGCCAGAGAAATTTGAAAAACAAAGAGACAGATTAGTTGAGATAGTTTCAGAGCTATTTCAGTGTAGTGAGCGCCTCCTAGGGTTGAATAGATATGCTAATACTAGACGCCAGAGGAATTCGTAAAACAAAAGAGACAGATTAGTTGAGATAGTTTCAGAGCTATTTCAGTGTAGGGAGCTCCTCCCTGCAGGGTCTAACCAGCACTAGAACCAGAGCCTCTCGGGTGAGCGGCGAAACGTTTTCGACCAAACAAACTTTGTCCAGTTGACAAATTGAATTTCTCCTTTTATCATGGATTCTACCTGGACGACTGAGGGACTCTTCACGCACTATGGCACTATGTTTTTTTTTATTGTAGAAGTCACCAGCTCTTAAAAATATCAATGATCTATGTTATGCTCTATGTTATAATGTTGTTTCCTCATCAAAAACAAACCTATAGTTGTGTTTTGTTTCATTTACACGTTTAACATCCAAACCCTGCATATTTAGGCTGAGTTCTTCTCTCAAACAAAAAACACTTTGTTCCACCTTGCAATGTCCTGTGATAATACAGAAAGTGCTTCACTAGAATCATTTGGATAATTTCAGATCAAGAACAAAAGGTAAAAGGTAGCTGTTAACGTGAAAACTACCGCTTCATGACCTCACAAGGTGGAACAGAGCATTTGAGCTTTGGCGATGTAGACAGACTGAAGTGTGGCTGAAACAAAACACAATTCCAGGTATGTTTTTGATGAGGTAGCAACATTATAACATGTCTTAAAGGAATAGTAACGTTTTTACAATCTGAACCTTATTTTGGTAATAAAACAACGTGATTTACTCATCCATTGTACTTTGGTGTTATTTGGAGCATTTCCGGAGATTTTGTAGTTTAGCGATATCCGTTTAACGTGAGTGCTCGGGGCATGCTGTTGCGGATGAGGAGGTATTAGAAAGTATGGTAAAAGGTATGTTATTTACCTTTTACCATACTTTCTAATACCTCCTCATCCATATACTCAGGCTCAAAACAATAGGGACGGCCATCATCAAATAAGTCCTCTTCAGTCTCGAAGTCCGAATCTTCAGCCATGTCTCGCTCGTAAAAGAAAAGTTCTAAGCAAAGTAGCGGAATGAATGCGTGCATGTGCGCTGTCCTCGATGACATCATCCAGTCAGAACCATGGCTGGATATCGGATTACAGGCCACTTTTAACTTAAACGAAAGTCTAGACTAACATTGAGCTTTTGTCATCTGAAAAGTGCTAAAGTTTGTGTTATTTGGTGACCGCAACAGCGTGCCCCGAGCACTGACGTTAAATGATATCGCTAAACTCCAAAATCTCTGGAAATGCTCCAAATGACACCTAAGTACAATGGGTGAGTAAATCATGTTGCTTTATTACCGAAATAAGGTTCACATTGTAAAAACGTTACTATTCCTTTAAAGCTCACAAGAGTCAATATTGCGTAATACAGGGCCCTTAAAGGGGTAGTGTGTTTTTTTCATGTTAATCTGTATGGGTTTCCTTCTAAAAGTTACGTGTGTTGACACCGGCTTACCTCTGACAGTCTCAGCTGATCCCGGTTCGGCTCGCTTTCTGGAGCCCACATAAGTAGTTCCAGTAACTTCCCTGGAACATGAAATAAAGCTTGTTTTTCTTCTCAAAACAAAACATTTGTTAGAAAGGTGATATATTTGCGTCCGAAACAGTTCTCTCCACTCGTATTACTACGCCCATGTTAACTCTATCAGCTTGTTCACCTTCAGCGAATGTCTACGCCGAAGTTTACAAGTGAACAGGCTGATAGAGTTAACATGGGCGTAGTGATACGAGTGGAGAGAGACAACACGCGAATGCGAAATACGCTGCTGGATGTTTAGTGGACAACTGTTTCGGACGCAAATATATCACCTTTCTAACAAATGTTTTGTTTTGAGAAGAAAAATAAGTTCCAAGGAAGTTACCGGACCTACTTACATGGGCTCCAGAAAGCGAGCCAAACCGGGATCAGCTGAGACTGTCAGAGGTAAGCCGGTGTCAACACACATAACTTTTAGAAGGAAACCCATATAGATTAACATCAAAAAACACACTATCCCTTTAACAGTTATTCTATCATTACTGCTCTACTGATCAACACATTGGAATTAAGCTTCAAATAAGATGAACAATTATAGATACAGTACACGTCAATTTACAATAATCTAGTATATAGCCAACAGACTTCTATATAAAACATTGTATAGTTAAAACCAGTGATTCTGAACTGAAGTCCTTTTTTTACAGTGAGGGGTAGTGACTTGCGTTTCATTGCTGTTTTCTCATTAAATCCTATGCGTCACATGTGTTTTTATAGGGCCATAAAAGTGGAGCAGCAAATGGAACAGTGCTCTGTCATCTCTCTGTAAATATCTGTCAACTTATACACATTTCATTGGTCAAATTACACTTTTTACTAAAAACTAGACAACCGAACCATTTAAAAGTCTATACATAAATTAAAAAATATAAAAGTTATAGCTCACGTTTCAAAAATAAAATGCAAAATGGCACACATAAAAAAACCTTTACTTTGTAGTGTATGCAATTTCAAACATATAAATGGACACAAGTGAGGCAATGACTGCTTTTAGCCTACATAAAAAAATAAAATAAAATAAAATAAAAAAAAAGCATAGAAAAAAATTACAATACTGTAGAAGGCCTGAAATAGATAGGTAAAATGTAATATGGTAGTTTTGGGCATGGTTAGAATAAGGATCAAAGACAAAATCACCTCTTGGATATTTCTTAAGAATACACTATAAATTCAATACAGTCATATTAGAAAACCACATTTTAGGCATCTGTATTTTAAATAAGTACTTAAGTGGATATGTTTGACTTTAGTTATCTGTACTTTCTATACATTTTTGAACAGGACTTTAAAAAATAAAAGTAGTTTTTGTTATTGCTGAAAAGCCTCAAGAGGGGTTCATTTTTAACACATTTGCAGTTTGAGCAAATGAAAATACACGAATAAAAACAGCTAAGAAAGCAATATTAATTCAATTGTTACTGATGGACAAAACGCAGCAACATTTAAAGCTTTATTAGATCTCAAAATCTGTGCAAAATACTTTTACTTTTTACTCTTTCAGTACATTTTAAACATGTACTTGTAGATTTTTCATGTGATACTTTTACTTTGATTGAGTATTTTTTTGCCCTAGTATCTGTGCTTTTACTTAAGTAAGAAAACTGAGTACTTCTTCTTCTGCAAATCGTAGTGTATTTAACTAGCAGTGGAAAGTTATGGCAAGTGCAGTTAAACCAGTACACAGCTGGTCTCTTACCTGGTTCAGGCATTGTCTCCTGTGTTTTCTCTGAGCAGCAGTGAATCTTTCCTTTCCTCTGGTCTGTGCCACTCCACTCATCTCCTTCATGTCTTTTTATCACTTCATCACCCCCCCCCCCCCCCCCCCCCTCCTCTCTCCCTCTACCCCCATTCTCTCCCCTCAAGTTCGGACCAGATAAGTCCCCCTCTTCCCCTGTAGTCCACTTCCCCAAACTGAAGTCCACACCCCCCCCTGTCTGTGTGTGTGCGTGCGTGCGTGCGTGCGTGTGTGTGTGTGTGTGTGTGTGTGTGTGTGTGTGTGCGTGCGTGCGTGCGTGCGTGTGTGTGTGTGTGTGTGTGTGTGTGTACAGGCGGACAGCCGGACAGTACACTGACATTTGAAACCTCTGGCAGGAGATGAAAAGATCTGAGGAAGAGAGTGAAGACACAAGGAATCTACTTCAGTGAAAGAGAGGGGCTGTGGTCCACTAAAGACGTGTGCGTCAACTAATTGCCTAAAAGCTTTCAAAATTATTAAGATCTCACTACGCAAATGAACATATACAGAGAAGTACTGGTTTCCTGCAAAGTCCAGAATGATATCTCTATATTTTTATACAGATGCATATCAGTCTGGTCACCTTAACCTAAAGCACGGTAAGATGGACTTTCGTGATACTTGTGAGTTCTCAAACTCTGCCCCCGCTGGTACGATAGCTGTGACCAATCACAGAGCAGCACTTAGGTTTGTGCTGAAGCCAAAGGTGAAGAGCCTAAATGAACCAAAACAAACATTCAGCCTATACTTTAGCTGATCAATTTATAGATTGATCATGTGTGGAACTAAATATTAATCTAGAGTGTGTCAGGTTAGTCACCACTCCCTCAGTCTTGTCTCAAGCCAGAACCAAACATGATCATCCACTCAGATTTGTTTATTTCAGTGATACATGTGAAATGAAGGAGTTCATTCATTTACCAACACCTCAGATTAACATAATTTAGTGCTTCCATCATTGATTTTGTTTTTTTCAGTCCTCAGTCATATTTTTTTCCTCATAAGCATCCATGTTTGGTATGACAGACCATGCATGTCCCTAATCCACCTGCCAGTCATGCCCATCTGAACTCAGAGAGATTCACTGGTGACCAGACTCAAATCTCCGTAAAGTATTGAAGAATATAAGTTTAAGTAATAAGTTTTTCCTTCTTCCCACTCCTTTTTGAGAAATGTGCTTTTCTGCATGTTGCTTACAATGTATATATAATATGTATATGATTATTGTTTCTGTCTTGTCACAAACTCAAAATAAATACGAATCAATCAATCAATCAAAAAAGAAGTGTGTAGTCTGGATTCCAGGCAAGTAAACAGCATCTTCTTAAACTTAAGTGATAATAACTGTCCAGTGTCTACCAAAACTCCAGCTAAACCACTCCATGTATTCTCTTTTCTACTGTTGTGCACAGAAATCTTCATCGTTCTGGTGAAATAATTAGTCAGTCAATAAAAAAAATGTTATTAAGACAACATTAATCAAGGACTTTTTAGGCTCAGACATAACTACCTCACCACAGCATATATTAAAAACAGCAACTAACTAAACAGCAAGTGACAATTCACAAACACTAGAAGGATAATATATTAGTTCCAACCATCTCAAATGTATTGTATAAGCATGGAAATTATGAAGCACAAATAAAGGCATGTAATCTGAGAAAAACCTCCACAGATCACAGACGAGAACAGTTGTCTACACATTGTTTACACATTCTTCGTGAAATTTAGCAGCACTTCCTGTTTATTCAGAACCAGGGCTTCTACAACAGCTGAATCCGACACACACCCACACACACATTGTATTTTGCCATGAAATATCCAAAAAGTAAAGTCAAAAATGTTAACTTCATCAATTTTATTTGTGACTAGACACTATACTGCAACAAAAAACCTGCATTTTTACATTTGATTATTATTAGCTGCCCCCATCTGTGTTAAAAGTGACTTCTCTGTTTTCTATTATTTAGGAGATCGAATCGGACCAAGTTACAGGTCAGATCTGCGGAAAGGCAACCCCGCTCACAGTCAGAATGCCTGTTTTTCTAGGTAGTTTTGAGCTATAAGCCACCTGTAATGAAAATGTCAAGTAGAGCTGTTTAATGTCATACTGTGGAACATCTGAAGCAGAGCAACTCCACAGAAACAAGAAGGTGACGGAAACCGAAAAGTTACATCATTAAATCACCTAAATATTATTGTCCTTCAGAATGTTTGGAAACATTAGGGGTTGTCGTGAGCAAGAACAGGAGATAGGGGACGCTGTGCTGTAGTCACCACTGCTACTGACAGGTTCCCCACTGGCATTGAAGGATGGGTCAAATGCAGAAGAATTTTGTATAACTAACTACTCACGTGAAGTTTCATCCAGTGATGTTGGTACATCCTCTTGTGAAGTGGCTGTTTTGTTTCTCCAATGTAGCGCTCACTGCAGTCTTCACTACACTGAATGGAGTAGACCACGTTGCTTTGTTTGTGGCTCGGTGTTTTGTCCTTTGGGTGGACCAGTTTTTGTCTTAAAGTGTTTGTGGGTTTGAAATAAACTGGGATTTCATATTGTCTGAAAATCCTCTGTAATTTTTCAGAAACGCCGGCCAGGTAAGGAATCGCTACACCTTTTCTCCTGGGTTCTGATTCTCTGTTGTCTTGTTTCTTGTCCTTGTCTCTCTTGGTTTTGTTGAAAGCCCATTTTTATACCCCATCTATAATTCCATTCTCAAACCTAAATCAAAACAAACAAAGAAAACAATAGGGTTAGCCAGGCCAGGTCCAGAGGTGTGAAAACACCCATTATGGTCCTGAATGGGTATGCTAATAAGACCCCAGACAGAAACTGAAAACAAAGAGGTGTGATAGTTTCATAGTAATTTCATTGTAGTTAGCTCCTCCCTGCAGCTAGATATAAGCAGTGTCCACCAGCACTCTAGCCAGAACTGACGAAGCAGCTTGGATGAGCTGTGAAACGTATTCGACCAAATAAACTTTGTCCAGTTGACAAATTGAATTTCTCCTTTTACCATAAACAGTCACTTTATTGATTTATTGCAAGAGAAGGACAACTTAATATTTTAGTTCCAACCATCTCAAGTGTGCTTTAATGCCACACTTCAGAACATTCCAGACAAAGTAATAACATCACCATGGAAACAAGCAGGTAGCCCCCCAGAAACTTTAACCAGCACACCTTTAACATAATAGATTTGTAACAGGCAAAAAAAAAAAAAAGTGCACTGTGTAACTTTTTGGTTTGGGGTCCATCACCTGGTTGTTTCTATGGGGATGTCATCGCTCTGCCTGAAATGTTCCACAGTATGACTTTAAACAGCTCTACTTTACATTTATTCAGTAATAGGTGGTTTATAGCTCAAAGATACATAAAGAACTGTGAGCGGGATCGCCTCTCCACAGATCTGACCTGTAACTTGGTCTGGTTTGGTCTCCATGAAGATAGAAACGGATCCTCTACCAGAAAAGTTACACAATGCGCCTTTAAATAGAAGCATCGTAGTTTAACCCTGCATTCTCATACACCACCGTCTGAGTGGTGTATGATTTTTAATGTCTTATTCTCACAGTTACCCATAATCCTCTCTGTCTCCAGGGGTGTTTAACTCTCCTTGAAAACACAAATCTCGACTGTTTTGACTTAGTTCTTTGTGCGGAATGAAAGCCAAGGTTAAGGATGTTTGGAAAGTGAGGAGAAAAGCCCTGAATTCAAACAAGAGATAAGGATGTCAGCCTTAGGACCCAGCAGCTGGTTTCTGCTTCATCCACAGACTTCAGGAGAGGACCGTTCTAACAGTTATTCAATAGTCGAATAAAGGAAAGAGCTGTGTTAAGAGTTTAAGGACGTTTGCATGTTCTCCTTGTGTCTGACAGGGTTTTTTTCAGGTGCTCTAGTTTCCTCTTCTAAGGTCAACATGCACAGTATTGATACTTTGCTGATGTCTGAAGTTCTGTTACTCAAGTTAGACTTCAGTCTGAGCTTTATTTTAACACTATCTGACCAGAAAGAACTGACTTGGTTGGAACTACAACCCGTGAGCTGATTTGTGCACTTAAACAAGTCTCACACACATTTATTTTAATTAGGACAATGCATATTAATCAACATGACGACAAACAGCATCAATGTAAATATGCTGGAATTAGCACAATAGCTACTTTACATCCATTATCCTAAGGCAGGTCAGAACAAAATAACATTTAGAGGAACACACAGAAGAGACAGAAGTGCACACAGACATGACGGCAAGTTCACCACAATAGAACATTCTGAGTTTAAGACGCCCCAAGAAGAAGAACATCTACCTGTGAGAGCATGTTTGATTATTTTTCAACCAATGTTTCAGAGTGTTCTTGAAGGTTGAGAAGGACCCACAGTTCCTGACATGAGCAGGTAATGTGCTCCAATGTTTCAGAGTGTTCTTCTTATTTGATTTTATTTATTTATTTAAATTAGGGCAATGCATATTAATCAACATGTCAGCAGAGAGCTTCAATGCCGGAGTTAGCACAATAGCTAATTTACACCTGTAGTCCTAAGGCAGGTAAGAAAAAAAAAACACATTCACACGAACAGAGAAAACAGAATACAGAATACACAATAGACATTACACCAAGAGCATGTAGGTGCAATAGACCCTTGAAAGTTCTTGAAGGTTGAGAAGGACCCACAGTTCCTGACATGAGCAGGTCATGTGTTCCATGACTGTGATCTTCTGATAGACATCACCATTTGGCCAAATTTGGTCCTGCGTCTCTGTATGTTACAGTCTCCTCTGGTCAATGGGCTCCTGTTAACTCGGTTAGTAGTCTTTTTTTACTTATAAAATCCATTAATGCCTGAGGAGCGAGTCCATTTAAAACTTAAAAAAATAAGGCAAGCATCTTACCTGGCCAGCCAAATGATATCTCTCTGTATTTGCTATACAGCGAGATACCATTTGGACACCCTCGCTCCACCCTCGCTCCCCAGGTTAAAACGGACTCCGCGATTCTGATTCGTTCAAAGATGGTGACGTCAGTGCACCCGCCTTTGCCCGCAACGTCACTCTTAGGCAGCGGAAGTTCCTCCTCAGTTTTGAATCAAGATGGCGCATCAGAGAACTGAACGTCCCTTGGTCTTAAATTGGTCTTAAATTACCTAAAACACATCGATTCCTTAAAACCACAGCAGCTGATAGCTCTAGAGACCTTTCTTTTCTTTTGTTTGATTGGTTCACGTCGCTGTCCGTTAACTGTTCTCTGATTGGTTCACTTAGCTGTCTGTCTACGCGCAACGGCAGCGCATTCTGGACCAAGCATTACCAGACTCGCCGCTGGTACAGTGATGAGTCATGGATTCTTCCAGGCAAGCAAGCATCCATAAATACCTGATAACTTTCAAGATCCAAGATATTATACTTACTTAAGATATTACAATAGTGATACTATAGAGGCTTTTTGTCAAGTGTTAATCATTCCTCTTTCCTCACTTCCTTCTCCTCGATTCTTCTCCTCCATTCTGGAGGAAATGGGTGAGGAGGAGAGAGAGAGAATATAAACTCCTTACTGAGACCAATAAAGTTAGATTCTTTATCTGATATCCGCCTCCTGAAGCCTCCCTCAGGTTTATTCCTTCCTTCCGTGGTTTTCTTTGGAACACCAGTTAATATGACACATTTATTTTATTTTATTTATTCTTTATTTAATAGGGACAGTGCATATTAATGAACATTTGCAGCATTGCAGTGTAAATATGCCAGATTATAGCAAGAATGCTAATTTCCATCTGTAGTCCCTAGGCAGGTGACACCACAGCAAAAACAATAAACAGCAGGAAAATGGAGGATCAAGGAGACAAATCAAGGAGAAGGAAGCGAAGAAAGTGAAATGAGACGCAGCCAAACTGCTTGTGTTCGGCAGACAGGGACCTTCAGCTTTCAAAAATGTAAAATTTTGTACCAATTTTTATCTATTTTTAGATAATAAACTCAGCTCATTGACGTAAATGGACGGCCGTGTTTAGGCCCCGGGGCTTGGTCTCTCCTGAGTCTTGACCAACATCCTTGAAGGGAAGAGGCGCTGTTCATGTAGAAAACAAATGTATGATTCAGTTTTAAAAATAACTGCGTAAATGGATACTACTATTAAGATTCTGGCTGTTAAGGAGCACCTCATTTGTTTAGACAACAATTTCAACTTCATTATGACAACAAAAAATATATCTACAAGAGTTGACACCGTGATTATTTACTGATAACGTGACTTGTATTTAGGGTTTGGAATTGAAGGGCAGATTCATTGTTTATTTCAAGCTGTTCTCCTATGTATTAGTCGGGCATATCAGGTCCTTTTCTGCATTGTTCTGTGAATGCTAAACGTTTTCTCAAAGGTTGCAGACTTTGATATTAAAATCTTGTTTCTAAAAAGAGAAAAATGCCCAAAGGATCCGTCCGTGCACTTACCTGTCCCAGTGACCTTTAAATATTTGGAAACTTGTCCCCATGTGGCACAAAGAGGATATTTTAACGGGACCAAGCTGGATTCTTTGGATTTCCCATGATGCAGAGCAAAAGGACACGCTGTCTAAAGAGAAAAGTAAAGAATAAATCATGTGTTATTCCTAATGCTGTTTCTTACAGTACGAAGTATAATATTAGATTAAAGAGACAGCTCTTCATTATAACAACTTGATTATAATGTAAACAGGAACACAATGAAAACTGTGTGTAATAGTTGTAAAACAAGACATAAAATATACACATTTATGATACAAATTTACTATTGTTGAATATAGAATTCATAATAGAATTTATGTTAAAAGGTACAGTAATTTTATTTTATTGGTTCATGATTATTATTTGCATTACATGATACCACATTATATTACACTATTTTCTGGCATTGTGGAAAGATGCACATCTGGTCTGGTGACCAGGAGGGGGAGCTCCAGTTCAGTCATTAAAACCACTGACTTGAGACCTGAGACCGTGGTTGTAACATGTGCACGTGAGGAAATTGTCAGTTTTTTCCCCTATAACACACTTAAGGTCATGTTAGAATGTTGTCACCCCCTCAAAACAGACCTGGAGTTTCGTTTTAAACATGTTTGAGTAATCCTTACAGGGCTCTCAAGTCTCACGCATTGAGAGTGTGACACACACAATTCGACGTGTTCACACGCTCACATGGCATTTCTCATGCTGATTTTTTTTTTTTTTTTTTGGTGCCCAGAAAATCGGTCTGTGTGGCTCAGTTTATGCAGGCACCGCGCGTTTTCAGCGAAGAAAACTCCCCCTCCTCCCCGCCCCGCTCCCCGGAAAAAAATCAGCCAATCAGAAAATAGATAGTTCTGTTGTTGGGCAGACTGTAGAGTGTAGTTTCAACTGCTAAGCGCACACTGCGGTGATGATAAAACAAACTGAGAACCATCAGGTAATAACTTCATTTATATAACTCTCATTAGTTGCTTTGTAGTTTAAGTTTGCTCTTTAGACAAACATTTACAGCAGGGCTCTCAAGTCTCACGCATTGAGAGAGACAATTCGACGCGTTCACATGCTCACACGCAATTCAAGCCCCCCCCCCCCCCCCCCCCAGTCTCATGCACGACCCCTCTCAAAACTTGAGAGCCCTGTTTATTATCAGTCTGTCTACCTCTCCAAAGTTCAAAATGCTCTGTTCCACCTTGTGATGCCATGAAGCAGTAGTTTTCGAATTAACAGATCCTTTTACCTTTAGTTTATTAGAGACTGGCAAATCCAGGTCTGAAATTATCCAAATGATTTTAGTGAAGGTTGTACGGCATTTGAAAAAAACAGTGGAGCACTTCCTGTATCACCACATGACATCACAAGATGGAAGTGGAGTGTTTTGTGTTTCAGTAAGTAAAGTCTAAATATGCAGGGTTTGTGTGTTAAACGTGTGAATGAAACAAAACACAACTCCAGGTCTGTTTGTGATGAGGAAACAACATCAGAAAATAAGAAGTGACTTTATTGATCTCACACTGGAGAAATCCTTCTCTGCATTTGACCCATCCTGTTATTAGGAGCAGTGGGCAGCACATTACCATGATCTTCTTGCTTCAGTTTGGTCAGGACCTCAGCTGGAGGATTTTACCTATGGTGCATGTTTTGTTTTTGTTTTTTGGTAGTGTAATAGTGTAATACTGTAATTAATATGGTAAAAAAAATGTTCTATTTATGTAATTTTTGTTAGTATCAATGCATGTGTTTTGTTTTATTCACACATGTTTTGTTTTATTCACACATAAACAGCTCTAGGTATGTTTGTGATGAGGAAACTGGGCACTTTAAGTTGTGTGTAAGTTTTACTTTTTTAACCTAGAAATTGTTGACGTGCATTTTGTCATTTTTCACTTTGTTCTATTTCAGCATTAGACGTGGAATATTTAGTTTCCATGGAGACAGGTCTTATTTTTGACTAAAGAATGTCCATGGTGACTCTGTTGTTCGGGACAGAGACAGATGGCAGGTCCCAGTCTGAGGAACATTGTGTAGAGGCTTGGAAAGTTTCACAGTGCAGAACCACCGGGAGCCAAGATGGTGACCTACTCAGCACTCAGCGCACTTAGGAAAACAAAAGAAGAAGAATAGGAGCGTGGACGATGGTTAGTATCAATGCCTCACAGCCAGGAGGTGTGAGGTTCTACATATTCCCTATCAGATGTTAAAGACTTGATACTTATTTTGATACAACAACAGCATTATTACCACATGACATCACAAGCTCTTCTCTCACAGTGTTTTCTGTGTGAAAGAAGAGTCTAAATAAAGACTCTAAAAAAGAAGAGTCTCAGTCTAAATATGACGGCTTTGTTTGTTGAATGAAACAAAACACAACTCCAGGTCTGTTTTTGATAAGGAAACTGCATTATAACATAGATCAGAAAATAGTGTAATATGGGCCCTTTAATATTACCTTGCAGTAAGTCAAGAGTATTCTATAACTTTTAAAGGAAAGGTCCATTTTGTCCAATTCATGTTATCTTACGTTTTTTTCACTTACCCGGTGAGGTGGGGAGGCAAGCCCCGAGCAGGCTCTCACTTCCGGTGACGCCTGGCCGGGCATGACCCGCTCCGGGAACAGTGGCAGGTGGGGAGTTTGACTGGGGCGGTACACCTGTCAAACAGTAATGCAGGTGTCCTAAGGCAAACTCAGAGAGGCCAGAAACATCCCGTGGAGCAGAAGGGCAAAAGCTCACTTGATCTTGATTTTCAGTTCTAGTTCAGTCCTGGTTTAATCAAGCTTAGTCCTGGTTCAGTCCCGGTTCAGTCCTAGTTCAGTCCTGGTTTAATCCTGGTTTAATCCTGGTTTAATCCTAGTTCAGTCCAAGTTCAGTCCTGGTTTAGTCCTAGTTCAGTCCTGGTTCAGTCCTGGTTTAATCCTTGTTCAGTCCTGGTTTAGTCCCAGTTTAATCCAAGTTCAGTCCTGGTTCAGTCCTGGTTCAGTCCCGGTTCAGTCCTAGTTTAGTCTTGGTTTAATCCTGATTTAATCCTAGTTCAGTCCTGGTTTAATCCTGATTTAATCCTAGTTCAGTCCTGGTTTAGTCCTGGTTCAGTCCTGGTTCAGTCCTAGTTCAGTCCTGGTTCAGTCCTAGTTCAGTCCTGCTTTAGTCCCAGTTTGATCCTAGTTCAGTCCTGGTTTAGTCCTGGTTCAGTCCCGGTTCAGTCCTAGTTCAGTCCTGGTTCAGTCCTAGTTCAGTCCTGCTTTAGTCCCAGTTTGATCCTAGTTCAGTCATGGTTTAGTCCTGGTTCAGTCCTGGTTTAGAAGAAGAAGTGACTTTATTGATCTCACACAGGAGAAATTCTTCTCTGCATTTAACCCATCCTGTTATTAGGAGCAGTGGGCAGCACATTCCTGCGCCCGGGGACCATCTCCATGAACTTCTTCAGTTTGATCAGGGCCTCAGCTGGAGGATTTTACCTATGGAGCATGTTTTGGGTTGATGGGGGAAACCGGAGTGCCCGGAGGAAACCCACCCAGACACGGGGAGAACATGCAAACTCCACACAGAAAGGCTTGGGCGATCCAAATCTTACGGCCATACAATTAGTTAGTCCTGGTTTAGTCCTGGTTTAATCCTGGTTTTGTCCTGGTTTAGTCCTGGTTTAATCCCAGTTCAGTCCTAGTTGAAATCCATGAATTTCCAAGCAGTTAAATTGAGTCCAATCCTGAGGCTTGAGCGATACACATTTCAGGTTATAGAGAAATATTAAATTTTGTATGGTGTTTGCATGCTCTTCCTGTGTCATGTGATCTTCTCTTAATACTCCAGTTTCCACAACCTTAAAGCCCCACTGTGCAACTTTTTAGCCAAAGAATATATTTTCATTCTGGATGTTTTACTGAGCTAATAACCTTGAAAAATACTCGGCCCTTCAAACGTGGCTGGGAGACATAAAACAAATCTCTACGGAAAGTGTTCTAAAGTGTGGGGTTTGAACTTTCTATCTCTCGGTTTCAGAGTAATATAAATTGGACTGTTGCCATAGCGATGAACAATTTAAAGCAAAATTGCAGCAAGATTAAGCACCCCTGAGAAAAATGATCTTGTGAGATTTTTATCCAAGTGTTTACAGCACAATTGGATTCAACAAAAAAGGGTTATGTATTGGTTAGTTACATCTTATAGTTCCAAAAAAGTAATGCTAGAATGGAAACAAAACTATTAAATACATAAGAGGAAAAAAATGGCCAAAATTGGAGCCTGAATCATGAAATGTATATATTAGGAATTATGTTCACATCTCATCTTGTCTCGTTCTCATGGACCCAATCCCCACTAGCCGCCACGTTCCAAACAGGAAGTGAGCATGGGGGCTCTTCTGGCTCCATCGACTCTGCCTCTAGTTGACTTTACACAAAAATTGTCACCCCTCTCTCTGTAACTGCTGCAGTGAGTTTGGTCATTATGGTATTAACCCTCTCTGCATGATCCTGCTGTTTTTATTTCACTGTTTTGGGGATAAAATAAATACATTCCTATTCCTAATTCAGTCCTGGTTAGTCCTGGTTTAGTCCTGGTTAGTCCTGGTTCAGTCCTGGTTCAGTCTTGGTTTAGTCCTGGTTCAGTCCTGGTTCAGTCCTGGTTAGTCCTGGTTTAGTCCTGGTTAGTCCTAATTCAGTCCTGGTTAGTCCTGGTTTAGTCCTGGTTAGTCCTAATTCAGTCCTGGTTAGTCCTGGTTTAGTCCTGGTTAGTCCTGGTTCAGTCCTGGTTCAGTCTTGGTTTAGTCCTGGTTCAGTCCTGGTTCAGTCCTGGTTAGTCCTAATTCAGTCCTGGTTAGTCCTGGTTTAGTCCTGGTTAGTCCTAATTCAGTCCTGGTTAGTCCTGGTTTAGTCCTGGTTAGTCCTAATTCAGTCCTGGTTAGTCCTGGTTTAGTCCTGGTTAGTCCTGATTCAGTCCTGGTTCAGTCTTGGTTTAGTCCTGGTTCAGTCCTGGTTCAGTCCTGGTTCAGTCCTGGTTAGTCCTGGTTTAGTCCTGGTTAGTCCTAATTCAGTCCTGGTTAGTCCTGGTTTAGTCCTGGTTAGTCCTAATTCAGTCCTGGTTAGTCCTGGTTTAGTCCTGGTTAGTCCTGGTTTAGTCCTGGTTAGTCCTGATTCAGTCCTGGTTCAGTCTTGGTTTAGTCCTGGTTCAGTCCTGGTTCAGTCCTGGTTCAGTCCTGGTTAGTCCTGGTTTAGTCCTGGTTAGTCCTAATTCAGTCCTGGTTAGTCCTGGTTTAGTCCTGGTTAGTCCTAATTCAGTCCTGGTTAGTCCTGGTTTAGTCCTGGTTAGTCCTGATTCAGTCCTGGTTCAGTCTTGGTTAGTCCTGGTTTAGTCCTGGTTAGTCCTAATTCAGTCCTGGTTAGTCCTGGTTTAGTCCTGGTTAGTCCTAATTCAGTCCTGGTTAGTCCTGGTTTAGTCCTGGTTAGTCCTAATTCAGTCCTGGTTAGTCCTGGTTTAGTCCTGGTTAGTCCTGATTCAGTCCTGGTTCAGTCTTGGTTTAGTCCTGGTTCAGTCCTGGTTCAGTCCTGGTTAGTCCTGGTTTAGTCCTGGTTAGTCCTAATTCAGTCCTGGTTAGTCCTGGTTTAGTCCTGGTTAGTCCTGATTCAGTCTTGGTTTAGTCCTGGTTCAGTCCTGGTTAGTCCTGGTTTAGTCCTGGTTTAGTCCTGGTTCAGTCCTGGTTAGTCCTGGTTTAGTCCTGGTTAGTCCTGGTTCAGTCCTGGTTCAGTCTTGGTTTAGTCCTGGTTAGTCCTAATTCAGTCCTGGTTAGTCCTGGTTTAGTCCTGGTTAGTCCTGGTTCAGTCCTGGTTCAGTCCTGGCTGAAACCCCTGAATTTCCAGGCAGTTAATCTGAGTCCAGTCCTGAGACTTGAGCACTACATATTTCCGGTTATAGAGAAATATTAAAGCTGGGACAAATACAGGGGCAATACTAGTACTTTACACTTTACTTTATACTACTACTACTATACTTTAATACTGTACTTTATCCATAACTGTAAAAACCAAGAGTGTACCTGTAAATTACAAAACAACAGAGAGACCTCATTCTGTTTTAGCCTCCAGATGGTGAGTCCAGGAATTAACACTGGTGAAGGACTGTAATACCCCTGTCTACTTCATTAATTTTCACATTTACATCTTTTACATCTGAACTGATTAAAACTATTTTCTCCATGATACTAATACAATTTTAAGCACTTTTCAAACATTTTTATTTGTTTTTTACGCCACAAGACTTCACACACTCAAAGGCATGTGGAGAGCTGAACGATTTGAAGTGAAGGTGTATGGAGTTTAAAAAGAATGGAGCATTTCCTGTATTTACCACATGACAGCTGTTTGAGAGAAGAACTCAGCCTAAATACACAGTGTTTGTGTGTTAAACATGTGTGAATGAAACAAAACACAATTCCAGGTCTGTTTGTGATGAGGAAACAACATTAGAACATAGGGAGTAGATCAGAAAACAGCATAATCTGGGCCCTTAAAATATAGAATCCACTTGTGTTTGGTTTTGATTGTTTTAGACGATGCACTAGGACCTTATAAGTCACCTTTAGAGTGGTTAATCTGGGCGTATACAAAGCGAGGAGCCCGTAGTAAAAATATGTGTGAGTTTGTGGTGCTAATAACACTGAAGCCTGTTTAATGCTTCACGCTCTTTATGTTTTCCACCTCGGCTTTTATGATCACAGTAACTACTCTGAGCTCCATTTGCTCTTGTACTTGTTTTAATCAAAGGTGCAACATGTAGAGTCCACCACCTGTTTGTCTCCACATATACACTGCAGATGCCTAGAATGTTCCTCAGTATGACATTAAACGTATACAGTGGTACCTCACCTTACGAAATTAATTCGTTCCAGAACTGGTTTCGTAACGTGAAAAATTCGTAAGTTGAGTAGCTATTTCAATGGAAAAAGCCTGATTCGTTCCAAGGCCTCATTCCAAGTATTTTTTTTTATAGTGTAACTATTTTTATAGTGTAACATTGTGTTCTGTGTGTTTCTCACATTTGTCTCTCGTTTAAACACTCAAACTTTCATAGATTTTCAACAAAATGTATTAACAGTGAAGTGTAGGGGGGGAAGCGGGAGGGGGTAGAAAACTGCGCTCTGACACGTGTGATAGCGCAGCATGACCCGGCGCGGAGCTGATAGCAGGTCTAGACCAAGGTCTAAACCTGGACTGGACCAGGACTAAACCTGGACTAAACCAGGACTAAACCTGGACTAAACCAGGACTAGACCAGGTGGATTAAAGCAGCGAGGAGGGGACTGCACGCAGTCTGAGCGCAAGAACGCATGAACGAGACCCATGCAAGAGCCGCGGGCTCCTCCTGGTTTAGTCCAGGTTTAGTCCTGGTTTAGTCCAGACCACCGCGGCTCCTCCTGGTTTAGTCCAGGTTTAGTCCTGGTTTAGTCCAGACCACCGCGGCTCCTCTAGACCTCCTCTAGACCTGGTCAGGTCTAGAGGAGGTCTAGACCACCGCGGCTCTTGCATGGGTCTCGTTCATGCGCTCATGCGCTCAGACTGCGTGCAGTCCCCTCCTCGCTGCTTTAATCCATCTGGTCTAGTCCTGGTTTAGTCCTGGTTTAGTCCTGGTCCAGTCCAGGTTTAGACCTTGGTCTAGACCTGCTGTCAGCTCCGCGCCGGGTCATGTGCCGGGTCATGTGCACCCCCCCCCCACACACACACACACACACACACACACACACTTCACTATTAATAATTTTGTTGAAAATCTATGAAAGTTTGAGTGTTTAAACGAGAGACAAATGTGAGAAAAGTTTAAATCCAGTCTGAGAAAAGCGTATGTGTGTGACTGAGCGCGCATTATTTGAATTTTCTTTCGTATCTAGAGACCAAAATTTACCGTGAAGGCGTTTCGTAACTTGAGATTTTCGTTTGTTGGGTCATTCGTAAGATGAGGTACCACTGTATATGGAGACAAGTTACAGGTTAGATGATCCCTCTCACAGAACGCATGTATTTCAAGGTATTTTTAAGCAATAGGAAAATCAAACCCAGAATGGATAGATTTAATGCCATATTAAGAAACTTTTTAATATCCCTATGCAGACCCGCAGATGAAAGACCCCTCACCAAATGTTAGATATAAGTCACCTTTAATGTGATTATAATGTTCAGTAAATATATTCTTTTAACCATTTACTCTTAAAGGTCCTAAACTAACTCTTGTGAGCTGAGTCATGTTAGAGTGTTGTTACCTCCTCAAAAACATACTCGGATTTGTGTCATTCACACATGTTTGAGTAATCATACATTTTTAGTCTGTCTACATCTTTATATAGTGCTTTTCCACCTTCAAGGCACCCAAAGTGTTTTACAACAAGGAACTCACCCATTCACACAACAGTGATGACACAATGGGATTTGAACCGCCAACCTTTGGATCAGTGGACAAACGCTCTACCAACTGAGCTACTAGTTTTCAAGTTAACAGCTCCTTTTACCTTCGGTTTAGTAGAGATTGACAATTCCAGGGCTGAAATTATTATCCAAATGATTCTAGAAAAGTTGTCTGGAGTTTTAAAACACAGTGGAGCGCTTCTTGTATTACCACATGAGAGAACTGTCACAGCCCCTCTGATCTCATCTGCCACTCGGCCACCTCCTTCTCCTCCCCTTCTGGTGTTCCAGGAGTGGAGACAGGTGTGCTGGAGCCAGACGCAGCTGAAACCACTCTCCAATCAACTGGGTATAAGAGCCAGTCAAGCCAGCTCAGCACTGCCAGATCGTAATACTTCGTCTGTTAGTGCTATAATCTTGCTACATATGTTTGCCTACCTACGACCTCTATACTTAATCTTTTGTTCATCTGCCTCAGATCTCCGTTCTCCAGTCGCCTGCTCCAGTCTCCAGCTCCGACCTGCCCTGCTCCAGAGTCCTGCTCTCCATCATATTCCTGGATAAAATCTGTAATAAATACCAACTATTCTCATTTGACCTGCGTCTGCTCTTGGGTTCTTCCGTTATTCCTGACAGTACGATCTGGCCAGACATGAACCCAGCAGACTCTGACCCGCTCAATCAGACTCTCGTGGCACAATCTACGCTGTTGGAGCAGCATGATGGCACGTTAAGGGCTCTTATGGAACACATTAAGGAATTATCTGTTAATCTCTCCAGTCTTCGTTCAAAGATGATCGCCTTGACACCTCAAGCTGCTGCTGCTAACCCCCTTCCTGCCCATTTCTCACCCCCGCCACCTACAAGAGAGGCTTTTGTTCCCCCTCCTGCACCATACAGTGGAGACCTTGGTTCCTGTAAGTCCTTTTTGACTCAGTGCTCTCTCATTTTTGAACAACAACCCCTCACATATTCTAGTGACCGAGCTAAAATCGCTTATCTGATTGGTTGTTTACGAGGTCATGCATTGAGTTGGGCCTCTGCTGTATGGGAGAAGCAATCCCCTTTCTGTTCATCCTACTCTGCATTTACTTCTGAGATGAGGCAAGTTTTTGATTACCCGGTCAGTGGCAAGGAGGCAACTAAGCGGCTTCTGTCCCTACACCAAGGAAACTATAGTGTTGCTGAACTGGCCATTGAGTTTCGCACCCTTGCAGCTGAGAGTGGTTGGAATGATGAGGCTCTTCAGGGTGCCTTCCTTAATGCACTTTCCGACAACCTAAAAGACGAAATGGCTTGCCGGGATGACCCAAGTAACCTCAACGACCTCATTGATTTGGCTATACGAGTGGATAACCGCATTCGGGAGCGCCGGCGTGAGAGAGCTTTTAAGATGTCCATCGCTCGTAAACCATTCCACTTAAGTTCCACTTTTCCTTCCATCACCACTCCTGCTTCCCCTGCTGCTCAACCATCTACTTTGGAACCTGAACCGATGCAACTAGGCCGTGCCCATTTGAATCCTGAAGAGAGGCAACGCCGTTTCAACACACGGAGCTGTCTCTATTGTGGCGAGTTTGGACATTTTTTGTCTTCTTGTCCTGTCCGCCCAGTAAAAGGGGTCGGCTCAGCAGTAGTGGGAGATATTCTGTTGAGCCAAACCGACACTTCATCTCCCTTTAAGCCTAATCTGGAGGGCACGCTCAGTCTACGGGACCGTTTTGTCACTCTTCCGGTACTCATTGACTCTGGGGCGGATGAGAGTTTTATGGATCGTACAGTAGCTCGCCAGCTGGGACTGGACACACAACCACTGACCTCACCCCTGGTAGCTAAGGCACTAAATGGTCAAACTCTTGCTAAAGTTTTGGAAAAGACACACCCCGTTCAATTGCACCTCTCTGGTAATCACAAGGAGTATATAAGTTTTCACATCTTTGATTGCAATCACTCACCTCTTGTGCTGGGCTTGCCTTGGTTAAAGTTGCACAACCCACATATTGATTGGTCAACTGGAAGAATAGTTTCTTGGAGTTCCTTTTGCCATTCTAATTGTTTGCACTCTGCCTTACCCCATGTTTGTTCTGAGTCTGCACCTGTTTCAGAATCTCCTGACCTGTCTTCTGTTCCACCTGACTATCATGATCTCGAGGCTGTGTTCAGTAAATGCCATGCTCTCTCTCTGCCAACTCACCGACCTTATGACTGCGCCATCGAGCTTCTCCCCGGGGCACCACTGCCCAGCAGTCGTCTTTATAATCTGTTACGACCTGAGCAGGAAGCTATGGAGAAGTATATTCAGGAATCGCTGGCAGCAGGGATTATTAGACCATCTTCTTCCCCGGTGGGTGCTGGTTTTTTCTTTGTTGATAAGAAGGACAAAACACTAAGACCATGTATTGATTACCGAGGCTTGAATAAGATCAGTTAAAAACAAGTACCCCCTTCCCTTAATCAGCTCTGCCTTCACCCCTGTGTGGTTCTACCATCTTCACCAAGTTGGATCTCCGCAATGCTTATCTTGTTCGCATCAGAGAGGTAGATGAGTGGAAGACGGCCTTCAATACACCTCTAGGCCATTTTGAATATCTAGTTATGCCGTTTGGTCTGACTAACGCCCCAGCTGTGTTCCAAAATCTGGTAAATTATATTTTACGAGACATGATTGGAAGATTTGTTTTTGTTTATCGATGACATCTTAATTTTTTCAAAGGACCTCGACACTCATAAACGCCATGTAAGACAAGTGCTCCAAAGACTCTTGGAGAACAAGTTATTTGTAAAGGCTGAAAAGTGTCAGTGTCATGCTTCCTGTGTTGCCTTTTTAGGGTACATCATTGCCCAGGGTCAGGTGCAAATGGATCCTACTAAGGTCATGGCAGTCCGTGATTGGCCTTCTCCTTCCAGCCGTAAGGAATTGCAGCGCTTCTTAGGATTTGCAAATTTCTACAGAAGGTTTATACGTGACTTCAGCCGTCTGGCAGCCCCTCTTACTGCCCTCACCTCCACTTCTGTCCCCTTTGTTTGGTCCGATGAAGCCGAATCTGTCTTCAAGGAGTTAAAAAACCGGTTTACCTCTGCCCCAGTACTGATTCAGCCCGATCCAGCTCTCCAATTCATTGTTTAAGTGGATGCTTCTGACACCGGGGTTGGTGCAGTACTGTCTCAACGTAGTCCCTCAGATAAAAGTGTGCATCCTTGTGCATATTTTTCTCGCAAACTTACTTCTGCAGAGAGAAACTATGACATAGGCAATCGAGAGCTCTTAGCCATTAAACTTGCACTGGAAGAGTGGCGCCACTGGCTGGAGGGTTCCACCCATCCCTTCGTTGTCTGGTCAGACCACAAGAACCTGTCTTACATCCAGACTGCTAAGAGACTAAATTCCAGGCAAGCGAGGTGGGCCCTTTTTTTTTGATCGGTTTAACTTTTCCCTGACATACCGCCCAGGATCTAAAAATGTAAAACCAGACTCCTTGTCCCGTGTTTTTTCTGCTGATGCCCCTGCTCCGGAGAATGACCCAATTTTACCTGATTCCCGTTTTGTAGCCACAGTTTCGTGGGAAATTGAGTCACGGGTCAGACTAGCGCAGCAGAACCAGCCTGACCCTGGCAATGGCCCTCCTAATTCCTTGTTTGTTCCAGATGCTGTTCGGTCTGATGTTCTTCAGTGGGCTCATTGTACGCATTTGACATGCCACCCTGGAATTAATCGCACCTTTTCTGTCCTACGGCGCAGGTTCTGGTGGCCATCAATGAAAAGAGACACTAAGGACTTTGTTTCTGCCTGTTCTATATGCTCCCAAAACAAAAACTCTAATAGACCGCCTTCGGGTCTTTTGCAGCCGTTACCTATCCCTCAGCGTCCTTGGTCTCACATCTCTCTGGATTTTGTTACTGGACTCCCTCCTTCTAATGGCTATTCTGTTGTTCTTACCATTGTTGACAGGTTTTCCAAGATGGCTCTCCACGCGAGACCTGCCACTTAAGGTGGAGTCAAGGAAGCTTTCGCCACGGTTCATTGGGCCATTCGAGGTGGAGCGAGTCATCAACCCCTCAGCGGTACGTCTCAAGCTTCCCACGTCACTTAAGGTTCACCCTACCTTTCATGTTTCTTTAGTCAAGCCTGTCCGGTCCAGTTCTCTGTGTGCCCCCCCTCCTCCTCCACCTCCTCCCAGGATGGTCGATGATCACCCTGCTTATACTGTTTGGCAAATCCTCGATGTCCGGCGTCGGGGTCGTGGTCTTCAGTTTTTGGTGGACTGGGAAGGCTATGGTCCAGAGGAGCGGTGTTGGGTGCCCCGTCGGAATGTCTTGGACCCCTCCCTGATCCAAGACTTCTACCTTCGTCATCCGGAGAAGCGGAGTGGGCCGCCAGGGGGCGTCCGTAGAGGAGGGGGTACTGTCACAGCCCCTCTGATCTCATCTGCCACTCCCTCAGTGGCCACCTCCTTCCCCTCCCCTTCTGGTGTTCCAGGAGTGGAGACAGGTGTGCTGGAGCCAGACGCAGCTGAACCCACTCTCCAATCAACTGGGTATAAGAGCCAGTCAAGCCAGCTCAGCGCTGCCAGATCGTAATACTTCGTCTGTTAGTGCTATAATCTTGCTACATATGTTTGCCTACCTACGACCTCTATACTTGATCTTTTGTTCATCTGCCTCAGATCTCCGTTCTCCAGTCACCTGCTCCAGTCTCCAGCTCCGACCTGCCCTGCTCCAGAGTCCTGCTCTCCATCATATTCCTGGATAAAATCTGTAATAAATACCAACTATTCTCATTTGACCTGTGTCTGCTCTTGGGTTCTTCCGTTATCCGTGACGAGAACTCAGCCGAAATTTGCAAGGTTTGTGCGTTAAACATGTGCGAATAAAACAAAACACAACTCCAGGTGTGTTTGTGATGAGGAAACAACATTAGAACATAAATCAGAAAATAGTGTGTGAGAACGCTGAGTTGAATCCCTGACATTGAGAAGTTTGTGAGTGGTTTTTGGAAACTGTCTGAATCAGAAATATTTGAGTCTGGATGATGGATGTTCCTCAGACACAGACTACGGCGCGTCCTGCTCCTTCGATTCGCTCTCACAGATTTCACACAAACGTCTGAACACGCCAATATTTAATATGAGACAGTCTGGAGATTTGAAAGTAAGAACTGCAAACTAATATATCTTTACAGAAGTTCACAGAAATGCAAAAATATCAATATTGAGTTGATCATTTACACAGGTGGTTGACTACTACAAAAGTTACACAAGGCACCTTTAAGTAAAGTACAGATATTTAAAATGTATTTGTATAAGTACAGTGCTTTACTACTTTTACTTTGTTACGATTGTAATAACTGCTCTCCCTCATTACCTTACGTGAGCATGTTTGAGTTACTAAAAGCTCTATGTAAGATGGTTAGTTTTATTATAGATATTAAAAGTCCTGTGTTACACAAAACTGACTTTTGTGAGATTTAAGCCATGTTATAATGTTGTTACCTCATCAAAAACAAACCTGGAGTTGTTTCATTTACACATTTCTGAGTAACTCTTTATTATTAGTCTGTCATATATATCTCCAAACCTCAAAATGCTCTGTTCCACCTTGTGATGTCATGTAGTGGTAGTTTTCTTGTTTACAGCTACATTTTACCTTTAGTTTAGTGGAGAGTGACAATTCCATGGCTGTGTATGGAGTATAAAAACACAATGGAGCACTTCCTGTATCACCGCATGGCCATATCAGCTTGTCAAAGCCTGATCCCGTCAGATCTCAGAAGCTCAGCAGGGACGGGCCTGGTTAGTACTTGGATGGGAGATACTGGGAAAATCAGGTGCCACAGGGGGGCGCCAGTAGCTAAAACTGTCGTTGTGTCCTTAGGCAAGACACTTCACCTACACTGCCTAGTATGAAAGTGGAGTGTGCGTGAGTGTTGGTGGTGGTCGGAGGGGCCGATGGCGCAGATTGGCAGCTTCGCTTCTCTCAGTCTGCCCCAGGGCAGCTATGGCTATAATAGTAGCTTACCACCAGTGTGGAGTGAATGAATAATGAACTGGAAAGCGCTTTGGATGTCTTGAAAGGGGCTGTATAAATGTGAGTAATTAATTAATAAATAATCACAAGGTGTTTTCAGTTTGAGAGAAGAACTCAGCCTATATATGCAGGGTTTGTGTGTTAAACATGAATGAAACAAAATACAAGTCCATGTACATGTTTGTGACGAGGAAACACAGATCATAAAATGGAGTAACATGGGCCCTTTAAACTACACAAATAAATACATGCAGGACCAAAGCACAAAGCCCCTCTGTCGTTTTCATACCACGTGGCTGCTGAGTGATTGAGTGATGGTGGGCAGCAGTAGCAGCAATGGAGCCTGGTCATAATAAATCACATTGGTTTTTATGGGAGCCACAGTAAGAACATGAGGATGGGAGAAGAGCTGCAGAGTTTAGCCTTTATGTGTAGGCAGTTAAAGGCGCCATTAAACCTTCGCTACAACTGCTTCTCATCATCTCGGACGTGTTTCTGTACGGGTGAGGGGTATTGGCATAACAGGGGCATACACTGCAAAAAGGTACAGGGCCCATATGATGCCATTTTCTGATCTATGTTATAATGTGGTTTCCTCATCACAAAAAGATCTGGAGTTGTGTTTTGTTTCATTCACACATGTTTAACACACAGACCATGTGTATTTAGGCTGAGTTATTCTCTCAAACTGAAAACACTCTGTTCCACCTTGTGATGTCATGTGGTAATAAAGGAAGTGCTCCATTGTGTTTTTAATGTGTTTTCATACACTTTCATTAGAATCAATTGGATGATTTCAGCCCTGGAATTGACCACCTCTACTGAGAAAAGTTAAAAAAGATACCTGTTAACTTGAAAGCTACCACTACAACTACCACTACATGACATCACAAGGTGGAACAGAGCATTTTGCGCTTTGGGGATGTAGACAGACTAATAATAAAGGATTATTCAAACATGTATGAATGAAACAAAAGACAACTCGATGTGTGGGGTTTTGAGGAGGTAACAACATTATAAAGCTTAAAACTCACAGAAGTCAATTTTGTGTAATAAAGGACCTTTAAATGTCCTTTATCAGATTTGTTCCATCTATTTAAAGGGATATGCCACCCCCAGGTCAAATTTGGGCATCTCCCCACAGTCCAGAGACTAAAATAAGTGGAAAGCGTTTTCCTGTTCACCCAGCCATTGTCCGAGTCTGTCAGCACTGACCGCCGCGGTATCTGCAGCTACTCCGCGTTAGACTGGAGTCTAACGGCGCCAGAGAAAGATTTCGGCCAAAAGGAATTAATTTGCTCGATGCGTTTCCCAATTACTTTCTGTGTAGTGCGCATTCATATCGAGTGCAAATAAATGTGCAAATCAACACGGAGAGCTTGCCTTGGTCATTTTGGGTGGGAACTATTTTTCAGTGCGGAAAAAGAAAGCCGAAGCACAGAGCACGCTGCCAGGGGAATCCTTGTTACGCACCAGGAAGGGAGTTCCCCTGTTGTGCAGCGTGGTGCGTGCTTCGGCTTTATTGTTCCGCACTGAAAAATAGTTCCCACCCAAAATGACCAAGTCAAGCTCTCCGTGTTGATTTGTACATTTATTTGCACTCGATATGAATGCGCACTACACAGAAAGCAATTGGGAAACGCATCGAGCAAATTAATTCCTTTTGGCCGAAATCTTTCTCTGGCGCCGTTAGACTCCAGTCTAACGCGGAGGAGCTGCAGATACCGCGGCGGTCAGTGCTGACAGACTCGGACAATGGCTGGGTGACCAGGAAAACTCTTTCCACCACTTATTTTAGTCTCTGGACTGTGGGGAGATGCCCAAGTTTGACCTGGGGGTGGCATATATGCCCCAGCACAGATATAAATTATACAAGCAGGTCTTGAGGTCAAAATAGGTCTGCTGTGTATTGTCTGCATCTAGTTGGGAAGCATTTTACTACACAATTATCAGAAGTGCGCAGTTAGCATGCTAGCTGTTAGATTTATTTATTTATTTTCTGAGATGGCAAAACTCCACTCTGGTCTCTGAAAGTTGAGCTTATAAACTCATCGTGGTGAATATTTAGGATATTCCGAATGCATAATGTAAGTGATGAATCACTTTTGGACCACTGCAAACTGTTTAAAACAAACTATTTCCATTTTTCACATCTTTAAGATAGTAAAAAATCAGATACAGAGCCTTATAATGACTCCATTACCTACTTGTCACCTTGGAGATGTTAAAGCTTTGTGAGGAACTTTAATGTATGGCATTAAAGTCATCCATTTCCATGTAAATCAGCATGGGGCAACACCAGGGGTGATGTGTGGAGTAAGTCTTTTAAATGAATATACACACCTATAATTGAGTAAATGTATAATAGATATGTTTAATGCCATACTGTGGAATATTCCAGGCAAAGCAATAACATCTCAATGGAGACAAACAAGTGGGAGCCTCTGCATTAGAAAAGGTACACAGAGCACATTTAAAGGATTTCAGTTTTAATATAATAATAATAATAATAATAATAATAATAATAATAATAATAATAATAATAATAATAATAATAATAATAACGATAATGATAATAATAATAATAATAAGGTATTTTACCAGTGTTTCTATTCCGTTTTTGCAGCGATTTCCCATCCATTTTGAACGCCCAGTTTATCCAATGGTGGTGCACTAGAGTCATCTGCTGGTTATATCTCTCATTGCACCTCAAAACACAACTCCAGCGTCACTATTAAAGTAGCTGAAGGTGCATTGTGTGACTTGTCTGGTGTCTGGTTTTTCTAGGTATGGTTTCCTTATGACCTTTTATATGTATATGTATATGTATATGTATATGTATATGTATATGTATGTATGTATGTATGTATGTATGTATGTATGTATGTATGTATGTATATATATATATATATATATATATATATATATATATATATACATACATACATACATACATACATACATACATACATGCATATACATATACATATAAAAGGTCGTAAGGAAACCATACCTAGAAAAAACAGACACCAGACACCAGACAAGTCAGTCTCTTGCTATTTCTGCTATTTATTTAGAATCTTTTATACCATTCATATGTTTCTCTTTGTTATTAGAATATGCTGTGAGCTACTGTGTCCAAAAAAATTCCCCTTGTGGATCAAAAACGTTTGTCTAGGCCAGTGCTTCTCAAATAGCGGTGTGATGTCAGGGGGGGCACGTGTGACCCTGGGAAACATGCTTTTTTGCCGTACTGTACTAGAACTAAGTGTAATTGCACATCAACAACAGTAGTTGGCAGTGGTGCTCTCATTGTTGCTCTGGGGCTTGCCTGGTTTACACCTGACCATATCACAAGTGATATATGGTCTGGGAGCCACCTTCGAAATATCTCGTAGCGGAGGTGTGGTTGCCAAAGCCTTTTATTGGGCATTACGAATGTTTATCATTTGGCGTATACGTAGCCCATAGCCAATCATCATCATCATCATCATCATCATTATGTCAGTTGTCAGTTCAAACTACAAGTTTCCGTTTGTCACGTAGTACGCGTCACCGTCTTGCCACCCCTCCCCGCTCTCCAATTGGCTCCCAGAATCGGGAGAGCTCGCTTGTCATAGTTGCCAGGCTGTCTTTCAGATCGGAACGAACGAAAGCAGCCTGGGATTTCCCAGGTTAGGGGTCGGCAACCTTAAATACACAATATATGCACAGAACAGACAGTTTTTTTGTTTGTTTGTTTGTTTTTTCAGCGCTTTTAAAAGCACATGGCTTATTTGCATAAACTAAGTTTCGTTTCTGTAAAACATAAACAAATGTGCCCAAAGCTGCATTAAAAACACAATAATATTTGAGTCCTCAGTGCAAAAAGACAGTGCAGTCTTTGTTGTAGGTTTCTTTTTTTGTTTTTAATGTTAATAAAGGATACAATGTTATGCAGAGGCGTACTAATAACAATTTTCTAGACAAATAATACTATTAATAGTCGTGCGCAGGGAGGTGGGCGTGAAATTTTTTGTTCTTTCTAGGGGGGGTGTCACAGAAAATAATTGAGAAGCACTGGTCTAGGCTAAGTCTAAGAGAAGAAATATCTGATTTATAATTTGAAAGTCCATCCATCCATTTTCTTCTGCTTATCCGGGGCCGGGTCGTGGGGGTAACAGTCTAAGTAGGGACTCCCAGACTTCCTTCACCCCGGACACTTCCTCCAGCTCCTCCGGGGGGACCCCAAGGCGTTCCCAGGCCAGTCGAGAGACATAGTCCCTCCAGCGTGTCCTGGGTCTTCCCTGGGGCCTCCGTCCGGTGGGACATGCCTGGAACACCTCCCAAGGGAGGCGTCCAGGAGGCATCCGGAACAGATGCCCGAGCCACCTCAGCTGGCTCCTCTCAACGTGAAGAAGCAGGGGCTCTACTCCGAGCTCCTCCCGTGTGACTGAGCTCCTCACCCTATCTCTAAGGGTGCGCCCAGCCACTCTGCGGAGGAAACTCATTTCAGCCGCTTGTATCCGCGATCTCTTCCTTTCGGTCATTACCCAGAGCTCATGACACAGGTGAGGGTAGGAATGTAGATTGGCCGGTAAATTGAGCGCTTCGCTCCCTCTTCACCACAACGGTCCGGTACAACGACCACATCACTGCCGACGCTGCACCGATCCACCTGTCAATCTCACGCTCCATCCTCCCCTCACTTGTGAACAAGACCCCGAGATACTTGAACTCCTCCACTTGAGGCAAGGATTCCCCACCCACCCGGAGAGGGCAAGCCACCTTTTTCTGGTCGAGAACCATGGCCTCGGATTTGGAGGAGCTGATCCTCATCCCAGCCGCTTCACACTCGGCTGCAAACCGCCCCAGTGCACATTGGAGGTCCCGGTTCGATGAAGCCATCAGGACAACATCATCTGCAAACAGCAGAGATGAGATCCTGTGGTCCCCAAACCGGATCCCCTCCGGCCCCTGACTGCACCTAGAAATTCTCTCCATAAATATAATGAACAGAACCGGTGACAAAGGGCAGCCCTGGCAGAGTCCAACATGCAACCGGGATCTTAATTGGCTTGGCTGGATCATAAAATCTCAGTACCGGTTCACATGTAAGCTGTGTCTTCAGATCTTTCCACGCTTTTTCATGTTCATGACTCCATTCCCATTCTGTTTTCTTTTCTGTTAGTTGTCTCAGCGGTGCCATGCGTTCAGAGAGATTGGGTATGAACTTTCCCATGTAGTTTATCATTCCATTGAATCTCTGTACATCTTTCTTGCATTGTGGCCTTGGCATGTTTTCAATTGCTGATACTTTTCTGGGATCAGGTCTAATGCCCTCACTGCTCAGAATATCTCCAACAAATATCAGTTCTTTCACACCTAGCTGGCATTTCTCTTTGTTCAGCTTCAAGTTTGCTTTTCTTGTTGCTTCTAAGACACTTTTCAGTCTTTTGTCATGTTCAGCTTTCGTACTTCCCCATACAATTATGTCATCCATAGACGTGTCTACACCTTCCAGATGCTCATAGATCATGTGAATCGTCTTGTGATACACTTCTGGTGCTGAGGCTATACCAAATGGTAACCTCAAAAATCGGTATCTGCCAAATGGGCTGTTAAACGTGCACAGTTTTGAGCTTGCACCGTCCAACTTCAGCTGCCAAAATCCAGATGATGCATCTAATTTGCTAAAGTACTTTGCATTAGCGAACTGTGACATTATCTCTTCTCTAGTGGGTAGTTTAAAATGTTCTCGCTTTATGGCTCTGTTCAAGTTTCTTGGATCCATACATACTCTAGGCTTGCCATTCTTTTTATTCACAATGACCAGAGAACTCACCCAGTCGGTTGGTTCGTCAATTCTCTCGATCACTCTCAGTCTCTCCATTCTGTCCAATTCTTCTTTCATGGGCTTTAGAAGAGCAAATGGCACTTTTCGACATGGATTGATAACTGGTGGCACTTTCTTGTCAACTTGGATTGTATGCTCTCCAGGAAGACAGCCTAGACCCTGAAACAGATCCTTGTACTCTTCCATCATTTCGTCATAGTCTGTATCTTCCTTTTCTACTGCTAGCACTCTCTTTACCAGGTTCAGTCTCTCACAAGCAGATAACCCCAATATGGTCTGCACTTTCACTGGCACTACTATGAACGCAAGTGTATATTCTCTTTCTTTGTGTGTCACTTTGACCATGCATTTTCCTTTAACTGGTATTGATGCTCCTGAGTATCCCGTTACTTTCACTTTTGTTGCATGTAATTTAGGTCTGGGTATAATTTTGTTAAACACTGTCTCTGAAATTACATTTGCTTGAGCTCCAGTGTCTAATTTCATCATAATGTGTGTGTCATTCACTTTCAAGTTCAGCATCCAATCCTTCTTATCTGTATTTAGTTCTGTTACTACATCTACATAAAATTGTTCAGAGTCACTCTCATTTAATGTGTGCACCTTGCTTTGTTGTGCCTGACTCTTGCACTGTCGCGCATAGTGGTTCTTTTTGTTGCAATTATTACACACTTTACCATACGCAGGACATTTTCTCGGAGGATGCTGTGTGCCACATCGGCTACATGCTTTTCCTCGCACGTCTCTGTGCGCCGATTTCGTTTCACTCTTAACATCGGGAGCGGTGCTCTTCTTCCTAACTGCTCCTCGTTCATCTCTTCTCAATGCATCCACATTGCAACTCTCACTGCCCAACTCCTTCGCCTGTGTTTTCACTGTTTCTGCTGCTCTGCATATGTTAATAGCTTTTTCTAGATCCAGATCTTGTTCTCTTAACAGCCTTTCACGTAGACTATTATCTGGAATTCCGCAAACAAGTCTGTCTTTTATTAACGAGTCAGTCAGTTCTCCAAACTCACATGTCTTGCTTCTGTTCCTCAACTCTGTCACGTACTGATCAACTGTTTCTCCCGTTTTCTGAACACACGTGAAGAATCTGTGCCTCTCAAACGTGACGTTTCTTTTCGGGATACAGTATAACTCAAACTGCTCAAGTATTTTATCCAATTTCATTTTGTCCTCTTGTGCTTGAAACTGAAAGTTGTTATAGACTTCCAGCGCTTCGTCACCCACCACATGCAAGAACACTGAGGCTTTCGTTTTAGCATTTTTTTCGTCAGCACCAATAGCTGTTAAATACAACTGGAAACGTTGCTTAAACTTTCTCCAATTCTCGGCCACGTTACCGGTGAACTGAAGATTGGGTGGTGGTTGTAGCGCTTGCATCTCTTTTTTAAATTCTTTGTTATGCTCTTTCTCTCCCTCGGAAAACAGGCTAACAAATCTTCCGGTTTTATGCTAACTCGCTGGGCTCTCAATACGCTAGCATCCGTCGTTTCGGTGAATAATTTTCAATTCGCTCTTAAAGTTTTACTGTCTCTTCAAGTCCATCTTCTGACACCATGTTTTGTTTGTGTTGTGGGTTCTTCAATAACGACACCGGTACTTGAAGAGAACAAACTTTATCTACCTCGTTGCGCTAACACACACATACATACATCATGCACCGTGTCTCTCTTTCGGACCCCCGCGCATAACTATATCGGCTTCCGTATATACATGCGTCATGTATCCAATCACATTGATGTTGCGATGTTGCAGAGACGTGTCAGCCAAGACAGCCCTAGAACATCCAGAGACCTGAGATGCTCAATTTGAAAGTAATAGTAGTATTTCGAATCAGAAGGACAAAGTATAATGGTATTCTCAAAGGATAGATCTCAAAAATAACCATTAAAATCATATCTGAAGGAGCGGCACTCTGATCATTTCATATCGTAAAGCTTTTGTCTCTTGTAAATTTACTCACAGTGGGAAGAGGAACCAAAACTTTTAATAAAGTATAGTGTTATCAGATATTAAAAATTCAGAACGGGGACACACCAGGGTTGGGATGGTTGGTATTGGTGATTTTCAGATTCTAGAATGTGATGATATTATACTCTCAGATGGGGGGCAAGAGCCAGTTATTCCTATTGATTACACTGTATTTTTGTCATGAAATATCCAAAACGTAAATGCATACATGTGGGATCTGATTGTTTCTATTAGGGACTAGACCCAAAAACTCACTGTAGCCTATTACAACAAAAAATCTGGGTTTCAACAATATTAATTTTAGCTGCCCCCCATTTGTATTAAATATTACTTACATAAAGAATGTTGTGATGCCATCTGAAACCCAGCAATAAAAAAAAAGAAAAAAACTGTGAAAAGAGTGAGTTACATTGTCCATTCTCGACTCAATTTGGCTGAGGGATTATTTTTTATGTATTTCTTTTCCTTATGGTCAAGCATGAATTTTCTGTATTTTAGCTAAATAAATAAATAAATATATATATATATGAATATATAATGTCCCTCTTTTGTTGACGGATATCAAATTTGTCAAAAATCGCGACACCCGGGACATTTCTTGGATATATCTGGGATAAATCAGTGGTTTTGGAGAAATCTGCTGGGACAGGGGACACATCAAAATTGGGACTGTCCCGGGTAAACAGGGACATCTGGCCACTCTACTCAAGTACTACTCTTGTACAATATACAGTGGTACCTCACCTTACGAAATTAATTCGTTCCAGAAGTGGTTTCGTAACGTGAAGTTGAGTAGCTATTTCAATGGAAAATGCCTGATTCGTTCCAAGGTTTTTTTTATAGTGTAACTTTTTTTTTTTTTTTTTATAGTGTAACATTGTGTTCTGCATCCTGATTGGCTAAGAGACTGTAAACCCTGGAGTAAACGTGGACTAAGCCAGGTCTAAACCTGGACTGGCCCTGGACTAAACCAGGACTGGACCCGGTCTAGACCTGGACTAAATCAGGATTAAACCACCACGTGCCGCTCTGCTGGTTTCATGCGGCTGGTTTGTGGCTCAGGCTCCAGAGGACGCAGTCCGCGCGCTGCGGTTCTATCTCGTGCTTGCAGCCCCGGTGTACGCGCAGCCTCGCGCCGGTCGAGCCGACCAGGACTAGGGGTGCACTTCTTCAAGGGGTTGATGCGCAGTGCCATTGGGTGATTCCTGCGGATACAGTGACTCGCGCTTCACTATTAATAAATTTTGTTGAAAATCTATGAAAGTTTGAGTGTTGATTGAGTGTTTATTAAACCATTAAATTAAGACATGCAAATCATTTACCATTGAAATAAATTTCACACAATTTAATTCCACTGAAATTATTAAATTTAACTTAAAATTATGAATTCAAAAGAACTTAAAGGGATATGCCACCCCCAGGTCAAATTCTGGCATCTCACCACAGTCCAGAGACTAAAACAAGTGATGAAAAGCGTTTTCCTGCTCACCCAGCCATTGTCCGAGTCTGTCAGCACTGACCGCCGCGCGAGCTGCTGCTCCTCCGCCTTAGACTGGAGTCTAACGTCGCCAGAGAAAGATTTCGGCCAAAAGGAATTAATTTGCTCGATGCTTTTCCCAATTACTTTCTGTGTAGTGCGCATTCATATCGAGTGCAAATAAATGTGCAAATCAACACGGAGAGCTTGCCTTGGTCATTTTGGGTGGGAACTATTTTTCAGTGCGGAAGAACATGGCCGAATCACGCACCACGTTGTGCAACAGGGGAACTCCCTTCCCGGTGCGTAACTGGGATTCCCCTGGCAGCGTGCTGCGTGATACGGCCATGTTCTTCCGCACTGAAAAATAGTTCCCACCCAAAATGACCAAGGCAAGCTCTCCGTGTTGATTTGCACATTTATTTGCACTCGATATGAATGCGCACTACACAGAAAGTAATTGGGAAACGCATCGAGCAAATTAATTCCTTTTGGCCGAAATCTTTCTCTGGCGACGTTAGACTCCAGTCTAAGGCGGAGTAGCTGCAGATACCGCGGCGGTCAGTGGCGACAGACTCGGACAATGGCTGGGTGAGCAGGAAAACGCTTTCCACCACTTATTTTAGTCTCTGGACTGTGGGGAGATGCCCAAATTTGACCTGGGGGTGGCATATCCCTTTAACATAAATTTCACACAACTTAATTTCACTGAAATTTATTACATTTAATTTAAGATTATGAATTCAAAAGAACTTAACATTAAATTAAAATTAAACTTTTTATCATTTTTTTTTTTTTTTACATTTTTCTGTTTTATGATATTTTTTCACATGTAATTTTTCACTTGTTTTAATTATTGTCACTGTTTGGGCCTGTTTCGGCAGTGCTTGTTGACGGATGTTTGGTAAAATATCGGTCCAATGATGATTGCCTTTGACGACTTTTCATAATTTTCCTAAAATGCACAAGACATACGTTGTCAAAGTGGCCGATAGCACGACTCGTGAACACTTTTTCTGGATGTTTTTTTTTCCACGAATTCGGAAAGTTCGTGAAATTTCACCAGCATTTCTTTTATTCGTGCTGATGGAATGATAGCTGCCTCCTCTTCGGCCTCCTCTTCGCTGAATTCCTCGTGCATTGCCGAGCGTTGCATCACCTCCAGCTCCATCAGCTCCTCCGTTGAGAGTTCTTCTTGGTGCTCCTCGACCAACTCGTCAATGTCCTCCTCATTGACCTCCAGCCCCATGGCCTTTCCCAGCGACACAATTTCGTCCACCTCATAAGGTTTAGGTTGAGGCTCGGAGTCTCTCGGAGCAACGGCGTGCGGCCACAGCTTCCTCCAAGCAGCATTAAGGGTACGTCTGGTCACCTCCTGCCAAGCCATGTCAATTAACTTCAAGCACACAACGATGTCGAAGTGATGCTTCCAAAATTCACAAAGGGTAAGCTGGGTAATTTCGTGTAAAGTTTTTTAAAATTTGAAATGACTTGCTGGTCCATGGGCTGGATGAGAGGGGTGGTGTTTGGAGGAAGGTACAGCACCTTGATGAAGGAGAACTCCTCCAGGATATCATCTTCGAGGCCGGGTGGGTGGGTGGGCGGGGGCATTGTCAAGAATCAGCAGAGACTTGAGGGGGAGGTTGTTCTCTTCGAGGAACTTCTTCATGGCAGGGCCAAACACCAAGTTCACCCATTCAACAAAAAAATTGTCGGGTGACCCAGGCCTTGGCGTTGGCCCTTCACATGAAGTTAAGTTTCTCCTTCAGGATTTTGTGAGCTTTGAAGGCTCGTGGATTTTCCGAGTGGTACACTAGCAGGGGCTTAATCTTGCACTCTCCACTGGCATTACAAAAGAGAGCAAGCGTAAGGCGGTCCTTCATGGGCTTGTGTCCTGGCATTTTCTTCTCCTCAGCTGTGATGAAGGTGCGGCAAGGCATCTTCTTCCAGAATAGACCAGTCTCGTCACAATTTAAAACTTGCTGTGGAATGTACCCTTCTTCCACAACAAGTTGTTCGAATTTTTTTATAAATTCTTCTGCCGCCTTCTGGTCTGAACTAAATGCCTCGCCATGCCGTACGACAGAGTGGATCCCGGTCCTTTTCTTAAATTTCTCGAACCACCCACGCGATGCTTTAAATTCCGGGGGTGCTTGCTGTTCCGAAGAACCCTCACGTCTATCCTCCTTTACAAGGTCAGTAAATATGGCAGTTGGTTTTTCAGAAATAATTGCCTCCGTCAATGTATCTCCTGCAATTTCTTTCTCCTTTATCCAAAGGAGTAACAGTGTCTCCATCTTGTCGTGCAGTGGCGACCTCTTTTTTGATATCACAGAGAGGCCTTTGGAAGGGGTGGTCGCTTTTAAGGCCTCCTTCTGCTTCAATACCGTACCGATGGTAGACGGGTTTCGTCCATATTCCTTTGCGATATCACACAACCACATGCCACTTTCATATTTTCTTATCATCTCCTGTTTTTCCTGTATTGATAACAGAGCCCCGCTTCTTCTTTTCACTGGCACCGGGAATCACTTTCTTGGGGCACATGATGAATAATAAAGTTGCAATGAGCACACTCGAAAAACTCACGAAATAACAGTAGTAACTCTGTCCTTTACGCGTGTTAGAACTCCGTGACGAACGAGGGTCAGAGGCACAGGAAAAGCATCATGGAGATGAACAAAATACAGAATGCTACAAGTACATGTAATTACGTTTCAGGGGATTCAGGCGGCTGTCAAGCCGCCTGTCAAGCCGCATCTGAGCGCGCGAGCGCGCATCTGAGCGCGCGTTAGGCCTATTTGAATTTTTGAGATTTTTGTAACTTGAAATTTCATTCGTATCTAGAGACCAAAATTTGACTTGAAGGCGTTTCGTAACTTGAAAATTTCGTTTGTTGGGTCATTCATAAGGTGAGGTACCACTGTATTACTCAAGTGGAATTAAAAATATGCGGTCTGAAAAGTACTCTGAAAAGCACGATTTTATGTAAAAAGTTACTCAAAATGTACCTTTTTTGTTTGTTTGTTTGTTTGTTTGTTTGTTTTTTTACTCAAAATGTACCGAAACACTACCTACTTTTGCCTTTAACGTCACACGCTACAGAATTCCACCGGAAGTGCGTTGCATGCTGGGAGCTGTAGTTCAAAACGTCTGTTCCGGTCTCTCCTGTCAGAATGGCTCGTTCAATATCCATTCATTTAGCTGTTTTATCTTCTATATATTTCCTATTTATTGCGAGAATTGTAAATTGCAATAACGGGAAGCGGGTAAGCTTAAATATTTCTCTGCCTCGAGTAAGATTAACGCCGGAAGAGAGAAATAAACACGTTAATGACAAGCGGCGCGTGTTAGCATGTGTTAGCGTCAGCCGCTAACAGCTAACGCAAATCTCGTTTATTTTGCAGATTGGAGACACTTTAGACGTCGAATTAAGTGGGTTTTCGGTTCTACTTGAACACTCATTTGAAGTTGGTAAGAATATGCTTTTTATTGTATTTGTATCCCGATTCAAACCACAATTTTCTCTTGCAATATCAGCAAAAATAAACAGTTCCACCTTACACAACATTAACCTGCTGCATTCAACTAATACATCCATGGCTTTAATGGGAAATCTGTGTTAACTGGAGAGTGAACTATAGTGCATAAAACCTGCAGACTGAATGATTAAAATGTTCTTAATAATATTTGATTTGATCTAATATTGTTAATCCAACTAAGCACTACACTGACTTTCATTCATGTTGTTTGTTCTTTGATTAAGTTTGCACATGTTTTAGGCTGTTTTCCACAGAGAGTGAGAAGTGTTCCTGGTGATATACTGTACTTAGACCTTATTTAACCCTACCTGTACCTTGTGTTTTATTACATATTATTACATATTTTTTGATTATATTGTTTACTTCTTCCCCTGCACTTTTTGCAACTCTTTTTTTTTACCATGTACTATTATTGCATGCTATTGGTACTTCTTGACTATCTTAGCGAGTCAATGGTTCTTCTGATCCTAAGCATTTCATTGTTGACCTTGTGTTGATCCTGCATATGACAAATAATCAATATTGAATCTTGTTAGTATAATGATTAAACTCTAATCCAGATTAATAGCCACTACAGACTTAAAGGTGCATTGTGCAGCTTTTCTGGTGGTCGAGGGCCATCACCCGCACCCGAGGGGGGGCTCTCACAGATCTGGAACTTCTTCTTTAAGAGGCTCCTCTGTCCTCCACTCATTACCTATATTAAAGGTACCTGGTTATCAGTATAAAAGACACCTGTCCACAACCTCAATCAGTCACACTCCAAAGTCCACTATGGCCAAGGCCAACGAGCTGTCAAAGGACACCACAAACAAAATTGTAGGCTTGCACCAGGCTGGGAAGACTGAATCTGCAATAGGTAAACAGCTTGGTGTGAAGAAATCAACTGTGGGAGCAATTATTACAAAATGGAAGACATACAAGACCACTGATAATCTCCCTCAATTTGGGGCTCCACGGAAGATCTCATCCCATTTGGATGATCCTGAAGAGTATTGGGAGAATGTCATATGGTCAGATGAAACCAAAATAGAACATTTTGGCAAGTGTGATTTTCTGTATATATATAAATATATATATATATATATATATATATATATATATATATATATATATTATATAAATATATAAATATATAAATATATAAATAAAAACAGGCCTCTCACATCTTTTTAAGTGTGAGATCTTGCCTTGCACAATTGGTGGCTGACTAAATACTTTTTTGCCCCACTGTACCTGTCTTCCGGTCCTGTCCATGTCTAGTCTCCCCATGTCATTTTGTATTGTGTGTTTCAAATTTATGGACAGAGTGGCAGGTCCAATTTCGATTCCTTTGTCGAGTACACGTGAACAAACTGACAAATAAAGGCAATTATTATTATTATTATTAGAGAGAGGCAACCCTGTTCACAGAATTATTATATATTTGAGCAATAGAAACACCCATATATGCTAGATACATGTGCTTAATGTCATATTATATGGAGTATTTCAGGTAATTAAGCAGTAACATCTCCAGGGAAACAAGGTGACGGATCCTATATCAGAAAAGTTGATAAATTGCTTAAAAGAAGAGTGTGGAGAGTGTTTGTTTGGGGTTGACAACCAGCAGAATTAAGGGGAATTAACTATTCAAAATAAAAAGAAAACATATTTATTCAATTGCTAAAAGGGAGAGCACTGTTCTTTGTATTTAAAATTTTACAGATTTTAACTTGTTTTCTTGTTTCAGATGATGTAACAAACTTTCGTGTTCGAGGATCTTTGATTTTAAAACCTGGACGAGAGCAGAGTGTCACAATCTCTCAAAGCCAGCTCTCAGAGGAGGACAGAATCAGACTCAAGGTAAATATGTGCACTTTTATATAAAAGACAGTTAGTAGAACATTTTGCCTTTTGCTGTGGTGTTCTTGGTCTCCAGCTAATGTGTTTGTGTGTGGTGGTCTGTGGGCCTGCAATGGTCAGAATAACCATCACTTAATAACAATAAAAATTAATCACTGACCAGTTTTTTGTCATTTAAATTGTTTAATTGTTATCTGGACTACACAATTCTGTTTTTTTTTAATAACCAAATTATAAAATTAAAATTAAAATGGTAACACAAATAAACGAATTGTGAGTTGCAACAATATTATTCTCTTTGTCTGGTTCAAAGTGTGTTTAAAAATGCCATACAATAAATACATTTAAAAAATAATAAATATAACTATGATCCTATATATTTTTTCTCTTATTAAAGAACATTGAGTTGCTGTTTTGTATGTGAAAGATGCCTTGCCTTGTAACTAACGTGTCGTTTTCCCTCTTCTCCAGGAGGTAGCAGCAGTGGATGGCCTGTATAAGATCAGAGTGCCTCGAGTTTCGCTTCAGCCCGATAGAACAGAGCGGCAGATGGGCGGATATCTCACAGCCTTCGTCAGAGCTGTAAGAGTTTCCATCATTGTTTTTATTCAAGGATCATGTTATATAAGATTGTTATGTGGGGCATTGTGTAACTTTTCTTGTGGAGGCTTCGCCAAATGCTTTTCTCTGTGGAGATGTTATTGCTTTTGTCTGGAATGTTTCACAGTATGGCATTAAACAGCTATACCTTACATTCATTCAATTACTGGTAGTGTTATAGCTCAAAAACAGGCATTCTGACTATCTTCATAGAGACCAAGCCAGACCAACTTACAGACAAGTTCAGATCTGTGGAGAGGTGCCCCGCTCACAGTCAGAATGCCTGTTTTTGAACAGCGTGGAACATTCCACGCAGAGCAATGACCTCTAACTATTAATGCAAGGAACATTTGTCTGTGTCTCCTCCTGTTTGTCTCTTCCACGCATAACTCTCGAACCACTCATCCAACTGATCTAATGGTACAGGTGTGTGCAGTGCCAAGTTTCATGTTGTAAGGGCAAAAAAGCGAAAGATATCGGTCAGTCACACAATAGCGCTCCATAGCTCCAGTTTTATGTGCTCTCTCCTGTCTCTTAGCAACGGCTGCCCATAGTGATAGAACTCTTTGTGTATTTTCATTTATGCTGTTCTAATAAAATCCCTAAGAGCTTTTTCAGTGTCGGGAGCGCCTCCTGGCAGCTAGATATAAGCAGTGTCTAACCAGTACAATAACCAGAGCTGACGAAGCCTCTCGGATGAGCGGCGAAACGTTTTCAACCAAACAAACTTTGTCCAGTTGACAAATTGAACTTCTCCTTTTTATCAAAATCCCTAACATTATTTTATTGTTACTTCCTGCTCATTTCACCTGATATCACCAACTTCAACAATATGGTAGCCCACAACAGTCTGGCACATCTTCTACGGACCCTGCACTAGTATTCATAGAAACAAGCAGATGATGATGGACCCCTAACCAAAAGGCTACTTAGTGCACCTTTAAATAAAACATAACAAATTATAACCTTCCCAACAACTTCCCAGCAGCTCATCTGAAAAAAAACTTTCTGGAAGCAAATATATATACATAATACATTGTAATGTAATGTACTCTTTATTGGGTAGCATGGGCATTGGGAACTTTCTCTGACAACCTCTCCTGATTGAACCTTTTTAAAAGTATTTCATATGTGTGGTTGAGGCGCTGAAAAATTACATAAGATGACTACTACCTGTTGCTATGTACCATCTAACTTTTCTGGTGGAGGATTTACCACCTGCTTGTCTTCATGGTGATGATATTGTGCTGTCTAGGTTATTCAATAGTACAGCATTAAATTTATCTATCTTACATTTATACTGTCACATGTGTTTTAATTCCTAAATGCATTCTTACTGTTAATGAAGTCACCTCTGAACAGATCTGACCTGTAAATTGGCCTTGTGAGGTCCATGCTTGTCTCCATGCAAGTTGATAATTTTAAAATGGTACTGAGGGACATTTCAGTTAAAGCAATAACATCTCCATGGTGACAAGCAGATGACAAGTTACAATCACTTCCTTGTGTGATTATGGGGCCGCACAGACATACTAATTTTCAAGTTTTTTTTTTTTTTTTTTTAAATCTGGTCCAGAAATTTCTGCTCTTATGGAAATGTGAGACTCATTGCTTAAACCTTCTCATCTCCTTTTGTCCAGTGTGCAATGGTAGAGTCTCACCTGAGCGACGTCCTGACGCTGCACACGGATGTATCGGGCGTCGTGATTGGAGTTTCCATAGTGACGGTCCCTGGCGCCTGCAGAGGGACAGAGGTGGAGGACGAGGTCGACTTGGAGGTTTTCAACACCACCCTAACTGTCATGGCCCCCACCAGTGCCCCCGGGTCAGTCAGGTTCATGGGTCTGTCTGTATTATAGGGCTGAATGTTTTGGGATTAGGCATGGGACCATGAACAATAATATAATTTATCATTATAAAAAGGGTGGACATTTTTGTATAATCATAACAATTGCCAACAAAGATCATCACTTTTTATCACCAGAAAAAAGCTTAAAGGAAAAGTAACGTTTTTTACAATCTGAGCCTTATTTCGGTAATAAAAGTTGTTTTACTCACCCATAGCACTTTGGTGTCATATGGAGCACTTCCGGAGATGTTTTAGGTTTGCGATCTCCATAATGTGAGTTCTCGGGGCACATGTTTGCGGTCTCCAAATAACACAAACTTTAGCACTTTTCAAATCATAGAAGCTCGATGTCTTAGTCGATGTCTAGTCTTGCCTGTAATCCGAGATTTAGCCATAGTTTCGAGTAGATGAGGACGCCAGTCCGCATGTGCGGAGTGTGCTCTCAGCTCTCGGGACCCAAACATGAAACGCAAAGCTGTAAACTATGGATAAATCTCGGATTACAGGCCACTTTTGACTCAAATGAAAGCGTAGACTAAGACATCGAGCTTCTATGATTTGAAAAGTGCTAAAGTTTGTGTTATTTGGAGCCCGCACGGGGCATATTACATGATCGGGGAATATATTATATGCCCTGAGCTATGGCTAGAAGTCGCGCTAGGCTAACGAAAATCTAAAACATCTCTGGAAGTGCTCCATATGACACCAAAGTGCTATGGGTGAGTAAAACAACTTGTTTTATTACCGAAATAAGGCTCAAATTGTAAAAAACGTTACTTTTCCTTTAACCTAAAACCAGAAAAAAGCTTAACCAAAAAGTAACTTAAAATCACAACGTAAACGGCCCTGGTCCATGCATTTGAGCAACGTTTTTATTGCCCTAGTACAAGCAGATCTTGAGGTAATTTTTTCACGTTTTAAGACAGAAAAATTAGGTACAGTGCATTATCTTACGCAGAAGGAGATCCACCAGTGTTTGACTTTTGAAGTTGGAGTGCCACTCTTTGTATTTGATACTGGAATTTTGTTCTTTGTGTAGATTTGCTTTGGACTTGCCTCAGCACAGCTTAATGATGTGAAGGGTATGTCCAGTTGCAAAGTCTGTAATGTAACAAGACATTACAGACAAAACGGAGAGCGGGGTTTCCTCTTCACAGATCTGACCTGTAACTTGACCTGGTTTGGTCTTGATGTAGACAGATTTAATGCCATACTGTGAAACATTTCAGACAAAGCAATAACCTCTCCATGGAGAAAAGCATTTGACAAGTCGCACAATGCACCTTTTAAAGTGCATATGACGGGAGTCTTTTTTTCCCCTATTATGGCTTGGGTTTGGTGGGATAGTAACTGTGGTAGATATTTTTATTTCATTTAAGTGCCAGTTTGTGGAGAAAGATGTGAATAAAAGTACAAAAAGTAGTAGCAATGACTTCTAAAACAGAAAATTCAAACAAAAATGCACAAGAAATATTTTATTTTACACAATAAAGGTGTTGTAATTTGTTTTCATTAGTCTAATCATAACTTTTGAGTCATTTTAGACATGTTTTGACTATTGTTTACATTATGTAACATTATGTAACAGTTACAAAGTTACCGCTACATATGTTACCTATGCAGCCTGTGTCCAGCCAACAAGTGAAATAAATTTTACTCTTGGGACAAGATTTATCGTTAAATCTTAAAAGGGCCATATTATGCTCTTTTCTGATCTAAGTTATAATATTGTTTCCTCATCACAAACAGTTCTGGAGTTCTGTTTCATTTCCTCACACGTTTAACACACTAACCCTGCATATTCAGTCAAAAATACTCCACTTTGTGATGTCATGTGGCAATACAGGAAGTGCTTCATACATCTTCACTAGATTCATTTGGATGATTTCAGCCCTGGAATTGCCAGTCTTTACTGAACCATACCACTATATGACATCACAAGGTGGAACAGAAGATTTTGAGCTTTGGAGATGTTCCTCCAATATGTGAATGAAACAAAACACAACTTGAGTTATGTTTTTGAGGAGGTAACATTATAACATGTCATGTAATATAGTGCCCTTTTTTAAAAACAATTATTTTACTATGCTTTAGTGAAACGAGAAGTCTAACCTGTCATACACACTTTTTAAAAACAGAATAAGTTATATATTTTACGGAACCATTGAAAATCGACTCACATCTGAAGTAACAGTCTTGATGAGGACAACAGAGGACTTGGAGTTTGGCTGCTGCACAAAAATTCAATATGAAAAGTTAAGTCGTATCACTATTTCAAAATTTGTACATCATTTGATTTTGTTTCTTATTTTAAGTGCAAAAAGTTCTTGTTTTTCTTATCTTAGGTGGAGCAACTTGGCAAGATGTATTTTCATATTTTAACTACAAAAAGTAGATCATTTTACTTGTCAAGTTAAATTTACTCAGATCATGCTAAAACTTTTTTAATTCAGGTAATCTTAAAGGTCCCATGGCATGAAATTTTCACTTTCTGAGGTTTTTGAACGTTAATGTGAGCTCCCCTACCCTGTTTAGCCCCCCCCATGGCTAAAAGTTGTGAAATGTCTAAACTGAGCATTTGCGGTCCTTTTCACAGGTTTTCACAAAACCAGTGTTCAAACGGGCGAGTTCGGACAAGGCACCTTTTTGACGTCAGATCGGTAAATGCAGCTCCAGCCCCTCCCTCTGTCTCCGCTCAGCGTCCCTGTATATCCCGCCCATAGAGTTTGGACTGTGAATGCGCTACGCAATGCGAAATGCGTTTTTTTATTTGCCTGGAGGCACGTCCGAGTGTTTCTAGGCTCGCAAGTCCCTTACCCGACCCTCTGGACCTCTGAAATACCAGTGGTTTAATTTTATTTTCTGTGTAAATATGCTTTTTTTCATTGCAAAGTCTCTCATCTGTCTTCCTGTGTTAAACACGGAAGAGAGGAGACGAGCTGCGCTTCGAGCGGGGCTCCTTAGCCAATCTCTCTGTCCTTCTCATTTGCACTGAAGCAGCAACACCCACAATAAAGCATTTTAGACATATCTAGCCTCATGAAGACTGTCAGAGTCATATCTCATGCAGTGAGTGTTGATTTTGAAGAAGGATTCATTTACAGTATTAGGGAACCATTAAGGAGCCATATAAAAGCATCAAGAAGTACCATGTCATGGGACCTTTAAAGGTGTAAATGGTCTGGTGGAGGATCCATCACCTTCTTGTCTCCATAGAGATGTGCCTAGAGTGTTCCGCAGTATGGCCATAAACTTGTGCATCTCCACAGAGAACTGCAAGCTAAATTACAGGTGCCTCCAGGGCAGGGGCCACCAGGTGAAAAAAATGCCAGTTTGAAAAGTCAAATGTTATTGTCCAAAAAACAAAAAAACTACAGTGTAACCAGTCTGTTGGTGCATTCCAAAGCTGGTTATCTGTAATTTACAAATAAAATCCAATTTATCTCATCCCATTAACAAGGGTTAGTACTTTACTCATTGATTAAGAAGAAATGGACCATGTTTTCAATGTGATATTTTTTCCTTTATTTATTTATTTATTTTTATATGGATAAATGTGTGTGTGTCCCTGTTTGGCTAATCTACCTGTCAATCACAACCCTCTGAAAACGGGGACCACCCACACATCTTTGGAAAGTATTGAATAACTACTCTGGACCTATTACAACAAGTATGCAATGAGGCACAACACTCAATTAAAATTCAAATGAAAAGTCAAATGGCACTGAAATGACTTCAGATACAAGTTACAAAAATGCTAATCACCACAAAACCTGGATCTTGAGGATAACCACCACATAAACCATGAAAACAGTTGACGCAGGTTAAATCCAACAATGTTCTGTAGTTAATCAGTTACAGACATTTGTCTAATATATTTGTTTAGCCTTTGGTTTAGCATTAACCATGTTGTTCATAGGAGTTAATTCAGCTAGAACATTCTGAGGTCAGAGCTCCTAATGTTCAACCGGGAAATATCTGACCTCATAAGGGCGTAATGGTTCAACCCATGATACTGATTTAAAATGTCTCCTGTCAGCTTGGGTTACTCCTGAATTTTTGTTGACAACAAGAGACAAATCACCCCTCTTCTCCTGAAGGGAAAATCATTTTTTTATTTTTTCATTTTAACTAGTGGTGTCAGGCAATTATAAAAATTAATCTAATTAATGACAGGTTTGTAATTAATTATTCTAATTGCATTTTAATTTCGAGAGTGAGAGAGAGAGATTGAGAGAGAGAGGCGATTGAGTTTGTCAGTTTTTCTGTGTGTGGTCGCTTTGCTCATTCATTTTCCAAATTCTGCGAGTGTGGTTTGGTGGTGTGTTGAAGTGCGCTCACACTCGCTCTATCACAGGTAACAACGGAACTTGTCCGGACGTGTTTATCGTTCAAATGATCCGTCAGGCTGGAGCAGCTTTGGTGATTGGAAAATTCTTTTTGACAGAACCTACAAATCACGGCGTTCTTGATGACAGTCCCGTCTTCGTTCTTTTTATAAATAAACTTGCCATTCAAAGGCCCTGGCAGCGATTTGATCGCCACACGCCAAATTTAAAATGCACGCGCATTGAATTGCCGCTCATAATTAATTGAGTTAATTTTTATAACACGTTAATTTGCAGTATAATTAATGAATCTAATTAATGCGTTAAACTGACAGTCCTAATTTTAACATTTATAGTTCACTCAGTGTTGTTGTGGCCTCCATTTTGTCAAGATCAAAGTCAAATTATTTACTGTATTTACTGCAAATTTACCCAAACAAAACCTGATCTTCAAAAATAAATAAAATCAAATACTTTTTTCCTGTTTCAAAACAATATTTTCAGAATGGACTATTTGAATCATAACACTGAGCAACATTCCACTTCAGAGCTCATGGAAAGACCATTAGGCATCATGTGCTGTTTTGATTGGCTGGATTTTCCAAGTTGTAAACTTGAACTGTAATGATCCATCTCAAAATTCCTACTTGGAAACTTGAAGTATTTCAGAACCCCAAGGAAATTCAGAGATAGAACCAACATTTGTATTGCTAAAGTTTAAAAGTTAAAAAAATGGATGGTACTTGTGTTGTGTTGTTTTGTCTGGTTCTTTTACTGTTCATTTATATCACAGAAGTCATTGTGAGAAGTTTATTTACAAACTCATCAGAGAGAAATGACCAAGGCTCAGATCTGTTTCAGATGGTTCAAACAGAGTGGGAATGGGTTTACCCTTTGAATTTATGCATCTAAATAAAATGCTGCACTAAAATAATAATAATTAAAAACAAACTTCCTACACTAAATATGCTTTTTTGTGCACAAAGCTCTGACTGGTGATGCTACTCTGCTCTTTGCTGCTTGCCTCCTGTGTTGGTTCAGTGTTCATCAGTGTAAAAATACATACAAATTTGAAATGAAAAGATTTGGTTCTTTTAAAAAAATGAGATCCGGTTCAACATTAAAGGGATAGTGCATTTTTTTTTTATGTTAATCTGTATGGGTTTCCTTCTAAAAGTTATGTGCGGTAACACCGGCTTACCTCTGACAGTTTGCGCTCAGCCCAGTTCTCCTCAGGTAATTGGGTCCGGTAACTTCGCGGGAACTCGTAATAAAGCTTGTTTTTCTTGTCAAAACAAAACATTTGTCCGAAAGGTGATATATTTGCGTCCCAAACAGTTGTCCACGAAACATCCAGCAGCGTAGTTAGCATTCGCATACCTCGTCTCGATTCGTATCACTGCACGCCTATTACTTATTAGTAGCCTGTTAACCTTTAGCGGAAGTGAACGACGGATGTGGTCCGCCGTAAGGGGAAGTTTACGAGTGAACAGGCAGCTAATAGGCGCGCAGTGATACGAACCGGGCTGAGCGCAAACTGTCAGAGGTAAGCCAGTGTTACCGCACATAACTTTTTGAAGGAAACCCATACTGATTAACACAAAAAAAAAACACTATCCCTTTAAGGAACAGTTCAAACTAGTTATAGCTATGACAACAAAGCAAATATTCACTTTCATACGTCGATGTGTAACTTAAAGGTGCATTGTGTAACTTTTTGGGTGGAGGTCTGTCTGTTGTTTCTATAGATGTTACTGCTCTACCTGGAATGTTCCACAATATAACATTAAACTGCTCGACCTTACATTTATTAGGTAGTTTTATTGCTCAAAAATGCCTAGAAAAACAGACATTTTCTGACTGAGCGAGGTCGGCTCTCCACAGATCTGACCAGTAACTCCATGGTTTGGTCTCCATGGAGATAGAAAGGTTTAATGGAGTACTGTGACTGAAACATTCCAGACAGAGCAATAACATCTCCATGGAGAAAAGTATTAAATGGACCATCCGCCAGAAAAGTTCCACAATGCACCTTTAATCTGTGTGTTAAATTCATAAAAGATGTTAAAATGGCTGCACTTTTAGGACAGCCCTAATTTAGAGAAACTGGAATTTCAACCAAACTTTCATTTTCTTGTACAGGCCGGAAACTGCGCTCTTCCTGGAACGTTTGGAGCAAGAAACGGAGAAGAAAGGCAAGAATCCTCAAGAGCAAAAATCCTTCTTTGCAAAATATGTGAGTAATTAAATTTTATCTATTTATTGTTTGCATTATTGGTTTATTGAGCGCCTAAAAAGAACGAATGAAGCCATCTCTAAACCTCAGTAGTTGTGCCGTTTGTCTATTTGGTGCTTGTTTTGTCCAGTGCTGTGCAGTGGAATCCAATACGGTTTTATTACTGCCAAAACTGCCATTTTTATTTGTAAAGATTTTTATTTTTGTGAAGATGTAACTTTTCTGCTGGAGGCCGGCCACACACTTAACATCTCCATGGAGATGTTATTGCTTTGCTTGGAATTTTCCGCTGAATGGCATTAAACATGTCTGTCTCCTTATTGATACATTACAATTTCCATTCCATTTTATTTAGTAGATAAATCAAATGACTTTGAAGATATATTTCCTGAACATAAACTATACTGACTTCAAACCACAGCCATTTTTTTTTTTATTTGACCTCTTATTTAACCAGGAGGTCCCATTGAGATTTAGAGAGACGCTGTTCAAGGAGCAGCAACACACTCAATACAAACAGTTAAATCACACAATATCACAATATAAAACCATTTGCATCTCAAGTAAAACACATCTCATATCTTATCTTAGGCTTAGCTTATCTTATCTCGGTCACCACACAAAACACACAAAAAATCTAATTCTGTTAAAAAATGTTGAAAGTCTGCTCCAAAATGTTTGCTTTTACTGACACAGAATTGGCTATTATACCTCTGTTAAAAAGTTGTTCATTAATGATTAGAAATGACAGACTCTTGGTCAAGATTGGATTACACACTTCTATTTTCCCATAATCCTACAGGCCTATGCACCTATAGCTGTATAGTATAGTTCTATGTGAATACCTTTGAGTGCTGCTGTGGTGAGTTCACTGCCCTAACTGCTCTGTGCTGTGTTCCAGTGGTATTTGATTCTGGGAGGCGCCATCTTCCTCATGCTTACCAATTCGGCCCAGCCCCCAGCAGGGGGAGATAGAGAGCAGAGCTGATCCCACTGAAGTACAGTTTCTTATGTGGCCTTCTCTGTCCTGCTTCTGTCCTGCTTAAAGCTTCATAGTCACACTTTAATCACACTTTAATCATTTAACTATTGACACTTACTAAAGGTTCACCGTGTAACTTCAGGTGAGGTGTGTGCTAATTCCTTGTCTCTTTGATGTTATTGCTGGCCTGAAATGTTCCATAGCAAAAATACTTAGAAAAACGTGCATTTTTACTGTGAGCAGGATCGCCTTTCCAGAGATCTGACTTGTAATTTGGCCCAGGGATGTCGCTGGCTTGTCTCCATGCAGATGGATAAGATTAAGGGGATTCTGTGGAACGTTACAGGCAAGCAATAATGGACATAAGCAGGTGTTGGACCCTCCTCTAAAAAGTTACACAGTGCACTAGTTTAGCCTACTTAAATTAGATTAATACATTACAAAAATGTATTTAGTTGATTTTAACTAACAATAATGAACATGGCTAAATGATCTAAAATGGTGTTTTTCAAAAGCTCAAAACCTTGAACAAAACAATGACTCTCTTCATTTGTTTTGTCACTAATACCTCCATTCACATTTCTCTTTCCATATTGACAGTACTTTTCCTCAACATTTCAGACTCAAATGTTTTATGTAAAAGGAAAATGAGGCCAGTCTTTCCTTATCCGTTTAGGGGTGGTTCAGTGTAGATATGTCAGCTGTGGTCATGGACACTGGGTGGTTCTCAGCCTTTGGAGCCCTGAGCTCCTCAAAGTCACTTCCTTCCAATCCAAGGTCCTGCCTCAGCCCAAACAGATGGAGGGAAGCCAGATGGAACAGGCCTGATCGTAAAAACGGTATCCAGATGACCACAGCTGAAGTTCTCATGTCATAAGATTTTAAAGTAATATTTTGGGTGTGATGTATTGGGTTAAGCGCTATGAAGTTCTTCCCTTGGCACTCCCATTGTCTACTCCAGCCACAGTATGGAGTTTACAAAATCAGCCAAATTCATTCATATCATTTTTGAGCCTGAAAGTTTCTCTTGGTTTCAGAAAACTAATCGGGGATGACCACTGACCACTAATCAATCAATCACAAAGTCAAATCATTGTCTAAATAAGATCTTTTTAAAACCCTTTGTTTCTGTTTGCAGTGGATGTACATTGTGCCACTCGTTCTCTTCTTGATGATGTCAGGAGCTCAAGACCAATCAGGAGGCGGTGCTGGAGGAGGAGCAGCCAATGGGGGAGGCCGATGAGCTCAGAACTCTTGACACGCTGCAAGAATGGAAGAATGGGAAATCTACGTTTGTGTAAATTATTTGAATTGACAACATGACATTTACTGATAGCGTTGATACATTTAGATGTATCTTTATTGACTTGATAGGCCTAAAGGACTTATTTTGTGGCATTTCTGATCCATTTTCTGTATAATATTTCCCAATCTTAAAGGTAGGGTATGTAGTCTGTTCTTTCTGTTAAAAAAAACAAAAAAAAACTGAACCTGAGAGGCTCCTGTGAGGCTTGTTCTTCCTAATTGGATGATTATGACATTTCAGATCAGGAACTGCCCATACTCTACTTAACAAAAGGTAAAAGGTAGCTGTTATCTTGAAAATTACCACTACGTGACATCATAATGTGGAACAGAGCATTTTGAGCTTTGGAGATGTAGACGGCCATGTATGTATGAATGAAATAAAACACAATTCTGGTTATGTTTTTGAGCAGGCAACAACATTTAAACATGGCTTAAAGATCACAAGAATCAATTTTTTTAATAAAGGACCTTTTAATCAAGTAGTTTTAACAAACAAAGATCCTCCCTTTAGTCTATCTGTTTTCATGTGACCTGTATCATGTGACCTGCTGTACATAATGCTGTCTGTGAATGGACTCTGTAGAAGGAGAAAAGAGCTGAGCCTGAAATGACTGTGTTTAATACAACTAATAAAAAAATATTTATTACAATTGGATTAATACCATTGTCCCACTGTTTTTATGCATTACTTTTTATGTGTTTATATGAGGATATTTTATTTTATCAAACTATCGAGAATCCAGGTTTAGTTTTGGAATATTAAAGTTGCTGTACCTGATTTTTACTGTCTTAAAAACATGAAAAACAGAAGTAGTTCATTTTAAAAGTGCATTGTGTCATTTTTCCGGTGGAGGGTTTGTCAGTGTCTTTTCTCCATGCAGATGTTATTGCTTTGTCTGGAATGTTTCACAGTATGGTATTAAATCTTTCTATCTTCATGGAGACCAAACCAGAACAAACTACAGATCAGATCTGTGGAGAGGTGACCCTGCTCACAGTCAGAGTGCCTGTTTTTCTAGGTATTTTTGAGCTTTAAAACCACCTGTAATTGAATAAATATAAGGTAGGGCTTTATAATGTCATACTGTGTAGGGGTGTGCAAAAATATTGAAATAATGTATAATTTAATCTAATGATACAGTATCGATATGTCATCAATTTATATTTTGGTATATTTTACAAAATTATGTTTTGTTTTTTACAGTTGGAGTTACAGTTTTGTTGCTTGTTTAGAGGAAGGAAACTTGTTTATGCAACACATTTGTCATTTCACATTTGTCATTTCACGGTTTTGATTTGTCATTTCACTGTTTTGATGAGTAAAATGGGTGTGTTTCATATCAACTTTTCACAAGAAGTGATTTCACAAAGACTTTTTAGTATAATGATTTATGACATTTTTTATTGAACAGTATCAAATTTATTAGAAATATATTGAATTGAAACCTCACTGTCGAGATGCATGTCATATCGTGGCTTATGTATCGTATCGGCAACTTAATTAATGATACGTTCATGAACTCCCTCAGTCATCCAGGTAGGATCCATACCAAAGGAGAAATTCAATTCTGTTATCTGGACAAAAGTGTTTGGTTTTTTTGTCTTTCTTAATGATACCCAGCCCTAATACTGTGGAATATTCCTAACAGAGCAATTACATATCCATAGAAACAAGCGTGTGATAGACCCCCAACCAAAAAATTACACAGCATCTTAAAACACTTCGCAGTGGTCCATACCTTTTTAGCGTCCCATTATTATTCAGTTTATAAGTGCTTTTCACAACTCTCAGACCAGCATTTATCTGATCTATACTGCCCCCCACCCCAAATATATGGAAAGAAATCTGGTAAAGACCTTTCAAACCACCATAGAGAGTGGGAATGTAACAATAATAGAGAGAGATAAAGAGGGATAGATTGAGAGAGGGATAGCAATAGAAAGCAATACAGAGATAAAGCGATAGGGAGAGAGAGGTTTGATTCTGAGGAAAATTAAAATTTCGAGAAGCAACATACTGTGCTTCGCTGTTGCCTTTATGTCTCAAAGTCTTGGATTTCTTCAGTTGGAGGCTTATTTATTTCCTTGTTTGTAAAACTGCGAGCAGGGTCACCTCTCCATAGATCTGACCTGTAACTTGGCATGGAGGCGTTACCTGATTGTAAATGGCAAACCCTCCACCAGAAAAGTTACATAGTCCACCCTTAAAATTAAGATAAATTTGAACACAAATCATTTTAATAACTATACTCAACTGCAGTGTGTCCATTGACTAAAAACTGCACTGCCATATGTGTAAACATGGTAACGGGAAGTGACTTGCATGAAGGAAATGGGGCTGTGATGCAGCTGCAGACGGTTTCCTGACAAGTGTCAAAATCTGACCTAAAAAAAAGGAAAGATTTACCTCTACATTTTACAACACTGCACCTGAATGATGACAACAAAAAGGGATGGGTGGTGCACAGTTGCACCATACGTGTACAGTGGCCCAGATTTCAAAATAGGAAATAATGATCAATGTTCAAAGTCAGCTTTATTGTCAAGAGCCACATGTACAGGTTGCACACACAGGATTTGAAATTGCAGCGCTCCCTAGGCCCACAGTGAACATAAAACATCTGATAAAAACAATGACTAAAACATCACATATACCTGTAGCCAAAGTATAATTGGCTTGTATATAATACAAATAAGTAAAACACAGTGTGTAGCATAATAAAGCTCAAATGGTGTCATTCAAGCAGCAGTGTCAGTGTCCTTTAAATGTCATTTAAGCAACAGTGTGATTGGGGGAGGGAGGGCAGGGAGAGAGTTCAGCATCCTGACAGCTTGGTGGATGAAGCTGTCTTTCAGACAGTGCATGCAGACTGAAGAGGCAGTTGGATGGGTGGGTGGGATCACCGGCAATGCAGAGGGCTTTACGGTTGAGGCGGGTGCGGTAGATCAGTGTTTCCCAACCAGGGGTACAAGTACCCCTAGGGGTACGCGAGCACACTGCAGGGGGTACTCGGCAGTGTCGCTGCCAGGCGCAGGGGGAGATTTTTTTGAATTTTTTAATTCTAATTTGTGTAAATTTGAGTTAAAGAAAATAGAGAAAATGTCTGAGAATTAAATTTTCAAAATAAGGAGATGAAATAAAATGATTTTCATTTAATAATCCGTTGTGTCACGTTCTACTTTTGGAGAATTATCAACACGTATGAGTGAGGTATGACAAAAAGGCTCAGGGGGTACACAAGACAAAAAAGGTTTGGAAACACTGCGGTAGATGTCCGGCAGGGAGGGGAGAGAGACACCCACGACTCTCTCAGCTGCTCTCACTACTCGGTGTAGCTTTTTCCGGCAGGACACGGTACAGGTGCCATACCACACAGTGATGCAGCTGGTGAGGATGCTCTCTCTGGTGCCTCTGTAGAAGGTGCTCATGATTGGAGCTGGGGCTCTGGCTCTCTTCAGCTTGCGGAGGAAGTAGAGTCGCTGTTGAGCTTTACTGGCCAGTGATGCAGTGTTCTTTGACCAGGAGAGTTCCTCAGAGATATGCACACCCAGAAACTTGGAGCTGCTTACTCTCTCCACAGCAGCCCCATTGATGGTGAGGGGGGCGTGCTGATCAAGTAGAAGTACAATGTAGTGGTCCAAAAAACTACTCAATAAGAGTAAAAAAAACAATTTGGGAAAAGTACTAGGCCTCCTCAAGTAAGAGTATTTTAAAGAGAAACTGTCAAGATGTCAAGATATAAGATTTGATCTATAATATGGAGCTGGCATAAACTCAGTCTGGAAGAAGCTCCTGTCCACCTCACTGACTTTTTAGTTACCTGCTCTTCAGCCTTCATCACCTCGCTCCCATGACTCCTCCCCACTGCTCACAGCTCCTCCTGTCCAATCACCATCCAGTCTGCCCAATTTAAACCCCCATTGCAGGAGCTTCGGTTTGTGCTGCACATTCGTAACATATCGATTTCACATCTGATGGCTCCCCATCTGCGCTCAGTTCAGGCCTGTGCCTCAGTCAGTGCAGCCAAGCCGCCTTTCTCCTGATACCTCTCATCAACTCCCCCCACCTGCCGTGATTCCTCTCATCACCTTCCCTCCACCGTGTCGTGTGTTTAGGGCCACCACCTGCTCCCTCGGTCTCCCAGGCTACGGCTTTCGCTCCCCAGCTCCTCTATCCATCGGCGCGGTTCCTCCTCCGGGTCCCACCGTCTCGTAGATCCAGGATCCTCTGCACACGATATCCAGCTCTCTTCACGGTGTATTCATCCTGGCTTACGGTTTTTAGAGTAGGAAAATTCACTTCTCACTCCACTTATTTCGCTCCACCCCCTTGATTTAGGTCCCCATACAGATGGCCCTGGCCTCTGTCCATTCCATGCATGGTCCTATTATATAATTTGGTCCAAACAATGGTTCTCATCACTTTTACTCCCGAGGCCAGCCCATGGAAATGTGACTAGTCTCCATCTTGCCACTCACGCTACCTGCATGCTAGTAATTCCAACGGCAAATACTGGAGGTGGTCTTGTTTACCTTAAAGGAAAATTAACGTTTTTTTACAATCTGAGCCTTCTTTCGGCAATAAAACAAGTAGTTTTACTCACCCATAGCAGTTTGGTGTCAATTGGAGCAGTATCGCAGAACTTGTGTTGAGCCGTTCTGTTCTACTAGTGATCCCGTATCCGTTAGCGTGAGTGCTCGGGGCACTGATTTGCGGTGTCCAAATAACACAAACTTTAGCACTTTTCAAATCACAGAAGATCGCTGTGTCAGGGTAGACTTTTAGTGGATTCCAAAACGGCCTGAAACCCGATATCGCAACAGAAAAGTAAAGTTCAGAGCGGTGTTAGCTTCTTTCGGACTAGCGGTGTTTACAAAACAGCTGAGTTCACGCATGCGCACTGTCCTCTCTGATGACGTCATCAAATGAAACTATAGCTGGATATCGGGTTTCAGGCTGTTTTGGAATCTGCTAAACGTCTACCCTGACACAGCGATTTTCTGTGATTTGAAAAGTGCTAAAGTTTGTGTTATTTGGAGAGCACAAAGTAATGCCCCGAGCATATGATACGAGCACCATGTTAACGGATACGGGATCATTAGTAGAACAGAACGGCTCCAACATGACTTCTGCGATACCGCTCCAATTGACACCAAACTGCTATGGGTGAGTAAAACTACTTGTTTTATTGCCGAAAGAAGGCTCAGATTGTAAAAAAAACGTTACTTTTCCTTTAACTACTTTTGAGGCAATCTCTGCCGCTCTGTCCTCATTGCATTTCAGATCACCGCATCCCTCATTTTGCCATCTTCGGCACCCCTTAGACATTACTGACAGTAATAACAGCATTCACTACTGATCATAGACCGTATAGAGAAGTGGACTAAGGGAGTGTGATGTCACCCATCACGTTCAGCTCCTGTCAAATGAAGCTGGCGATGCTAATGGTTATGGGGAGAATTTGGAGACAGAAGCCTCACACTAATATTAGGAATGAGAATAGATTTACAAACAAATGGTGAAATAAAACCCCAGGACCATGTTGAGTGAAGTTAATAAAAACATTTCAAGAACAAAATAACGAGGCTCACAGCAACAGTTAGAGAGTCAGTTAAGTCAAGTTAGCATGTCCGTTATATCAGTCTGTGCTGCTGACTCGACTCATGTTCATCCATCAACTGTCAACGTCAGCTGTTCATCCTCTGAGTCATTCACATTCAAGCCGCTCCTCATTTAGTTAGTTCCGTCAGATCAGTTTTCGAACCAATCAATCCAGCAGCACCCGATGGCTCAGACCCCACACCTCCTACTTTGGGGGAAGACCTCTCCTAAACGTCACCTAATCGGCCACGTCCTTCGTCGCAGTGTCTTCTGCCAGGGTCTAAGCGAGAGACTCATTCAGTAAAACTACAGTACTACTTTCTCTTTGTATCTGTCTGAGTCTGTCCAGGTTGAATTTAAGTGAATGCCATTTGAAGGACAAAACATTAAAGGAAAAGTAACGTTATTTTACAATCGGAGCCTTCGTTCGGTAATAAAACAAGTCGTTTGACTCACCCATAGCACGTTGGTGTCATTTGGAGCTGTTTGAAGAAAGTTATGTTGTAGCGTATCCGTTAGCATTTGTATTCGGGGCATTACTTTGCGGTCTCCAAATAACACAAACTTTAGCACTTTTTAAATCATAGAAGCCCGATGTCTTAATCTACGATTTCGTTTGAAGCAAAAGTGGCCTGTAATCCGAGATTTATCCATAGTTTACAGCTTTGCGTTTCATGTTTGGGTCCCGGGAGCTGATAGCACAGTCCGCGCATGTGCACTGGCGTCCTCATCTACTCGAAACTATGGCTAAATCTCGGATTACAGGCCACTTTTGCTTCAAACGAAATCATAGATTAAGACATCGGGCTTCTATGATTTGAAAAGTGCTAAAGTTTGTGTTATTTGGAGACCGCAAAGTAATGCCCCGAATACTCATGTTAACGGATACGCTACAACATAACTTTTACCAAACAGCTCCAAATGACACCAACGTGCTATGGGTGAGTCAAACGACTTGTTTTATTACCGAAAGAAGGCTCAGATTGTAAAATAACGTTACTTTTCCTTTAAATGATGCACAAACTCTGGTATTTTCAAAGGACATATACAAAAATGAGACAAACTAAATCATATCTGAAGGAGCGGTGCAAGAAACACAAATGTTCAAATCATTTCATATTGTCAACATAAAGATAAAGCTACTCGAAGTGGGAAAAGTGACGAAAACTTTTACTCAAGTAAGAGTCCTGTTACTTCAATAAAAGGAGTAAAGTATGCTGCTAGAAAAGGAACATTTTATACTACTTTTTTTTTTTTCTCAAGTAAATGCACCTGAGTAGTACCTGTACCTGTGTAGACAGATAAAGTAGTGGACTAATCGAGTGACCCACCCACAGCGTTCAGCTTGACTGGAGCTGAACGCTGTGGGTGGGTCACTCGGAAGAATCAAACTTTACTGGTCAGTGAGGAGTTTATATCCTCTCTCCTCCCTGTGTCTCCTCTGTGGGAAAAGGGTCTTCCTTACCCTTGTCCTGCAGAATCGAGGAGAGGAATCAAGGAGAAGAAGGAAGCAAGGAAAAAGAAATGAGACGCGGCCAGTGTGTCTCAACTGCATATGACCCAGTGACCTCATGTCTGGGCCCGAGCACTTATTTTAGAATGAGCTGAGTAATCATTTTTATTTAAACCACTGAAAACCACAGGCACTTTTGGACTAGACACAGATTTTGTATTTGGCAGGCAGTTGGGAAGGGAGCAGGAATGCAGAAAAGCTACACAAAATTTATACAAAAAGTAAAAAAAATAAAAAATTAAAACTTGATTAAACTTGATTAAACTAAACTAAACTAAACTAAATTAAAAATGTACACACAACAGACTATTTTTTCGGATACTTTACAGGTGCACTGTGTAACATTTCTAGTGGAGGGTTTGGAGGATAGTGGAGGGTAGTGGAGGGATTTCTAGTCACTCACGTCACTAAGGACCATACTCATCTGGACTTTTCCATCTGCTACCCTCTGGTAGACGATACAGGAGCCTGCCAGCACGCACAAAAAGACTCAAAGACAGATACAGGAGCCTGCCAGCACGCACAAAAAGACTCAAAGACGGCACGGTGGCTGAGTGGGTAGCGCTCATGCTTCACAGCAAGAAGGTTGCCCAGGCCTTTCTGTGTGTGTTCTGTGTGGAGTTTGCATGCATGGTCTGGGTTTGATCCCCGGGTCGCCTGGGCCTTTCTGTGTGGAGTTTGCATGTTCTCCCCGTGTCTGGGTGGGTTTCCTCCGGGCACTCCGGTTTCCCCCACCAACCCAAAACATGCACCATAGGTACCTCCAGCTTAGGTCCTGACCAAACCAAAGCAAGAAGATCATGGAGATGGTCCCCGGGCGCAGGAATGTGCTGCCCACTGCTCCTAATAACAGGATGGGTTAAATGCAGAACTGGAATTTCCCCACTGTGGGACTAATAAAGGCATAGCTTTCTTTCTTTCTTTCTTTCTTTGTATTACCCCCAAGCTGTCAGACTACCAAACTCTGGATAATACTCTAAATAATACTGAACTCTCAATAATACTGCACTAGACTACTTTTCATTATGCATAATATGTTTACTGCTGCTGCTCTGTATGAATGTATCATGTTTGTCACTACCTCAATGTAAACTACTGTTACCTGTGCAATAATTTGTGCAATAACCCACGTGCAATACTGGTACTACACTATATTATGTGCAATCTGTGAAATACTCTACTTACACCTTATTTAATCCTACCTGCACCTTTGTATATCATTATATTTTATTACATTGTTTTTATTATATTGTTTACCTTTTCCCCTGCACTTTTTGCAACACTTTTTTACCATGTACTATTATTGCTGCTATTAGTACTTCTGACTATCTCAGCGAGTCAACAGTTCTTCTGATCCTAAGCATTTCATTGCATTGTTGCCCTTGTGTTGATCCTGCATATGACAAATAAACAATCTTGAATCTTGAATCTTGGAGATGTTATTGCTTTGTCTAGAATGTGTGGAAACAGTCTCTGTTTATAAAATGTGCTATAGAAATAAAGTTGGATTGGATTGGATTGGATTTGAAGAATCCCTCAGTCGTCCAGGAAGAATCCATGGCAAAAGGAGAAATTCAATTTGTCAACTGGACAAAGTTTATTTGGTTTATTTGTCTCTCTTAGTTTTGTTGTTGAGACAAGGACAAGAAACAAGACAACAGAGAATCAGAACCCAGGAGGAAGGTGTAACCATTCCTTACGTGGCCAACATCTCTGAAAAACTAGAGAAGATTTTCAGACAATATGAAACCCCAGTCTATTTCAAACCCACAAACACTTACATCTCCACCTAGAAGCCACGGGCCACTTCTTTGAGGACAGTGAGGTTCAGATCTTGGCCCGAGAAAAGAACTGGTTTAAGAGGGGAGTTAAAGAGGCTATTTTTATCAAGAAAGAGAATTCTTCCTTGAACAGAAATAGAGGTCTCAGACATCATTTGTCTCCCATCTATAACTCTATCCTCAAACCTAAATCAAAACAAACAAAGAAAACAATAGGGTTAGCCAGGTCAGGTCCAGAGGTGTGAAAACACCCATTATAGTCTTGAATGACTATGTTAACAAGACCCCACACATAAACTGAAAACAAAGAGCTGTGATAGTTTCATAGTAATTTCATTGTAGTTAGCTCCTCCCTGCAGCTAGATATAGATGTCACCAGCCGTATAGACTACTGTAATGCTCTGCTCTCTGGTCTTCCCAAAAAGAGTATTTCAGGTTTGCAATTATTACAAAATTCAGCAGCACATGTCCTGACGATGATCAGAGGGCGGGACCACATTACACCGGTCTTAAAATGACTGCATTGGCTCCCTGTGAGTTTCAGGATAGATTTTAAAGTTCTTTTACTGGTTTTTAAATGTCTTAACCTCCTACGACCTGGCGTCCACATATGTTGACATCACATTTGGGGTCATGTAGACCACAATATTCACTTTTGGTGAACAAGGTCCTGGCATCCACATATGAGGACATAATACTGCCACTTTCTGGTTGCAGAAGGGTATAACACATTACAGGTTTGATTCAAGATGGCTGCTAACACCTCCTCAAGTTCAGATGGCAACTTCAAAAACAAACCTCCCCAAGGTAAAAAAAATAATAAAATTTCATGGCTGATTCATGTTCAGATATGCATATAAACATCAAATGTTTACTGTGGAAGTTAAATTTTTTAAAAGTTAGTAACTGTAATGATTTACCATGCTGCTAAACATGACGTACACAAATGTGGACAGAGGGACTTAGTTTAGGTAAAAAGTGCTAAATGCTTACATCAATATGTGAGAATTAGATTGTGTTTTGGGATGATTTTTTGGAGAAAAACAGTATGAACAGATTGCAAGCTGCTTTCAAACAGATTAGCATTGCAGCAATGCTATGTGCATTAGCATAAATAAATCTACATGCAATTTTTATTTGATTTTTCTCTTGGTGTTTTTTTTTTCCAGAGTGTTTATCTGTGTCACAAGCTATGGAGTTATTGTTTTCATTTGATGGAAGCAACTCAGAGGTGGAAGATCTGTAAGACATTGATGATCCTGTGGGGGATCCTGAATATCAACCCCTACGACAGGAGCTAAGCAGTTGTGAGGAGGACAGTAGTGGGTGTGAAGAATATGAAGGATATTGTTCAGATCGTGCCATATCCAGATCACACACTGCCAGACGACGCACACAGACACTGAAGGATGATCCTCATGTCTCAGACAATGTCCCAGAAGATATACCACCAGGACCAAGCCCTCAAGAGCAGCCCAAGAAAGGGTGGGGGATGCGATGGAGGGCTTCTCTACTAACACCAAGCCAAGCCCAGTTTGAGCATGAAGAGGATACTGTGCAGGACAGAGAGGAGTGGACCCCACTGGACTACATAGAACAGTATATTGACAAAGATTTGATGAAAATGATTGCAGATTGCTCAAATGCTACATACTTGTCTAATAGTGGAAACCTACTAAGCACATCAGCTGATGAAATTTATAATTTTTTTGGTGCCTGTATGTTGATGTCTTGCGTACCATATCCTGAAATTAGGATGTACTGGTCCAAGGGCTTGAAACTGCCTGCCATCACTGAAAAATTCACACGTGACAGATTTTTCAGACTGAGGCGATCACTCAAAGTGCTCATTGATGATGATGGTCCACAGGATCTATGAGACACTGATCAATTCTGGAAAGTGAGGCCTTTCCTTCGATGAGCAGATGATTCCATTCACAGGAGCTTGTCCGTTCCGACAGTATCTCCCAATGAAATCCAACCCAGTCGGCATGAAAAACTTTGTGTGCGCAACAGCTGATGGTATTGTGCTGGACTTTGAAATGTATCAAGGTGCAAACGCACTCCTTGAGCAGGTTGCAGTTCCTTGAATTTCGTATGGAAGTGGCCATGACCTTCTTGGCTCAGCATGACAATGAGAACTCTTGATTTTTCAGAGCAGGAAGATGACCCAGAGGTTTCAGTTCAAGGCAAAGTGCGTCCAGTGGAGGCTGTGCCCCATGTTTCAGTCCGCAGGAGAGCTAATGCACATCTGCCAGAGGTGGCAAACCTGAAAAATGCAGCACGCTGCAGAGCAAAAGGCTGCTCAGGGAAAACTCGAGTGCGGTGTGTTACATGCAAGGTGTTTCTCTGCTTGCAGGCAGGTCGCAACTGTTACACAGCTTTTCACAAATAGGTGAAAACATTTTCACACAGGCAAAAAAGTTTACAGTAGTAGTTTTGCAGTGCCGATATTATACACATGCATATTCCTGCAACTGTTAGCAGCACTTCAAATGAGCAAAATTGTTTCTCATGTTTTATTTTGCAATCAAGAAACATGTTGCTTTGTTTAGGCCTCAAATAAACAGATTTGCACACTATTACTTAATGTGAATTTATTGTGTTCTATCAAAATTTTAAACGAAGGTCCACATATGTGTACATCATTTTTCTCAGGAACTACATCATATGAAACAATGATTCTTTGTTTTTGCAATCATTAGGCCCTAATCATCCCAAAAAGCATGGAGAAATTAATAATGCATACCCTGACTGAGTTCGGGTCTTAAGAGGTTAATGGTCTTGGGCCTTCTTATCTTTCAGAATTGCTTTCCCCTTACGAACCTTCACAGGCCCTGTGCTCCTCCGGCAGCTCCTGGTCATTCCCAAAGTCAGGACACACACTCACGGAGAGGCGTCTTTTCAGTACTACGGCCCTCGTCTATGGAACTGCCTGACGGAGGAGCTCAGGGCTGCAGAGAACGTTCATGTTTTTAAGAGTGGGCTCAAGACTCGCCTGTTTAGCTTGGCCTTTGATTGACTTCCGTCATCTGTTTGCTTGTCTTTTGTTTGTTCTTTTGTTTGTTTGCTTGTATATCTGTTTGTTGTTTGTTCGTCTGCTTGTTTGTCTGTTTGCTTTTTTTTTTTTCTTCCTGGCAGCACGGTGGCTGAGTGGCTAGCACTCATGCTTCACAGCAAGAAGGTTCCGGTTGCCCGGGCCTTTCTGTGTGGAGACTGCATGTTCTCCCCGTGTCTGGGTGGGTTTCCTCCGGGCACTCCGGTTTCCCCCACCAACCTAAACATGCGCCATAGGTAAAATCCTCCAGCTTAGGGCCTGACCAAAGCCTAAATAACAAAACAGAATCATGGGGATGGTCCCCGGGTCAAATATAGAAACAACTTCTCCTGTGCGAGATCAATAAAGGTCAATCTTCTAATCCTTGACCACTGTAAGGCGCTTTGTGTTACAATTTTGTATGAAAAGCGCCTTATAAATATTGTTTTGATTGATTGATTGATTGATTGATTGAGATATAAGCAGTGTTCACCAGCACTCTAGCCAGAACTGAAGAAGTAGCTTGGATGAGCTGCGAAATGTTTTCGACCAAATAAACTTTGTCCAGTTGACAAATTGAATTCCTCCTTTTGCCTTTGTCTAGAATGTTCCACACTATAGATTAAACTTATTTATCACGAGGGAGACAAGCAGGTTACAGCACCACACTAAATTACAGTTCAGGTCTGTGGAGCGTCATCGCTATTCACAGAAGGAATTATTGGATTTCTGAGCAATAGAAACAACCATAATGAATAAACACTTGATGGATCTGTTTAATGTCATACCATGGAATATTCTAAATAAAGTAATCTCCATGGAGACAAGTGGGTAGCAGATCATGTTGTGTTTTCATCATCCCCAGTGTTTGCACAAGTATTTCTGGTTTGTTTTATGGGTGGGTGATGGGTGATATGGGTTCAGTTTGCTTTGGCTCTGTTGAGACAAACAACAACGTCTGGTCTGCAGAGCTGTGAATAACTGTGGTTTTCTTAACTCAAGTGACATTATATTTAGTTTCTTATTTTATGTGCAAAGAGTTTTTGTTTTTCTTAAGAGTCACAAGCTGTATTTTCATATTAATACAAAAATTGGTAGATCATTTTTAAGATAAGATAAGACTTTATTTTACTTATCAAGTTGAATCTACTCAAATAAAGTAAAATGTTCATAATTCAAGTCATCTTAGCTTGGCTAGATGTGAGTTTTTGCAGTGTAGTCCAGGTTTACTCCTATTTGAATAACATTTTTTATTGACATAACAGTCAAAAGCCAAAGTTCCTTTTTATACTGTGAGTAATTCTACAAGTGACAAAATCTTTGTGTTGACAATATGAAATCATTTGAACATTTGTTTCTTTGACCACTGCTTCAGAAATTATTTTGTTTGTCTCTATCTTTTGAAAATACAAGAATTTAATATTAATTTGTGTATTATGTAGCCTAATATTTGTCCTACACAATACAAATCAGATGTTACGTCCCCACAGATTCTCTTTCATTTACTCATACTTGAGCAGTACTTTTCCCAAAAACTTACTTGAGTTATTTTTTGGACCACTACTTTGTACTTCAAACATTATTTTGAAGTAACGTTACTTATATTGCCTGGAGTTGTCCACGCTGCAGCTGCTGTGGTGAGTTAGTCTGGCCATAGTTTAAATAGGACTTTTTCATTCTCTCTTTTCTTTCTCTCAACACAGGAATCAGGTTCAAAGGGACGGACATGGTGCCCCTTCCCCCCCAAAAAGACTTTCCTAAAAAAAAAAACAAAAAAAAAAAACAAAAAAAACCTCAGGGCTAATCACTTATGCGGTAAATAATGACCACAAGAACTATAATTTTATTTATTGTATTATATTATATTGTATTATTACATCAATTTTAATATACAAACAGTGTTAATATACGAGAGCTGGCAGAGCTGGCAGCCAAATGAACCCGTAGAAAGCCACATACTGTATTTACTGTAAGCATGTATGGAAGAACTGCTTTTTATCATATACAGGTGTACAGTATTTTACCAACGCAATACTGTTGGTCATTTTATGGCTTACTTGCTGTTAAAGACTATTTCCTTCTATATATGTATTGCGCTTTTAAAAATAAAACTCCTTTATACACAGTATCTTAATAACTTAATCTTAATAACCATAATTTTTTATTTGTTAGAAATGCAGGTCCATAACAATAATACATTTCACCACAGTTAATCAGTTTGATTGTAGGAACATCTACACTACACTAAATGTGTCAGGTTCGTTTCAAGTTTTTACCTTTTACATAAACTCCAGGCTCCTCCCCCTGGTGTGTGGTTTTATAAGAAGCAGCAGCCTGCAAACGGAAGAGATAAGTCACTTGTGGTGCCTCCATCTTGTTTGTCTCTCAGTTATCTCGATGACCATCTAGTGACCGGTGAAATTAAATATAACCATGACTGAAAAGGATATTACAAAGAGGATATATGTTGGAAATTGGAATTAAGTTAGTTGGAAACAGAATATGACACATATCCCCTAACATCTTTGTAAATATAGTGCAGTCTTACTTACCAGAAAGTGTGTGGTTCATGGAAGAGAGAAGTTCAGATGACCAGCAGCAAATATCTGGAACTTAACATCACAATCAGTAATTTAACTATAATGAGAGCTTTGCCAGAAACTAGTACCGGAGCTCACATGTGTGATAAACAGTGTTGGGAAGTAACTGAATACATGTACCACATATTCTGAATATTAATTTTGAGTATATTCTGGTACAGTACAATACAGGTATTCAGCGCACAATTACTTCCCTAAAATGAAAATAATACATGGGGGAACTTCATCTGCAATTTTGGCTTTGAACTACATGGTATTATTTAGAAAATAAGAAAACACAGCTCCATGTGTGTGAGTTTTCCTGAACACAAACAGTGCATCAAAAAATAAAGATGTTTGTTACAGTGTATATATACCCTGACATCACACTCTGTGCTTCTCTCATCTCATCCAGGTAGTTTTGTCATTGTTTCTCTTTTAAACTGGACCGGCCTCCTACAAACTCTTAGTTTTTCTTATAATCCTTTCCACAGATTAACTCCATGTACTTTAAAGTTGTTCTAAATTTCGGCTGATAACATTTTTTATTACCTTTAAGATTGTAGTTATGATGAGTATTTCGATCTTGATATAAATCATTGACATTAGCTGGAGAGTTAATAGTTAATAAATAGAGTTAATAGAGTTAATAAATGCCCTGAACATAATTTGAACTGTTTTAAAGTTTAGCAGCTCAAGAAGTTTTAAGTCTGATGATTTTAAAACCAGTGGGTTTGTTGGATGTGAATAGTGGACCTTGTGAGCAATCCTAATGGCTGTTTTTTTGCAGTGAAAATAAGGGCAGTAAATGAGTATTATAGCAGTTTCCCCCCACTTCAACATAATAACGTGGTGAGCCCCACTTTAGACCTGCTGCAGTTTGCCTACAAGCCAAACGTAGGAGTAGAGGACGCCATCATCTACTTGCTGCAGCGGGCGCTCACCCACCTGGAGACTGCCAGGAGTGCTGTGAGAGTCATGTTCTTTGACTTCTCCAGCGCCTTTAATAACATCAGGCCGGCGTTGCTGCGGGGGAAGCTGGAGGGCACGAGATTTGATGGACATCTTGCTTCCTGGATCATCAACTACCTCACTGAACGTCCACAGTACGTGCGGCTGAGTCAGAGGTGGTAGTCTGCAGCACTGGGACCCCCCAGGGAACTGTCCTCTCACCCTTCCTCTTCACCATCTACACTTCGGACTTCACATACAACACGGACAGCTGCCATCTCCAGAAGTTCTCTGACGACTCGGCCATTGTGGGCTGTGTGTCTGAGGGGAACGAGCTGGAGTACCGCTCGGTCATCAGTGACTTTGTGGACTGGTGTGGGCGCAACCACCTGTGCCTTAACACCAGTAAGACAAAGGAGCTGGTGATCGACTTCAGGAGGAGACCACTACCTCACTCACCGGTGATCATCCAGGGGCAGGACATAGAGACTATGGACAGTTTCAAGTACCTGGGTGTTCACCTCAACAATAAACTGGACCCACAACACCGACGCCCTGTACAAGAAGGGCCAAAGTCGCCTCCACCTCCTGAGGAGACTGAGGTCCTTTGGAGTGTGCAGGCCTCTGCTCAAGACTTTTTATGACTCTGTGGTGGCCTCTGCTCTCCTCTACGTCTGTCTTCTGCTGGGCCCCGAGCAGCACAGAATGGGACAGGAAGGGCCAGCTCTGTCCTGGGCTGTCCTCTGTAGAGGAGGTGGCTGAGAGGAGGGTGCTGGCCAAATTCACTTCCATCATGGACGACACCTCTCACCCCCTGCCCCGGACTATAGAGGAGCTGAGCAGCTCCTTCAGCAGCCGATTGAGGCAGCCCCAGTGCAAGAAGGAGCGCTACCGCAGATCCTTCATCCCCACCACTATCAGACTGTATAACTCCACTGTATGGTCCTAACGTGCAATATTGTTTTTTAATACTCTCCTTGTTACTGTTTTATTATTATTACTTATTCAATTATTACTTATTTTATTATGATTATTACTTATTTTATGCTCTTTCCTTTCTTGTTCAAACTGTCCCTACCTGGAGCTAGTGTGACAAGTAAATTTCTCCTGTGTGAGATCAATAAAGTCTTATCTTATCTTATTCTAGTTGGTTTTGTAATTAGTGGATACAAGCCCATGGCGAACATTGTATTGATAAATTTCTCTGTATTTTATTTTATTTTTTGCATTTAAAATAATAATAAATCAATAAATCAATATTATAGTCTCCACATATTATAACATCCTTTGTAGTTTCATTAGTAAATAACTTTTCCATCCATTCCCTAAATAAAGCCATGTCAGATCCTGGTGCCCTGTAAATTGTAAATTACAATTGTTTTTTCCTTTTTTGCAGTGTCAGTTCTACAGTTATACATTCAAAAACTTCATCCACCGCCAAAGACATACTTTTTACAATACGACACTTCATGTTTCTATCTATATAGAGCATATAAAGCCACACCTCCTCTCTTATGCTCTCTATCTGTACAAAACATTTCATATCCCTTCAAATTAAACTCAGTACCTTTATCCCCATTTATCCATGTCTCTGAGATTGCAATTATGTTAAAGGGTGATTTGAATTGATTCAGATCATCTTAAATGCATTCATAATTGGAGTATATATTTTTTGGTCCAGTATCATTTGTTTATTAAATGTGATGTCTGTGAAACATAAACAATTATTATTTATACTCTGAGGAATGTTATTATCTGGACCAATTTCATTCATGTTAGTTTGGGCTTTGTACTCAGTATCCATCCATCCATTTTCTTCCGCTTGTCTGGGTTCGGGTCACGGGGATAACAGTCTAAACAGATCTGCTGCCTAGATCTCACTGCACCAGCCCCTATGGATCCTCCTGCGGGTGGTGGGTTCACAGGAGGACGGCCCGTGACTGGCCTTGATGTTTTTCTCGTCATAGGGGCTTCTGAACCGCTCTTAGTTTTACTCGTCCCCCAGGACCTGTTTGCCTTGGGTGACCCTACCAGGGGCATAAAGCCCCTGACAACATAGCTCCCGGGATCATTCAGGTACTCATACCCCTTCACCATGTTAAGGTGGTGGTTCAAGGAGGGGTGTACTCAATATGATCTGAGTAATTCACCTGTAGTTCTGTCCTGAAAGTTTGTACTCAAAGCTTCATGTTCAGATGGGGAGTTATCAATATCATAACTGTACAATTTATTATCTCAGAAACATGAGAAGGGAAGAGGCTATAGTGTCAGAGACTGTGGGCCACATACACACACCTATTTGAAAGGTTTGCTGTACAGACAGGAAGCTGTCGCAAGAAAGAGGATGTTACCACCAAGATAATTGATAAGTAGCACGCACCTCGTGTGCAGAGAATGTTTTTGTTGGTTTAAGCTACAAGCAATTTAAAGTAAATGTGCAAAATGATGGTTCATTGTTCATTGTTCATCGTACGTCATCAGGTTGCGCGGTACATCATCAGGTTGGGCCGCAGAATGGACGCACTGATCAGTCGCTCCATGCCGATTCGCTCCTTTGCATGTTATTAGTACTTCTTGACTATCTTAGCGAGTCAATGGTTCTTCTGATCCTAAGCATTTCATTGCATTGTTGACCTTGTGTTGATTCTGCATATGACAAATAAACAATCTTGAAATCTTGAAATCTTGAAATCTTCATTACCCCCCTTAACACCTGGCTGATGAGGGAACAAGGTTTGTACTAAATAATATTGCCAACATAGGGTGCCAACACAGTATATATTTTGTTCAGTTGCCAGTGCGTTGCTAAAGTAAGTTATGCTCAGAGTGTACATGTGGAATGTGCCCGAAGGCTATTGCATGTGTTTCAATCAAGATAACGAGACATAATAAAACATAGTGGCAGTGGTAGTTATTATTCAAGGACAGAGTTTCACTGCATAAGTAAAAGTACCGTTAGCTTGTTAGCTGTTAGCCCACAAGTGACTGGCCAATGGCGACTTAGCTAAGACATGGAAAAGCTGGAAGGAAGAGTTCACTTTGTACACGGACCTCACCATGCCATATCTACCTCTCGGAGAGAGGAAGGAAACTTTTAGACACACTATCAAGTGGCAGGAAGGTCCGTAAGTTCCATGATGGTGCTTATGGATCAACACTGTAATCCAAAACTGAAAGAGATGGTAGAGAGATACATGTTTTTAATTAGAAATAAAGGACGGGACGAGAACACTGACCGATATTTAACAAACTTGAAAGCATGTGCAATTCTGGTAATATTAAAGACTTGTTAATAAGAGTTTGCATTGTTTGTACTCTTAATAGCTCTGCCCTGAAAGAAAGACTGTTAAGAGAGGAAAACATAACTCTTGACTAATGTGTACAAATATGTAAAGCAACAGTGGTGTCAAAAAAGAACAATAAAACAATACAAGGAGAAACAGTGGAAGAAATACATGCTATGTATAAGAGTCAAAGAAGAGACAAAAAGGAGAACATATGCAATTTTTGTGGCAAGACACATAAGACTAAAATGTACATGCTTTGGAAAAAAGTGCAACAAATGTGGACAGAACCAAGAAAAGCAGACCGATACACACCAATTCAGAGTCAAATGATTCATTTGAGGGCATCATGACGATAACAGAAACTAAAGAGACAATAAACCAAGTGAAAGAGGCACACAGTAAAAGCCAGCAGCTCTTTGCAGGTATGTTGTTAGACAAGAAGCTAGTTAACTTCCAGATAGACTGTGGTGTTACATGCAATGTTATCCCAATGCAGCTATTAAATCCAGATACACAGCTTGAAAATACGGAGAAAGATTAAAACTACTTGGGAAATGTAAAGTCAAAATTCAAGAAACGATAAACTGTAGAGACTGGAGTTTCAAGTGGTAGACCAGGATGACATGATTTCCTTACTAGGCAGGAATGCTGTAAGGCCATGAAGCTGATCAAAGTACAGTATGAGAACATCCTGGCAACATAGTAACAAAACAATGTCCAGATAAAACAACAAAAGACGCAGAGGAACAGTGAAACATGGACAAAATAAACACTGAGTTTGAAGACATTTTCACAGGTGTAGACTGCTTAGAGGGTGAGTACAGGATTGAAATAGACAAAAGAGTACCACCTGTAAATACCACCAAGGGCCATAATCGCTTTTAACACTCACATGCACTGACTCAACCCATATTCCTATCCCCCACTCTCCTCCCTGTTGCGCAATTACAAATAACACAGTGCAATATATCTTGTTGGACAATATTTATTACAGTGTAATAATATATTTTTTGTAGCATATCCACCTGGGCAATATTTATTACTGTGTAATATCTTAAACTGGGTTTTGTAGCATATCCACCTGTTGTTGTGTACCTAATTACAATGCAATATCTTAACACTGTGCTATAGCTTGTTGACAATATTTATTACAGTACAGTATGCTAAACTGAGTTCTGTGAAACCATCTATCCATCCATCCATTTTCTTCCATCCGGGGCCGGGTCGTGGGGGCAACAGTCTAAGCAGGGACGCCCAGACCTCCTTTACCCCGGACACTTCCTCCAGCTCCTCTGGGACGGCCCCAAGGCGTTTCCAGGCCAGCCGGGACACATAGTCCCTCCAGCGCATCCTGGGTCTTCCCCGGGGCCTCCTCCCGGTGGGACATGCCTGGAACACCTCCCGAGAGAGGCGTCCAGGAGGCATCCAAAACAGATGCCCGAGCCACCTCAGCTGGCTCCTCTCGACGTGGAGAAGCACCGGCTCTACTCCGAGCTCCTCCCGTGTAGCTGAGCTCCTCACCCTATCTCTAAGGGTGCGCCCAGCCACTCACAGCCACTGCGAAGGAAACTCATTTTGGCCGCTTGTATCCGCGATCTTGTCCTTTCGGTCATTACCCAGAGCTCATGACCATAGGTGAGAGTAGGAACGTAGATTGACCGGTAAATTGAGAGCTTCGCCTTTTGGCTCAGCTCCCTCTTCACCACAACGGTCCGGTACCGCGACCACATCACTGCCGACGCTGTACCTGTCCACCTGTCAATCTCACACTCCATCCTCCCCTCACTCGTGAACAAGACCCCGAGATACTTGAACTCCTCCACCTGAGGCAAGGATTCCCCACCCACCCAGAGAGGGCAAGCCACCTTTTTCAGGTCGAGAACCATGGCCTCGGATTTGGAGGAGCTGATCCTCATCCCAGCCGCTTCACACTCGGCTGCAAACCGCCCCAGTGCACATTGGAGGTCCCGGTTCGATGAAGCCATCAGGACAACATCATCTGCAAACAGCAGAGATGAGATCCTGTGGTTCCCAAACCGGAACCCCTCCGGCCCCTGACTGCGCCTAGAAATTCTGTCCATAAATATAATGAACAGAACCGGTGACAAAGGGCAGCCCTGGCAGAGTCCAACATGCACTGGAAACAGGTCCGACTTACTACCGGCAATGCGAACACAGCTCCTGCTCTGGTCATACAGGGACCGAACCGCCCTTAGCAAAGGGCCCCGAACTCCGTACTCCCAGAGCACTCTCCACAGGACCCCACGAGGTACACGGTAAAATGCCTTCTCCAGATCCACAAAGCACATGTGCACTGGCTGGGCAAACTCCCATGCACCCTCGAGCACCCGATGGAGAGTATAGAGCTGGTCCAGTGTTCCCCGGCCGGGATGAAAACCACACTGCTCCTCCTGAATCTGAGGTTCGACTATCGGTTGGATTCTCCTCTCCAGTACCCTGGAATAGACCTTACCGGGAAGGCTGAGGAGTGTGATTCCCCGATAATTGGAACACACCCTCCGGTCCCCCTTCTTAAACAGAGGGACCACCACCTCGGTCTGCCAGTCCAGAGGTACTGTCCCCGACCACCACGTGATATTGCAGAGACGTGTCAGCCAAGACAGCCCTAGAACATCCAGAGACTTAAGATACTCAGGATGGATCTCATCAACCCCCGGGGCCTTGCCACAGAGGAGCTTTCCAACCACCTCAGTGACTTCAGCCAGGGTGATGAACGAGTCCAAGCTGTGAGTGGAGGTGAGGCCGACTATATCTAGTCGGTAATGCTCAACCTGCCGCATGAGCTCAGGCTCCTTCCCCCCCAGCGAGGTGACATTCCATGTCCCCAGAGCTAGTCGTCATGTCCAGAGATCCGGCCGTCGAGGCCCCCGCCTTCGACTGCCGCCCAGATCTCTCTGCACCCGGGCCTTATGGATCCTCCTGCGGGTGGTGGGTCCACAGGAGGACGGCCCCACGTCACTTCTTCGGGCTTCGCCCGGCCGGGCCCCGTGGGGAAAGGCCCGGCCACCAGACGCTCGCTGGCGAGCACCCACCCCAGGTCTGGCTCCAGGGTGGGGCCCCGGTGACGCCAGTCCAGGCGACGTATCTGACCTTGATATAGAACTCATCATAAGTTCTGTGAAACCTCTTTCTACAATGTAGAGACTCTCAAGTGTGTGTATGGTTGTAATGTGTCACCCCTACTGCAATATCTGAGCAAGACTTGCAATAACCTGGCAACTAATGTGTAGTACAGGACATTTTTGCACTAATTTTTGCACTATTTTTTATACAGTAATCCCTCGTTTATCACGGGGGTTAGGTTCCAGAAATAACCTGCAATAAGAGAAATCCGCAAAGTAGGACAACTTTATATTTTACAATTATTCTACATGTTTTAAGGCTGTAAATGCCTCACCACACACATTATACGCTTTTCTCAGACTATAATTAACCTTTTCTCACATTTCTCTCTCGTTTAAGCACTCAAACTTTCATAGATTTTCAACAAAATGTATTAATAGTGACGCGTGGGGTGAGACACGGCCCCGGAAGCACTGCCACGTCCTGGGACGCGACGCGCACCAACCCCTTGGAGCATGTGCACCCCTCATCATGGTCAAATCCATGACAGAGCAGCACGACCGGCGCGAGGCCGCGTGTACACCGGGGCTGCGAGCACGAGATCGAACCACGGTGCCCAGAGCCCGTTCTCTCAGCCCAAGCCACAAACCAGCCGCACGAAACCAGCAAAGAGCGGCACATGGTGGTTTAATCCTGGTTCAGACCTGGTCTAGTCCCAGTTTAGTCCAGGTCTAGACCTGGTCCAGTTCTGGTTTAGACCTGGTCTACAGCTGGTTTAGTTCTGGTCTAGACCTGGTTTAATCCACGTTTAGTCCAGGTCTAGTCTCTTAGCCAATCAGGACGCAGAACACAATGTTACACTATAAAAAAATGTTACACTATAAAAAAAAATTGAAACAAACTACAACAACAACAAAATCCGCGAAACAACGAGGCCGCGAACAGTGAACCGCGATAGAGCAAGGGACCACTGTACTGGGCTGTAAATATTCTGCTGTGTTGTATATATCTTAAATGTCGACTTTTTTCTGCGCTGAAGTGAGATGCTTTCAATCTTATTGTGAGTATGTAGTATAATGCAAATTGTACATATGAATAGTGACAATAAAAGGCATTCTATTCTATTCTATTGTAAAGTTCACCAAGCGCAAGGTGCCTCTAGCGATGATGGCACCACTCAAAGAGGAATTCAAAGATCCTGAGGCAACCGCTTTATTCAGCGGTTGACCCCAACCGCTGAAAAAGCACTGAAGAGGAGTCATTTTCCTCTTCTCACCATTGATGACATCTTGCCACAGCTCTCAAATGACAATGTGCTAACTGTCTATGACGTGAAACTTGGCTTTTGGTACGTCAGATTGGAAGTAGAGTCCAGTTACCTCACCACGTTTGCTCAAGATGCCGATGAGTTATGTCACTGCAGAGGAAGTACTTTTAACAGATGAAGGGGACACAGGAAAAGGAAGATGAGAGTCACAATGAAACCTGATACATTTTCTACAGAGATGCAGACAGAAGGACATTAATGTGAATGTGGACAAGTTTATTAAGGAGACAGTCTGTTCCTTACATTGTACATTTACTAAGGCCCTCGCCCTATATATAATACATCATATATATGTATAATTTTCTCCAGAGGACTGAAGACTGACTGTATCCTCTATCCACTCTCCTGTTGCCGCTGTCTCCAAAAGTGTATTATTGTCCAATATGAAGAGATAAAACTGGTCCAAGTCCCGATCCAGTCAGACCAGGAGCTGAGTGCACCAGTTGGTCATATGACAGGTCTTAATCCCATATCCGACTTAAATCTGAAAGTTACACCAGTCCATATTATGACTAGGGCAACAGGGACAGGTGTGCTATGCACAGGTGTCATTTTTCTGCCCTGAAACGAATGGGCGGTGGCTGATAGAGCAGTGAGCGGACGCCCAACAGCAAGTGCCGGGGCTGTGGAGTCTGCAGCCCCGGCAGACTCCACAGCCTGGTGCTCTCCTGGTGAGTGGGGCTGTGTCTGTGCCCACCACTCTGTCCCTCGTACTCTCCCATGTGGAGGTTTAAGTGAAAGTATTGAACTGTCACCAGCCAGTAAGAAAGATAAGACATGCACTCATTTCAGGTTAATGTTTCTTTTCTTGCTTGGCAGAAGGGTCTGGCTGAAGACATATTACTCCCTAAAAACGGTTCCTCTGACTCACTTTGACTTGAAGTTGAACTCGGCATAACTCTGTTGTAAAGAACGCAGCTCTGTTATTATCCATTCAGGAGCCTACAGCAGTAACATGGCACCAGTGGAGAGTTGGGGCTAGGCAGGGGAGCAAGCAGCTCACAATAGGTCACAATAGATTATGTTGTATGAATGTTATTTTAATAAATCCATGGCTGTAATGTAAATGGGCAGAACCAGTGGATTTGACGTCAAATTTAATTTTCCCATAGAACTCTTTTGAGTTTGCTCTGGCCCAGCACACTCAAAGTGCAAACACATGAATCAAATAAAGCAATATGAACACATTTAACATGATAAAAATATGCATGTAGATTAATTTTTTTAACAAAACATGAAACATATTCACCTTATTCTGGATATGTGTAGAATCCCTCAGTCGTCCAGGTAGAATCCATGCCAAAAGGAGAAATTCAATTTGTCAACTGGGCAAAAGTTTATTTGGTCGCAGGTGGCATGTTTCGCAGCTTAGATGATACTTCTTCAGTTCTTCAGATGAGCTGCGAAATGTATTCGACCAAATAAACTTTTGTCTAGTTGACAAACTGAATTTCTCCTTTTGTCTTATTCTGGATGTTGCCATGGGCGCCATCATCATTTCTATTATTTTGTATAGGGCTGCTGATCTTGACACCAAATCAGTTTAATACGGACTATAAAGCTGTTTTAAAGCAGTGCAGTGTGACTTGTGGTGCCATTGAACATTTTACACAAATGAACCAATTTTATGTCATTTTTAATTGGCAAAACCTTTCTCACATTCGCCATTGACATTGACATTCATATTTAACCAGAAGTGCCACCACAAAAATGCGCCTTTTAATACAAAAGTGGCCAGGACGGAATGAGGTGAACAGCCTAATACTGGAACACCACCCCCACCACAATCAGAAACCTCCCCACTTACACCTCATTTAAATTCCACTTAAAGAAATGGTTAATTGAGAGTCAGTCCTGTCACCACTAACATCCACCTCCCGATGCCCCTGTTGCTATCCTGCCTCTTGTGTGTTACTGTTGTTTGACTTTGATTGTATGAGTCTGTATGTGTCTGTATGTGATGCTCTTAATGGTATATAGTGTTTGTGGCTGGAAATGAATGTACGTGGCGGAATGTGGTTTTATGTTTGTAGAATTGCATGGAGCTGTATGTGACTGTATGTAAGAAGGATTTTAGAGTGTAAATATTAACCCTGTTTTTATTCTATTTTATTCTATTTTACTTCCTGTAGGTTTGACATGTTACACCTGTCTGGGACAACAGATGAAAAATAGCCCTCAGGCTAATTCTGGCATATTTACATGCAAATGTTTATTAATGTGCACTGTCCCTGAAATAAATAAATAAATAAATAAATAAATCAATAAATAAATAAATAACGACTTTATTCATTTTTATCTAGGTCGAGTTAGAGTACTGCATTTGCGTCCTCTACTGACCAGCCGCCACTGGTTGTTATCATATAAAATACTTCAGTTGTAAAAGTATACCAGGCCTGGACTGGTAATCGGGCATACCGGGCATTTTCCCGGTGGGCCGACAGTCCTAGGGGCCGATGCCCTTCTTTTTTTTTTTTTACTTAGAGACCGGCCCACAATTTAGGACTGAACCAGGACTGAACCAGGACTAAACCAGGACTAAACCAGGACTACATCAGGTTTGAACCAGGACTAAACCAGGACTACATCAGGTCTGAACCAGGACTAAACCAGGACTACATCAGGTCTGAACCAGGACTAAATCAGGATTGAACCAGGACAAACCAGGTCTGAACCAGGACTAAATCAGGATTGAACCAGGACTAAACCAGGTCTGAACTAGGACTAAATCAGGATTGAACCAGGACTAAACCAGGACTACATCAGGTCTGAACCAAGACTAAACCAGGACTACATCAGGTCTTAACCAGGACTAAACCAGGTCTGAACCAGGACTAAACCAGGACTAAATCAGGATTGAACCAGGTCTAAACCAGGACTACATCAGGTCTTAACCAGGACTAAACGAGGTCTGAACCAGGACTAAACCAGGATTGGACCAGGACTAAACCAGGACTAATCAGATCTAAATCAAGACTAAATCAGGTCTGAACCAGGACTAATTATGAGGGGCTGGTCTAAGCCAAAAATGCCAGAGCCATTTTTTTGTCCCAGTCCAGATCTGAAGTATACTATGCTGCTAGAAAAGTACTCTTAAAAGTAAAATGTTCTTGAATAGTGAAGTAAATGTAATGTGTCTATATTGTTGTGTCTTTAGAGTAATCAGTATGTTTACCCTGTCGTGAGCGGTGTAAAGGGGCAGGTTCCGCTGTGGCTCCTCCCGCGGTTTAAATTCCTCCCGTGTCCGACACAGAGACGACAGAGGCGCTCAAAGTCTCCCTGCTGCCTTCAGCTCCACGACCCGGGAACATGTCAGGAGAACAGCGGGGGCTCGTTTACCTCATCACCGGGGGCTGCGGCTTCCTGGGCAAACACTTAGTGCGGGTTTTACTGGAGCAAGAGCGGGAGACCGTGTCGGAAATCCGGGTCTTCGATAAGCACACGGACCCCGGCATGGAGGAGGAGAGCACAGGTAAAAAAGTGCAGCCGATAAAGTGATGCCTTCTCTGGGTTAGCTGAGTAAGTTTTATCGGGAAGAAGAGGCAAACAGAATGACTTGTTGAACTCGTACTTTGCCCTTAACCTAAAGTATGTGAGTCATGGGGCACGTAAAGGCACGCGTAACTATAGTACAACAGTAGAATGTATTGATACTTGCTTGTTAAAGGTGCACTGTGTAACTTTTTGGTTGTTTCTATGGATATGCCATTGCTCTGCCTGTTCCACAGTATGAATGCAAGGATTTATTTATTACATTTATTCAGTTACAGGTGGTTTTATAGCTCAAAAATACCTAGAAAAACAGGATATAAGGAGAAATTCAATTTGTCAACTGGACAAAGTTTGTTAGGTCGAAAACGTTTCGCCGCTCATCCGAGAGGCTTCGTCAGTTCTGGTTCGAGTGCTGGTTAGACACTGCTTATATCTAGCTGCAGGGAGGAGCTCACTCCCCTGAATTCTTCTGAAACTATCTCAACTAATTTGTATTGCAATTCTCTCTTTTGTATTTCGAATTTCTCTGGCGTCTAGTTTAGCATACCTATTCAACCCTAACGACCGTCCCCACACCTCTGGCCCTGACGTGTCTGCCCTATTGTTTCTTTTGTCTGTTTTGACTTTGGTTTAAGAATGGAATTATAAATGTGAGACAAGTTATGCCTGACTCCCCCACTTCTGTTTAAAGAAGGATTCTCTTTTTGACAAAAATTGCCTCTTTAAAGGGACAGTGTGTAAGATTTTTACCCCTTAATTACTGAAATTGAAGATACCCATTCAAAAATACATTGTTTTCCAAGCCTTTTCACTTCCATCATGAAATCAAAGTATTCTTTTGGACTTAGATATAGTCACATAAAAGGGGGATCTTCCCCATGTAGAGGCAGCCATTTTGAATACGAGAGCCGCAGAAGGACATTTGGGCTCCGCCTTCGCCTTCAGCAAGACTCGTGGTAGTGCCGGAGGCAAAGCAGGCGCAGCGGCAAGAGAGAAGGACAGAGGGAGAGAGGTGCGGGTGGGGTGGGGGGAGGCTCATGGTTTTGGGTAAACAACACAAGCATGCTGCCGGATCAGACTCGTAATGGATCTAACACGTGTTTTGGACTAAATTGTTTTACTGGATTTTATTTGCTGGATCCTTACGGACAAATTGAGAGCAAGTCTATGGTGAAATACAGAGTTTGACCTGTGCAAAGCATTCTAAGGTAAGCTAACCTCGTTTTGTGCTTTTCCATATACAAGCCCCATGTGCTCGGGGAGTGATTGTTTTGCAGGGAAATGAATTGCATAGTCAAAAAGAGGAGACTGTAAGATTTCATTTGATGTGTAGAGTGCCATGGTACATGATAGGGAATGTGTGTTTTCATGAGAAAAGAAAAAAAAAAAAACGGGACCGCGGGTCCCTCGAGGTCTGCCGTAGCTAAAACAGAAAGTGCAATAGCGACTATCCACCTATGCGCCACGAATCCTACACACTGGGGCTTTAACCAGTTCTTTTCCCTGGCTAAGATCTGAACCTCACTGTCCTCAAAGGAGTGGCCCGTGGCTTCTAGGTGAAGATGTACGGCAGATGAAGGTCCACTCTGGCAAGCCCGTCTGTGTTGGTACATCCTCTTGTGAAGTGGCTGTTTTGTTTCTCCAATGTAGCGCTCACTGCAGTCTTCACTACACTGAATGGAGTAGACCACATTGCTTTGTTTGGGGCTCGTTGTTTTGTCCTTTGGGTGGACGAGTTTTTGTCTTAAAGTGTTTGTGGGTTTGAAATAAACTGGGATTTTATATTATCTGAAAATCCTCTGTAGTTTTTCCGAAACGCCGGCCAGGTAAGGAATCGCTACCCCTTTCCTCCTGTGTTTGGATTCTCTGTTATCTTGTTTCTTGCCCTTGTCTCTCTTGGTTTTGTTGACAGCCCATTTAGGATATCCACAAACAGAGAGGGCACATGTAGTTCTTCTTTCTCCTATCCATTCAGGATCCCTATCATGGCTAATTTATACATGGAACAATTTGAACAGAGTGCCTTAGCTTCATATCCAGACACTCCACCCACACATTGGTTTCACTATGTTGATGATAATTTTTCAAAAATCAAAATTCAAGATTTGGAACCTTTTACTGCACATATCAATTCTGTAGATCCGAACATCAAATTCACCCGTGAAGACGCCAAGGATAACACATTGGCGTTCCTAGATTGTGCAGTAACGATAGGAGGAGACCGGCGACTCCAAGTAGAAGTCTTCAGGAAGCCCACACACACAGACCAATACCTGCTTTTTGATTCACACCACCCACTGCAGCACAAACTGGGTGTGATTCGGACATTACAACACAGGGCCCAAGTGGTTCCCACAAGCACAGAGGGTAAGGAGAAAGAAGAACAACATGTGCAGGAAGCCCTCTCTGTTTGTGGATATCCTAAATGGGCTGTCAACAAAACCAAGAGAGACGAGGGCAAGAAACAAGATAACAGAGAATCCGAACCCAGGAGGAAAGGGGTAGCGATTCCGTAACGCCGGCCAGGATTTTCAGACAATATGAAATCCCAGTTTATTTCAAACCCACAAACACTTTAAGACAAAAACTCGTCCACCCACAGGACAAAACACCGAGCCACAAACAAAGCAATGTGGTCTACTCCATTCAGTGTAGCGATGACTGCAGTCAAAACAGCCACTTCACAAGAGGATGTACCAACACAGACGGGCGTGCCAGAGTGGACCGTCATCTGCCGTACATCTTCACCTAGAAGCCACGGGCCACTCCTTTGAGGACAGTGAGGTTCAGATCTTAGCCAGGGAAAAGAACTGGTTTGAGAGGGGAGTTAAAGAGGCAATTTTTGTCAAAAAGAGAATCCTTCTTTAAACAGAAGTGGGGGAGTCAGGCATAAGTTGTCTCTCATTTATAATTCCATTCTTAAACCAAAGTCAAAACAGACAAAAGAAACAATAGGGCAGACAGGTCAGGGCCAGAGGTGTGTGGATGGTCGAAAGGTTGAATAGGTATGCTAAACTAGATGCCAGAGAAATTCGAAATACAAAAGAGAGAATTGCAATACAAATTAGTTGAGATAGTTTCAGAAGAATTCAGGGGAGTGAGCTCCTCCCTGCAGCTAGATATAAGCAGTGTCTAACCAGCACTCGAACTAGAACTGACGAAGCCTCTCAGATGAGTGGCGAAACGTTTTCGACCTAACAAACTTTGTCCAGTTGACGAATTGAATTTCTCCTTTTATCATGGATTCTACCTGGACGACTGAGGGATTCTTCATGCATCCTAGAAAAACAGGCTTTTTGCAGGGTTTTCTTAAGGGCCCATTATAAACAATAGGAAGAACAGCTTCAGAACTAATTTTAAACTGATCCTACACAAAAACTAAAAATGCAGCAAACGTCCAATTTTTGAAAAATTTAAAGCTTCCCATTTAAAGTTACCCAATTATAACTTTCCTTCTGTTTTCTGGAAGATATCTCAATTTTAGAGGTAAGTTTTTCACTACAGTTCTCAAAACTGGCAATTAAGGGGTTAAAATCCTGATGATTTTTATAAATTTGATATTTTTGATTAGAGCAGGGATAGATCTTTGGATTTAGTCGAAAAAAGGGTGAAAAATTATTAATCTATGTTGATTTTACAGCTGTTATATTAAGTGGACATTCATGTTCTTAGGGTCCTAAGTGTGACTTTTTTTTTTCCTCTACTGGCACATGGTCATCTGGGGCATGATGGGATATGTAGGCTGAACAGATTCTGGATTTTAGCGTCAAGCTATTTAAAGATATAAAGAGATATAAATAGTACAATTCCCAACAACCAATACATAGTATAAAAATATATAGTGCAAAAAATACAAAAGTGCTGCAGATACAGCATGTATAATTGTGTCCAACCGCAGGAAAACCAATACCAAGTCGTCCCGGAGGCATTTTGAGTTATTCGCAGATTCTGAAAGTACAGATTCTAAGCTTTCCAATGATGTCTTACATGTGAAAATCTGACCATATTTTAAAAAGTTATCTCTATTTGAAAGCAGCCATAGCAGATCCCAGAAATTCCAGAAAAAGCCTCTCCAACTTTCGTCTCTTCAGCCCTTCTTGCCTAATTTGCATGACATTAAGCTAAGCCCTCCCCCATCATGACTATCACTGTGGCACAACAAGTACAAAATTTACTTATAGTCAGGAGGCGTGGTCCTGCTCCTGAATCTCAGTGAATTATATTAACTCCACTTGTTCATTTGTAGCACTCCGGCACCCTAAAGGTTTGCATGATAATACACTTGTAATGTGCTTTACAGACATACCAAAGCCTCTCAGAGACTTCAATGTAGTCATCATTCTATTACTGTAAATATTGCCCAGAAGTGAGGCTGCCAAACTGTGCCATCAGCCCCTCTGAAAACCACCACACAAACACCACATTCACACTAAGCAATGCAGGGAAGTGTCTTGACAGTTACTTTAAAAAAAGGAATGGAAACATGCAGCTCAGGAACCAACGTATAAAAAACAAAAATTCTTCACACTACTGAGTTATAGAGCCTCATTTTGCACAGAGGGGGTGCTCAGTCCTCCATAAACCAATTTCAGCCTGGGCAGACTCGAATAGACATGAAGTATTTGAGGTTTTATTGAACGAGTGCTCAGACCCTGAGAGAAACAGAGAAAAAGGAACTAAAAGCCACATCCAGTTAACAGTAACAGTATTTGACATTTTGCCTGTGTGCTCTTGGTCCACCTGATGCTCCTGGGTTTACAGAAGCACCTTTTCCATTGTTTATTATTCAGAGGCAGTGACGCAGTGAGACCCGACCTCCCTGTAACCAGACCCAGGCTCACACTGGCTCCATTCATGGCTCTTTAGGCCAAAAACCTGGGATACACTTCTCAGAGATGAACTCAAATAGACATAATTACTTATGTAACACTTTTTGGACAAGATTCTTTATAGTGTTCATTTAAAGCAACACTCTCTAACTTCCTGGAGGTGGCATGTCACCTGCATGATTCCATTGAAATGAAAAGTTAAAAGTATACTTTGAAACATTCTCTATGGAGATAGATGATTTTTATGCCATACAGTGGACAAATAATATTTAATATTTCAGTCAAAACGGTGTGTATATGTATATATAGGCCCTCCAACATTATAATAATACGATTTACTATGTATTATTTTGTAAGTTGTTTTAGATTCATGTATAAAAATATATAATTTCAAACATGCAAATTCTAACAGGTTCCATAGATATAGGCTATTCAAGTTATAATGGCCAGCTTCTCACCAGATCAGTGTCCAAAGTCCTTTTCCATTATTATCTCTGAGTCAGTTTAACCTGTTGTAATATTCAAACCAGCCTTGAGAACTCTAATCATTGATATAACCGTGACCTTGGCCTTAACTTGGATCTGAAAGAAGCATTCAAAGTGTCTCATTTTACTCCTGTTAGAATAGGAAATGTCTATTTGTCCTAAAATGAAGAATGAGGTTTGGAGGAGTCATCTGCACACACGCTGGATTAAACCAGGACCAAACTAGGAACAGTTTCATGATTTTTTCTATTTATATCAACAATAACCATGGCAAATATCACTATTCGGGAAGTGCAGATTCCTACTTTTCAGGTGGAGGGTGCGTCAAATTTTCTCCATGGAGATGTTATTGCTTTGTCGGAAGTGTTTCACAGTATGGCATTAAACCTTTCTTTAAGACACAAGATTAAGATGACAAGTTTGTGGGGCTGTTCTCAAACAAACAAATAATAATAATAATAATCCAACATTTGTGGATCATAGCTTTGGATATTTCTTTCAAAAACTGAGAATCTCCACCATAGTTATATACGCTGCTCAAAAAAATTAAAGGAACACTTTGAAAACACATCAGAATGGGCTGATCATTTTATTTCCGTTAAAAGAGGTGGCATCTTTTTGTTCCTAAAACATTGCCCTGTCCATATTTGTGTAGATATTCAGCATATTTTTTTCCACATTGAGACCTGTTGAGATCTTTTCAAAGTGTCCCTTTAATTTTTCTTTAGCAGTATATTTGAAACGATATAACTACCTACTTGTCTCCATGGAGATGGTATTGCTATGCCTGGAATGTTCCATGGTATGACATTAATCATTTCAATCTAGCATTTATTCATTCCAGATGTTTCTATTGCTCAAAAATACATGAATCTCTTCAGTGAACAGGGCGACTCTCCACAGATCTGAGTTGTAATATAATAATAATAATAATAATAATAATTCATAGCGTTTATATAGCGCCTTTCATGACACCCAAAGCACTTTACAGTTCATTGTTCATTCACTCCACACTTGGTGATGGTAAGCTACTTTTTGTAGCCACAGCTGCCCTGGGACAGACTGACTGAAGCGAGGCTGCCAATCTGGGCCATCAGCCCCTCCGACCACCTCCAACACTCGCGCACACTCCACTTTCATACTAGGCAATGTGGGTGAAGTGTCTTGCCTAAGGACACAATGACAGTTTTTGCCACTGGCGCCACACTGTGGCACCTGGAAATCCCAGTGGTCTCCCAATATAGTGTGGTGTTGTAACCTGCTTAGGTTTAATCTATGCAGTGGAACATTCTAGACAAAGCTATAACATTTCCATGGAGACAAGCAGGTGGCGCTCCCTCCACTAGAAATGTTATGCAGTGCACCTTTAATATTCCTGTGTTTCTGTTTTAGAGCACACGAAGGTGGTGGTGATCCAGGGGGACCTCACAGACTACACCCAGGTCTTGGAGGCTTCTCGTGGGGTTGACGTATTCATCCACACAGCCAGTGTGGTGGACGTGTGGTACAAGATCCCAGAATCTGTCATATACAACGTCAACGTGAAAGGTAAAACGGTTCATCATTTTAAAGGTACATTGCGCAACTTTTCTGGTGTAGGATTATATAAATTATTCTAGCAAAGGTGTGTGGAGTTTAAAAACACAGTGGAGCACTTCAGGTATTACCACATGACATCACAAGGTGGGAATAGAGTGATTTTTGTTTGAGAGAGAAGAACTCAGCCTAAATATGCAGGCTTTGTTTGTTAAACATGTCTGAATGAAACAAAACACAACTCCACGTACCATTGCTATAGTGGTGAACAAAATACAATCTAAGTGTTGCATATAACAGGAAGTTAAAACTTGTGTACAGATTCTGAGAATTTGGCTTGTCGTGTACTGTACTGTAGCCTGTATGTCCAAACATTAGTGATGGGTGATACCAGATATTTTTTGTTTCGATCTCAAGTAAAACTGATGTCAAGTAAAACATATGAATTTGAATCATTGATGCAGCTTAATTCTTATTTTTAAGTATCCAGTTTAGATTTTGGGGAATTTGGGTTGAGTTGTGGCATAGGCTACTGTATATTAAAAAATGAATATGTTATTGGGATTGAAAATGTGGATATTATTTGGTTTGAATATGAATTGAAAGCAACTAAAAAAGGTACTCTAAATGTATTGTATATGTGGCCGAAATGTTTTAATTTGGTAAAACGGATGTGTTTTATTGTGACAGGATGCACAATGTATTTTAACCGCCATCTTGACTATTCATCTTGACTATTCAAAAGAAAACTAACAAAAACAATGTTCCTGCTGTGTTAAATAAAAAGGCAAACACTGATGTTTCAATGAAGAAATAAGTAAAGATTTTGGGTGGAATTGGAATAAAAATTGAATTCATAATTGACACAGCCTAAAATTTAATTCTTATTTTAAAATATTGGGTTTAGATTTTGGTGAACATGTGCTAATGCTAAAGAAGCTGTTGTTGGAAGTTCACGGGGGTGCCCTGATGTGGTGAAATTGGTGAAAATAAGCTGCTTTTTTTTTTACTGTGGAAAAATTCACTAACTCAGTCCACACCCTCAGCCCTCAGTCTGTCTCCAAACCATAAAAATACACCCAGTGGATTCCAGTTTATGGGACACTTAAAAAATCTAGGCCTAATCTTGGAAACTGCAAGTGGGCTCTTCTTACTCAAATACAACAAGCAAAGTTACATTCATATTATGCAAAATTGCCTCTTTGAGCTTAGTCTAGGGCAGGGGCCACCAACCTTTTCAAAGCCGAGGGCTACCTTAAGGTCATCAAATAATACGAGGGCTACCAGCTCAAGTAAGATAATTCAAAAGTCTAAATAATGCACTTTTATGCTGTATTATTATTTATTTGATCACAATGTATGCATACATGCATTAGTTATGTGTAAATGACCACATTTGTGTTTCATTGTCAAAGCGACATTTATTTTGTGCAAATGAACATGTCACAATTAGATTAGCAAAAATATACTAGTAATGTGGTAATGTAGTAATAAATTTAACATTATTTCAACTCCTTTTTTTGTTTTAAACAAATCAAACTCTTATAATTTCAACATTGAAGCAGGCTGAATGATTTCAAATAATAATAATAATAATAAACACCATTAGCTGAGCCGTACTGCTGTTGTCCACGGACTCGTCGCTCTGGATGCTGAACCACCTGTATTCACGTAAGTCCTTGTCCAGCTGCTCATTCAAGTTTTCGGAAATAGCAGACACCCGTCTTGTCACTGTACTCGCACCAAGTTGTACATCGGCCAGAGTTGAGATGACGTCTGATCCATTTTTCTCGTCTTTAAAAATTGTCTCAGCAATTATCATCATCGCTCCTTTTACAGTATCTCCATCTGAAAATGTCTTTTTGGTTTTTATCAAATAATTTGTTGCCTTGAAATAAGCCTCGGCTGCCTTTTTAGCCTTTTTCAGTGATCTAGTGAAGAAAAACTGCTGCTTGGCAAAAGCAGCCTTTAACTCTCGTGCTTTCTCAGCTCGAAGTGCACTCTTAAGGGGAAAGTTTGTGTTGAAGCTGCCGTGATTCGTAGCGACTTTCCACATTGTGCCGTTTCAAAATCACCACTGTAGCTCCACAAATGAGACATACACACTTCTCTCTTTTCCATGTAAAAAAGAACTCTTCTTTCCAGTCAGTGTTAAAAACATACGATTTCTTTCTCTTCTCCGCCATGCTGTCTCGTCTTTTTTTTGTTTTTTTTTGATGAGTCCAGCTGCATCAAGCAGGTTAACTGTCATGCGCAGATAAGTGAACTTTGAACTCGGACAACATATTTTAAATTTTAAAATCTGTAAGTGTTTTTATTATTAGCCTACTTTAAAATATGTGCATATAAAGGCGCAGCATTTTTGTAAAACATTATTATTTATATAAGTACGAGGGCGACCTGTTCTATTTTTAGAACCTGCTCTGCGGGCGACTGAAATGGGGCTCACGGGCGACCGGGTGCCCGCGGGCATAGGGTTGGTGACCCCTGGTCTAGGGTGACCAGACATCCCTATTTATGCAGGACAGTCCCAGTTTTGAGCCCTGTGTCCCCTGTCCCAGCAGATTTATCCAAAACCAGTGATTTGTCCCAGTTTTATACAAGAAATGTCCCAGGTGTCGTATTTTTGACCAATCTGATACCTGCCAACAGTAAAGAGAGGCATTAAGTGTCATTTGTTTAGGTAAAATACAGAAAAGCTGCTTAAAAATGACCAACACACAAAGAAAATGTGACTATATTGTGTTCCAAATTATTATGCAAATTATATTTTTCTCAGATTTGGCCAATTTTTCAATATAAATGACAGTCATCATCATTTTCAAGTCCTCAACCTTTAGAGTACAATTGGAATGTTGTAATGTTACTGAACAAACTTCCCAATGATAACAGTATTTTTTTTTTCTTCAAAAATACAAACTTAAAATGCACTGTTCCAAATTATTATGCACAACAGAGTTTCAAACCATGTTATTGTTGTTTGTTGTGAAGAATTGAAAATGGTCATTTGTTTATTTTTCAGTTAGAAGCATTAGCATGCTACTGAAATCAAAAGCTATACATCTTAAAAGGTCAAGTTACATTTGAACATAGGACCCCTTTAGCCTAGTCATGTTAAAGGTCCCATGGCATGAAATTTTCACTTTCTGAGGTTTTTGAATGTTAATGTGAGCTCCCCTACCCTGTTTAGGCCCCCCGCCCCATGGCTAAAAGTTGTGAAATGTCTAAACTGAGCATTTGCGGTCCTTTTCTGCGTTAGAAAAAAACACAGCTCAAACGGGCGATTCTGAACAAGGCACCTTATTGACGTCAGATCGAAAAATGCAGCTCCACCCCCCGTCTATGTCTCTTCTTAGCGTCTCTGTATATCACGCCCATAGAGTTTGGACTGCGGAGGAGCTACGCAATGCGAAATGCGTTTTTTATTTGCCTGGAGGCACGTGCGAGTGTTTCTAGGCTCGGAAGTCCTTTACCCGACCCTCTGGACCTCTGAAACAGCAGTGGTTTAATTTTATTTTCTGTGGAAATGTGTTTATTTTTCAATGGAACGCTTCTCATCTCCTCCTCCGCGCAAAAACGCGGAAGTGGGAGCCAGCCACAGCGCACAGCTGAAGAGGAGAGAGTGGAGAGTTTGGCCACGCCTCCACCCGCTACTATAGGCCATCTCTGTCCTCCTCATTTGCATTCAAGCAACAACGCCCATAATGGACTGTTCCAGAGACATATTTATGACTCTTTCTCATCTTATCTCTCTTTCTCATGCACTGAGTCTTGATTTTGGAGAAGGATTCATTTACAGTATTAGGGAACCATTAAGGAGCCATATAAAAGCATCAAGAAGTACCATGTCATGGGACCTTTAAAATGTCGTTACCTTATCAAAAAAATACATGGATTTGTGTTTTGTTTCACTCACATTAACTGTGAATGAGTAATCAGGTTTATTAGTCTCTTTCAGCTTAACAGCTCCTTTTACCTTTAGTTTAGTAGGCTAATGGGCAATTCTAGGGCTGAAATTATGTAAATCAATCAATCAATCAATCAATCAAACATTTATAAGGCGCTTTTCATACAAAATTGTAGCACAAAGCGCCATGTAAATGATTCTCGTGAAGGGCTATGGAGTTTAAAAATACAGTGGAGCATTTCCTGTATTACCACCTGACATCACAAGGTGGAATATCTTTAAGTTTCCGGACCGTTTGGTCCGAAGTAGCTTGGCTGGAAGTTTGTGTGTTTGTCTTGTGTTGGCGCTGGCATGTTTGTAATGAATATTTAAAGATGCACTATGTAACTTTTTTGGTTTAATGTTCCGCCACATTCTTGTCTCGATGGAGGTGTTTCTTTGCATTGAAATATTCCACAGTGTAGCATTAAACTTATCTATCTCCATGGAGACAAGCATATGTCACCACCAGGCCATATCCCAAGTCAGATCTATGGAGAGGTGATATGGCTAACAGTAAAGATTTATGTTTTTCAGGGTATGTATGAGCAGTAAAAAAAAATTTAATTGAATGAATGCAAAATAAATCAGTTTAAAGGTGTACTAAGTAACTTTTTTTGTTGGGGTCCGTTACCTCTCAATGTTATTAGAATCATTAAACAGCTCTACCTTACATTTATTCAATTACAGGTGGTTTTAGAGCTCAAAATAGAGCTAGTAAAACAAGTATTCTGACTTTTAAACCTGATGATATTTGTGGTGAGGTCTGAGTTAAAAGTTTGTTTGATTTGAGGATCAGAAATGGCACAAATGTAACTTGAAGGCGTCACTGTTCTTAAATGTGGACAGTCTGCACCAGGAGGATGATGTTCTAGACTGAGTGACAGGTGGAGTCAGCCAATCACAGTTAAGTTTGAACTCAGGAAAACAGTCAGGAAAACAAACACACACTTCTGTCCCCATATTTTACCTGAACATGTTGGGACATTCTGTTCTGAAGTGAACAATTATGTGAGAATTTCAAAGGTATGCCAGGATTCTGCTCCTTTTCTCAGACTCAAGGACTTTAGAACCGTGCAGAGCTCAAGCACAATTGCGTAGGGTTCTATGGGCCACACTCACACCTGCACAACCGAACCAGGCAACGTGCAACATTGGTATCGCTTTAGCAGAGAAAACAAGACCTGCGGCATGAAATATCTCTAAATAGTGAGGCACATACAGTGGATATAAAAAGTCTACACACCCCTTTTCAAATGCCAGGTTTTTGTAATGTAAAAAAATGACAAGACAAATAATTTCACAACTTTTTCCACCTTTAATGTGATCTATAACCTGTACAACGCAATTGAAGAACAAACTGAAACCTTTAGGTGGCTGAGTGGATAGCACGCCTCACAGCAAGAAGGTTTTGGGTTCGATCCCCGGGTTGCCCGGGCCTTTCTGTGTGGAGTTTGCATGTTCTCCCCATGTCTGGGTGTGTTTCTTCCAGGTTTCCAAAACATGCACCATAGGTCAAATTCTCCAGCTGTGGTCCTGACCAAGCCTAAGCAGTAAGATCATCGAGATGGTCCCCGGGCGCAGTCATGTGCTGCCCACTGCTCCGGAATGGGTCAAATGCAGAGGACAAATTTCCCTTCGGGGACAAATAAGTGATATAAATAAGCAGCACCTTTGGCTTTTATTACAGCACTCAGTCTTTTTGGGTAGGAGCCTATCAGCGTGGCACATCTTGATGTGGCAAAATTTGCCACACGCAAAACCGCTCCAAATGTGACAGATCGCGAGGGCTTCTCCTGTGCACAGCCCTCTTCAGATCACTCCACAGATGTTTGATGGGATTCAGGTCTGGACTCCATTCCAGGTCTGGACTCCATTCCAAAGCCTCAATCTTTTGTTGATTTATATGTGTGCGTTGGGTCATTGTCATGCTGAAAGATGAAGTTCCTCTTCATCTCCAGCTTTCTAACAGAAGGCCGAAGGTTTTGTGCCAACACTGACTGGTATTTGGAACTGTTCATGTTCCACCCTGACTAAGGTCCCAGTTCCAGCTAAAGAAAAACGGCCCCAAAGCTGCTGCCACCACCATGCTTCACTGTAGGTATGGTGTTATTTTGGTATATTCCAAATGTTCAACCTTGGTTTCATCAGACCATAACACATTTTCCCACATGTTTGGGAGATTTCAGATGTCTTTTTGCAAAATGAAGCCGGACTTGGATGTTTTTCTTTGTAAGATAAGGCCACCCTACCCCATCCATCCATCTTCTCCCACTTTTCCATTTCTGGGTCGCATTTCTGGAACACAAAGCTCCCGCGAGTGGTGGGTCCACAGGAGGACGGCCCACGTCACAACAGGCCTTGATGTATTTTGCCATAGGGGCTACCAGTGTACGCAGACACTGGAGCGAGGTGGGGTTCCACCCAAGGGCACAATGGCAGCACTGTGAGAGCTGGGATCACATCACTGGATCAGTAGACAAACGCTCTACCAACTGAGCTACTGCTGCCCTTCCCCACCCCATAGCCCAGACATATGAAGAAGACGGGAGATTGTTGTCACATGTAGTACACAGCCAGTATTTGCCAGAAATTCCTGCAGCTCCTTCAGTATTGGGTAGCCTCCCTGACTAATTTTCTTCTCGTCTTATCCATTTTGGGCGGACGTCCTGTTCTTGGTAATGTCACTGTTGTGCCATACTTCCTCCACTTGATGATGTCTTCACTATGTTCCATTGTATATTTAATTCCTTGGAAATTCTTTTGTAGCCTTCATGTGACTGATATCTTTGAATAATGAGATCCCTCTGATGTTTTGGAAGCTCTCCGCGGACCATGGCTTGTACTGAAAAATGTGGCTACAAGAATGTGAGGAAAAGCCGACTAGAAGAGCTGAACTTTATTTAGGGTCGATCAAAGGCTTTTTAATTAGTGACAGGAGTGTGCTGACTCCAGTTTAACATGAGTTTGAACGGAATTGATTAAATCTAAAAACAGCCACATCCTGAGTTCTAAAAGGATGTGCACACTTATGCAACCACATTAATGTTTATTTTTACTTCATCTCCCTGAAAGTTTTCTGTTTGTTTTTCAATTGCGTTGTACAGGTTGTACGTCGCATGAAAGGTGAAAAAAGTTGTGAAATTCTTGATGTAATTTTTTTTACATCACAAAAACCGGGCATTTGAACAGGGGTGTGTAGACTTTTATACTCACTGTATGTGTCATACTGTGATGTGCCCTCCACTGTAAGTTTATGGATATAATAACGGAGGAGTGAGGACAGCCGGAGACGAGGCTGCAAAACTTCTGTCGCTGTCCACAGTCCTTATTGAATTTAAGGGTGTGTTTCAGAGTGACTTTATTATTTTTTTCATTCATGCATTCATTCGTTTTTATCATATGAGCAACATTCGCTCACCTGACAGGGATTGTATAATAAAGTCATGCGTGTGTGCGTACGTGAGCAACCGTGCCATGCTTTGGTTCGCCTCCTCCAACCGGGCCAAAGTCCCAACTTTGGGTACGGTTTGATTGCGCTCACACTAGACAAACATACTGTGCTTTAGGGGCTACGGTTCTAAAGTCCAAATGTGAGTGTGCCCCTAGTGACAATATGAAGAAAGATTAGATGAAATGTAGCACCATGTATTTCATTTTCTGAGAACTACCAGATTTAAGCCTGGATTATATCAGGTCTAAATTAAAGGTGCTGTACTTGATTTTTACTGTCTTAAAAATGTGAAAAACAGAACTAGTTCATTTATAAATGGTCTGCAGTGGTTTAAAGTTACTCCACACTTTTATTGAGTTCATAAGCACTTTTAACAAGTTAACAACTAGCATGCTAAGAGTGCACTACCTGTTTGTTTGTTTGTTTGTTTTTTTTCAATATACTTTGTTTTAGTTATGATAAAATAAAAAATGTAATGCTTTAAAATAAAATTATGGACTTCATGAGGAAAATATTTAATACAATCAGACTTATTTAACATATTCTTGCATTTGGAATTGTGTTTTGTTTCATTTGCCTTAATTAACAGCTCCTTTCACCTTTAGCTCACTAGAGATAGGCAATCCCAGAGCTGAAATCATCCAAATGATTCTAGTGAAGGTGTATGGTGTTGAAAATACCAGTGGAGCACTTCCTGTATTACCACATGAAAGAAGAACTAAATATGCAGGGTTTGTGTGTTAAAGATCCCATGACATGGTACTTCTTGATGCTTTTATATGGCGCCTTAATGGTTCCCTAATACTGTAAATGAATCCTTCTTCAAAATCAAGACTCAGTGCATGAGATAGCCCCATGAACACAGCCAGAGTAAAAAATATCTCTCTCAAACACTTTATTCTGGGCGTTGTTGCTTGAATGCAAATGAGGAGGACAGAGACAGGCCAGTGCAGCGGGTGGGGGTGTGGCCAAACTCTACGCTCTTTCCTCGTTTAGCGGTGCGCTGGCCCCACTTCCGTGTTTTAAGCGCGGACTAAGAGATGAGATGCGTTGCATTAAAAAAAAAACACATTTCCACAGAAAATCAAATTAAACCACTGCTGTTTCAGAGGTTCGGAGGCTCGGATAAAGGACATCCGAGCCTGGAAACACTCTCACGTGCCTCCAGTCAAATAAAAAAACGCATCTCACATTGCGTAGCTCGTTCGAGGTCCAAACTCTCTGGGCATGATTTCCAGAAATGGTGGGTAGACATCCAGACGGGGGGTGGAACTACATTTGCATTTTTCTCCGAGTGTGACGTCAGAAACTCCCCTTGTTCAGAATCGCCCGTTTGGGCTGCCTTTTTTTCAAACGCGGAAAAGGATCGCAAATGCTCAGTTTACACATTTTGTAACTTTTAGCCATGGGGGGCTAAACAGGGTAGGGGAGCTCACATTAAAGGGATAGTGCGGTTTATTTGTTGTTAATCTGTATGGGTTTCCTTCTAAAAGTTACGTGTGTCGACACCGGCTTACCTCTGACAGTCTCAGCTGATCCCGGTTCGGCTCGCTTTCTGGAGCCCACGTAAGTAGGTCCGGTAACTTCCCTGGAACATGAAATAAAGCTTGTTTTTCTTCTCAAAACAAAACATTTGTTAGAAAGGTGATATATTTGCATCCGAAACAGTTGTTCACGAAACATCCAGCAGCGTATTTCGTATTTGCGTATTGTCCCTCTCCACTCGTATCACTACGCCCATGTTAACTATATCAGCCTGTTCACCTTCAGCGGATGTCTATGCCGAAGTTTACAAGTGAACAGGCTGATAGAGTTAACATGGGCGTAGTGATACGAGTGGAGAGAGACAATATGCAAATGCGAAATACGCTGCTGGATCTTTCGTGGACAACTGTTTCGGACGCAAATATATCACCTTTCTAACAAATGTTTTGTTTTGAGAAGAAAAACAAGCTTTATTTCATGTTCCAGGGAAGTTACCGGACCTACTTACGTGGGCTCCAGAAAGCGAGCCGAACCGGGATCAGCTGAGACTGTCAGAGGTAAGCCGGTGTCAATACACGTAACTTTTAGAAGGAAACCCATACAGATTAACATCAAAAAACCCTCACTATCCCTTTAATGTCCAAAAACCTCAGAAAGTGAAAATTTCATGCCATGGGACCTTTAAACATGTGTGAATGAAACAAAACACAACACCAGGTCTGTTTGTAATGAGGAAACATTTTGACATCGATCAGATCAGTTATCTTTTACTATGTTCAGGCTGATCATAAATGGTACCTCAGATGTCTACTGTTAAGCAAGGTCATCACAACCTCTTTATTCTTACATCTTAGTTTTTATATCTAGTTTCTTGGTAGCTTGCTTTAATTCTATCTGTTATCACATATGAAATAACACTCTGGCCTTGTGCTCCTCATATATATAAATATATTGTTTATATCGATCCTCACTTGTTTTTCTACTGACTGATGACCTGGCCTTGTGTTGAGTTTTATCTTATGTGTCTGTATCATCCCTGTGCCTCGATGTTTACAGTCTAGAAATTCTAAAGTGGCAAGTGTTACAAAGTGGCAGGTAGCAGTGATCATGACTCCAAGGTTCTGGAGTTGATGTAGGCGTGGCTTACACAAAAAAATTAAGTGTTTTTGTATTAGTTTATCAGATTTCAGTTTTTTTAATGTGTGTAAAATATGCACTGTGAACTGAATCTCCACTTGAACAATAAACGTTTGTCAGGGTAATTGTACGTCGACATTTTTCCCTCCCATGACTTTCTGTTTTGTGTTTGCCCATGTTCCCATGATGCATTTCTTTAGCGCTGACTCTCTAAGCCTCAGTGATGATGTGATTATGGAGCACAGTAGTGTTCAGTGAATCACACAGAGACGTACACACATAATACTGGGAACTTTGGACGAGCTGTTTATGTCCTGTTTACCTTAACGTGAGTCGCTAAAACTTATAAAAAACTAAAACTTATGAGAGTCAAATGTAAGACCAAGCACTGCTGGTGAATAGGACAAAAATAAAATTAAAAATAATGTAAAAGACATCAATTTTTAACTTTTTGTGTAGATCTTATAGAGGATTTGCATAGATAGTGATAGCAATTTGAAAGCAAAACTTTCAACTTCAAACTTTCTATTTCAGTACTAAGGAAAGCGATCAGTTGTCGATAGTTGATACAGATTTGTGATAAAAGGAGAAGTTCAATTTGTCAACTGGACAAAGTATGTTTGGTTGAAAACGTTTCGTCAGCTCTAATAAGAATACTGGTAAGACACTTGCTTATATCTTGCTGCAGGGAGGAGCTAACTAGCTACTTTCCGAAACTATCTCATTGGTTTCCGTCTTTTGTTTCTCTGGCGTCTAGATAACGATAAAGACCACATTGCTTTGTGGCAATGTGGTCTACTCCATTCAGTGTAGTGAAGACTGCAGTGAGCGCTATATTGGAGAAACCAAGCAGCCACTTCACAAGAGGATGTACCAACACAGATCGGCGTGCCAGAGTGGACCGTCATCTGCCGTATATCTTCACCTAGAAGCCACGGGCCATTCTTTTGAGGACAGTGAGGTTCAGATCTTAGCCAGGGAAAAGAATTGGTTTGAGAGGGGGGTTAAAGAGGCTATTTTTGTCAAAAAAGAGAATCCTTCTCTGAACAGAAATGGTGGAGTCAGACATAATTTGTCTCCCATCTATAATTCCATTTTTAAGCCTAGATCAAGCAAACAGGGGAACAATAGGGCTAGCCAGGTCAGGGCCAGAGGTGTGAAAAACAGGCGTGTAGGGATGAATAGGGATCGTTATCTAGACGCCAGAGAAACAAAAGACGGAAACAAATGAGATAGTTTCGGAAAGTAGCTAGTTAGCTCCTCCCTGCAGCAAGATATAAGCAAGTGTCTTACCAGTATTAGAGCTGACGAAGCCTCTCGGATGAGTGGCGAAACGTTTTCAACCAGACATACTTTGTCCAGTTGACAAATTGAACTTCTCCTTTTATCATGGATTCTACCTGGACGACTGAGGGACTTTTCACGCATCTTGATACAGATTTCCAAACCATGATAATATGATAATAACTGTTATAAACTAGAATTATTATTATCTTTTTTTGTGAGTTTGTGAACTTTGTGAGAAGTGTGTGATGCTTGTGTGATCTTGCTGCAGGTGAATAATCTTCCACAGCAGAACATAAAACGTCTATCTGGAGAATGTTCTGAAGGGTCTAAACTTCCTCCAGCAGAAAATGATCAGTTTTTTGTCATTTTGAGACCATCTAATGAAATATTGTGTAATTCCAGGGACTGAGTACGTGATCAAGGCTTGTGTGGAAAATGGCATCTCGAGCCTCATCTACACCAGCAGCATGGGAGTGGTCGGACCCAATCTAGATGGAGAACCTTTTATCAGGTAATCCTCTGCTCCATCTGACCCTCTCCTCTGCTCCATCTCACCCTCTTCTCTGGATCTTCTGCTCCTTCTGACCCTCTCCTCTGGATCTTCTGCTCCATCTGACCCTCTCCTCTGGATCTTCTGCTCCATCTGACCCTCTCCTCTGGATCTTCTGCTCCATCTGACCCTCTCCTCTGGATCTTCTGCTCCATCTGACCATCTCCTCTGGATCTTCTGCTCCATCTGACCCTCTCCTCTGCTCCATCTCACCCTCTTCTCTGGATCTTCTGCTCCTTCTGACCCTCTCCTCTGGATCTTCTGCTCCATTTGACGCTCTCTTCTGCATTTTCTGCTCCATCCTCTTGAATTTTACAGCTAACCGTAAAGAGTTTGACTAGGGCCCAGGGAGAGATCTCTAAAATACTGAAATGCATGGATGACATCTAAAACCTGTTCAGGCTGTTTTTGACAATGGAACAATGTCATAATATGATAAAGATTAGAACAATTCAAAACATCACCAAAATATCTTCCTGTTTTGGTAAAGTACATGTTGGTCTCTAGCGTGTTGCAGTGGCCTTTTAATATTACTGCGTCACAAGGAAAATCCCAAATAATTCTCAGAAAACAAAACAAAAAATATCTTTAAAGTTGCATTGTGTAACCTTTCAGTGTCATTGCTTTGTGCGTAATGTTTCCAGTGTTGTATAGTAACGAAGTAATAATACTTCACTACTGTACTTAAGTACATTTTGGGAGACTTTGTACTTTACTTGAGTTTTTAAAAAAATGATAACTTTTACTTTTACTTCACTACATTTCTGAATTTAATTGCATACTTTTACTCCAATACATTTTCAATGTGCCGTTTAGTTACTCGTTACAAAAAAACCCTCTACTAACTGCAAGGAAGTCAGGACGTGCCTGGGCTTGTTCGCTACTTGCGCATGACAATCAGCCTACACCTGTTGGTTTCATGCAGCTAGTTTAATCAATCAACATCCCTGATGGAAGAGGAGACAGCATCCACGTCGGCTACAAATGAAGGGGGAGCTGACGATGAGCATCCCTGGCCGTACTTAAACACAATGTTCTCTTACGCTGATATGAAGAATTCGTCCTATTGAATGAAGTGCCTCTTGTGCCTTCCAAGAAACGTGGAAATCCTATCTTACAGAAACTCCCCATCCAACCTCAAGAAACACATCGAGGTAAGTTCTAGATCAACGAAATTGTTAGCGTCTATATTCCAATTTCAGTAACCATAGCATGGACATTCTAGACACCGTTGTGAAACCTTGAGCATAACATGTAGAAATTAACTTTGTGTGACATTGTTTCGGTTACACAAAGCGTATTTGACGATGTTGGAGCTAACAGGCTACCTAGCGTTTTCGGCTCAAGGGAAGGCATAGCTGTAGGCTAAGTGTAACGAATGAGAAAGGGCACACGAGTTCAAAAGGACAAAAAATAACATTAACATGTGCCTACTTTTAAAAATTTAAACAAGCGCTGTGTGTTTGTGCGATCTAAGTAACAAAGCAAGGGTTAGCTGAACTTGCTATTCTGTCTTGGCGAACTGCTAGATTTTGTCAAATTTCAGTGGATATGCTGAAATATGCTGGTGTGATGGCAGCGCACATGGCAACATAACCTAACCCCATTTGATTTATATTTGACATCCAAATATTAACATTAAATATTAACATTAAAAAATATATAATTCAGACTGCCTTTGCTTGATACTTTTACTTGTACTTTTACTTACATTACTTGAGTACATTTATTTTTACATTACTTGTCATACTTAAGTACAAGAAGTTCCAGATACTTTAAGACTTTTACTCAAGTAACATTTCAGTCAGTGACTTCGACTTTTACCAAAGTCATTTTTGGGAGGGATACCTATACTTTTACTTGAGTTTGATTTTCCAGTACTTTATACAACACTGAATGTTTCACAGTATGGCATTAAACCTTTCTGTGGAGAGGCAACCCCACACAGTGTCAGAATGCCTGTTTTTCTAGGTATTTGAAAAGTTACACAATGCGTCTTTAAAGTAATGTAATTTTCCTTCCTAGTTACCTATTATGATTGTATATTATGATAGTGCTGTCAATTGATTAAAATATGTAATCACGATTAATCTCACGAATGTCATAGTTAACTTGCGGTTAATTGCAAATTAATCACAAATATATAATTTTAATACTCTTATCAACATAGAAAAGTGGACAGGCGCTGCTTTGTGCAAATGTGTTTTTATTGCAAACCATAACAATTGTCAGTGAGACACTTTGTGTTCGATGTTCCACTCTCATGTTCCACTTTCATGAAGTGCTCTGCATCAGTGTGAGTGAAGTGCTTCTCTTCTGTCCTCATAACAGTCAAAGTGACTGAAGTTCCCACTGTGGGTGAAATAATGTGCTGTGACCCTGAGGTGGTTCTCATTACTGAGGGACGTCCAGTAATCTCCAGTTAGCGCAACTGTGTTTGTCTGCATAACGTCTGCTGCACTAGGAGGCGCACTTGCTCTGGGACTTTTGGGCGGTGCCGTGGGTCCAGCGGCATGGGGTGTCTATTGAGTGGTTGGACCGATGTGGGTCCTGCTGCAGTGCTTCCTGTTTACAGTGGATCCTGTAGTCTTTCTAATTACTAGTTACTAGACATGGCCACAGCTTATGAAAAAAAATAGTTTACTAGGGCACAAAGAGCATTAATCTCGCAATAAATAAATTAACAGCATTAAAATTGTTTTGCGTAACGCGTTAATAGCCTGATATTTTTGACAGCACTAGTTTGTATTCATGGTGAGAGTCTTAATTTGGATTTGTTAATATGGGGTTATTATCTGGTGGGGACAAGGACCTCATATCGATTGATGCAACTCCACCCCCTATGGTTTTTCGGCAAATCGCACCCTGTAGTCTATGTAATAGACAACAAAATAAATAACTTTCTGGCCAAACAAACTTTTTTTTTTCAGGTTTATTATCCCAATGATTAACCTCACCTCCAGCACCGCTTTTAAAGATGTTGGATTTTGTGTCAGTTTTTACCTATTTTTAGATCATAATTTTTTTCTCAGGTTAAAATCCTTCAGATGTCTTAAAAACTGTTTTTTAATCGTTAGTCCGACTCTAGCTCTGCTCTAGCTTCTCTCGCTTTGATTGGTCAAATCGATCACGTGATGCGTGAGACTGCGCTCTTTGCGCATGCTCGTGTGCATTGGCATGTGCCAGCTGACTTGAATGTTTAGATCCTGGGGTACTAGACTAGTAAATTTAGACCACAAGGCATTGCGAGAGTTGGGAAAACAGCTGTTAATAGTCATTTCCACATCTCAGATAAAAAAACAAATTATCCAGTCTGTTTATGTGAAATCCAGCTTGACAAAAACTTGGTGGTTATTATGGTTATAATTAGTCCATTAGCACTTCAGTGTCAGTCTGATTTGGTCATTATTTATGAAAGAAATCAAGTTTTATCGGAGTTTAGGTCCGTTTTTTCACTGCTTGTTCAAATAGCTCTGTCAGTGAGTGCACTGTAGAGGGCGCTAAAGAGGGGTTAGGGACTAGGGGGGACATTTAGACATAACCAAAAACACAGCAATTCTACATATGTCATCAGCTGAAATCAATTCCATCCCCCCAAAGACAATTCACGAACAAGGAAGACATTTTTTCTGACAGTGTAAACATTGATGTAACAAAAACGGTCTTATTTATTTTTATTTGTCAATTCATTATGTAATTATTATGTAATTTTGTCAACTTATGGCCCTTGTTAATAATGGTTGCTAGGTAACAGCTGTGGGTACATATGTTACATCTCCTGCCCATGTCCAACCAGAAAGTATAATTTTAACCTTCACCAAAATTCCCAAACTAGAAAATAATAGGCAAGATTTTTAGGAAAACATTAAATATAATCATTCCAGAAAAAAAACAAGTTTACCACACACTTCCTTGACTTTCCTGTTATTTCTTTATTGGGCTTGTTCGCTCTAAGCCCAATAAAGAAATGAGAGGAAAGTCAAGTGAGTGTGCAGTAAACTTATTTTTTTCTGGAATTATTCAATGTCCCTGCTGTTACCAGCACCTGGAAGCTGTGCATGGAGTTTTGAACTATTAAATATTATCATGTTAATGATGTTCAAGAGAAATTAGTAGTCTAACCTGTTATTTTTTGTTTTCCGATTTTGTTTTTTAAAACCAATCATGAAAAACTGATTATTTCACTTTTTCCATTTTCATATCGAGGTTGGGAAATGGGGAAACAAGTCATAATGCAACTTTACCGACATTGTAAAATAAGGTGTTACCTCATAGCATGCTACAAAAAGTTTAAAATGGTATTTTCCCCCATTGTTTCCCATTTCCACTTAAAATTCAGGTCTGTGGTTGTGCAGAAGTGATCCCCCATCTGCACATCTCCAGAGCGGTGCAGATAAGCAGGCTCTGCTGACAGACATCCCACAATGCACTGCAGACTTCCCCAGTGTCATTCTTTCCTAAGCCACATGTTTCATCCAGAGGAATCCTAACATTCCTCTCATACAAGGGGAAGGGCCAGAACTCAGACTGGCACTGGAGTTTGTTAGATTGTTATTGATTTGTATAAGTTACCATGGTGACACAATAAACACAATAACAAACACCGCTTTCAGGACCCTTAATAAAGCTTAAACTTTGTCTGCTAATCAATCAATCAATCAAACTTTATAGAGCACTTTTCATACAAAAAATACAACACAAAATGCTTTACAGTGATTAAAAAACAGCCCACATTTCCTACCACACACCCAACCAGCCCCCCACAGCTGCCTGACACCACACAACCAAACAACTCAAACAGTAACACACACACATACACATACCAACATGCTAAAATACATAAAACTGCACATAGTAAAAAGTGAGGCTGAATACAGAATACAGACGAACCGTCAGAGGAGGTGTCTACACCAAGAGCAGAGAGCCGTCCACCGCCACCAGGGACCGCCACAGGGGCCAGGGGAGAGATGAGGCCCAAGCACCATCCCCCCACCAGGAGCCCACAGGACAGACCCCAGCAGCCAGAGCCAACCACCGCTCTGCTCAGGGGAAACACTGGAAATCCTAACAATAACAGATCAACATTAGTTCAAGCAAAAAACGCCCAAAATAAATAATTTTAATAAAATATGAACAGTTAAAAACAGACAAAAGTATAAAATTTCACTCGAAGGCCAAGCTAAACAGGTGAGTCTTGAGCCCACTCTTAAAAACATGAACGTTCTCTGCAGCCCTGACCTCCTCCGTCAGGCAGTTCCATAGACGAGGGCTGTAGTACTGAAAAGACGCCTCTCCGTGAGTGTGTGTCCTGACTTTGGGAATATCCAGGAGCTGCTGGAGGAGCACAGGGTCCGCAAGGGTTTGTAATGTAAAAGCAGTTCTGAAAGATAAGAAGGCCCAAGACCATTAAGACATTTAAAATCCAATAAAATAACTTTAAAATCGATCCTGAAACTCACAGGGAGCCAATGCAGTGATTTTAAAACTGGTGTAATGTGATCCCGCCCTCTGATCCTCGTCAGGACATGTGCTGCTGAATTTTGTAATAATTGCAAACCTGAAATATTCTTTTTGGGAAGACCAGAGAGCAGAGCATTACAGTAGTCTATTCAACTGGTGATAAAAGCATCAATGTCTCCGTGTTGGCCCGAGAGAGAATGGGGTGGACTCTGGCTATGTTTTTTAGGTGATAGAAACCTATTTTTGTGATGTTCTTGATGTGTGGGATAAAAGTCAGCTCAGAGTCAAAAATGATGCCCAGGGTTTTCACTTGAGGAGATGGGTTAAAAGACTGTGCTTGTAGTTTGGGTAAAAGTTTCTCTCTCTGGGTCTCAGAACCGATGACTAAAACCTCAGTTTTGTCCTGGTTAAGCTGGAGAAATTTTCCTGCCATCCAGGATTTGATATGTAGAATGCAGTTAGAAAGAGCATCAGTCTGGTGTCATCAGGAGACATCGATGTAAAGCTGCGTATCATCTACAGAGCTGTGGAAGTTGATTCCATCTTTCCTGATAACTCCACCAAGAGGGAACATGTACAAGTTAAAAAGCACAGGGCCTACAATCGAACCCTGGGGCACACCACATGTGATTTTATGGACCTTGGAGGAGCATGTGTCCACACTCACCATAAATGTGGGTGTGGACACATGCTGAAACGTATCTGTGATAGGATGTGAACCATTTGTGAACAGCACCGGAGAGGCTGAAGTGTTTTAGGCAAGTTAAAAGAATAGTGTGGTCTACTGTGTCAAAGGCAGCGCTCAGATCTAGTAGAACCAACACAGTCACCTTTTGTGAATCACAATTTATTCTAAAATCATTTAAATCATTTATAATCATTTAAAATCCTCACCCTAAAACCACAATGAAATTTTTCCAAAATGTTGTGCTCCATTTAAAAAAATATTTAGTTGGATAAAAAGATAGTTTATTTTTCCCATGAAGTGGTCTGCAAACTGCTCACAAAGAGAGTCAGTGGGTGTCAAGTAAGACATGCCAAAATCTGGGAATCTGCGCTTCCTCACAGTTCTCACAGAGGTCTCCCACTGTATCAAACTAGTGATATTAAAAAACACACAGTAGTGGTCAGAGTGATCTGTAAGTTTATTAGATTTTCTTCTTTACCACTATTGGGCAGAAGTGAAACCTGTTCCCCCTCTGCTGGCCTTTGTTCAGGTGTAGATGCCACGTGTGCTCGGCTCAGGGCTACACACATAGCATTTTGGTAATAAAATGAACAAAAAAACAAAACAAAAAAATTTAACTGCTTGTATCCGCAATCTTGTCCATTCAGATTTTACTCAAAATTATGTTCTATATAATTGATAAACCCCTTAATGTACCCCTTAAGTATTAAGTAGTTACTACACCTGAATCATTCTGAATCAACTCTTTGTTCTTTATGTTCCTTATGTTATTATGTTGGCACATAATAATGTACAAATAATGTATATATTTGATTGGATGAAAACTACAAAGATTATTTGATTTAATATTTATTCTTTTTTTCAGGGGGACTGAAGACACGCCCTATCGCACCAAACACTCCATGGCTTATGACAAGACCAAGTCTGAGGCTGAGGAGCTGGTGCTGAAAGCCAATGGGACCAAGGTGAGAACATGTGGAGACAATAAACTTTTATAATCTATGTTATAATCTTCTTAATTTAAAAACATGCCTGGAGTTGTGTTGTTTCAAATCCTGCACATCTAGTTTTAGTATCTCTCAAACTGAAAATAAAAGGTGGAACAGAGTATATTAAGCTTTGGAGATGTAGACAGAGTAATTACAAAGGATAACCAAACGTGTGAATGAAACAATCTAAAAACACAAGAGCTGCATGCACCCGTCCAAGCAGTGTTTGAACCACTGACCTTCGGACTCAAATACTGTTATGTATTTACTAAAACTAGGATCAGAACTAAAAAGTCACATTCACAGGACAGAAATGAACTTTTCCTGAATGTCTTTAAAGGTCCCATGGCATGAAATTTTCACTTTCTGAGGTTTTTAAACGTTAATGTGAGCTCCCCTACCCTGTTTAGCCCCTTCCCCCCATGGTTAAAAGTTGAGAAATGTCTAAACTGAGCATTTGCGGTCCTTTTCTGCGTTACAAAAAATCGGAGCTCAAACGGGCGATTTTGAACAAGGCACCATATTGACGTCAGATCGAAAAAAGAAATGCAAATGCAGTTCCACCCCCGTCTGTCTGTGCTCAGCGTCTCTGTAAATCACGCCCAGAGAGTTTGGACTGCGAATGCGCTAGGCAATGCGAAATGCATTTTTTTATTTGCCTGGAGGCACGTCCGAGTGTTTCTAGGCTTGGAAGTCCTTTATCTGAGCCTCTGGACCTTTGAACAGCAGTGGTTTAATTTTATTTTATGTGGAAATGTGTTTATTTTTCAATGGAACGCTTGAAATCTCTCCCCCCGTGCAAAAACAAGGAAATGGATCAGCTGAGCGCTCAGAGCGAGAGCGGAGCGTTTGGCCACGCCCCCACCCTCTACTATTGGCCAGCTCTTTTCTCCTCATTTGCATTCAAGCAACAACGCCCATTATAGAGTGTTCAGAGTGAGAAAAATTACTCTTTCTCATCTTATCTCTGTTTCTCATTGATTTTGAAGAAGGATTCATTTACAGTATTAGGGAACCATTAAGGAGCCATATAAAAGCATCAAGAAGTACCATGTCATGGGACCTTTAATGATTTTGAGCCTTATCAGAAGTATAAGAGCACACAGACTAGTCTACACCCATGGACCACTGTGGAACCTACAGGACCACTGAGGGAGTACACAGATATAACACCACATGGGAATATAAATGTAATATTTAATAAAACGTTGTTTTGATTATCGTCGTGGTAGTCAGTATCAAGTATCGAGTCTATTTCTTAGTATTGAAATAGAGTTTGAGTTTTAGTATTGTGACAACACTAGTGAGAAGTTGAAAAATGTAAAATACTGGATTGTTTTAAGCTAAGATTAAACTCCTTACATCAGGTCTTGTTTGTGTCAGTGTAACATAACGCTGATCCAGGAAGAGACTCCTGTTCACAAAGAATACCGCTAAAGCCCCAGGGTCTAACGCTGTTTGAAAGAGAAACAAAGGTGAAGTCATCAGTTAAGTCTTTGGTGGAGGACACACTGCAAAAATACTTTAAGCTATGTTAGAATGTTGTTACCTCCTCAAAAACATGCCCGGAATTGTGTTTTAGTTTCATTCACACGTTTGAGTAATCCTTTATTATTTGTATGTCTACATCTCCAAAGCTCAAAATGCTCTGTTGTGTTAGTTAACAGCTACATTTATCTTTTGTTCATTAGAGCTTGGCAATTCCAGAGCTGTAATTATCCAATTGGTTCTGGCGAAGGCGTGTGGATCTTAAAAACACAGTGGAGCACTTCCTGAATGACATCACAAAGTGGAACAGTGTTTTTAGTCTGAGCAAAGAACTCAGTGTTAACATGCAGAGTTTGTGTGTTAATGAAACAAAACACACCCCCAGGTCTGTTTGTCATGAGGAAACAATATTAGAACAGATCAGAAAATTGTGTAATATGAGCCCTTTAAAGATGATTAACTCAGACAGTCTGATCTGTAGTGATCAAAGTGGCTCCATATGATTTTCTTTAACTACAAAAACATCTAATACTTTTACAGACCACAGGGGGCAAATGAAAAGCACATTTGACTTAATGCACAGGGCTTAAAACAACCATACTTGATCTGTTTCTATCTAATATTAGCTCGTCTTGTGTGTGTGCATGTGTGTGTGCGTGTGCAGTGATTCTAAAACATGTTTTCTAGATTATGTCAAACTCTCGGAATGGCCATGAACATATAATTTAAAAGGCCTATTTTATGCTGTTTTCTGATCTATGTTCTAATGTTGTTTCAGTTTTTCTCTCAAACTGAAAATACTGTGTTGCACTTTGTGATGTCATGTGGTAATATAGGAAGTGCCCCACTGTGTTTTTAAACTCCATACACCTTCACTAGAACCATTTGGATTCACACATTATGTGCCCGGCCACGGAAAAAACAGACACCAGTCGTCCCGGAAGCGTTTTGAGTCTACAGCTTCTGAAAGTGTAGATTCTAAGCTTTCCAACGATGCCTTACACATGGAAATCTGAGAACATTTGAAGAATTTGTGCCCATTTGAAAGCAGCACATCTGAAAAGAACAAGCTGTGAAAAGCCGCGTCAAAGATTCTCTAACTCCAGGCCTATTAAATAGTGGTTTAGTTATGGTTTAGTCGTGTATTAGTCCTGTTTTGGTCCTGGTTTAGTCCTTGGTTTAGTCCTTGGTTTAGTCCTGGTTTAGTCCTGGTTTAGTCCTGTACACACACATACACACACGTACACACACGTACACACACACATGCACACACACATACACACATATTCTGGATGTTTTCTGTTCATGTTAATCGCTTCACGTTCACGTTTCAGCTAAATATCTCCCTTTGATGCAGAAACAATATGACCACAGGAAAACTGAAGTTTTTAAACATGTCCTAAAGTCTGTAGTGTCAAAGTTTGGAGGCAGTTTATTCACCACATAAGATTATTCATGTACCCAGTCTTTCGGCAGCTAAAGTATCCGATCATATTCTGTACATGAGCTCCGGGGAAACGGACGTGTCCCGAACGTGTCCCATGTCCCAAGGAGAGAGAGTGCCTTCTCACGCCGCATTTACAGTCAACGTTACGGGTTTTCTCCTTTGTCATTGTCCTTATACTGTTGAAATGCAGGTAAATAATCACGAGCTGCTCACAGCTGATAGGCGGAAATAGAAAACAAAACAGCACTACTCGTCCTGTGAATGGGCAGCTGTGATAGTATGGTAATTTATACACACCCCTGTTTCTTTCCCAAAAACAAAGCAAATTTCACAGACAAAATGTATGCTTTTAAAGCAGCTAATGTTGTTATCTGAAACATGGAGTGACTTCTTCATGATCTCCAAAAAAAAGTTCTAACGCGATTTTCTCATGTTTAACGATCCCGACATGTGCCAGCTTTTCCCGTGGTGGGTCACATATATACACACATGCACACACAAGGAGCACACACACACACCTGAGGAGCACACATACACACACGAGGTGTACACACACATACACACACAAGGAGCGCAGTGGCTTCAAAATTGCACACAAAGACACAAACTCGGGTCACGCCTCCACAAACTCACGGAGAAGCAAATCCCAACCAAAATCAGGCAAATTCTCGTGTGGTGTGAAGTTTATTTTTCTCTGCGCAGGTGAAGGGCGGGAAGACGATGTACACCTGCTCCCTCAGACCCACAGGCATCTACGGAGAGGGCCACGATCTGCTCAAGGAATTCTGGAAGAGCTGTGTCCAGATGGGGGGGGTTTCAATAAGCATTGTGCCGGACGACACGGAGCACGGGCGTGTCTATGCAGGTGAGCAGTGTGGAGTATTCATCAATACGTGCTCAAAATACCTCACCATATTTTGTTTAAAGGTGCACTGTGTAACTTTTTGCTTGGGGGTCCATCATCTGCTTGTTTCTATGGATATGTCACTGCTCTGCCTGGAATGTTCCATAGTATGACATTAAATAGCTTGACTTTACATTTATTCGATTACAGAGGGTTTTATAGCTCCAAAATACCTTAAAAAAAACAACATTCTGACTGTGAGCAGGGTCACCTCTCCACAGATCTGACCTGTAACTTGGTCTGGTTTGGTTTCCATGATGATCGAAAGGTTTAATGCCATACTGTGGAACATTTCAGAGAAAGCAATAACAACACCATGGACAGAAGCATTTGATGGACCCTCCACCAGAAAAGTACCTTTACCTGTTTTTTTTCCTATGTATTTGTCTTATATAGTACAGCTCTTAAAGGTCCTATCTTATGGAAAATTGACTCTTGTGAGCTTTAAGTCATGTTCTAATGTTGTTACCTCATAAAACAGACCTGGAGTTGTGTTTTGTTTCATTCACACATGTTTGAGTAAACCTGATCTCCAAAGCTCAAAATGCTCTGTTCCACCTTGTGATGTCATGAAGCGATAGTTTTCAAGGTAGCACCTATCTTTTTACCTTTTGTTCAGAAGAGAATTGCCAATTGCTTTAAGATTTTCAGTTAAAATAATGTTACTTCAAAATCAGTGAATCAAGGCCTCTGTGGAGGATTTGTCAAAACTGAACTGGAAAAGCAGGGCGTGACTGTAGCTCAGGTGTAACTAAACCAGACAAATAGGGCTTTAGACAGCTGTCAAAACTAATGCATGTGAAGCTAAAGGTTATGGCTAGAGCATAAGTATTGCACTTAAGTATTAGTCAAGTAAAAGTACAAAGTAGTGGTTCAGGAAAACACAAAAGTAAGATGGAATGTGTACGTGTATTCTCACAATACTAAAATTTCAAGCCCTGATTGATAATTTGCAGCTCATGTCACTAACATTCCCTGGGGGTGTGATGCTACCTGGAGGTATTGCTCTGTCTGAATTTTTGTACAGTCCTACCATAAAGAACTGACTTAGCAGGAGCTACAGGTGAGCTGATCTGTGCTGTTGAAAATGTATGAAAATACTGCATAAGCAGCTTTTGAGGGAAAATAAATCCATCTAATTATAGTCAAAGAAGTACCCGGTTAGCATGTTATTAGCATAGCTTTTTTTTTTTAGATTTACCGTGATGGTTAAACTCTGCTCTGAAAGTTGTGGAAAGTGCATATAAACTTCTGAATAATGCAAACCGTTTAAAATGAATGAATCACATTAAAATCATTTAAGGTGCACTGTGTAACAGGTCTGCCACCTGCACGTATCCATGGAGATATTATCACTTTATCTAGAATGTTCCACAGTAGAGATGAAATTCATTTATCTCAGGGGAGACTACCATAGGTTACATTACAGGTTAGATCTATGAAGAGTCACCCCTATTCACAGAAGAGATTGTTTGATAAAAGGAGAAATTCAATTTGTCAACTCGACAAAGTTTGTTTGGTCGAAAACGTTTCGCCGCTCATCCAAGAGGCTTCGTCAGCTCTGGTTCTCATGCTGGTTAGATCCTGTTTATATCTAGCTGCAGGGAGGAGCTCCTTACACTGAAAAAAGCTCTGAAACTATCCCAGCTACTCTGTCTCTTTTGTTTTACGAATTCCTCTGGCGTCTAGTATTAGCATATCTATAAGCCCTAGGAGGCGCTCACTACACTGAAATAGCTCTGAAACTATCAACTAATCTGTCTTAAGCCTTTATTGGTCTCACACACAATGACACACAGTGACACACGGGAGAAATTTGACTTCTGCATTTGACCCATCCTTTTTTCAGGAGCAGTGAGCAGCCATCTTTTTCGGCGCCCGGGGGGCAGTACCGTGAAGGGTCTTGCCCAAGGACCCACACTGGTTAGCTCATTGCCCGGGGTCTCTTTGTATTTCAAATTTCTCTGGCGTCCATTTTCGTCTCCCTATTCAAGACTAACGACCCTCTCCACCCCTCTGCAATGGCTTGTCTGTCCTAATGTTGAGATTGTTGTATGAAGAGAGTGTTGTATTTTTGAGCAACAGAAATGCCTATATCTAATTAAAAAATACTTTTCTGATGGAGGGTCTATCAAATTATCAAATGCTTTTCTGCATGGAATATTTCACAGTTTGGTATTACACCTTTCTATCTTCATGGAGACCAAACCAGACCAAGTTAAAGGTCAGATCTATGGAGAGGTGACCCCACTCACAGTGAGAATGTCTGTTTCTCAAGGTATTTTTGAGCTATAAAACCACCTGTAATTAATAAATGCTAGATTGGCGCATTTAATGTCACACCATGGAATATTCCAAGCAAAGCAATGACATCTCTATGGAAACAAAGCTAGTGACGGATCCTCCACCAGAAATGTTTCGCACCGCACCTTTGAAGTTGAGTCATTTTAACTGCAGATGCTCCCTCTGTGCTGGCTTGTAATGTTATTATGACTCACTTTTTAATGATGGGATTGCCCACGTTTAAAGTGGTGTTTTCCTGTTTCCAAAGTTACATTGTTTTATTTACAGAGAGACCGGCTCATACTCTGAGCTGTTACTGCTTTAGCTGAATCCTATGTTTTGAAATGTAATGGAAAAATCACTCTAATGTAGCATTTTGTTCCTGGCGAAATGTCTCTGAATATGTGGGTCCCGCCTACAGATCACCCTCTTTCTCTGTATCAGGTTCTTTATGTAATTTTTTTTGTTTTTATAGCAACAAACTAGTACTGAATCACTGCTGGAGTTGCACTGTGCTCGTACTGAAATCAAACACTAAAAACATCTGGGATCTGGGGTGCCTTACCCGTGGGTTCAGAGTGATGATAAATTAGGAGTGTTGCCATAGCGATTAACAACATAAAACAAAATCTTACAGCTGAAACCCATACTGTGGACACACCATGTTACATAAAGCCGTTTCGAGGTCATTGCAAACTTTTTTTAGTCGTTGAATCTGGCAATGGAAACTGTGCGCAACTTAGCCTGTGATGGTGTAGAAATGTGCTTGTGTTTAGTTGAATGATTCAGAATATGAAAACAAACGGAAAACACTCTGTTCCACCTTGTTTTTAATCTGCTCCACTGTTTTTAAATTCCATACACCTTCACTAGAATCATTTGGATTATTTCAGCCATTGGAATTGGCTATATCTACTGAACTAGGTAAGGAAATGACCACTTCATGACATCACAAAAGAGTTGGAACGGAAGATTCTGAGCTTTGGAAATGTACAGACTAATAATAAAGGTTTACTCAAACATGTGTGAATGAAAGAAAAGCACTATACCAGTTATGTTTTTGAGGAGGTAACATTCTAACATGACTCCATTCTGTTAATGAATATAGGACCTTTAATCCTTCATTTCTCGTTCTCTTCTGTCTGTAGGTAACGTAGCCTGGATGCACGTGCTGGCTGCCCGCGCTCTTCAAGACAAACCCCAAAATGTGGGAGGAGAGATCTTCTATAGCTATGACGACTCTCCATACAAAAGCTATCAAAACTTCAACGAGCAGTTTTTCACTTCCTACAACTTCCGAAAAATCCACATTCCCATGTTCATCGTGTGGTTCATAGTGATAATGAACGAGATCCTGCGTTGGATTTTGAGTCCGTTTTATAACTACACGCCAATGCTGAATAAGTTTACTTTTATAACGGTGTGTACTTCCTTTACAGTGCAGACGGATAAAGCGTACAGGCATTTCCAGTACAAGCCTCTGTACAGCTGGGACGAGTGCAAGAAAAGGACTCAGGAATATATAGATTCCTTTGCGCAAGAACACTATAAAGGAGATTAGCACAACTGCAGAAAATAGTTGATGAAATTAAATTCATGAAAACGGATAAGATGCCCCGGAAATTTGGTTTCTGTATTAAAGAGATAGTAATTTGTCTGTTATAAGTAGGTTAGAGTGTAAAAATCTGAATATTAGGATCAGTGAAATTACTCTCAAATAGGGCTTTTCCACACGCTCAGAGTCAATTTACAGTTTTATGCATTATACATTCATGCTGCACTCAGTGGTGGTAAGATACTCTTGGAGCCACAGCTGCCCTGGGACAGATTGGTGGAAGTGAGGCTGCCAATCTGTGCCCTCCGAGCACCACTAACTCTCACGCACCCCATATTCATAGTGGGCAATATGGGTGAAGTGTCATGCCAAAGGACACCAGAACAGTGTTTGCCACTGATGCCCCCTGTGGCACCTGGAATTCCCAGTGGTCTCCCATCCAAGTACTGACCACGCCCAGACCTGCTGAGCGTCTGAGGTCTGATGAGGTCAGGCTTATTCAGTCATTGTTTTAAACAACACATTTGCTAAATTGACCTTTTCGAGCTTTTATCCATAATATAACATTGTTCCCTCGTCAATAACATCCCTGAAGGTTTTTCATTTCAGTTACAATTTTCTTGTGTCATAACTTCCATTCATTTCAGTGCGCTGTCAATGACTACACCCGGGACATTTAGAGGCTTATGGCGCCATCTAGTGGTGAGAGTTTGTAAGAAAAAGCAGAACTTGCAGTATTTCTCAGTTACGTTCCACTTACTGAATTATGTGTATCCTAATCAGGACGCTGCAAAAAATTAAAAATGGCATTTAAAGATGCTCTACGTTACATTTCTGGTTGGTAGTCCGCCACTTGCTTGTTTCCATAGAAATGTTATTGTTTTGCCTGGAAAGTTGCACAGTATGGCATTAACCAAGTTCATTTAATTACGAGTGTTGTTCTTGCACAACAAAATACCTACAAAAACATGCATTCTTACAGTGAGTGGATTCGCCTCTCACCAGATCTGACCTGTAACTTGGCCTGGTGGCACACCTGCTTGTCTCCATGGAGACACATGTTTAATGCCATAGTGTAGAACAGAGCAAAAGCACATTTTGAAGGCTTGAAGAAAGCTATGAAGCAAATGTATGATGTATTAATGTGATGTTAATTTCTTTAATTTAAGCTATTTTATTTTTTATTGTAAACAAAAATTCATGTAGATTTTTATTAACAAATGTTTAATCTATTATCGAAATAAAATATGTTTTATTAAAATATTTAATCAATTAAAAAAAAAATGTGTATTGGATTTTGAATTTGTCTTTTAAAGTAGTAACAGTAATACAATAGAAGTTTATATAGCCTTATTGATGGGATTCAGAATAATAATAAAAAAATATAAATTGCCATAGCGATTAATAATCTTTTGAAAAGGAAAAAGTTACCATATGCTTTTTTCCAAGCTGCCAAACCTCTATTATGGCAACACAGTAAATAATAAACAAGCAAACCTGCCCTGAAGCCCTAATCTTAACCAAATTAAAACTACCTCTTTTCTGGTTATTTTTGGCAGATTTTGACCTGCTTTGGTCTACAGTTGTACAAAAGTGATATTCAGGATTGCCTCTAGAGATGCTTTTCAGACAGAAGTTATCAAATTATTTTACTCATAATTATAATCTAAAAATAAGTCATTTAAAGTAAAGTGAAAAGTGAATGTCAGCCATCTGAATGTTCTTACCTTTGCCCCTCTATAAAGAGATTAGTTCATGTGATTTTTACGAGTTCACAAACTCACCACAATCCACCTTGGAGGGTTCCTGTGTGTTTAATTGGACCAATCACAGAGCGGCATTGAGGTTTGTGCAGAAGCCAAAGGCCCAGACAATTTTCTTGTATTTGTGAAATGAACATACAGTTGTATGGTGTGTTTTTGTCGATGTTAATGAGTGCTTAGACTCCAGTTTATGTGCCTCACTCTCTGCTCCAACAAATCTGGGACTTATCCCTGTGCTTGTTCAGATGGATATTTCCCCTCAGCTGGGATCATGTGAAAGTGTGTTCAGTTCATCTACTGTTCTAAAGGAAATATGAGTGCTTATGTTGTTGTCTGAAGTCTGTTTATAAATGTCAACATGTCTTAAGGATATTTTGGATAAGTTCAGCCTTTCAGATGTGATTACAGACTGTTGGTACAGTTCTGCCCCTCTTTGCACATGCACACACACAAGAACAACCAATAATAATGATTACGGCTAAAGAAGTGTTTGTCTTTAGCTGTCTGCTTTGTGCTGCTTGAACAAACAGATGTAATACATGAAACCCATGAACCCACAGTAACACATCAAGTCTCACGCTTTGAGAGTGTGACACCCGCAATTTGACGTGACATGGTATTTCTCACGCTGACATTTTTTTAAGCAGTTCAAAACTGTAGCCACTGTTCACCAATACTCGAGTTGAGGGGGGATGGGGGGGGTGGCATCCCCCCTGTGGGAAAAAATAGTCAAAATCATCCCTCTTCTAAAACGGTCATCCCTTCTTCCATCCCTTGTAGCATTTTATCAATCAGGCATGAAAATACGTCACCTTTTGGCGAAATTCGCCGTCTTTAAGTCAAAATAGCCAGTGCCAAGAGCCAATCATAGGCCGAACTGCGCTCCAGCTTCCAATCATGCAGCATAATTACGCACCGATACACGCTCCCGCCAATCATGACGATTACCGCTGTTGTGTTTGCGCCTGTTCGCCGATCAGCTGTGAGCGAGGCGCGTGAATGTTTACGCGGCATTTCCAAGAGAAGATGAATCCTTAACTTGCTACGTTAATGCTACGTAAGAAGGAACTCTCGCTTCGGAACACGGGAAAAGTTCGGGATATGTCCAGGTCTAAACCAACACAAAACCAGGACTAAAATAGGACTAACCAGGTCTAAACCAGAACAAAACCAGGACAAAACCAGGACTAAACCAGGTCTAAACCAGGTCTAAACCAGAACTAAACCAAGACTAAACCAGGTCTAAACCAGGACAAAACCAGGACTAAACCAGGTCTAAACCAGGACTAAGACAAGACTAAACCGGGTCTAAACCAGGATTAAACTGGGACTAAACCAGGACTAAACCAAGACTAAACCAGGTCTAAACCAAGACTAAGCCAAGACTAAACCGGGTCTAAACCAGGATTAAACTGGGACTAAACCAGGACTAAACCAAGACTAAACCAGGTCTAAACCAAGACTAAGCCAAGACTAAACCAGGTCTAAACCAGGACTAAACCAGGACTAAACCAAGACTAAACCAGGACAAAACCAGGACAAAACCAGGACTAAACCAGGTCTAAACCAGGTCTAAACCAGGACTAAGCCAAGACTAAACCAGGACTAAACCGGGTTTAAACCAGGATTAAACTGGGACTAAACCAGGACTAAACCAAGACTAAACCAGGTCTAAACCAGGACTAAACCAGGTCTAAACTAGGGGTGTGTATTGGCAAAGAAGTCACGATTCAGTTCGAATCACGATTCATATGCCACGATGCGATACTATCACGATGCATCACGATACATGAATTATTGCGATGCATTGCAATATATTCGACATACTTCAGTGAAAATGTACCAAAAAAAAAAAGAGGATAACTTAAATATCAGTGGCTGTGTATCTGGGTAGTGTCTTCAATTGATACAGAACTCTGAGCAACTCAATTCATAACTGAATTTATTGAATAACAAAAACAAATAAACCAAACCAATAACAAAAAAAGTGCAAAGGATTTTTTCGAAAACAAAAAATGATGTTTAAGCATTTGCCATTTTGGAGGTAGCTACCATCATAACAAACAATACCGTTTCACAAAGAAAAAAGTGCATAGGATTTATTTATTTTTTTTAAACCTAATAATTTATTTATTTATTTATTAATATTAAATCATTAAATATTAAATTATTTATTAATAATAATCTTTTTTTTTTTTGGCATCAAGAATCGATGCAGTATATTATGAAAGTTAGTATCGCGATGCATTGTCATGACGATTATTTTGCACACCCCTAGTCTAAACCAGGACTAAACCGGGACTAAACCAGGACTAAACCAAAACTAAACCAGGTTTAAGCCAAGACTAAGCCAGGACTAAAACAGGTCTAAACCAGGTCTAAACCAGGTCTAAACCAGGACTAAGCCAGGACTAAACCGGGACTAAACCAAGACTAAACCAGGACTAAGGTGTGTGTGTGTGTGCGTGTGTGATAACATATATCCTGTGTATTATTGAATGATTATATGGACTTTTTGTTATAAAAGCATTTCCATTTTAACAAAGTACCTTCTAATTCTGCCCCACCCGGAAAATAATGTCACATAAATGAAACATTTCACCATCCCCCCCTAGTTTCATTTTACAACTCGACTACTGCTGTTCACAGCGCTTCTGTGCCCAGAAAATCGGTAAGTTAATGCAGGCACCGCGCGTTTTCAGTGAAAAGTCACTCGCACACACTTCACACTGTCTAAAATCTAATGTGTTTGCTAGTTTGTGTATTGTGTCACCATGGTAACATCACCAGCTGTAAAATGTTAATGGTCTGATGCAGATCCAATACTTTCACCAAATGGAGCCTTTTTGAGGAAAAAAACAAAACAAAACGCTGTCTGGAATTCTTCACACTGCAAGCCAGTGGTGAAAGTAACCTGAAGACAAAACAAAAAAAATGCCCTAACATTTCTATGGATATGTCAATGCTGTGCTTGGAATGTATTTAAACAGCTCGACCTTACATTTATTCAATTGCAGGTGGTTTTATAGCTCAAAAATACCTAGAAAAACAGGCAGACCTGACCTGTAACTTGGTCTGGTTTGGTCTGCATGGAGATAGAAAGATTTAATACCATATTGTGAAACATTCCAGACAAAGCAATAACATCTCCATAGAGAAAAGCATTTGACGGACCTTCCACCTGAAAAGTTACACAATGCACCTTTAAGGCTCTGTAGAAGAATGAGGACTGACCAAAAGAGGTTCTGCTTCTTTTGCTGTTAAATATTTGCTATTCTTATCTAAAACGAGGCTTCTAGCGGCCAAAATAATCATTGTTTTATTATAATATTATTTTAGGCCAAGAAATGTTAATGTTACACTGACTCCTAGTGGTGTGTCTCTGCAGGTTGGTTTTTACTTCTGTTGACGTCAATAAGCCAATGTTATTTAATGAGTCGCCCACATTTTTGTAAATCTACAAAAATGGGCACACTAACTTCTGATAGGTGAGTGAGTCTGACACGGAGATGTCTTTGCTTTGCCTGAAATGTTGCACATTACAACATTAAACACACCTATCTTGCGTTTATTGAATTACAGGGCCATTTATTTCTAAAATGAAAAATGTATTTGTAAGCAGGCTTGCCTTTCTATAGATCTGAACCACAGCTTTGGCCTGGTGCCGTCACCTGCTCGTCTCCATGGAAATTAAGAAGTTTAGTATCATACTGCAGAATGAGAACTCCATGGTGAGAAGAACTTGCGTACACCATTCACCAATAAAGTTACAGAGTGCACCTTTACCTCCTGCATTCCCTGGGATGGTTCTGGTCAGAGCCCAGTTTGAGACCAGTTCATGTAGACATGGCCTGGGTCTGCTCTAGTCTAGTCCTGGTCTAATCCTGGTTTAGTCCAGGTCTAATGCAGGTTTAGTTTTGACTTTAACCCTGAATTAGTCTCAAATTTGATGTGGGGTAAGTGTGAATGCACCTTTTATCCACCTTATTCTGCCCCGTCCACTTTTGTCTCTAAACCGCACTTTTTTGTTGTGGCACTTGTGGTTAAACGGGGATCTCATCCATGTCAGTGGAGAATTTGGGAAACATTTTTCATCTTAAATATAACATAGTAGGTACATCTGTGTAAAATGTTCAATTTTCATGTGCGCCAACAAGTCAACACATTCTCTGGAGGCTTTAAAATGGTTTTATCGTCTATATTGAACTTTTTTACTGTCAAGATCGGCAGCCCCATACAAAATAACACAACCCCAATAATGATGGCCGGAATAAGGTGAATAGCCCAAAGTGAATTAGTGAGAGAGTGAAAGACTCACCAACGACCACAACTTTATCTGAAAAAAATGTTATTGGTGCAAAATGTTTGAATAAAAATGCATGATCTAAGTTTGAATGGTCAGAGATAAGATGCTGAACAGAACACAGCAGTCTATGCCTAAAACTTACACTAAATGTGTAAAGTCAACAGTTATCTCATGGTCCAGTCATGCCCTGTTATGGCTGAACCTCTTTCACTGTCTGCACACAGCAGATTTAAGCCAAAGACAGCACTGTGCTTAGTTCATATAATACACTTTATAATTTCATAACATTTCATCTCAAATTTAGGAAGATTGTCAAACCCAACACAAGGAAACTATAGCCTCATTTTATCGTGGTGCCTCACAAAATACAAAATATTTTCTTTACTCTTGGTTCACTATAAATCTGGGACTTTCAGAATGATGGAAATTTAGGAATGTTCCCATAGTAATAACCAATTCAAAAACAAATTGACCCTTGTGAGCGTTCCATGTTATAATGTTACAGTACCTCCTCAAATACATAGGCTTACCTGGTATTGTGTTTTGTTTCATTCACACATGTTTGAGTAACCCTGCTTTATTAGTCTGTCTGTATGTACTGATTTCATGTTTTCATGTTAACAGCTCTCTCAGTTCCAATGCTGAAATGACCCAAATTCTAGTGAAGGTGTGTGGAGTTTAAAAACACAGTGGACCATTTCTTGTATTGCCACATGACATCACAAGGTGTTTCCAGTTCACAACTCCAGGTATATTTTTGATGAAGAAGCATTAGAACAGAGATCAGCCTAATCTGGGTCCTCAAAAATGTTGCTTATAACAGGAAGCTGAAAGAATAGCCTAGATTCATTTGAGTAGGAGGCTAATGCATAAAGAATCATGGCTGTACCACAGAAAATGAAGTTAATAACTCTCTATTTGCATAAATTTGCATTTGGAATTTCTTTATAAATCAGTCAACAGTAGGCTAAGTTACTAAAAATAGCTTATAAATGTAGTCACCGACGTGCAAAATCTAAATTAAAGGTGCACGGTGTAACTTTTCCAGTGCACTATGGCATTAAAGGTTCAATTTATCTTCCAATAATTTAGGTTATTAGGTATTTAATCTTTCTATCTTCATGGAGACCAAGCCAGACCAAGTTACAGGTCAGATCTGTGAAGAGGCGACCACTCTCAGAGTCAGAATGTCTGTTTTTTTTAAGTATTTTTGAGCTATAAAACCACCTGTAATTTAATAAATGTAAAGTAGAGTCGTTTAATGTTATACTGTGGAACATTCCAGGCAGAGCAATGACATCTCCATAGAAACAAACAGGTGATGGACCCCAAAACCAAAAAGTTACACAATGCACCTTTAAGCCAGCAGCAATAATATACTCTTTTGGAGTTCAGTGCAGTTGTTGGACCAGCTCTCGGTCACGCTCACACTCGGCTCTGTTCTGGCTCTGATCCGTCTCCTGGACCTTTTGTTTTGGTTTTGGTTTATGTTCTGTCGATAGCAGTTCTTTCTGGATCCTCTGCTCCCGCTGCTTCTTCAACAACGCCAGAATCTCCCTCCGGTTCTCGGCCATGGCCTCGTACTTCCGCCGCTCCTCCCGCCGCGCAGCGTCCAGGCTGGCCGCCTCCGGGTCTGACACACTCGGCCCGGTGATGGTCGCGGTGGCGGTGCTCCTCCTCTGCTGGGGCCGGGACACTGGGAGTCTCTGGCGGATATCGGCCGAGACCAGGCGGGACTCCTGCGGGGGGAGCAGCGACAGTGAGCTCCAGAGCTGCCGGGCGTGCGACACATCCTCCGGGGAAGAGCCCTCGAACACGGTCAGGTACTTTTCCACCTCCGCCTGCTCCTCCACACTCTCACTGTGCAGCGACATTTTTAGATGCTAAATTTAGATATGTAAAGTTTTCAGCAGGTGCGTTTGTTAGAGGCAGTAACCATAGAAACCAGAGCAGTCTACGGCAAGGCGATGATGACAAATTTAGGAAATCGCGTTATGCCATTTTTGCCTGCATGCAAACTGTCCCTACCTGGAGCTACTGTGACAAGTAAATTTCTCCTGTGTGAGATCAATAAAGTCTTATCTTATCTTATTCAAGTTGTAAACACACCCTCAAGCCAGCAGGTCGCGCTTGACTCTGAAGGGAAGGTATTGTGAAGTCAGAGGTCTCCCTGTGCCCAGCCGTGGCAAAACCAGACACAAGTCGTCCTGGAGGCATTTTGTTGAACACATATAGCAGAATTGACAATAAAGCTGACTTTGATCTTTGATTTTGATCTTTGATTTTGAGTTATTCACAGAATCTGAAAGTGTAGATTATAAACTTTACAACAGTGCCTTGAGAACATTTGAAGAATTTGTGGCCATTTGAAAGCATGCCCATCTGAAAACGACAAGCTGAAAAATGCCGTGTTAAATGCCTGTTTGTGGAACAGAAAGGAACTAATTTGCATGACATTAAGCCAGTGTTTCCCAACCTTTTTTGTCTCGTGTACCCCCTGAGCCCTTTTGTCATAGCTCGAATACCCCCTCACTCATACGTGTTGATAATTCTCCAAAAGTAGAACGTGACACAACGGATTATTAAATGACTCATTTTATTTCATCTCCTTAATTTGAAAATTTTATTCTCAGGCATTTTCTCTTTTCTTTAACACAAATTAGTTAAGCATAAAAATAAAGAATATGTTTCTTTGAAAATAATTTACCCAAATAAATACTAAATCAAAATAATCTTTGTTGTATCTAACTCCTGTGACACAACTGATTATTAAATGAAAATCTTTTTATTTCATGTCTTTAATTTGCCGCGTACCCCCTGCTGTGAGGTCGCGTAGCCCTAGGGGTACGAGTACCCCTGGTTGGGAAACACTGCATTAAGCTAAGCCCTCCCCCATCACTGACATTACTGTGGTGTGGTGTTTCAGGGCAGATCAGAATTAGAAGGTACTTTGTTAAAATTGTAATGCTTTTATAACAAATAGTCCATATAATCATTCAATAATTCAATAATACACAGGATAATATGTTATCAGACACGTACACACACACACACACACACTCTGGACACACACACAAACACACACACACACACACACACACACACACACACACACACACCTTAGTCCTGGTTTAGTCCTGGTTTAGACCTGGTTTAGTCCCAGAGAGTTCCATCTTACGTAGCAAGTTAAGGATTTTCTCCAGTTTCAGTGTCCTTATTCTCTTGAAGTGAAGTGTACATATTCATGCGGCTCGTTCACAGCTGATTGGTGAACAGGTGCAAATTGTGCGCTAATCGTCATGATTGGCAGGAGCGCGATCGGTGGGTAATTATGGTGATTTATACATGCACCCTTTTCTTTTCGAAAAACAAGCCAATTTAAAATACAAAATGTATGTTTTTAATGCAACAAATAATGTTATCTGAAACATGGAGTGGCTTTTTCATGATCTCAACTAGCACAAAATCACAAATAATAAAAAAAAAATTCTAATGCAAATATCTCCGTTTCACTAATGCCGACGTGTGGTGGGTTTAGTGGTGGCGGGTCACATATGGCAGAAGTGAGGCAAAAAGAAATGTCACCGTTGCCTGTCTCATTCTTTCCCTGTGTTTTACAGGTTAGTAATGATGTAGAAAACACAATATTTTGGTCATAAACTATTAATAACAACCACAGCTAATTGTGAGAATAAAATCAGTTGGTAAATACTGTATTTTTGTCAAGTTTGAGCCATGTAAAAAGACGTTAAAAGACAGGTCAAGGCGAGGCCACAGGCGCCATTTTGAGTTTAATGCACATTTATTTTGAGTTCCTGTTTTTGTAACTGAGAATGTTTTAAAGTTTATGTTTATAAGTGTGAAAGTGTAAAGGTTAAGATCATAGGTTCATAAATATTCATAAACATATTCATAAACATTAAAAAGGTCTCATGATAAAATCCAAGCAGTAATACATGGTTACTACAATGTAGTGCATGAGCCGTTAAGGTGAATTAATTAATTCTCTAATACCCCAGTTTATCTGTTGATGTGTGTTGATTTTTCTCCAGAAAAATAATTTTTTAAATATTTTGAGCAGAATTTTTTTTTATTTATTTGGAACAACAAACCAGACAAGATCAAAAGGCAATACATGTACAACTCACTTGGAAATGGGGGTTTGAATTTGAAAAATATTGAAATCATGAATGAATCTCTGAAAGCCTCCTGGATTTATAAAATATATCATAATCTTAAATGGATATCAAGTCAGTTTCAGGATCAGTTTTTCCAAAATAATGTATTCCCATTTTTTTGATTGAATCCTAAACATATCAGTCATTTATTCATGAATGAACTGGAAAATATGTCATCATTCTTTAAGGATGCACTAAGAGCATTTTCAATATCACCCTCCAGATGGCGTTCATGAGATTCAAAATCAACTCTTATGGATGAATTGGATGTTTTAATTAAGGAAAGCCTTTTCTATGGAATACATGTGCAAAAAATGGCATTGTATTTATTAATTATCTTACAAGTTCTATACAACAGGGGATTTTCTGTCATTTTCACACTTCTGTGCAATTTACTGACAATGTATCGACTCTTTTCATTACAATCAATTATTATCAGCTATTCCAACTGGAAATTATTAGTATGTGTACCAGCAGTGCTTCACCAACACTGTTTACAGTGCGGGTGGGGAGCTGTTGACCTCGACTGGGGATGTTATCGGACGGTGGAAGGAATACTTTGAGGATCTCCTCAATCCTGCCGTCACGTCTTCCGAGGAGGAAGCAGAGGCTGGAGACTCGGAGGTCGACTCATTCATCACCCTGGCTGAAGTCACTGAGGTGGTTGGAAAGCTCCTCGGTGGCAAGGCCCCGGGAGTGGATGAGATCCATCCTGAAGGGATAGTGCGTTTTTTTTAATGTAATCTGTATGGGTTTCCTTCTAAAAGTTACATGTGTTGACACCGGCTTACCTCTGACAGTCTCAGCTGATCCCGGTTCGACTCGCTTTCTCAAGCCCATGTAGGTAGGTCCGGTAACTTCTCTGGAACATGAAATAAAGCTTGTTTTTCTTCTGAAAACAAAACATTTGTCTGAAAGGTGATATATTTGCGTCCCAAACTGTTGTTATCGAAACATCCAGCAGCGAACTTAGCGATCGCGTATTGTGTCTGCCGACTCATATCACTGCGCTCACGTTAGCTGTATTAGCCTGTTCACTTGTAAACTTCTCCTTGCGGCGGACCGCATCTACCATACACTTCCGCTAAAGGTTAAAAGGCTAATACAGCTAACGTGAGCGCAGTGACATGAGTCGGCAGACACAATACGCGAACGCTAAGTTTTCTGCTGGATGTTTCGTTGTGTGTTCACATTGCCGGTAGTAAGTCAGGCCTGTTTCCGGTGCATGTTGGACTCCGCCAGGGCTGCCCTTTGTCACCGGTTCTGTTCATTATATTTATGGACAGAATTTCTAGGTGCAGTCAGGGGCCGGAAGGGATCCGGTTTGGGAACCACAGGATCTCGTCTTTGCTGTTTGCAGATGATGTCCTGATGGCTTCATCGAACCGGGACCTCCACCGTGCACTGGGGCGGTTTGCAGCCGAGTGTGAAGCGGCTGGGATGAGGATCAGCTCCTCCAAATCCGAGGCCATGGTTCTTGGCCGGAAAAAGGTCTCCGGGTGGGTGGAGAGTCCTTGCCTCTGGTGGAGGAGTTCAAGTATCTCGGGGTCTTGTTCACGAGTGAGGGGAGGATGGAGTGTGAGATTGACAGGCGGATCGGCGCAGCGTCGGCAGTGATGTGGTCGTTGTACCGGGCCGTTGTGGTGAAGAGGGAGCTGAGCCGAAAGGCGAAGCTCTCAATTTACCGGTCAATCTACGTTCCTACTCTAACCTATGGTCATGAGCTCTGTGTAATGACCGAAAGGACGAGACCGCGGATACAAGCGGCTGAAATGAGTTTCCTGGGCGCACCCTTAGAGATAAGGTGAGGAGCTCAGTCACACGGGAGGAGCTCGGAGTAGAGCCGCTACTTCTCCACGTTGAGAGGAGCCAGCTGAGGTGGCTCGGGCATCTGTTTCGGATGCCTCCTGGACGCCTCTCTCAGCAGGAACACCATTAACTTAGTGGGGAAAATCTTGATTTTCAAAGGAATTAATAAGGCGGACCTATGTTTGGCGCACTTTAGGTGTGGGGCCTGTGGTTGGGACGGGGGCTTCAGGTTCTTGTCTTGTCCAGTTTGTCTTGTTCTGATATGTCCTGTCTATTTCTGTGTGTTTTGTCTGTTAAACATGTCCTGTCTGTGTTCTGTCTGCTCTGTCTGTCCTGTCTGTGTGTTTTGTTTGTTTTTTTGTCAATATGGTTTAATCTTTGGGTCATTTTTTTTTTTTTTTTGGAATATCGTTATTGTTTTTATTTGTGTTTATTTTTATGTTGATGTTCTGTATGGTTGACTAAGACTGTTGTATCACTGAAACTATGAATAAAATCTAAAAAAAAAAAAGAATAAATAAAATGAAAAATAAACATTTGTAATTTGTTGCTTTCCACCCCTGATACTTTATTTCAGTGGGACTTTCCTGTTTATAGAAAGATCGAGAAGTCTATACATTTTGAAAATATGGGCCCACTGCTCCAGCCCGTCTCTCTCTAGTGGAGTGGGCAATCTGTTGAACAGACAGTGATAAAAAGCCCACACAAGAATGAGCTTCTGCCTGATATATCATTTTATAACGTCTCACAGTTTCCATTAGTGCTAAAAATGGCTTTTTACCTCTTGAATCAGGAGTACAGTGCTCCTATTATTACACAAAGTCGACTCTTGTGAGCTTTAAAGGTGCACTGTGTTTCCTGGTGGAGGATCTGTTACCTTCTCGTGTCCATGGAGATGTCATTGCTTTGTCCAGAATGTTCCACAGTATGGCATTAAAGGAATATTAACGTTTTTTACAATCTGAACTTTATTTCGGTAATAAAACAAATTGTTTTACTCACCCATAGTACTTTGGTGTCATTTGGAGCAGTTCCGTAGATGTTGTAGTTTAACGATATCCGTTAATGTGAGTGCTTGGGGCAGGCGATTGCAGTCACCAAATAACACAAACTTTATCACTTTTCAAATTACAGAAGTTGATCTTAGTTAGTCTTAGTTAGTCTACACTTTTGTTTGAGTCAAAAGTGGCCTCTAATCCGATATTTAGCCACAGTTTTGAGTAGAAGGATGGGTCAAATGCAGAGAAATAATTTCCCTACGGGGATAAATAAAGCATGTCTTCTGTCTTCTGTCTTCTTCTAGATGAGGAGGCCAGTGCGCATTCACAGCTGATTTCGCTCTCAGCTCTTGGGACCCAAACAGGAAAGGCAAAGTTGTAAGACGTTTGGACCATCGTGTTTGCAGTACCCACTTCAGTCAGGACGATTTTTTACCAGTAAAGGAAAAGAAAGAAGGCCAGCGGATTCAGTGCACAATTCTGACAAGTAATGCGATACCGATGGCTGTTCTCTGGTGTGCTGCTCCTAAAACTGTCTCCGCTTCATTCTTTCCGTATCCATTCTGTCTCCTCATCCGTATACTCCTCTTAAGTCTTCCATAAGTCCTCTTCAGCCTCAAAGTCAGAATCTTCTGCCATGTGTAGCTCGCAACAGAAAAGTTATGAGCGTCTTCTTATCTGCAAATCAGCTGTGAATACGTGCAGGCGCAATGTCCTGTCATCTACTCGAAACTATGGCTAAATATCGGATTAGAGGCTACTTTTGACTCAAACGAAAGTGTCTCCTTCAGCCGCCACCTTAACGTGGTGGAGGTGGAGTTTGAGTGCCCGAATGATCCCGGGAGCTAAGTTTTATGCCCCTGGTAGGGTCACCCAAGGCAAACAGGTCCTGAGGGACAGGTCAGACTAAGAGCGGTTCACAAGCCCATTATGACGAATAAGAGATCAAGGCCAGTTACGTCGCCCGGATTGGCGTCACCGGGGCCCAACCCGGGAGCCATGCCTGGGGTGGGTGCTCGCCAACGAGCGCCTGGTGGCTGGGCCTTCCCCCATGGGGCCCGGACGGGCTCAGCCCGAAGGAGTGACGTGGGGTCATCCTCCCGTGGACCCACCACCCGCAGGAGTATCCACAAGGGGCCGGTGCAGAGAGATCTGGACGGCAGTCGAAGGCAGGGGCCTTGGCGACTAGATCTCCGGACATGGAGACTAGCTCTGGGGACATGGAATGTCACCTCGCTGGGGGGGAAGGAGCCTGAGCTCGTGCGGGAGGTTGAGCGCTATCGACTAGACATAGTCGGCCTCACCTCCATGCACAGTTTAGGCTCTGGAACCCAACTCCTTGAAGGGGGCTGGACTCTCCATTTCTCTGGCGTTGCCCGCGGGGAGCGGCGGCTGGCTGGTGTGGGTCTGCTCATTGCCCCACGGCTCAGCCGCCGTGTGTTGGAGTTCACCCCAGTGAACGAGAGGGTCGCATCCCTGCGCCTTCGGGTCGGGGACAGGTCTCTCACTGTTGTGTCGGCCTACGGGCCAAACAGCAGTGCAGAGTACCCGGCCTTCTTGGAGTGCCTGGGAGGGGTATTGGACAGTGCACCGACCGGGGACTCCGTTGTTTTCCTGGGGACTTCAACGCCCACGTGGGCAGCGACAGTGACACCTGGAGAGGGGTGATTGGGAGGAACGGCCTCCCTGATCTGAACCCGAGCAGTGTTCTGTTATTGGACTTCTGTGCTAGCCACAGTTTGTCCAGTTTGATACCCAGGACGGAGGTCGATGATCGACTTTGTTGTCGTGTCATCTGACCTCCAGCTGCGTGTTTTGAAGAGAGGGGCAGAGCTGTCACCTGGTTGTGAGTTGGGTCTGCTGGCAGGAGAGGAAGCCGGAAAGACCTGGCAGGCCCAAGCACGTAGTGAAGGTCTGTTGGGAACATCTGGCAGATCCCTCTGTCAGGGACACCTTCAACTTGCACCTCCGGGAGAGCTTCTCCCGGATTCCAGGGGAGGCTGGGGACATAGAGTCCGAATGGGCCCTGTTCTCGGCCTCTATTGTCGATGCGGCCGCCCGTAGCTGTGGTCGTAAGGTCTGTGGTGCCTGTCGCGGCGGCAATCCCCGAACCCGGTGGTGGACACTGGAAGTAAGGGATCCCGTCAGGCTGAAGAAGGAGTCATATCGGGCCTTGTTGGCTCGTGGGACTCCGGAGGCAGCTGATGGGTACCGGCGGGCCAAGCGTGCTGCAGCCCGGGCGGTCGCAGAGGCAAAAACTCGGGGTTGGGAGGAGTTCGGAGAGGCCATGGAGGAGGACTATCGGACGGCCTCAAAGAAATTCTGGCAAACCGTCCGGTGCCTCAGGAGGGGGAAGCAGTGCTTCACCAACACTGTTTACAGTGCGGGTGGGGAGCTGTTGACCTCAACTGGGGATGTTATCGGACGGTGGAAGGAATACTTTGAGGATCTCCTCAATCCCGCCGTCACGTCTTCCGAGGAGGAAGCAGAGGCTGGAGACTCGGGGGGCGGACTCACTCATCACCCTGGCTGAAGTTACTGAGGTGGTTGGAAAGCTCCTCGGTGGCAAGGCCCCGGGGGTGGATGAGATCCGTCCTGAGTATCTTAAGTCTCTGAATGTTGTAGGGCTGTCTTGGCTGACACGTCTCTGCAACATCGCGTGGCAGTCGGGGACAGTACCTCTGGACTGGCAGGTGGTCTGACTGGTGGTCTCTCTGTTTAAGAAGGGGGACTGGAGGGTGTGTTCCAACTATCGAGGAATCACACTCCTCAGCCTTCCCGGTAAGGTCTATTCCAGGGTGCTGGAGAGGAGAATTCGACCGATAGTCGAACCTCGGATTCAGGAGGAGCAGTGTGGTTTTCGTCCCGGCCCGGGGAACACTGGACCAGCTCTACACTCTCCTTCGGGTGCTCGAGGGTGCATGGGAGTTTGCCCAACCAGTGTACATGTGCTTTGTGGATCTGGAGAAGGCATTCGACCGTGTCCCTCGTGGGGTCCTGTGGAGGGTGCTCTGGGAGGACGGGGTTCGGGGCCCTTTGCTAAGGGCTGTTCGGTCCCTGTATGACCGGAGCAGGAGCTGTGTTCGCATTGCCGGTAGTAAGTCGAACCTGTTCCCGGTGCATGTTGGACTCCGCCAGGGCTTCTCTTTGTCACCGGTTCTGTTCATTGTATTTATGGACAGAATTTCTAGGCGCAGTCAGGGGCCGGAGGGGATACGGTTTGGGAACCACAGGATCTCGTCTTTGCTGTTTGCAGATGATGTGGTCCTGATGGCTTCATCGAACCGGGACCTCCAGCGTGCACTGGGTTTGCAGCCGCCCCAGTGCACGCTGCGGCTGGGATGAGCGGCTGGGATGAGGATCAGCTCTTCCACATCCGAGGCCATGGTTCTCGACCGGAAAAAGGTGGCTTGCCCTCTCCGGGTGGTGGAGAGTCCTCCTCAGGTGGAGGAGTTCAAGTATCTCGGGGTCTTGTTCACAAGTGAGGGGAGGATGGAGTGTGAGATTGACAGGCGGATCGGTGCAGCGTTGGCAGTGATGCGGTCGCTGTACCGGACCGTTGTGGTGAAGAGGGAGCTGAGCCAAAAGGCGAAGCTCTCAATTTACCGGTCAAACTACGTTCCTACACTCAGCTATGGTCATGAGCTCTGGGTAATGACCGAAAGGACGAGATCGCGGATACATGCGGCCGAAATGAGTTTCCTCCGCAGAGTGGCTGGGCGCACCCTTAGAGATAGGGTGAGGAGCTCAGTCACACGGGAGGAGCTCGGAGTAGAGCCACTGCTTCTCCACGTTGAGAGGAGCCAGCTGAGATGGCTCGGGCATCTGTTCCGGATGCCTCCTGGACGCCTCCCTCAGGAGGTGTTCCGGGCATGTCCCACCAGGAGGAGGCCCTGGGGAAGACCCAGGACCCGCTGAAGGGACTATGTCTCCCGGTTGGCCTGGGAACGCCTTGGGGTCCCCCCGGAGGAGCTGGAGGAAGTGTCCGGGGTGAGGGAAGTCTGGGAGTCCCTACATAGACTGTTGCCCCCGCGACCCGGCCCCGGATAAGCGGAAGAAAATGGATGGATGGATGGAAAGTCTATACTAAGACATTGAGCTTCTGTAATTTGAAAAGTGATAAAGTTTGTGTTATTTGGTGACTGCAATCGCCTGCCCCAAGCACTCACGTTAACGGATATCGCTAAACTACAACATCTACGAAACTGCTCCAAATGACACCAAAGTGCTATGGGTGAGTAAAACAACTTGTTTTATTACCGAAATAAGGTTCAGATTGTAAAAAACATTAATATTCCTTTAAAAGTATCTTTCTCCATGGAGGCACAAAAGTGACACCACCAAGCCAAGTATCTGCCGTTCCTGTATCTTGTATATAGCTGTGAATTGATATTTTATTTTAAATTTTAGTTGAAATTGTATTACGTATTTTAATTTTTATATTTATGTCTCATTTGACACCGGTCTCTTGCTATCTTTCTTACTATTCCATCTATTTTTTGTTACCCTCTGTTATATATTATATTGTTGTGTGTGAGCTACTGTATCCAAATCATTTCCCTTGTGGATCAATAAAGTCTGTCTAAGTCTAAGTCTAAGTTACATGCCAGATCTGTGGAGAGGCAACCCTGCTCAGGTTTTATAAGCAGTAAAAACAAAAAAAAATAAATGTAAGACAGATAGGTTTAAACATTTTAGGCAAAGACAAATAACATCTCTATGGAAAAAAAAATCTGATGACAAACCCTCCACCAGAAAAATTATACAATGCACCTTTAAGCCATGGTATAATGTTGTTACCTCTTTAAAAACATACCCGGAGTTGCTTTTGTTTCATTCACACATGTTTGAGCAACACTTTATTATTAGTCTGTCTATACAGTGAACCCTCGTTTATCGCGGGGGTTAGGTTCCAGAAATAGCCCGCAATAAGTGAAATCCGCGAAGTAGGACAATTTTATATTTTACAATTATTCTACATGTTTTAAGGCTGAAAACGCTTCACCAGACACATTATACACCTTTCTGAGACTGGTATTAACATTTTCTCACATTTTTCTCTTGTTTAAACACTCAAACTTTTGTAGATTTTCATTAAAATATATTAATAGTGGGGCGGGGGCACGTGACACGCGGGCACGTGCGCGCGGACACGTGTGTTTGTTTTGATACCACATATCCATGCCATGTGCGAAAGTCGAGTGGAAAGAGACCTGGATATCATTTTGGGCAAGACTCAAGCCACTGCTAACAGTGCCGAACCGCTAACAGACGCCTCTGAGCACCACAAGACCAGGTAAGACCAACCTGCGCTCACAAGAGTTGGTTGCATTTCACCCCGGCTCCAAAATCAGACCGCTATCAATGCGTCGCCGGGTTCGTCCTCTCGTCCTCTCACGGGGAAGAGCCACTGTCTCCACAGTGCGCGCGAGTGTCCTCTCCCCGCTGCGGCTCCCCCGGACGCCGCAGCGGGCCCGTCCATGTTGATTCTTGGAAGAGTCCATGTTGATTCTTGGCTCTTCCATGGTCCGGCTCGCACTCTCTTCCATGGCTCGTGCAAGTAAACAAAGGCCACACCTCCTGTCACCCAGGCGCTCTCGTGAAGGAAATCTGAGACTCTGTCCCTACCATCCCTGGTCTAGACCTGGTTTAGTCCTGGTTTAGACCTGGTTTAGTCCTGGTTTAGACCTGCTTTAGACCTGGTTTAGTCCTGGTCTAGTCTCTTAGCTAATCAGGGCGCAGGACAGAATGTTACACTGTAAAAAAAAAGTTACACTATAAAAAAAATTGAAAAAAAAAAAAAAAAAATTGGAAAAAAAAATCCGCGAAACAGCGAGGCCGCGAAGAGTGAACCGCGATACAGCGAGGGTTCACTCCAAAACTCAAAGTGCTCTGTTCCACCTTGTGATGTCATGTAGTGGTAGGTTTCATGTTTTACCTTTTGTTCAGCAGAGTTGCAGATTAAAGATATGCAAATGTTAAAAGCATGTGCAGTACTCCAGATTGAGTTTTTAAAGGGCGACAGAGGTATTGAAGGAGTATGGAGTTTAAAAATAGTGAGTTTTTTTCTGTTTGAGAGAAGAACTCAGTCTAAATACGCAAGGTTCGTGTGCTAAACAACTCCATGTATGTTTTTGATGAGGAAAAACATTATACTATAATATAGATCAGAAAATAACATAATATGGGCCCTTTAAAGTTTGCTCTTTCCAGTTTTCACCATCTCAAGAGACTTACCAGGCAAAAGAAAAGGTTCAACTCTCTATCTTTCCTCTCAGTTTATTCAAACAAATTAGCAATATATCAATATACTGAGATAATAATGTTATTTTAATATCTCCCAGGTCCAATCCCTTGTTCGGTCTGGTCCACAGGTTAACGATGGGCAGTTCCTGTTTTTTCAGCAAAGGGGCGTGGCCTTGCTTTATAGCTCCTCCCTCTGGTGATTCCTTATGTCCAATGAGACTCACCTGCTCGGAACTGTTCTCTGTCCATCCAACGGTGAGGACACATCTACAACTCTGTAAGTACACACTAACCTTCAAAAAATATCTTCTTTCACATTTTTATGTCAGATATTGTAGAAATATTTCAGCTACTTTAAAGATGCATTGTGTAGCGTTTCTGGTGGAGGGTCCATCATATGCTTTTTGCCGTGGAGATGTTGTTGCTTTGTCTGGAATGTTTCACAGTGTGGCATTAAACCTTTCTACATTCATGGAGACCAAACCAGACAAAGTTAAAGCTCAGATCTGTGGAGAGGTGACCCGCTCACCTGCCTGTTTTTCTGGGTGTTTTTGAGCTATAAAACCAGCTGTAACTGAATAAATGGAAAGTAGAGCTGTTTAATGTCATACTGTGGGACATTCCAGGCAAAGCAATGACATCTCCATAGATACAAGCAAGTGACGGACCTGTAAATGAAAAGTTACACAGTGTACCTTTAATAGTCCTTTGACCATTATTACAAAAATATGTGAATTTATATTAGGACTCCAAATGCATTGGAGTACAATTTTGTTCTAATTATTACTTAATTTATGTATGCAAGTGTCAGCTTTGTATAGGATTTACTGTGTGAAAAATACACATTATACAGGTATGAATTAAACCCATATTTTGGTATTAGCAAACACTGCAGAATAAATGTCAAATGCAAAGTAAATATGTTTAATTGGAAAGGAAGGAAAATCGAACGGGTCAAATATTCATGTCTTTATTCACAGTGACTTTGACCTTCAGTAAATGTTTATGTAAATTCATTATCTACCTAAAATTTGACTGCATTTGACAATACACAAGGACATTTCCAATATAAATTTTTAATCTGGACCTTATTTGCAGGTCTATAATAATAATTGTCTGTGGGTTCAGTGATGACAAATGTGCACAACAGGGATCAGTTAACAATTCAAAACAAACTATTATATCAGTTAAAAGTACTCAAAATGGTGCCCACAAACAGGAAACTGAAATCTATTTACTAGTACATGTTTTGAAATGTCAACAAAAAATCTGGAAAAATAGAAATAGAAAAAAACTGGAAGACTTTTTCCACTAATAGATACTAGTCAGATCAACCTGAAACTATAGTCATTTGTCGACTAGCCCAAATGTTGATGAATCCTCACTATGGGCAATGGATACTGCCATTGTGCCATTGGGCAAAACTAAAATCTCCAATAGAGGTTGAAAGCAGTAGTATATAAATGTATTCAAAGTGATAGTGATAGACTTTCTGGAGTTGGAAACCATCTCCATGGAAATAGAAAGTTAAAACCACACTTTGGAACATTCACCATGGAGACAGATATGTTTTATGCCATACAGTGGAAGATTATAGTCAAAGGAACCACATTTTCATGGAAACCAGCAAAAGGAGGAAGTAAGAATCAGGTTTGTGGAGATGCAAGCCCACTCAGAGTAAGGACATGTTTTTCAGTGCAATAAAAACATCCAAAAAAGAATACATACTATGGTTTTAACCATTTAAAATAGCAGTAAGATACTATTAGGGACCGCAAATACTGCAATTTTTGAACTACCATAAGAGAAGTACCATCTTATTCTGCATTAAAAAAAAACTGCTAACCCTGTAGTTTAGATCTGTGCAAACATGTTCTGAAATGTGATTCTTGTATTAGTTTGTCAGTTCATATGTCTTTTTGTCATTTCTTCTGGAGGCATTTAAATATACATTTTGTACAGAATCCTATTTTTTAAAACATAAATCGCAAATCTAACCTCAGTACCGCAAACCTTGTCAGAAAAATTGCAATTAGATATTCCTACCTAATCGTGCAGAACCTCCAGATACTGGGGTTGTCAAATGCATCAAAAATCAGATACTAAATCGATATTAAAACTCGAAACTAGATACTTGTTTCAGCAGGTGGACCACTGAGGGATTAGACAGATATAAGGGAATAGAAAAGAAAGTTTTATGATTTAATATTAAAAATCCCATTCTGTTGTCTAAATAAGAGTCAAGAGATCACGTCTATTCTTTAGTGTCGAAATCGGGTGTGAAATTGTAGTATCATGACAACACTACTAGATACATACAAAATCAAGATATTAATTCATATTGTATTCATTTTGAGATTTGTTTTTTATTATTGTTCATTTTGATCATTATTATTATTCTTGGTGTCACTGTGCCCCACTGCCCTGCTTGTGTTTGGGTGTAAACTCCAGGCTCCACTTGGCACAGCTCCTTTTAAGGCAGCGGCCGTGTCTTTATTCCCCTAAAATCTCTTTTGGTGAGAGGATCCATGGTGCGTTCAGGAGCACTGCGGGCTTTCCAAACATGGTCATTGCATCGAGTGAGGAGCAGATCTGCGGCGCTGTTATCTACGTACTTATTTTCATTTTCGCTGTGCTGATTTTACTGTTTTATGATGTGTTCAGGGACAGGTAAGCAACAGTAAGTGGATGGATGCAAATATAGGGAAATTATGCTGTTATGAAAATGATGGTTTTATTGAAAGCTTGTATGACTGTACCGGAACCCTTGCTTTGCTTTTCACAATTGTAAACTTCTAATATTTTGCTAAACAAACCTTAGGAGCTTTAAAGCTATAGTGTGTAATTTTCTATCTCCAAAAATAGACTAAAATAAAAGGTAAAGTTTTTTATTGTATTAGATGGATGGATGTTGGATGGATGTTTTTTATTGTATTGAAAAACATGCATCCTTACTCTGAACGGGATTGCATTTCCACAAACCTGAGCTGACAAACCCTCTTATTTGCCCTGGACTAGGACCTCCTTCTGCTTGTTTCCATGGAAATAACTATAATACTCGACAGTATGACATAAAACTCAGCTCAAAGTATTGTTTTAATGTTATGTTAAAACAATATGCAGAGTCATGCAGTTGACTTTTGCCTCCAGAAAGTTCCATACTATTACTTTAATGGTGCACTATGTAACATTTCTGGTAGAGGGTCCAGCACCTGCTTCTCTTGATGGACAGTTATTTCCTTGCCTGGAATTTTGCATGTATACAGTAACAAGTGTTGCTTATTACTAAAAATAACTACTCTGAGCTGGCTCGTTACTCCACAGATCTGAACTGTAACTGGGCTTGTTGGTGTCACCTGCTTGTCTCCATGGAGATAGATAGGATTGTTGCCATACCGTGGAACATTCCAGAAAAAACAATAAAGAGCTGGAAAGGTTTCTGATAGAAGCTATTCTTTTAAGCCTTCTTTTGTATGATTAGTGCTTTATAAATACAATTTTGATTGATTGATAGATCCATTTTAGGTATATTGTACCATTACTATCAATAGTATGCAGTTCTAATGTGGTAGTAATTATCATTATTAGTGGTGGTAAGGTAGAAATTATACTACTTGTTAGCAGTAGCACATAGCAGTATATAGCAGGCATACTTGCAATGCAGTGATAGTATTAAATTTAGGGATAGCTGTAGTGGTGGTGGTGGTGGTAGTATCAGCATTAGTAGTAGTACTCATACTCCCCATTATTATTATTATTATTATTATTATTATTATTATTATTATTATTATTATTATTATTATTATTATTATTTTTTTCATTATTTTTTAATAAATTGGTATTATTTTTTACAAACTTTAAAGATGTACTGTGGAATTTTCTGGTGGTGGGGCCACCGCTTGTTTGTGCCCATGCATATGTTATGTTTGGCATTAATAGGAAGCAGCAGGTGATGCTACTAGGCCAGTGCTTCTCAATTATTTTCTGTGACGCCCCACCTAGGAAGAAGAAAATATTTCACGCCCCCCTTCCTGCGCGCGACTATAAATAGTATTATTTGTCTAGAAAATTGTTATTAGAACACCATTGTATCCTTTTATTAACATTATAAACAAAAAAAAGAAAGAAACTTACAACAAAGACTGCACTGAGGACTCAAATATTAATGTGTTTTTAATGCAGCTTTGCGCACATTTGTTTACGTTTTTCAGAAATGAAACTTAAAACCACCTCATTTGCATAAGCTAAAAGCATTGAAAAAATACGCTCTCTCCTTGTGCCACTGATGCGTCAGCTTCTGTCGGACTAAAGGACATGACTCAGTGGAATATACGTGTTTTTTCTGTGTCAGAGGATGTTCTGTTAATGGTGAGACTGTGCGTAAATCGCATATGAGAACGCCACTGCCAACTACTGTTGTTGATGTGCAATTACACTTAGTTCTAGTACAGTACAGCAAAAAAACATGTTTCCCAGGGTCATACGCGCCCCCCCTAACATCACGCCACACCCCCCCAGGGGGGCCCGCCCCACTATTTGAGAAGCACTGTACTAGGCCAAGTTACAGGTCAGATCTGTGGAGAGGTGATCCTGCTCACATATTGAATGTTTTCCAAGTCATTTTTGAGCAATAAAAACACAGTTACTGTATGTAATAAAGCTAAAGCTAAATAGGCTATGTTTAATGCCACACAAGAAACATTCCAGGAAAAGCAATAACATAACATATTGTACCTGTAAAAATCCTTCTATAGTGTCTTTGTTTCAGATTAATTGACTTTCACTATTGTTTTGTCATAATTTATGTGTTATCTGCCTCTCTCTGAATGGAGTGAGCATGTCCTCTTGGTTTTCTTTTGACTTCTTACCGGCCCTAAAGTGTAAAAAATATTCTAGCTTTCCTTTATAAATTCTTAATATATATATATATATATATATATATATATATATATATATATATATATATATATATATATATATATATATATATTTTTTTTTTTTTTTCCCTCCATTTGTTTTCAGATCAAACCCCAGACCCAGACTTTCTCCCTCCTCTCACCTTAGAGGCAGCAGTGACCTTCCCAAGATGGCCGACAGCGACGACAGTAAGTTCCTGTTCCTGCAGAATGACTTCAAAAACAGTGGACTGGCTCAGGCCGACTGGGCAGCCAAGAAGATGGTGTGGGTCCCATCGGAGAGAGAGGGTTTCGAAGCTGCCAGCATCAAAGAGGAGCAGGGGGAACAGGTGAATACATGCATTTAGTGTGATAAATATACTAGAATGACCATCTGTATTCATTCATGACAGCATACACTTTATTATATGTTTTATTATAGTACAGTCATTTTCGTATGTTACAGCTTTGAGTTTCCTAACCACCTAGATCTACCTGAAATTGGTTTGTGTTGCAGTTAGTGAAGTAGTGTTGTAATTGTTTTTCGATTATTCACAATGACCTGAGCACACAAACAACAGTAGAATCCTGTATTCACTTTCAGTCACATCGTCTCATAGGTCAACACTTGTCTAGTATGACCAGATTTATGCTCCTTGGAGAGAGAACTGTTTTATGCAGTTGTGTACTGCTGGGTTTCAAATGATGTCACAATATTCTTTAGGCCAGTATTCTTTATTTAATACAGATGTGGGGCAGCTAAATTAGTATTGTTCAACTGGAGATTTGTGTTGTAATAAAGCATGGTCTTGAGTCTAATCAGTAATATAAATGTTCAGGTTCCATATTTGGGAATTTACCTTTCCGATATTTCATGGCAAATACAATGTAATGAATAGAAAAACTGTCTCTTGCCTCCCATCTGACATGATCACATTCTAGAATCTGAAAACAACCAATACTGCGGAAGAATATCACCATATACAAAATCAGGCACTCACTTGTTTAGAAATAAAAGCCTCCAAACAGAAAGGCAAAGACAAGGATATACAAATAAATTAAATTGAATAAAGTCAAAAAAGGTAATTTAACAAAAGCCCAAATTAGGCAAATAATATTTAACAACTTAACTTAAACCAAACAGAACTGAACAGAACAAAACTAACCCAACCAGCGTTTAAATACAGAAGGATTAATTACACTAAATAATTAACTAAAACTACCAATTTAATCAAAGTAACAATAAGGTAAATAATTATAATACAGAAAATAATAACAGTGATAATAAAGTAACCTTAGACAAACTAACTTAGCAAAACTAACTAAATAGTGCTTCTCCCTTGGTTTGGCATAGATGGTGCCAATACAATGTTGTTACCTCCTCAGAAACAGACCTGGAGGGTATTCCACGAACGTCGCTAAACATAGCGACGTAAGTGGTAAAGCCTCACCTGAAGTAGCGGCAACTTAGCTTAAAGCCTGAAGTCGTTCCACTAACGCATTTCAGCTGCGCCTCAGCGGCGCCAACTTCAGCCGCGCCTATCCTGTCCTGGCCTAGACGTGTGCACGGGGGACGTAAGAAGCCGAGAACAAGCGACTGTCGAAAACGCAATCATGTCGAAGATTCGGGCCGATTATTTCAGCGCATCAGAACAGAAGTTGCTTTTGGAACTCTACAACACATTTGGAATAACCAAGGCGAGAGACATAGCGTGGCAGAAGATCGCCGAGCGCTTAAATGTGTAAGTTAAGTTCCATAACAGTTCTGAATGTTTTTTTTAAGTATGTTTTTCACCATCAGTGTCAAGTACGTGGGGGAGAGGATATGCTACGGTTTGGCATGTGGAAGACGTGAGTTTGATTCTCAGGGAGAACAGTTAATGTCATAAATATTATATATTTGTAGCGCAGTCTTGTCAGGTGTAATTTATTTTTACTGTGTAAAAGTATTTGCTCCAACTAATACGTTAAATTGTGTTATCTTGTCTTTGAGCAGAATAATGTGAATGTGGACTGTTTTGCAGGTAAAGACAAAGCATAAAAACATTTTGCAGAGTGGTAAGTAGGCTAATATTAATATTATTATTCAGTGAAATTAGTAATACTGTTGAAATGGTACCTTAATTTAATTTAAAATGAACAGTAGCTACCAAGCCACAGGAGGTGGGAGCCCCCCTCAAAACCTTTCACCTGCAGAGGAGCTGGCACTGGCCCTAAACCGGGGTCACCCACTGGTGGAGGTAACTGAAGGAGGGACCCCATCGAGTATATTCAAGGTATTCTCTAGGCTAATGCTTGACTCAGCTGTGATCCAAGCATTTGTGTATTTTAATAGTATGCTTGTGTTCTAGTTACTGAAGATGGCGTACACTTGGACCCTCCTCAGCAGTCCTCCAGCAGTGCCTTGCCTGACCCTCAGCAGTCCTCCAGCAGTGACCTCACACCAGAATGTCATACCTAATGTCTTTTATTGTTTTATGCCTATTGATGGAAATGGATAAATAGGATTTCATTAAAAAAGGCTTGCACACCATCTCTGAAGCAAATTTGTTGAATCATTGAAATGTTGCATCATGGAATGTGCCTGTTATTTGGCTACATTTTGTTTTAAAAGTAAAGGTTTACCTTTAACTGTATTCTTTGATAGAGATGTTACATAAAATATAAAGTGTCAATGTCGTCAAGTGAGAGTGATGTTAGGCCCAGCTGATATAAGTTCTATGATGATATGAATAATTTTAGGTTAAATTAATTCACATTTGTGTAATGTGTGGCAAATGTAAATTTGTGAAAATGTAACACATAATTGACTTGCGCATGAATACGTCAGTAAGAGGAATCGAACCCAGGACACCCACATGAAAAACGCAGAACTTAAAGACTCGACTAAAGTCTTTCTCTGTGACAGCTCTGGAATTCTTCTGTCTGATAATGTCGTAAAGACAGCGGTTCAAAAGAATATTTTTAAATGACTGGAAATTTGTCAAAACTGACCAAGAACGTAAGGTAAATTTTTTTTGCTGATATTGTTTTTGGACAACACAGATAGTCATGCGGGAGGTGTGCGGAACTGTTTTTTGACACTTGTGTTTACTTCCGGTACATATTCTCTGCGACACGGCCTGTTTAAGCCTCGTCTTTAGCCTGCCCCGGACCAGGCTAGCCGCTGAAACCATGTTGCCCCAGTAACTCAGCGGGGACTAATGTTAGCAAGAGTCATGGAACCGAACTCTCACTAAAACTACCGCGGACTGTCGAATAAAGCCGTGGAATACCCCTCTGGAGTTGTGTTTTGTTTCATTCACACGTTTGAGTAAACCTGCATTATTAATGTGTCTACATCCCCAAAGCTCAAAATGCTCTGTTCCGCCTTATGATGTCATGAAGTGGGAACAGCTACATTTTACCTTTAGTTCAGTAGAGAGGCAATTCCAGTTCTGAAAGTATCCAAATGTTCTTTTAATGAATGCAGGACACATTAAAAACACACAGACACACACCTCTAAAATTCATACTTTTTGTCGTTATATAATCAGGAACCAGTTCATCTTGATATTCTTAATTCTAGAGTTAAATCAGTCCCTGAATAGAGTCTCTGTTCTGGTCCCACAGGTGCTGGTGGAGCTGTCAAACGGGCAGAACACCACCGTGAGCAAAGACGACGTGCAGAAGATGAACCCCCCGAAGTTCAGTAAAGTGGAGGACATGGCGGCTCTGACTTTTCTCAACGAAGCCTCTGTTCTGCATAATCTCAAAGAGAGATACTTCTCCAGCCTCATCTACGTAAGAGAGAAACTAGAGCTGTCGTGTTTTTGTGACATACTGTAGCTGACCATTTTACTGTCAGCAGCTACACTTTTGGAAACATAATTCTTGTGGCTTTGTATTCATGCGTGTAGCTGCAGGAGTTTTGATGGTAGAAAATTATAATGTATTTTATTTATAATTTCATTAATTGAATTTTGAATTGAATGGATCAGGGGAATAAGGCAAGACACTGCAAGTGAATAGGAAAAAATCTTAAATTTCAAGATACCAATTTGAAACTTCTCCTGTTCTCCTGTTTGTTTTGTATTAAGTTTTTCCTCATTTTATATGTGTAAAAATTGCCAAACTGTGTATTGTTTGGACATTCAAAACAGAAATATGAAAAGAGCAGGTTTAAAATTCTTGCTTCTTTTTGTTGACATATACAGAGATGATTCTTATTTAGTATTTGAGTGAACCAAATCTGACTGAAAATTATCATAAAAATTCAAAGTCGTTAAAACTATGATAACCCTAACCCTAAGATATCAAAAAGCTCTTCTGTACATTTCATCAGAATCTTGTTAAGCAAAAGACTGTAAAGTTTGGTATGTGTGTATGTGTAAGTGTAGGTGCATTTTGGGAAAATGGCCTTGAAAGTTACGTTGTCCCATATAAATTAAATATTAAAGGAGAATTAACGTTTTTTACAATCTGAGCCTTATTTCGGTAATAAAACAAGTTGTTTTACTCACCCATAGCACTTTGGTGTCATATGGAGCACTTCCGGAGATGTTTTAGATTAGCGATAGCGAGTTAGCGTTAGCGATAGCGAGCTCTTGGGGCATATGAAGAAGAAGAAGAAGAAGAAGAGACTTTATTGATCTCACACTGGAGAAATTCTTCTCTGCATTTTAACCCATCCTATATATATACATATATTAGGAGCAGTGGGCAGCACACATTAGGGCGCCCGGGGACCATCTCCATGATCTTCTTGCTTCGGTTTGGTCAGGACCTAAGCTGGAGGTACCTATGGTGCATGTTTTGGGTTGGTGGGGGAAACCGGAGTGCCCGGAGGAAACCCACCCAGACCCAGGGATCAAACCCAGACCATGCATGCAAACTCCACACAGAACACACACACAGAAAGGCTTGGGCGACCCGGGGATCGAACCCGGAACCTTCTTGCTGTGAAGCAAGAGCGCTAACCATTCAGGTACCGTGCCGCCAATAATATATGCCCCGAGCATATGCCCCGAGCGGTCTCCAAATAACCCAAACTTTAGCACTTTTCAAATCATAGAAGCTTAATGTCTTAGTCTGCACTTTTGTTTGAGTCAAAAGTGGCCTTTAATCCGAGATTTATCCATAATTTACAGCTTTGCGTTTCATGTTTGGGTCCTGGGAGCTGAGAGTGAAATAAACTGTGACTGCACATGCGCACTGGCCTCCTCATCTACTCGAAACTATGGCTAAATCTCGGATTACAGGCCACTTTTGACTCAAACAAAAGCGTAGACTAAGACATCGAGCTTCTATGATTTGAAAAGTTTGCTAAAGTTTGTGTTATTTGGAGAACGCAAACATGTGCCCCGAGAACTCACATGACGGAGATCGCAAATCTAAAACATCTCCGGAAGTGCTCCATATGACACCAAAGTGCTATGGGTGAGTAAAACAACTTGTTTTATTACCGAAAAAAGGCTCAGATTGTAAAAAAAAAATCCTTTAAAACATGTTTCATTGCAGAGTGAACAATTTTGTTTTATCCACATGAAAGCTTATATGCTGAGAGACCAAACAGGGAAAAAAACAACAACAAAAATGAAGAAAAAGCTGTCATAGCATAGTAGTAGTAGCAGTAGTTGGAGTAGGTGTTTTAAGTTTGTCAGCATTGTCACTTAAAGCTGCACTGTGTAATTTTTCTAGCAACGATTAGACCTTGAGCTTGTCTCCATGGAGATGTTATTAGTTTGCCCTAATGTTTCACACTATAGCATTTAACTGACCTATTTTACATGTTTTTAATTACATGTTTATAATAACATGCTCAAAAATACATTGAAAAATATGCATTCTTGCTGTAAGTGGGCTTGCCTCTCCACAGATTTGACTTGTAACTTAACCCCAGGGGCACCACCTGCTTCTGCAAAGAGATATAGACGTTTAACGCTCAACTGTGAAACATTCCAGGCAATACAATAGTAGCAGACTCTCCACCACAGAAGGTCCGTAGTATATCTTTAATGAGAACTCCAGCAGCCCTTATATAGGCTACTTCATATGGGCAGTGGGCAAAGGCAGGGCTTATCTGTAGATGTCCCTTTTAGGCCGGATGCTCCATGTATCCCGTGGGATCTACTATTATTATTACAGACCTGTTTTGGGGGTAAAATTGAAACTGTGTTGATCTTGCTCTTGTATAGATAGTGCAGTGAAGATGAGCTGACCTTATAAGAACAGGAAACACCACGAGACCTGTTCCCAGCCTGAGCAGACATTATAACAAGACATAATTACAGCATAAAAACATACATTCATTACATTTTTATTGCTTGTTTCTGTGAGGATAGCTAGTTTGATAAGACTATATGAAACATTCCAGACGAAACAGCGAAGAAAGTTTTTCCTTCTAAAAACTTTACACCTTTAAACGGTCTATATTATGCTATTTTCTGATTTGTTCTAATGTAGTTTCCTCATCACAAACAAACCTGGAGTTGTGTTTTGTTTCATTCCCACATGTTTAAGACACACATCCTGCAGATTTAGGCCGAGTTCTTCTCTCAATCTGAAAACACCCTGTTCCACCTTGTGATGTCATGTGGTAATACAAGAAGTGCTCCACTCCACACACCTTCACTAGAATCATTTGGATCATTTCAGCCCTGGAATTGCCGGTCTCTATTGTAGTAAAAGGAGCTGTTCACTTGAAAACTACCGCTTCATGACATCACAAGGTGGAACAGCTATAGAATATTCTTTGAATTTTGATAACCAGCCCCTCTCTCCTCTCCTCAGACCTACTCGGGCCTGTTCTGTGTGGTGGTGAACCCGTATAAGATGCTGCCCATTTACTCAGAGAAGATCATTGAGATGTACAAAGGAAAAAAACGCCACGAGGTCCCTCCACACATCTACTCCATCACAGACAACGCCTACCGCAACATGATGCAAGGTACTGATACGAATAAAAACAGATCATGGATTTATTTAGTTATTAGACCTGAAATATTATAAGCCAGGCCTCATTTCATATAATATTTGTTTAGTTTTATTTGACACAGTATGGCATTAATAAGATCTAGCTTAAGATGCGTGAAAAGTCCCTCAGTCGTCCAGGTAGAATCCATGATAAAAGGAGAAGTTGACAAATTGAACTTCTCCTTTTATCAAAGATCTAGCTTGAATTTCTCATTTATCAATTAAGAGGAGGCTCGCCCCTCCACAGATCTGTCCTGTAACTTGGCCTCGTAGTGTGACCTGCTTGTTTCCACGGAGCTTCAACACATTTCAGTCAAAGCAGCCCTTGAAAAGTGTCCGCCACGTGCTTGTCTCCATGGAAACGTTATTACTTTGCCGGGAATTTTCCACAGGCATGAAGCTTTTGTTTCAACGCGGAAACAAGCAGCACCAGGCCAAGTTACGGGTCAGATCTGCGGAAAGGCAAGCAACATTCGAAGCAAACATATAAACGGCAAGAGACAATAAGGTGGCAGACTTTTCACCTGAAAATTTCTGTAGTCCGCCTTTAATTATTCACCCATATAACCGAAGACGAACATCACGGACTGTTCGCAATCCTGCCCAACCAAAACAAAACAAAAGGAAAAAGAAATAATTAACCAGAATATAATATTCAAAATACAACACATTTAGATCATGTGTGTATATGTCTGTATTGTGTATTTTATTTCACTAATAATTTACCAGTACATTGGACCATTTTTCACTGACATAATTATGTCCTCTTCTGGATGGGAAAGCCCTTATTCATACATACATAGAAGGAGGACTCTGTGTTTTTGCTGCTGTGAGTTGGGCCTTACAAGGAGACCTGAGATATTTAAAGAGTCTAATATGTGTCCGCTCCGATTCACTTCAGTCAAACTATTTTTCTTCCTCAGATCGAGAAGACCAGTCCATCCTCTGCACGTGAGTCAAACTCTATTTTTAACTGCTCCATGAACGGACTGCTGCTGCTGTATACACACATTAGACACATGTGACTGGGCCAGAGTGCTTTGCCCCTCAGCAATTTTCAGGTCCTTACTTAAAGGTGCACTATGTAACTTTTTGTTTGGGGGTCCATCACCTGCTTGTTTCTATGGATATGTCATAGCTCTGCCTGGAATGTTTCACAGTATCACATTTAACAGCTCTATCTTACATTTATTCAATTACTGGTAGTTTTATAGCTCATAAATACTTAGTAAAACAGGCGTTCTGACTGTGAGCGGGTTTCACTTGCCTCTCCACAGGTCTGACCTGTAACTTGGTCTGGTCTGATCTCCATGAAGATAGAAAGGTTTAATGCCATACTGTGAAACATTCCAGACAAAACAATAACATCTCCATGAAGGAAAGCATTTGAAGGACCCTCCACCAGAAAAGTTACACAATGCACCTTTAAAGTTGTACTATATAACTTTTCTGTTATGGAGGGTCACTGCTTTGTTTGCAATGTTCCGCAGTATGGCATTAAACTTATCCAACACAAAGCTCCACCAGGCCAAGTTACAGGTCAGATCTATGTAGAGGCAATCTGACTTACAGGAAGAATGGTTTATTTTTAGCAATAACAAACATCTATAATTAAATTAATGCAAGATATATAAGCCATTATGTGAGAAAAAATCCAGGCAAAGAAATAACAACTCCATGGAGATAAACATGGAGGTGGTTACTTAGTGCATCTTTAAAGCAACACCATGTAACTTTCTGAAGGTGGCACGTCACCTGCATGATTCCATGGAAAAAAGCATATTTAGGAACATTCTCTGTGGAGATAGATTATAGCCAACAGAAACAAAAAGGAAGCCCTCCTCCAGATCTTTTTTTTTTTTTTTTTTTTTAGCAAAATGTTGTTACTTAAACAATAAAAACAGTTACTAAAACTGATTATAAAAACTGCTAAAAACTGTTAAATAGTTTTTAATACTTGCAGTATTAGTCATGCAGGTGCTGTCTTTTCACTTGTCACTGTGTGTCTCAGAGGAGAGTCTGGAGCAGGAAAAACTGAAAACACAAAGAAGGTGATTCAGTATCTGGCCGTCATCGCCTCGTCTCACAAAGGAAAGAAGGACGCTAACCCAGTGAGTGACCCCTGCTGGACAAAGTGAACATTGTATAAATACATTTGAAACATCTTTGTTTTGTTATTTTACAGCAACAACCGGGATCTCTGGCTTTTGTGAGTATTTTTAAATATCAGTATATATTAGTAAACTGGCACTTTAGCTCCGGAGTCTGTGGTTCAAAAATCTGAGGAAGGTCACACTGCACTGTGGTCTGTCACGGCCCTGCCCGGTTGTCCCATTGATAATATTTAAAGAATACAGCAAAGCTTTTATTTCCCTGCAGGACCACTAAAGTCAGCCTTTCAACAGATTTTGGTTAAAGGTGCACTGTGTAACATTTCTAGTGGAGGGTCTGTTGCTGGTTTGTCTCCATGGAAATGCTATTGCTTTGTCTAGAATGTTCCACAGTATAGATTAAACCTATTACAAGGAAGACAAGCAGGTCACAGCACTACGCTACATTACAGTTCAGATCTGTGGAGAGTCACCGCTATTCACAGAAGGAATTCATGTATTTTTTGAGCAATAGAAACACCCGTAATGAATAAATGCTAGATGGAAATATTTAAAGTCATACCGTGGAACATTCCAGGCAAAGCAATAACATCTCCACCCTCCACCTGAAAACCTGCGCATTGCACCTTTAAAGATCCCATGACATGGTACTTCTTGATGCTTTTATATGGCTCCTTAATGGTTCCCTAATACTGTAAATGAATCCTTCTTCAAAATCAACACTCAGTGCATGAGAAACAGAGATAAGATGAGAAAGAGTCATAAATATCTCTCTCAAACACTTTATTCTGGGCCTTGTTGCTTGAATGCAAATGAGGAGAAAAGAGATGGCCAATAGTAGAGGGTGGGGGCGTGGCCAAACTCTCCGCTCAGAGCTCAGCGCCCACAGCTGATCCATTTCCTTGTTTTTGCACGAGGGAGAGATTTGAAGCGTTCCATTGAAAAATAAACACATTTCCACAGAAAATAAAATTAAACCACTGCTGTTCAAAGGTACAGAGGCTCAGATAAAGGACTTCCGAGCCTAGAAACACTCGGACGTGCCTCCAGGCAAATAAAAAAACGCATTTAGCATTGCCTAGCGCATTCGCAGTCCAAACTCTCTGGGCGTGATTTACAGAGACGCTGAGTTCAGACAGACGGGGGTGGAACTGCATTTGCATTTCTTTTTTCAATCTGACGTCAATAAGGTGCCTTGTTCAGACTCGCCCGTTTGAGCTCTGATTTTTTGTAACGCAGAAAAGGATCGCAAATGCTCAGTTTAGACATTTCACAACTTTTAACCATGGGGGGGGGGGGCTAAATAGGGTAGGGGAGCTCACATTAACGTTCAAAAACCTCAGAAAGTGAAAATTTCATGCCATGGGACCTTTAATAAACCAGTTATTGAACATGTATTCCTCTGTTCTGTCCTGCAGGGGGAGTTGGAGAAACAGCTTCTCCAGGCCAACCCGATCCTGGAGGCCTTTGGGAACGCCAAGACCATCAAAAACGACAACTCCTCCAGATTTGTACGGCTTTACTTACACTTTAAGAACAAATATATGAGTTATGCATGTGAAACATTCAAACATTCTATTCTTAACTCATTAATCTGTTGTTTTCAGGGGAAGTTTATCAAGCTGAACTTTGATGTGACCGGTTATATTGTGGGAGCCAACATTGACACCTGTATCCTTCTCACATGCTAAAAAAAAGTAGATTTCGTTCATTCTGAAGCAAAGCACCATGGGTATTTTTGTGTTTCCTGAATACATGATGCTCAGATTTATTGGAGAAGTCGCGGTGTATTCGTCAGGCTCACACAGAGAGGTCCTTCCATATTTTCTACTACATGGTGGCTGGAGCGAAGGACAAGATGAAAGGTCAGTACTTGACTTTCTAGGTTTTATCATGAGCGAGGAGGTTGTGGGTTTCATTCCTGGTCATTTTATGTTGTTGGATGTTTGCAGGAATGTCACCATCAGTATTTTTTTTTCCACTGTAGCTGATATGCCTGGATTATGGTTAACAGAAATCAATACTTATGATAATGAATTATATTGATCGGATTCTGAAGTAATAAGCCACAGTGAGGCATATATAAATGTTGCTTAATTTCAACAAAAAAGGAACAAAATAAGATATAATACAAAAACAATACAATAACTAAATAATAAAGAGGGTTTTTTTTAACACTTTTTCTCCACTGTGCACTGCCCAGTCTTTCCAAATAGGAAGTCAGTGGTTCCCTTGTTTGTTTACAAGCGTCCCATTTGACTTTTTGAATATGACGTATCCTTTCTAGGTGCAAAGTTTCCGAGCATGTTTGAAGGTTTGATTTTTGTAATTAAAGGTGCATTTGTGTAACTTTTCTGGTGGAAGGTCTGTCAAATGCTTTTCTCCATGGAGATGTTATTGCTTTGGCTGGAATGTTTCACAGTATGGCATTAAATCTTTCTATCTTCATGGAGACCAAACCAGACCAAGTTACAGGTCAGATCTGTGAAGAGGCGATCCCGCTCACAGTCAGAATACCTGTTTTTCTAGGTATTTTTGAGCTGTAATACCACCTGTAATTGAATCATTGTAAGGTAGAGCTGTTTAATGTCACACTGTGGAGCATTCCAGGCACAGCAATGCGACATATCCATAGAAACACGAAGGTGACCCTGAGCGCCTCCCTTCAGGCAGATATAAGGCAGTGTCCACCAGCGTCTGACCAGAACTCAACCATATTCAACCAAATTGTCCAGTTGACAAACTGAGTTTCTCCTTTTGCCACGTCATAGTCCTGGGTCTTTTTAAATAAATACATAGAGTTCATGCCTCCTCCCCTGTTTTGCAGAGGAGCTGTTGCTGGAGGGCTTTGGCAGTTACCGGTTCCTGGTGGAAGGACACGTGGAGGTGCCAGGGCAGGAGGACGATGAGATGTTCACAGAGACTCTGGAGGCCATGGAGATCATGGGCTTCACCAAGGAGGAGAGGATGGGTACAGAACGGGCTCATCACATATATGTGTGCTAGTACATGTGTAGCACTCTGAACTTAGCTGTACACATTTATCAATATGAAATGGCTCTCAATGAAAAAGATTGGGAAAAGGAGGAATGTCCATCTCAGTATTTGTATCTGAACAGCAGAACAAACTGAGAAATTAAACTTTTGATCAATCTTGTTAAGAGAAAAGCACAGACATCTTTCCCCTCACAAATACACAAAGCACTTACCACTTCATGGTTAAAAAAAATGGGCGCTTCACATTTGGCCAAAACTACAATGCTGCCCCCTGTGGCCACCAGTGGTTCAGACCATGTGGCTTTCTTTGGGTTTGTGAATTTGTAAACTATTGTCACAATTACTGAACTGACTGATTTACATTTATATAAGAGAGGAGCTATATTTTTGAATTGAAAAACAGCTCTGTGTAAAACAAATCTTCTGTGCCGTCATAGGGATGCTGAAAGTGGTGTCCACGGTGCTGCAGCTCGGAAACATCAGCTTCGAGAAAGAACGAAACAGTGAACAGGCCACGATGCCCGATAACACTGGTAAACCTCTGAAACACTCCAGTATCACTCAGTATTTAAAGGGATATGCCACCCCCAGGTCAAACTTGGGCATCTCCCCACAGTCCAGAGACTAAAATAAGTGGTGGAAAGCGTTTTCCTGGTCACCCAGCCATTGTCCGAGTCTGTCAGCACTGACCGCCGCGGTATCTGCAGCTACTAGACTGCAGCTACTAGACTGGAGTCTAACGGCGCCAGAGAAAGATTTCGGCCAAAAGGAATTAATTTGCTCGATGCGTTTCCCAATTACTTTCTGTGTAGTGCGCATTCATATCGAGTGCAAATAAATGTGCAAATCAACACGGAGAGCTTGACTTGGTCGTTTTGGGTGGGAACTATTTTTCAGTGCGGAAAAAGACAGCCGAAGCACACAGCACGCTGCCAGGGGAATCCCTGTTACGCACCAGGAAGGGAGTTCCCCTGTTGCGCAGCGTGGTGTGTGCTTCGGCTTTCTTTTTCCGCACTGAAAAATAGTTCCCACCCAAAATGACCAAGTCAAGCTCTCCGTGTTGATTTGCACATTTATTTGCACTCAATATGAATGCGCACTACACAGAAAGTAATTGGGAAAAGCATCGAGCAAATTAATTCCTTTTGGCCGAAATCTTTCTCTGGCGCCGTTAGACTCCAGTCTAACGCGGAGTAGCTGCAGATACCGCGGCGGTCAGTGGCGACAGACTCGGACAATGGCTGGGTGAGCAGGAAAACGCTTTCCACCACTTATTTTAGTCTCTGGACTGTGGGGAGATGCCCAAGTTTGACCTGGGGGTGGCATATCCCTTTAACAGTGCATTTGCTTTATTTATGTATGCGGCTTTGAAATTATTGGAGACATAATACCGCTAAACCCCTAACCTCCAGTATTACTCAAAGTGCATGGAACAGGTTTTCAGGTTTTTCTAATTATTACTTTTTTTGACTGGCTTTTGTGTGTTGTTTTGTTTGAAATCCAGATGAATATTTGAATTCAAGTAATTCTGTGTACAAATTCCACCTGTTTTTCTCTGTAGCTGCTCAGAAGGTATGCCACCTGCAGGGCATCAACGTAACTGACTTCACTCGTGCCATCCTCACTCCCAGAATTAAAGTGGGACGGGAAGTAGTGCAGAAGGCTCAGACCAAACAACAGGTAACAGCAAAGGTTTTGATTTAAGAATAAATGAGGACTGATAGAGTAATGTACCAAATTCTGATGCAATTTACCACTGTAAATATAACTGACATGCTTAAGGAGACATATTTTGCAAAATCAACTTTTATGTTATAACTCTGTTCCCTCATAATTAGCTAGGAATGTATTAAAATTCAGGATCAGCTCCTCCAAATCCGAGGCCATGGTTCTCGACCGGAAAAAGGTGGCTTGCCCTCTCTGGGTGGGTGGGGAGTCCTTGCCTCAAGTGGAGGAGTTCAAGTATCTTGGGGTCTTGTTCACGAGTGAGGGGAGGATGGAGCGTGAGATTGACAGGCGGATAGGTGCAGCGTCGGCAGTGATGCGGTCGCTGTACCGGACTGTTGTGGTGAAGAGGGAGCTGAGCCGAAAGGCGAAGCTCTCAATTTACCGGTCAATCTACGTTCCTACCCTCACCTATGGTCATGAGCTCTGGGTAATGACCGAAAGGACGAGATCGCGGATACAAGCGGCCGAAATGAGTTTCCTTCGTAGAGTGGCTGGGCACACCCTTAGAGATAGGGTGAGGAGCTCAGTCACACGGGAGGAGCTCGGAGTAGAGCCGCTGCTTCTCCACGTCGAGAGGAGCCAGCTGAGGTGGCTCGCGCATCTGTTTCGGATGCCTCCTGGACGCCTCCCTCGGGAGGTGTTCCGGGCATGTCCCACCGGGAGGAGGCCCCGGGGAAGACCCAGGACGCGCTGGCGGGACTATGTGTCCCGGCTGGCCTGGGAACGCCTTGGGGTCCCCCCGGAGGAGCTGGAGGAAGTGTCCGGGGTGAAGGAGGTCTGGGCGTCCCTGCTTAGACTGTTGCCCCCATGACCCAGCCCCGGATAAGAGGAAGAAAATGGATGGATGGATGTATTAAAATTTGATACATGCATGTTTTAGTAATCTTGTATTTTCAGGGTGTGAGGGCTCAGAAAATTCCTGTTTCACCTACCCCCTATCCCCACCCACTACTGTGTACTTATTGCAATTATTCCAAAAATTTACCCCTGAGTTATATACTTTGAAAAAAATGAAAACAGTAACAATCCTGAAAAGCAGTTGCTGGCTACTGAAATGAAAAATGAATGCTACTGTTGCCCCTCCCGTGCCGGCGTGTGCCCGAGAGGGGTGAGAATATGTAAACCCTGAGAGAAGGAAAACCAGAGGGACATGAGTTTCGTGTTTGTAACTCTGCTGCAGGGTTTATTCTGCGGTTCCTGTCCTCCGGTAACATTTCTCTCATTCTCGGTGCGCCCCCTTGTGACACTCCAAGGTATCGCTCCTGCATTTCAGTTAAATAAGCACTTATAATCGCTTTTTAGACACAGTATTTTAAAAAATAGAGGGGTGTCTGTTTTAATTATTTAACATATGAATTGCTTTTATGGATTTTACTAGTTTTTAACCCTTTTTAATCCAGTATTGAACTTTTTTAGCTTGTCTCAAAGTCATGAACTTATTACCCTTACACTACTGTTTCAATGATTAAGCTGTTTTAGATCAATAATGTAGTTTACAACAAACAAAAGTATATCACATAAAATTATATCTATGATGAAATTAATGACAAAAAGTCACAAAAAGAACATGATATGTGTAAAAATAAACATGTGTGTTTTGTGTTTCCAGGCGGACTTCGCGGTGGAGGCTCTGGCGAAGGCGATGTACGAGCGTTTGTTTCGGTGGATTTTATTTCGCGTGAACAAGACTCTGGACAAGAGCAAGAGACAGGCCTCCTCTTTCCTCGGAATCCTCGACATCGCCGGGTTTGAGATATTTGAGGTGAGACTTTCTTAGATAACTGAACATTTGACACAGTTCACTACTTTGAATTGAGTTGGTTCAGATTTTTTATGTTAGAAATGTCATAAACTTCATTTATTTATAAAACATTTGGAACAGGTAGAGAGATATAGAGACTTTATTGATCCCGATGGAAGTTTTTCAGGACTGGTCAGGGACGGTTTGCAGATCCTGTGCCAAGGCAGTTTGAGGAGAGGAAGAGCCAACAGTGTCCTTCCTCTGTGTCCTGCTGCATTAGTATACATAACCTTATTTTCTTGCTTGTTGTTTATAGTATTACATTTGTTGTGGTTGCTCAGGTCGCTTCTGATAAGTCTTTATCCTTCTATTATGTCTCGCAACCTTCTCCTTGATTCCTCTCCTGGATTCTGCAGGAAATGGGTGAGGAAGTCCCGCCCACAGAGGAGACACAGGGAGGAGAGAGGATTTAGTTTGATTCTTTTATCTGATATCCGCCTCCTAAAGCCTCCCTCAGGTTTACTCCTTCCTTCCCTGGTTTTCTTTGGGACACCAGTTAATATGACACATTTGACTGAAAAATGGAGGATCGAGGAGACGAATCAAGAAGGAAAGAGCTGCTGTGCCACTTCTGATTTTATTGCAATACAGAATCATACATTTTGCATAATACCGGTCTAAATGTAAAATATCAATGTGTTGTATTTGATTTCAGGATAACTCTTTTGAGCAGCTGTGCATAAACTACACAAATGAGCGTCTGCAGCAGCTCTTCAACCACACCATGTTCATCATGGAGCAGGAGGAGTACAAGCGGGAGGGCATCCAGTGGAATTTCATTGACTTTGGCCTGGACCTGCAGCCCTGCATTGAGCTCATCGAGAGACCTGTCAGTCATTTTATTACTTTCATTTATGATTTATTTACGTGGATTGTGTTATTATGCTAGCTATTCATAACCAGGGTGTATGAAATGGTTCTTTTAACTGGGGAGATAAAAGGTGCATTGTGTAACTTTTCTGGTGGAGGGTCTGTCAAATGCTTTTCTCCATGGAGATGTTGCTTTGTCTGGAATGTTTCACAGTATGGTATTAAACCTTTCTATCTTCATGGAGACCAAACTAGACCAAGTTACAGGTCATATCTGTGGAGAGGCGACCTTGCTCACAGTCAGAATGCCTGTTTTTCTGAGAAGAGTCCAACTGTGGCCTGGGCGTTTCCATCATGATACAAGAACACCCATTGGGCGTTCCTGGTAGCGGAGTTTGGCAAAGGATACTGCATATCTAGGGCAGAGCTAGAGAAAGTTGTTTTCTCAAAAGCTCTCGTAGAAGATAATTGACATGTAGAGCTACTGCACACACCCAACATTCAACATTAGCTGCCATGAATGATAATGTTGTAGCCTAAATACAAACAGTCCATGGTTGTAGCCATATCTCTCCCTCCTCCCGCACTCACTATTCCTTTCTCTTTCTCTTTCTAGACTGTATAAAAACATATTAGTCTAAACCTTCTACGACAGCAAGGATGTTTACTCGACAGCTGCGTCACCAAACTAGTTCAATTCTAGTTGAAGTCTGCCTGTGCTCAGTCCTAATCGTAAATCAAGTTTATTAAGATGTAATTTGATGCACGTTTTGTATTTGGCTTAGTTTGCTAACATTTACTCTTTGACTAGATGTTACTTTGAAACTTCTTTTTGAGAAAACTTTACTATCTATCAAAAGCTGTTAATCCAGATGTTGATGTTGAGAGAGCTGGATGTTGACGGGGACGAGAAACGGAGCCCCCACCCACATGGGAATGCCCATTTGTGTCCATAGCACAAGAACGCCCATTTGTGTCTGCAGCTGGATGATATTGTTTTTTCTAGGTATTTTTGAGCAATAAAACCACTTGTAATTGAATAAATGTAAGGTAGAGCTGTTTAATGTCATACTGTGGAACATTCCAGGCAGAGCAATGACATACTGTATATCCAAACAACCCCCAACCAAAAAGTTACACCTTTGGAGCAGTTTGCCATGGTCTAAACTCCTCACCTTCCTTCTTCATTTTCCTTATACATTTTAACCATCCTAATTAGCATGATGAGTTTATAAGCCATCACGGTAATGCTTACAACAACTTCCAGATTCTTTGATAATAAAACACTTTCTGATTAGACATAGACAGCGCACAGCAAACTTATTTTCCTTATTCTCCCCCTCTCTCTTTACCTGTCTCTCTCTCCTTCCTCTCCCTTCCCCCCCCTCTCTCTCTCCCTTACCCTTTCTTTGTCTCTCTCCCTCTCTCTCCCTCCCCCTCTCATTGTCCCTTACCCTCTCTCTACCTGTGTCTCTCTCCCTTTCTCTCTCACTCTACCCCTCTTTGTCTCTCTCCCTCTCCTCTCCCCCTCTCTCTCTCTCCCTTACCCTTTCTTTGTGTATCTCCCTCTCTCTCCCCCTCTCACTCTCTCCCTTACCCTCTCTTTGTCTCTCTCCCTCTCCCCCTCCCTCTCCCCTTCACTCTCTCTCCCTCCCTCTGTTCCCCTCCCTCAGAATAACCCTCCTGGTATTCTGGCTCTTCTGGATGAGGAGTGCTGGTTTCCAAAGGCCAGCGACACTTCGTTTGTGGAGAAGCTTCTGAACACTCACTCAGGACACGTCAAATTCTCCAAACCGAAACAGCACAAAGACAAGCTCATGTTCACTGTCCTGCACTACGCCGGGAAGGTACCCTCCAGTATACAAAAAAACTCTCCTTTAACTGTGGCACTATGCAGAACAATTACCGTAGTTGAACTTTCTACCATGTTATAATGTTGTTTCCTCATAAAAAAAATATGTCTGAGGAAGTTTTATATCATTTGTGCATGTTTGAGTAATCTAGCGATCTCTCCCGAGCCCTATTCGAACCATTATTATGGTTAGCTATATCTGTTCTATAAAGTGTTTGCACAGTTGTAGGGAGTATTATCTGTAGCTCCTCTGTCCCTCTATAGTCTAGTGCAGTGGGTGAGCAGGAGTGTTCATGATGGAGTTTTATTATTTAAAATTTGTATCTGAAATTTTATTTTCTGCAAAGTATTCAGATATTTAGCAAATGTAAAGGTTTTTGACTGAAAACAGTTGGGTTGTGGGCATTAGTTGGTACATAGCTGGTTTGTGTCCACTGTGCCTTTTAAACTCATGATTTTAGAAAATTTCCAAAAGTTTATGGAGAAAATACATTTCAATTGTTGTGAATATTATTTTCCGCTTTGTTTTCCCCAGGTGGACTATAACGCTGCAAGCTGGTTAACAAAGAACATGGACCCCCTGAATGACAATGTGACGGCTTTACTCAACAACTCTTCCAACAGCTTCATCCAGGATCTGTGGAAAGACGGTGAGGCGCTTTAAAGGGGAGGACTAAAAATAAAGGGATGGGAGGATTCATCCACTTAAATATGAATCAACACTATACATTTCACAATACAGTAGAATCATTTAAATTAATATTATTTAGATCAGGGGTCTTCAAGGTTTTTCAGGCCAGGGACCCCCAACCAGATGGCGAACTGGTCCAGGGACCCCCTACTATATATACGGCATAGAATTGTGTTTTAAATTAAATTGAGCTTAGTGTCATGTATAAACATTGCTACTCTGTTATGGTACATCCAATACAAGACCCAAAACATGCACCATAGGTACCTCCAGCTTAGGTCCTGACCAAACCGAAGCAAGAAGATCATGGAGATGGTCCCCGGGCGCCCTAATGTGTGCTGCCCACTGCTCCTAATATATGTATATATATATATAGGATGGGTTAAAATGCAGAGAAGAATTTCTCCAGTGTGAGATCAATAAAGTTCACAAGGAAATAATACACAGGTTAATACTGTATTTTACACTATAAAATATAAAATAATATTATTTTAAAGTGAAATCAAAAGATTTCGCGACCCCCCTGCTGATTTAGATGATATATATTCCAAAAATTAAATACGTTTAGTATCTAAAAGCTAAATTTAGGTTAAATCGGTTAATGTAATACTATGTAACTGGAGATGGCACGTCACCTGCATGATTCCATAAAATGAGGACGTTGAAACCATAGTTCGGAACATTCTCCATGGAGATAGATAAGTTTAATGCCATATTGTGGAAGATTATAGTCAAAGGAACATTTCCATAGAAACAAACCAAATAAGAGTCAGGTTTGTGGCTATGGAAGCCCACTTGCAGAAAGTATGCATGTTTTTCTCATTTTTTTAGTGCCTAACAACCATGCATGCTAATAAAAGCTAATAAGTCTTATTTCTTGGATTAAAAGTTACATTTTTACGTTAAGGTATCTTAAAATCACTTATGCTAACTAAGCACAAGTGACTTGGTGTTTGAGTTCATTCATTTTTGCTTTTTGCATTTTTTGTTTTTTTTTATGATAAATTATGAATTAAAGTATGAGTTTATGCCTCTTCTGTAAAGCTGTCTGAATGTAACTTCACCTTATTTATCCTGTGCCCTGTTGTAGTATATATTTATTTCTCTTTACAGTGGACCGGGTGGTGGGTCTGGACACTTTGACCAAAATGTCGGAGAGTTCGGTCCCAACGAAGTCCAAAAAGGGAATGTTCCGCACAGTGGGGCAGCTCTACAAAGAGTCTCTGGGGAAACTCATGACGACTCTCCACAACACACAGCCGAACTTCGTCCGCTGCATCATCCCCAACCACGAGAAGAGGGTACGACTACTACTACTACGGTTATTTATACTACTACTACTGCTATTTATACTACTGCTACTACTACTACTACTACTACTACTACTACTGCTACTGCTGCTGCTGCTGCTGCTGCTGCTGCTGCTGCTGCTGCTGCTGCTGCTGCTGCTGCTGCTGCCGCTACTACTAATGCTGCTACTGATATAACTATTGTTTACTGTTAAAAATATTAATATCATCCTCAACCACGAGAAGAGGATATGACTACTACTACTGCTATTCATACTACTACTACTGCTGGTACTACTGCTACTACTACTGCTGCTACTACTGCTGCTACTACTACTACTACTACTACTACTACTACTACTACTACTACTATACTACTACTGCTACTACTACTACTGATACTATTACTCCTACTACTACTACTCCTACTACTACTACTGCTACTATTACTCCTACTACTACTACTACTACTGCTACCGCTACTACGAGTGAACAATTTTTCCCGAGGAGCGGGACTTTGAGAGTGACTTTTTTTCGCTGAAAACGCGTGGTGCCTGCATTATCTAACTGATTTTCTGGGCACCGAAAATGGGCTCTGCACTTGAATTGCGTAACTAAATTTCAGCGTGAGAAATACCATGTGTGGCGTGTAAGCGTGTGAACACGTCGAATTGCGTGTGTCACACTCTCAATGCGTGAGACTTGAGAGCCCTGTACTACTGCTATTACTATTATTTAATGTAGAACATTAGAACAAGAAGAGGAAACAGCCTTTACTTTACTCTTTATTTACTTGAATATCTTGATTGACTCAAAATAGTCAATAGAGTGAAATTATAGACGGTTTACATAATTTTTCTGGAAATAAAAATACCTTGAACCCTTGAGTCAGCGGTTGTTTTTGACTAGTTCAGATTTATTTACCAAGTCTGTCTCAGATCACATACTCCTTTTATCTCTGTAGTAAATGTTTAGTCTTGTTGTTTTTCAGGCAGGTAAAATGGACTCCTCCCTGGTGTTGGAGCAGCTCCGGTGTAACGGGGTCCTGGAGGGCATCAGGATCTGCAGACAGGGATTCCCAAACCGCATCGTGTTCCAGGAGTTCAGACAGAGGTGGGAATATAGCAAGCTTTTATTTTGAAAGGTTCAATAAAGGTCCAGACTTTTAGAACTGTCGATCTATTTTCAGGTATGAGATCCTGGCGGCCAGTGCGATTCCTAAAGGATTCATGGATGGAAAACAGGCCTGCTGTTTGATGGTGACACACATTCATTTATTATGATCTCAGTGAGGACCACATTAGTTTGGAAATGTATCTAAGCTCTTTGGAAATGCTTTGGGCTTCGGACTATTCAGTAAGATCTGAAAATTTACACTAAACTCAGAACTAAAATTGGATTAGAACAGGACCAAATTGATCAGACTCATAAAGCTTTTTTGTGGCTGTAAAAACATAACTGATCAGTGTGGAGTTTTCTTTCCCCTTCCTTTTTGTGAATTTTTTTATTTAATGTGTGTGCATTTCCTTTCTCTCCCTACCTGTATAAAGTTCTGTTTACAGTGAACCCTCGTTTATCGCGGGGGTTAGGTTCCAGAAATAGCCCGCAATCAGTGAAATCCGCGAAGTAGGACAATTTTATATTTTACAATTATTCTACATGTTTTAAGGCTGAAAACGCTTCACCAGACACATTATACACCTTTCTGAGACTGGTATTAACATTTTCTCACATTTTTCTCTTGTTTAAACACTCAAACTTTTGTAGATTTTCATTAAAATATATTAATAGTGGGGGGGGGGCACGTGACACGCGGACACGTGCGCGCGGACACGTGTGTTTGTTTTGGTACCACATATCCATGCCATGTGCGAAAGTCGAGTGGAAAGCGACCTGGATATCATTTTGGGCAAGACTCAAGCCAATGCTAACAGTGCCGAACCGCTAACAGACGCCTCTGAGCACCAGTCCTCACCACAAGACCAGGTAAGACTAACCTGCGCTCACAAGAGTTGGTTGCATTTCACCCCGGCTCCAAAATCAGACCGCTATCAATGCGTCGCCAATACTCCACAGCTCTCTAGGACGGGGTCGGGTTCGTCCTCTCGGCGTGACGGGGAAGACCCACTGTCTCCTCTCTGCGCACGAGTGTCCTCCCCCCGCTGCGGCTCCCTCGAATGCGGCTCTCCCCGCTGCGGCTCCCCCGGCCCGTCCATGTTGATTCTTGGCTCTTCCATTTGTCCGGCTCACACTCTCTTCCATGGCTCGTGCAAGTAAACAAAGGCCACACCTCCTGTCACCCAGGCGCTCTCGTGAAGGAAATCAGAGACTCTGTCCCTACCACCCTGCGTCACCATCCCTGGTCTAGACCTGGTTTAGTCCTGGTTTAGACCTGGTTTAGTCCTGGTTTAGACCTGGTTTAGTCCTGGTTTAGACCTGGTTTAGTCTCTTAGCTAATCAGGGCGCAGGACAGAATGTTACACTGTAAAAAAAAAGTTACACTATAAAAAAAAAAAAAAAAAAAAAAAAAATATATTGAAAAAAAAATCCGCGAAACAGCGAGGCCGCGAACAGTGAACCGCGATACAGCGAGGGTTCACTGTACATGTATATATTGGTACAAAATAAAAATAAAAAATCTGTAAACCAAATTAGATAAAAAAGAACAGGACCCAACCAAATCTACATCAGGATTAAACTGGGCTCAAACGAACAAGTACAAGTGAACGCACCCTCTAAAGAAGATGAATATGGTTCCTTACTCCACTCACTGATAAATTTATATGAAAAAGCAAAATACCTCATATATTAAAGGTGCACATCAGACTATTTCAGTGATAAAGAAAACAAACCTTGTAAAATCGGAGCTGTGTTCAGGTGAAGCACTTGGACCTGGACCCAAACCTGTTCCGGATCGGTCAGAGTAAAATGTTCTTCAGGACCGGGGTCTTGGCTCAGCTCGAGGAAGAGCGCGACCTCAAACTCACTGTCATCATCATCGACTTCCAGGCTCAGGCCAGAGGCTTCCTCGCCAGAAAGTAAATACACAGTTATTCTAGTTTTAATGACATACTATGTAGCTTTATGGGTGGGGGTCCGTCAACTGCTTGTTTCTATGTCATTGTTCTTCCCGGAATGTTCCACGGTATGACATTAAACAGCTCTCCCTTACATTTGTTCAGTTACAGGTGGTTTTATTGCTCAAAAATACCTAGAAAAACAGATATTCCGAGTGGGGTCGCCTCTCTGGTTTGGTCTCCATGAAGATGAAAAGGTTTAATGCCATACTGTGAAAATGCCAGATAAAGCAGTAACATCTACATAGTGAAAAGTATTTGACAGACCCTCCACTGGAAAAGTTACACAATGCACCTTTAATCTTTGAAGCTTTTCTCAGCATTGCCTTGTCGCTGAACAAAATTCACAAACTAGGAACTTGCTTTGATATGATGGTGCCAAATTAATAATATAAACTATGATAAAAAAAAAAATAAGGCCATGCATTAAAGGCAAATTAACGTTTTTTTACAATCTGAGCCTTCTTTCGGCAATAAAACAAGTAGTTTTACTCACCCATAGCATTTTTCTGTCAATTGGAGCAGTATCGCAGAACTTATGTTGAGCCGTTCTGTTCTAGTAATGATCCCGTATCTTTTAACATGGTGCTGTATCATTTGCTCGGGGCATTACTTTGTGGTGTCCAAATAACACAAACTTTAGCACTTTTCAAATCATAGAAGCCCGATGTCTTAATGTAAGAATTCGTTTGAAGCAAAAGTGGCCTGTAATCCGAGATTTAGCCATAGTTTCGAGTAGATGAGGACGCCAGTGCGCATGCGCAGACTGCTCCCGGGACCCAACCATGAAACGCAAAGCTGAAAACTATGGATAAATCTCGGATTACAGGCCACTTTTGCTTCAAACGAATTCTTACATTAAGACATCGGGCTTCTATGATTTGAAAAGTGCTAAACTTTGTGTTATTTGGAGACCGCAAAGTAATGCCCCAATACAAATGCTAACGGATACGCTACAACATAACTTTCTTCAAACAGCTCCAAATGACACGAACGTGATATGGGTGAGTCAAACGACTTGTTTTATTATCGAAAGAAGGCTCAGATTGTAAAATAACGTTACTTTTCCTTTAAAGGACCTATATTACGCAAAACTTTAATTCATGTTATAATGCTGTTACCTCATCAGAAACATACCTGAAATCATCCAAACGATTCAAGTGAAGGTGTATGGAGTTTAAAAACACAGTGGAGCATTTGCTGTGTTGTACAGTATATGACATCACAGGGTGGAACAGAGTGTTTTCTGTTTGAAAAATGAACCCAGTCTAAATATGCAGGTTTGTGTGTTAAACATGTGTGAATGAAACAAAACAACTCTAGGTCTGTTTTGATGAGGAAACAACATTAGAACAGATCAGAAAATAGTGCAATATGAGTCCTTTAAAATAAATATACAAATACAAAATATACAGTATGGGTAGAACACAACTGCAAAATCAGTGCAAGTAGGACAATAACATTAACTATTATTTCTCTCATTTCATTATTCTATTCCAGGGCCTTTTCAAAGCGTCAGCAGCAGCTCACGGCCATGAAGGTGATCCAGAGAAACTGTGCCTGTTATTTAAAACTGAAGAACTGGCAGTGGTGGAGACTCTTCACTAAGGTGGGTGACATGAATAAAACATTTATTCAGTCGGGATTTCCGGGTTGCATGGTTCTTGACCGGAAAAAGGTGGTTTGCCCTCTCCGGGTGGGTGGGGAGTCCTTGCCTCAAATGGAGGAGTTCAAGTATCTCGGGGTCTTGTTCACGAGTGAGGGGAGGATGGAGCGTGAGATTGACAGGCGGATCGGTGCAGCGTCGGCAGTGATGCGGTCGCTGTACCGGACAGTTGTGGTGAAGAGGGAGCTGAGCCAAAAGACAAAGCTCTCAATTTACCGTCAATCTACGTTCCTCCCCTCACCTATGGTCATGAGCTCTGGGTAATGACCGAAAGGACGAGATCGCGGATACAAGCGGCCAAAATGAGTTTCCGCCGCAGAGTGACTGGGCGCTCCCTTAGAGATAGGGTGAGGAGCTCAGTCACACAGGAGGGGCTCAGAGTAGAGCCGCTGCTCCTCCATGTCGAGAGGAGCCAGCTGAAGTGGTTCAGGCATCTGTTCCGGACGCCTCCTGGATGTTTCCCTTGGGAAGTGTTCTGGGCATGTCCCGCTGGAAGGAGGCCCCAGGGAAGACCCAGGACACGCTGGAGGAACTATGTCTCTCGGCTGGGCCTTAGAATCTCCCCGGAGGAGCTGGAGGAAGTGTCTGGGGTGAGGGAAGTCTGGGAGTCCCTGCTTAGACTGCTGCCCCCACAACCCGGCCCCAGATAAGCAGAAGAAAATAAATGGATTGATGGATTTCCGGATTGTAGCCATGGACTAATTTCCATTCATTGTCCCACATTCGCTTTCAGCACACTCACACCCACGCACACTGGCCGCGTCTCATTTCTCTTTTCTCACTTCCTTCTCGTTGATTCCTCTCCTCAATTCTGCAGAAAATGGGCGAGGAAGTCCCGCCCACAGAGGAGACACAGGGAGGAGAAAGAATATAAACTCCTCACTGAGACCAATAAAGTTTGATTCTTTTCTCTGATATCCACCTCCTGAAGCCTCCCTTAGGTTTATTCCTTCCTTTTGTGGTTTTCTTGAGGACACCACTTAATATTTGAATGACAGCTGAAAAATGGAGGATCGAGGAGACGAATCAAGGAGAAGGAAGCAAGGAAAGAATTGAGATTTGAGATGCGACCACGCTCATTCATTAACCAGTGTTCTGTTACACTGAAGGCAAAGTATCTTAATAAGCAGAAATAATTTTATATTTTTTTATCATATAGCAAGAAACAAATATTAACGATTTGCATTAATCCCGACTAATATAAAATGGTTTCATGGTTTTAAACACCTGCCACACAAAATAGATTCTTATACAGCACATGTCCCTATAGAAAACATTCTGAATATTGTGATGTTCCAGGTGAAGCCGCTGCTGCAGGTGACTCGACAGGAAGAGGAAATGGGTCAAAAGGAGGAGGAGCTAAAGGCGGCGAGGGAGGCGGCGGCTAAAGCGGAGGCGGAGCTTAAAGACATCATGCAGAAACATACCCAGGTCTGAAGTGTTGATAATCATGGAGCAGTATTTTACATGTATAACTTTTTACATTTTCACTTTTCTGTTCATCAAGTTCTTTTCTCCATGGAGATGTTATTGATTTGTTTGGAATGTTTCACAGTGTGGTATTAAACCTTTCTGTCTCCATGAAGACCAAACCAGACCAAGTTACAGGTCAGATCTGTGGAGAGGTGACCCCTCTCACAATCAGAATGCCTCTTTTTCTAGGTATTTTTGAGCTATAAAACCACCTCTAATTTAATGCACATAAGGCAGAGCTGTTTAATGTCATACTGTGGAATACTTAACATTAGAGCAATGACATATCCATCGAATCAAG